>OY776300.1:10495277-11095277 GCA_963675345.1 Trididemnum clinides | reverse complement strand
CTACTTCGGAGAAAAGCATTACAGTGCTACTTCGAAAACCAGGCACTGCACGTAGCGCTAAATAGATGGAGCATTTGCTCCATATTCAAAGAAGTTTATGTTGTGATATGGTTGACATCTGCAGCAGAAATACAACTTCCATTGTCTAGGATGATCCTGTTATTCTGTGTTATTAAACCAGTTGGCTAAATATAAATCCCGGTGCATATACTGTCCATCATAACTAAACTTTATTTATCAAATAGTGTAACACAAAATTGTCGAACTCTGTGTCTTTGTTGGAGCTAGTTTTTCTCTTTTTTTATTCATGTCGTACTGTATACGAGCTCGTACTCTGTTTGCTGGTCTTTAGTTAGACTGAGATACCATGACGAGTAGACTGCTTCACCTCGCTATCATTTTCCTACGTAAAGATGAGGTATATTCCGTTTGGTGTTTTTCCAAAAAACACAACAGACGAACTTAGCTTCTCCTCTCATTATCTTTTTGGAGCTGAGCACCAAGCAGTAGAGCTCAAAATAGTGTTTTGCGTCTTCGGTATGATACGACTAGGGAATAGAACCCAGGTCTATCGACTTCGAAGCGAGCTCTCAAATCATTGTGCCACTGCGCAGGTTATAATGGGGCATAACCTCATATGCTTGAACATTTATAGATGACGAAGTTGCAGAAACAGCAATACAAAAAATGCAAAAACACCGATGGCATTTGACTGAGGAGTTAGTAATTTTTGTAAGATTGATCGACAGTAAAATTATTTAATTTTAATTTAAGGAAAAAATGGCTGAAAAGAGTAGTAAACATCTGAACTAGAAGCGTTTAGAACTAGCCAGCTAGTACATCGGGTTGTTGATCAAACAACCATGCTGTTTGACTTGACAGGTACAGAGTCGCCGTTTTGATCACGGCGTTAAACATCAGCAAGTATTGCCTTCCATTACTATTTTGACAGTGATGATAGAAAACCCCTGAGAGTTTCGCTGCCCGAAAAGTGTTGCTGCAGAAAAAGGTGTAAAGCTCGTTGCCTAATAAACGGTAATAATCATTGTAGACGCTCAGTGTAAATGCAGTCTATCACAAGCGATAGACAGTCATCGACACCAACTTTCCGATTTCAGAAAAACAACTTTCTAAAAATTGCTTGAAGTGGTTTTTATCGCTTGAATAATTTTGAATAAAACATTGGCCCTAAATCAATATTTAAACAGTAGGACAAATTTAAACAGTAGTAAATTTTGCACTTCGGTATATTTGTACTGTTGTTGCACCTATCAGTAATTGCACTAGGACTTTTCTAATGTGTTATTTTAGTAGTCTAGGGCTTTTGATCGTCAAAAGTTTGGTTTAGTTTACGTTGCATACAAGAATTAATAATTTTTGTTTTTAAATTAAAAGATTACACAAATTTACCCAATTATTTTTAAAAAAATACTTCAAAATTTAATCGGCAGTTTAAAATCTTCTATGGCAGTAACATTTTTGTGGTTTAAATATTCGATTAGAAACATTTTTCGTTTACCTAGCGCTTTAACATTGTTTTTATTCCCGATCGTTAGCGCGGGAACTGTCTTGAAATCCCGAGTTTAATTTCCGCCTGGTATGCGATTGATGACTCACGCAAAACGAGCACGATAGACCAGCAATAGATAGACGAACTTTTGCTCACTGTTTTGTATTGATTCAAAGTTCCACAGTTTTTTCGATTTGTTGTTCTTGGGAATTCGAAAGTTTGATTATTTTGTTTTGTTTGATCAATTTCGGGAAAAGAGGCATTCACCACGAATGCGCATTAAAACATTAAATGAAAGACGTTCTAGGCAATTGGCAATTTTCCAATTTGGTTTTATGTATATTAATTCTATATTACGCGGGAACACTTGTCAACCGGCAAAGTTAATCTATTAAACTTAAAAGCGATTAGGCAGTCAAAAATCGAGGAAATGAAAATAATATCCCCATGAAAATGAAACGCCTAAAAGTGTTTTAGTTGCAAGCATTCGTACTCTCAGTCATTTACACGAACTAGATTATGCTGGAGTAAAGAAATCTTGGAAAACCACTAACGTTGTACATGCTTAATCAAGTTGAGCTCAGCATTACTCAATTCATCTACAGAAATAGGGCAATCTTAGGGAGAGCTGCTTTCTCGGTGCATTGGAATGAAAAAAGTTTTAAACCTTGTGAACCTTGCTGTGGCCACTTTTAATTTGTGAAAGAAGGAGAAAAATGAAAGAAGTACGAAATATGAATATGAAATATGAATCCATAGTATTCAATTCACTTTCAAAGCCAGACTTCAGCAGTCAGTTGGTGCAGCCTTAGTCACAAGGACAGCGCACTTTTCCAAGTCATAGCTACTGAATATTACATTTTGTTTCTGGAGTTGACTAGATGTGTCACAAAATTGTGGGCGACTATGCAATAGGAGGCCCTTCAAGCCATGCTTTATCTTTAATCAAGGATTTGGCTGATAATCTTGCATGATGTTGTCAGCAGGTTTAAGTATTGAGCCTAGAAATCTCCGATCGTATGCTGTGGTCCGTCATAAGATTTTTTGCAGGTAATTACGAGTAAATAAAGGAATTCATTTGACATCAGCGTGCAAACTTTTCCAAACAATAGCAGAGTCAAATCAAATAAAAGCATTGGATCTGCGGCATTTGTAATGCACACTTATTGACATCAGCTTACACAACAGCACTTAAAGCAGCTTCCAACTAGAGCCTGAGTATTGTTTTGCGACATAATTCACAAGTAAGAGCGTTGGCCATGACTAGTTTGGAGGCAACGAATGAATCCGGCAAGATTACCTTCGTATAGCACACGGCGCCTCTGGGTAGATTAGTGTCGCTTGTAAAGAGATGCGACTGAACCTGGGTTCGATCGTCGCCTTCTCTTAATTAGAGCTCAATTGTTATATTTTTGAGAAATATAAGTCATTTAGCCAAGCTTTTGAGCGTTTTTCAAGAAAATATTTGGTTGAGTTTTATCCCAACCAAGTTTAGCTGTGCAAATTTCTTAATGCGACATACGTGCATGAAAACTACTATGGGTTGGACAAAACCTAAAGAGTTTGGAAATTAAGTTGCGTTTGGTAGCAGCACTTTTTAAAAGTTCAAACTTCGTTTTAAGCATGCTTAAATTCATACTTGAAGTGCATTATTGGCAGCATGCCCACTGACAACAAAAACAACACGTTCGCTAGGTCTTATAGAAAGCATATCATTGACTGAAATCTTTGATCTTCCAGGTTCGGGTATGGTTTTCATAATTTTGTGCAATTGGAGATCTATTTTTAAAGTTAAAACCATACATTAACAAGATAGGTAAAGTTTTTGGCAAGTTTTATCCTTTTCGACACACGCCGACCAAACAATCGTCCACCTACAAGTTTTTGAACACATCAGACTCTCAGAGGTCAGAGTTTTTACAAAACACTAAAGCCGTTTCTCGTGAGCAAAATCAAGCACAACAAAATTTTTCCTCCAAATGCATTTACGTTTATTCGATATACTGATGGTTTTAATTCAAAATTTGCATCATCCCCCCCCCCCCAAATCAATCGTATTGCTTCACCGTCATGAGAAGCTACACCACCTGATAAAACATTGTTTCTTCATCTTTATGATGGAACATTCCTCCCGATGTATCATTCACTCATTGCTTGTTTCATCGATTTGCTTTAGCAATGAAAGCTCTGCCTTCAGGACTTCGAGAAGTACTACAAGATGTGGTAAAAATTGTAACTCATATTTGTGCAAGTGCAACAACATCAAGGATATTTACAGCTCTTTGTGAAGGAGTTGGGTCTAATTTTAAAGTTCTTTTGATACACACGAAAGTGAGGTGGTTATCTCGCAGGAAAGTCTTGAATTGTTTGCTCCAGCTGCGAGAAGAAGTAGCCATTTTACTCGAAAAGCGGTGAAGGAAAAAGGAATAGATATGGGAAGTCAAATCAAAAACAGTAACTTCTTGCTAAAGGTGGCATTCTGTAGCGATTTTTGTTCTGAAGTAAATTCTCTAAATTTGATGCTGCAAGGAAGATTGCAGTGGTTGCATACAACTTTCGACAAGGTAGCAGCTTTCAAAGGCAAAATGCAACTGTACGAAAGAATGAAACAAAAAGGCGACACAAGCATGTTTTTAAATTTGACAATATCTTTGCAATGTGATCTAACCAGGAATTGCTTGCCACTTGAATGCAGTGGTCCCTGCAATCGAACAGTACTTCCCAGGTATTGCAGGACGACACAAGGACTTGTGGATCAGCAAGCCATTTTTGATCGAAGAAAGCTGTATTGGTGATCACGATATGGCAGCAAAAATAAGAGTATTTTGGACTGCGTAAAGATTCAAGTCTCAAAATCGACTTTGCAGCGACTGACATTTGGAAACTTGTCTTGGTATTCAGCATTGAAAGGTATAAAGTTTTTTGATTCAATGTCCGTCAACGCATTGTTGTAAAGTAGGATTTTCTACTTTGGCATCTATAAAAACAAAATATCGAAACAAGCTTGTGATTGACAATGATACGAGATGTGTCTATTCTCCACTCCGTCAAGATTTGTTTGCTTGATAGCACAAAAAACAGTATCACCCTTCTCATTAATTGTATTTGTGATGGACAACTGAATGTAAATTATGTTATACTTGTGTTATTTTATTTTTGCTTTTAGTTGATTGCTAGTGTCATTTGTTGCTTTTTGGAATAGGGTAATTGAAATTCATTAGGTCTTCTCAGAGGTAACGATATTACAAAGTTTAAGAACCACTGTGCTACAACTATCTACTTTATAAGTAATTGCCAAATCATCAAGGTCATGGGTGTCAGATTGCCTCTTATATCCCTGAGTTAAAAGATTAAACAATGATTTTGAAAGAGTAGGAGCATTACATTAACAAGGACCACGCTATATCTGACAAAATGGCGTAAGAATTGTTACAGGATTTACTTAAGGATCTGGAGAAAATCTAAAAATGTGTTGTTTTAAAAGCGATGTGCCGCCATATGCTCTATATCAATTAACAACCCCACAGTATCATCTTTGGAAACTGGATAGGATATGAAGTTTAGACGCGTATGCTTAGTAATGCGGATGGTACGGGGTTAGTTGCTGCAGCAACTGGAACAGAATCATCAATTCCGACTTCAGAAAATCTTAAACAATTTTCATTGCGTAAAGAACATACATCAAGTGCTACTAAACTACTTTCAAGAATCTTTGGTGCTGGAGAGGTAATCGTTTGAATAGACAACTCTACGGGATAAATTTGTGAGTGTAAGTCCAAATTTCTACATGTGTAAGCTCACAAAACGTTTCGTTGATACCAGTATCGAGTGACGCGTACATTGAAACAAAGTCTTTTTTGAAAGAAATTCTGACGGTAATAGTATCCACATGCACATTGGCACTTTGCATCAGCTCAACCGAATTTGATAAACGAAAAGGTACAGTCATGATATTACTACTTGTCGACTGTATTTTGTTAGTTGAATTTTTACTTTTAATCGGTCTGGAATCATTGATTCCTTGAAAACAATTTTCGTTTTCTAATGGAGGGTGCGTTAAAGAAATGTGAAATTCGTCCTCATAGACTCTTAATCACCATAACGTGTCCGGGGTTTTAACATGCCCTACATAGCTTAAACTTTTTGATGATTAGAAGTTTAGCAAAAAAAGATCAGCTGGCGAAATTTGCGGTATTCATTCACGAAGTGGGGAGCAGAAAAACTAAAACACTTTGGGCGGGAATGAGTTTGATTTACACTGCCGGTACTTCTCAAGATAAAAGCTGTTAAAGGCATACACTTTAAATTTGCCTAGAAACCTAGACTTGCTAGAAATCTAAACGTTAGTTTGCCAAAAAAGTTATGAACTGCTGCATCCAGACTGCATTTCTCCTTTTTGTCTAATAAAATAACTAGAATGTTTCAAAAGAACAGATAGTTTAGTCAGAGGTTCAACAACATCTTTGTCAATAAAAGGAAAACTCAAACGTTCCTCGCCAGTTTAGAACATAATATGGGATTGGCCATACCTGCGCTTTAATTCGTTCCATGCAAGATCATGAGCTACGCTGCCATCATGTATATCGGCAAAATGACAACGATACTGGCTGACTTTGTCGGTACGATATTGCAAGAGATAGACAATTTTTGTAATGGCAATCCGTCAGTCACGTGTGAAGTAAAACAGAGGTATAAGGTCAAATAATCGATAGGATCCGTATCAAATTTTTTAATGTTGGGCTTAGGAAGAAGTTAATCAAGAGAATTTTTAAAGACTTCCTAAAGCATTGTGAATTCTAACGGATGGGGGGTTATACGGAACCGCATCGCTCCTTTTGTTAGAAAGAGGTAGAATTTGACTTGTCATCTTAATTGCTAAAATCGTGCGTTCACCCGAGAAAGAACTATCATAGCTGACGTTTCGTGAATTAGTTTAAGAATCACATACTGGCTTGTTAGATTCTTGAAATTGCACAACTTAGGAAACCGTAAGATTCGAACCTGTTACGTAGAAGGACGTGAATGAGGAATTTAGGTAATGTGAGTTTTACTCCAGTTGTTACTGGCTGCTTTGTAGCAGGGTTCGGGAAAGTTTTTTGGACGTTGCCCCAGAATTATTTTAGGAACATTGCAATTACCCCACAAATATTTATGCATCGAAAAAGATTATTCTTTAACAGTATTTTCTGTCCAAACTGAAGGCAAAGACTTTTCTTTGATAAACAACTTTATCGATTCAAATTTTGTGTGTTCCTTCCTTTTACGTCTAACTTTTTCAATTGTATGTTCATCAATTTCGTGTAGCTTAACCCATTTAGCTCCCCGACCTTTGCTCTGTAATATTACCATTTCAAAGAACGCGAGAATTAAAGTCTGTGGTCAGACTTGAAGCGGAGACTCCATCACCTGAAGCCACATTTAGGTAGCTAAGAGAAGCTTCCATTTGGGCCGATTAGACCTTTCTCTCTTGTTCAGTCTTTGATCTGCGGCGACGTAGCTCAGCTTCTTTCATCGTCTTGCGACGACGAACTCAGCTTTTTCCGTTTCTTTGAGCATACGTTCTTCATTTTGAGACAGTCAGTCGGGCCATTTTTGATCTAATGTTAGCTTTTGCCAAACGTTTCAATCTACTGGACGTACGACTTGCATTGGATTTGGATCTTCCGGAAGTTGTGGCAGAAAGTGGCCCATCAAAAAGATTTAGGAAAGTTTGACTAACTGGATAAGGTAGGAACAACACCATTAAAAGCTTTTCTTAGTTACCTCACAGCGGCTACTGATTTGAGGCAATTGAGTCCATGACATTACTGCATTAGAAAGTAAACCACACACAATGCTAGAGCGTACGGCATTACTACTACTACACCAGACTCCGGAGTCGCATACAAATTATCGAAGCGTTTCTGCACAATTGCTGTTTAAACACCCAAAAAGCAGTTTCAAATTCAACTTTGGTCGCAGTTTCTAGGCACCGAATGATCTCCATTTAAAAACAAAACCCACATTTCACAAAGCGCTATAAGCCAAGTTGACGTCAGCCATACCAGCTGTAACAGCACCACAATTTGCAGGCGAAATCATTAACCCTTCAACTTGTTAAATCAAGCATGGCAGTAGCAAAGGGTTCTACAGGGTTCATGTTGCCGCAAGTTTTCCCTCTTTAACGTTTCATACACAAATGAATACGGCGCAAGCGTGCACAAACTATGCACACGACGAAGTGTAATTCGAGGTAATGTCAAAACATTAACAAAAAATCACAGCAATGAACAAAAGGCACTAATCGGCAAGTGCTTATACTGTCCAAAATTACTGGACACCTTGGAATTAGAAAACTGGTTTGCTGCACCTTTGCTGCTTGTAAATAAGGGTAGATAAAAGTTGCTGGTTGCTTCAAAACAGCTGCCAAGCAAGAGCGCAATCGTTTTCCAATTCAGCAACAAATATGTTAAACTAAAGCAGAGAAGGACACGTTCAATTGCTTATAAAGTACCTTGATGAGGTTGCACGATATCTTGCGAAGAATTGCTTGTTAAAATGTCAAGCCTTTGCCAACTACGCAGCACAAAGTCAAACGCAAGCCAGAAATAAAGGTCATCGGCGGCATGCAGTACCAGGTGATAAAATTGAAAATAAACTTATACTCATTACCGATCTTCAGCACGATGTGTGACCGCGTCCACAATCTTGAAATTGCAAGTTTGATTCCTGCCTGGAGGTGTGCGATTAATTACGTACGCGAAACGAGCATAATAGACCAGCTATAGATAGATAACACTTTTTGTTTATTGCTTTGTATTGATCCAAGGTTCCACAGTTTTACACGCGCACAATTTTTTCATTTTGATGACCTTGCGAATTCAAAAGTTTGATAACAGCATACAGATTGTTTTGTTTGATCAGACTTCGGATAGGGGGAAACTTTCATGTTTTGATCAACCAAACCTAAATAGTAACTAGTACTTTGTTGGACATAAGTTAACGTAACAAAAAAGTTTGGCAAACTTATAGCTGTGAAAATTGTGATCTCCAAAAAAGTCTTTACCGACATATTCCATTAGTGCTGTCAATATTCAATGCTGATGAGCTTAATTGAGCCCAGGTACGGACTTCAACCGGCCCGCAGAATTTTCAAGAAGTCAGAAATCGGCCCGCCTACAAAAAGGGTGCACACCCATGCTTGGTTTACGTGATAAATGCGCATTTAAACACTAAATGAGAGACGTTCAAAGCAATTGACAGTATTCCATCTTAGTCTGATCGATATTGCCAAATTACAAAAGAACACTGTCAACTACGTAAAGGTGATCCATTAAACTTAGAAGCAATTATGCAGTCAAAAATCGAGGGTATGAAAATGAGGACAAATACTTAAAATTTTGATTTGGGGCATCAAAATGTCTTGTTTTGCACGTGGCCGCGTAAAGCTTATTCAAACAATTGTTTTTCCCCCAATTGTGGTGTATTGTTTGAATGCAGTGTTCGAATGATCTTGCAGAGCAACTTACACATTATCGTGTTGGGTTCAGACACGCGTATGAAACCTACACAGATGAATGTTACATTTTGCGCCATTTAGCGGTTGTGAAAAACAAACTTCATTGACGTTTTATTAAACAATTGCTTTGCACGACCCCTAGCCGTTGATTAATCAAACTCAAATTTGATTTGCATTGATTGTAGACTAAATATAACTGGAAAATGAGGGAAGAGTTTAACTTGCCAAATTTTCACACTTTTGGGGCAGTCTTCAGAACCATTGATATAAGTTCTATACTTACAGGTTCAGTGCAAGAATGAGGCGCCAACCGGTGATGTGATATTAGACGAAGCATTAAATCACGTTCGAAAGAGTGGAGTTGAAGAAGGAGTGCAGGTACGTTGTTCTTTTTTTGATGAACTTGTAATGTGTAGCTTCAGCAGCGAACTTGCCTTCCGAGACCACAGCAATGATTGCATCAACAAACTCTCGAGTCTTACGAACGAACGAATTCCTGAAAGTATTGATTAATTCATATTAGTTTAAGTATGTTGTTGTTCCTACTGTTTGTTTTAAGTGTTATATAACTTCCAAAATGAAATAACATTTAGCTTGATGTAACTTAGTAGTTATATAAATGAAACAAATGTAGGCATTATGTTGAATCAAACTCTTAACTTATCTAGACAGCAGAAGGTAATAATTTATTGCTTTTAAATTTGGATCATTTACACAAACTTAAGCGATAATTTTTGAGTAATGTGAAACTTGAATCTGACTTAGAACAGGGGAGAGCACTGTCATTCCCTCGAATGCAGCAGTAAAATATGATGACGTCATCCTGACGAGCGAAGAATTATTCCCCCATCCCCCCCACCAACAAGCATTAAGTACAGGTCTTGGGGTACGTACAAACCGGGATTTTTCAGAAATGCGGCTTCCGACTTCAAAATATTTTCTCAAAAATACCCATTTTCGGCAAAATCTGCGTTGCTTCGAAAAACGATCAATGTTCTGATCGGAAAATAATTCGGTATTGAGGTCCTCCCCCTTTCACGCAAACATTATTTTCTTGCCACGCGCCCACTTGAATCGTGCCGAGTACGGTACGATATTAGCTGAAAACGATAAGCATTGAAAATCCACTTTATTCTTTTAAGGGTTGGATTGATTTACTTTCGGGAGAAACTTGGAACCCTCTCAAACTAGTCTATCAGCTGCGTAATGTGCGTGAGCGTATTGCTAAGAATTTGGTCGAGAAGGGAGTGCTAACCACCGGCAAACAGAACTTTGTCTTATTTGATATGACCACTCACCCACTGTCTGACGAATCGATTAAAACGCGACTGGTTAAACGTATTCAAGACGCAGTAATATCCAAGTGGCCAAATGATGTATCAAAAATGGATAAGCGTACTTTGGCTCTTATTTACCTTGCCCAAGCCAGCGACGTACTCGAGAATGCCTTCCAACCACTCTCTGATGACGACTATGACGTTGCTATGCGTCACGTGCGCCACCTACTTGATCTGGATATTGAAGAGCAAGCAATGCGAGAAGGCTCCAACGAGCTATTGTGGGCAGTTATTGCTGTTTTCTTGAAATGAATAGTTCATTCATTCACAATCTATTTATTTCATGCTTATTTTAATCAAGTAAATGTCTAGAAATATTCACAAAGTAGAAACTGGGAAAAGATTAACGTTCAACGTTAACATACAGAAAGTGGTTTCCGCCTCAAGATTTGTGGTTGTTGGATTTTGTGATGTTCCTATATTTTTATTGATGAAGCGATTGGACGTATGTGGTCCTCACTACATGTACAATGTAAACGTGGACTTGGAATTTTCAGAACCTGGTTTGGGCTCGTGTTTAAAATCTGCGGGCCGGACAATTTTTAATTGCAGGTCGTAAGTTCACGTTTTGAGTGGACATGTAGTTAGGCTACCTGTTTGTTGCTTAATGCTCCGGACCGTTCATCATATGTACAAAAGTTTTTTTCGCCGTACGATGCACTTGATACAGAATTATATCTGTTGTTCTGTAAAAGTGGTTTGTACGTTTCGGTACCGGTGTATGACCATCTTGTGTATTCACCTCTTTAATAAGAACCGCTATTGCCATGAACGAGTCTGCTCCTTGTACATTGACCTATAGCAGTGTCAACTTTTAACCAGATCGTTCTTTGCACTGGTGCTTTGCGATTCTTGTCGCTGATTTTGTTTTCACTTAATGCGTATTGTACAGAGTGAAAGGGTGGGTGAATTAGTGCCTAGTGTGTTCGTGTTCAGGACAAATCGTAGGACTTTGGTTCAATTGAAACTAATTTTCTAAGTTTTCTTAGTACTTACAGCTTAGGCTATAAGTCCTTGTCGGTACCACTGAATTACCCTGTTTTATCGAGTCGCATAAACTTTTGTTTCATCTAGATACTGTATTTTCCCACCTTTTTTAGTCAATCTTGTTACAACGGATTACGACATTCCGCCCCATTGACTGCTCTTTTAGCTTTCTCATGAATACTACTAACTGCATGCAATATGCCCGAATGCAAAAGTCTTTACTTGGTTGCAATGCTCAACCGCTGATCTGCTTTTGTGATATTGATATGCCAGTAAGGTTGTAAATTGCTATTGAAAAGTGGGTCATTTATTCATAAAATAAATTTGATGAAATGTGATATTTGTAGTATGGCAGTAAATTTTAGTAGAACTAATAGGCCTATACGTTGGTTATGCTTGTCATAGAATAGACTGCTTGTGTATATAATCAAAAGTGGTGATTAAATATCCTAGGCTAGCATTGTATTTTTGTCGGTAGCTCGCGATGACCGACTGAGTGCGAAATTTGGTACCGAAATACCGCAGTTTGAACGTTCAGAATGTTTTATTGCATGTGGTTTGGTCGAGCAAAAATCCAGCGTTTGTGATCAAGTCTTCGGTTCAACCTATGTCTTGCGCCTACCGCAATATGTATGGGCGATTACTGATGCTTTTCTGCGACGGTTTTCTTTTCTTAGCATTACCAACATCACTAAATTGTAACACCTTGACCGAGCGTCCAGTCGCGCAGTCACCGGCTGCTTGTCCTCCCCTAGCTCAGGGTTTCCTAAACTTTTTGCGAATCTGCTTTTTTGCGGACCCCAATTATATGTAACATTTCTTTTGCCACCCGACTCACAATAATAGTAATTAAAATGCAAATACAGTTTTTCGTCAATGTGATAGATGGGCTTGGTTCACTTCGAACAATTCTGGAGACTATTTGTGACAAATAAATTCACTTGCTATCATAGTTTAACCCTGCTTTACTACTATGAAAAAAGTCACGTTAGCAGTACCTTAGGGTCAATATGACCCCATTACTAAAAATACATTTTGCCACTAGTAGAAAAACTCAATTTGTTATCAGTCTGTGTTTATTGCTTGAAAAGTGTAGTGGAGTGCACAATACACGAATATTTTACTTCTGACACTGGTTACAGACCATCTTGCTGTGTTCTTCACAAGTGGTGCCATGATATCTACTGCAGGTGAATCTGTACTTTTTGTCCTTCAATCTTGCATCTCTTGCGCCCTGATGGACAATGCTGGGTGATATTTTGAACAGCTAGAGGTGCTTCTGGTAAAATTCCACAGCGGCAAATGATTTGTTTCACAACCTGAGGTGTTTGCGGGGTCACCAATTTGCGCTGAGCTCGAAGAGCAATCAACGATATGAATAGTTCTTTCATAAGGTCAATATGACCTCAAACAAATAAAATGTAAAATTTACAAAAAAGGCAACATTGAAATTAAGATTGTATTAATAGAGACAGATGGCAAGAACCTGCAAAGAAAATACAAAGCGAGATGAAAGCTTATTATCTCAAAGTTTGGAATATTTAGCCTATCAAATAAGCCTGGAGTCATATTGACCCCATTGTACCAGAGCAGGGTAAATGCACATTGATCATTTTCTAAAAAATACTGACCAATGGCAGAGTCACACTCCGGTTTGGTGTCGTTTCGTTTGCATGATATATGTGGTTAAGATCGGCATGGACGGGTCAATTACCCGTCTTTCTTTGCGAAATCTTTCTTTTGGTGCGGTTTGCAATACGTCATTGGCTTGTATTGATTGCCTAACGTCCAAATTAAACACACATTACACTTACTCCAGCTCTTCCCCTTGGACACGATACCTCCACTGATGAGAGCGTCACGAAAAGCTTATGACTCAAACAGTTTTGTAAAATAATGATGTTTAAACTACAGGGTGTCCCAAAAAGATGTATACACATTAAAAGTAATTGTAAATGCAGTGTTTTATTAGAATTTTATTGTTTTAAATGTGTAAAAATATTTACAAATAACAGTTTATTGTTTTTCACAGCATTTTGACTACATTTTAAATAATTGTAAATAGCCAATAACTAAACTGTTTGTGTTTTTTTGCGGATTCAAGCCCTGAACAAAAGAATGACACTCAGACTTAACTTCGAAGAAAGAAAATTTATTCTAAAACACTGGTTGTAAACAGTATCTCTTTGAAATTCTCTCCTAAATTGTCTTTGCACTTCAACTGCATTTTCACACTTCCAGAAGTATTTTAGAATAAATTTTCTTTCTTCGAAGTTAAGTCTGACTGTCACTCTTTTGTTCAGGGCTTGAATCCACATAAAACCAGGGATGTGGAAGCGGTTATTTTTCAAACGCTTCCGCTTCCACACCTAGCGCTTCCACCAACAAAAAACAAAAAAAAGACCGTTGACAATTTTTTTAACTTTTGTGGCTTTGTAGCCTGCCTTCTCATACACTTCATCATGTGTGTGATGAAGTGTATCTTTTGAGAAATATTTTGAGAAACATGTATCTTTTGAGAAAACAAAAACCTTCATATATTGCTATTACTTTACCTTCTTCGCTTGAGCTTATTGTTTCGATCTACTCTGTGTTTGTTTTTCTTAGATATTAAAACTCGTGCTGAATGTAGAACAGTGCTTTTCAATCTTTTTTGTCATCGCGGAACCCCTAACGTACTTTCGCGTTTGTCACGGAACTTCCACTAACAAAAATTTAGAAATCACGAACTGCTTGCAAGAAAATCAAATATTTCGTTACTACAATTCAAAAAATAATTAAGCACTTCAACAAATAGACAGTTATTACAAGTTCCTTCACTACTTACACATACTTTTACAACAGTTAACTTAATGCTTCTCAGATCTAACCGTATGATTCCATATTACAGCTCTCGACAATAACCTGTCGTCACAACAACAAATTACACCGTATAGCGTTGATTTTCCCTCTCTATCCTCAACTAACATGAGTTAACTTTAACTCTAATCATCATTACGAACCTTCTGTCCGTCCTCAAAACACGTTTTGTTTTGTTTTGTTTTATTTGCCATGTTTATCCTCCATTCACGAGAAAGCGAATTGTATTGCTATACTTTGGACGGGACGTCCGCACTCGCTTGGGAGTTGCCTTTTTCGAGGTTTATGGGCCACCTGTCTTCCACATAAAGACGGGGCGTCCCGTTAAGTGCCTTGCCCAAGGACACAACAAGCGAACTTGCCGGCTTGTTCTCCACAACCTGCCCTAAATGCCGAACGCCAAGCGGGGAAGCTGCGGATACCATTTTTTAAAGTCTTTTGGTTTGACTCGACAAGGGGAATAAACCCCTGGTCTACCGACTGCGAAGCGGACGCTCTAACCACTACGCCATCGCACGTATTGACTCTAACCTTTTTGGATAGTGAAGTGCGAAATTTCTGTTGTATATGTAGTATGTAAATGTAAAGCGAGCAAAATTGAACTGTACCAATCAACAGCCGCCTCAATGTAGTGGTGCGGTCTCCGACCCGTTTGGGTTGGGTCAAAATGGCTGTTGGCCTTCCCGAGGGTTCCAGTTACCCCGGGCACTCTTCTAACACAAACCATTTTTTCGCCGTGCAGCCCCCTGAACGACCGCAGAAGGGTACCACGCAGCCTCTTTAGATTGGCCTGTCTTCTCTCTTCTGCCTTTCTCTTGCCCGTCTTCTTATTCTTCTCCTTCTCCTGATGAGCGGCAACTTTCATCCTAACCCTTGCTCTGTCTTTCCCTATTTAGTGTGCGCTGGAAATGTGACCTGGCGGGGTAGGTCAGTGCAATGCTGCACATGCTCTAATTGGGTTCATTTAAAGTGCTCACTACTCTCCTCTTCTAGATTCAGAACTCTTGGCAGCTCTCATTTCTGGAGCTGCCCTCCCTGCTTTTTTCGGAGATCCTATACCTACCATCACTGTGCCTTTCTCCTCGGACTCCTTCAGCTGGTATACCTTCATTGCTCAATCTGGCCCCCTTCTGCTAATGCAGGACTTGCTCCCCACCCTCATCTTCAAGCCTCTTATTCTTTTTCCGCCCACTTTGTATCTTCTCCCTCTGCACCCTCACCATCGCCTCATTCTCCTGGTTGTTTTTCTTTACCTCCTGCTTTCTCTTCCCCTCCCTAACTCCCTCAGGGTTTTTCGATGGAATGCTGGGGGTCTCCAAGCCAGGAGCACTAAACTACTACACTTTATTTCGTCTCATCCCGTTGACCTTATATATATCCAGGAATATAATCTTAATTTGTCTTCCTCTTTTCAGATCCCTGGATTCTCTGCTCTGCGATCCCACGGCACCCACTCTCGATTTGGTAATTTTTCTACTGATGTCGCAGATGCTAGCGGCGGCGTCATCATTTTCGTCAAGCAGTGCTTATCCTTCTCTGAGCTTTCTACCTCCTCTCTTTCTTCGCTTGGCCCCTACTCTGATTATGTAGGGGTCAACATCTCTCTAAACAACTTCTCCTCGCTCTCATTTCATAATGTTTATGCTCCCCCCCATTCGTTCTTCTACGAAGGATAGCAGAATCAATTTCTTTTCTCCCTCCATTCTTTCCTCCTATGTGGAAGCGGAAGCGGTGGATTTTTCGCGCTTCCGCTTCCACATAAAAAAGACCGCTTCCAGCTTCCGCTTCCGCATCCCTGCATAAAACACAAACAGTTTAGTTATTGGCTATTTACAATTATTTAAAATGTAGTCAATATGCTGTGAAAAAAACAATAAACTGTTATTAGTAAACAATAAACTGTTATTTGTAAATATTTTTACACATTTAAAATAATAAAATTCTAATAAAACACTACGTTTACAATTACTTTTAATGTGTATACATCTTTTGGGACACCCTCTATATTACGAAAGCCCTATCACGATTACTGGTATGGAGGAGCCATATTGTAGTTTTAACAACATATTTTCGCTTACTCGGGGTAAAACTTAATCATATTATTATGACAAAAACTATCTTCAAACTTACTGTACTCGCGGATAATTTGCACCATGAAATTAGAATCCATATCTGGATCATAAAAATGCGGATTATTTGCAGAAAAATACGTTAGTAGTTTTAGGCTACTCATCAGTTGGCATTTAGACTCAAAATTGACTCATTTGAAAACGAAGACAACGAGGAAATGAACCTGCACAAATCAACAGCCGCGTCAACGTGGTGGTGCTGTCCCGACCCCATTTGGGTTGGGTCGAAATGGCTGTTGGACTTCCCGAGGGTCCCAGTTACCCCCGGCCACTCCCCTTCAATTTTTTGCTATGCTACCCCCTGAACGACCGCAGAAGGGCAGTGCACGGCTTCCTTAAAATCGGTTGCCTGTTTTCTCCCCTCTCCTGCCCTCTTGCCCGTCTTTGTCTCCTTATTCTTCTTCTTCTCTTGATGAGCGGTAACGTTCATCACAACCCTGGCCCCATCTTTCCCTTTTTGTGCGCTGGAAATGTGATCTGGCGGCGCAAGTCAGTGCAATGTTGCACCTGCTCCAAATGGATCCATCTAAGGTGCTCAGAACTCTCCTTCTGCAAATTCAGAACTGTTGACAGCTCTTATTCTTGGAGCTTCCCCCTGATGTGCCCCCACTTCTAGCACTGTGACTCCCTCCTCGGACTCCTCCGACATGTATACCTTCACTGTACAATCTAGCTCTTCGTCTGCTAATGCTGCACTCCCGCCCCACTCTTGTCTTCAAACTTCTTATCCAACGTCGGCCCAATCTGTATCTTCTCCTGCCCCCTCACCACCGTCCCTTGCTCCTGGCTGTCCTTCTACGCCTCCTGCCTCCTCTCCCGCCTCCCTGACTCTCTCAGGGTTCTTCAATGGAATGCTGGAGGTCTTCGAGCCAAGAGCACTGAACTACTTCACTTTCTTTCGTCCCATCCTGTTGACCTTATCTGTATCCAGGAATCCAATCTTAAGTCGTTTTCCTCTTTCCGGATTCCTGGATTCTCTGCTCTGCGTTCTGATCGCACCTACTCCCGGTCTGGCATTCTCTCTCCTGATGCCACGCACGCTAGCGGCGGTGTCATCATTTTCGTCAGTTAGGGCTTATCTTTTTCTAAACTTTCCACCTCCTCTTTTTCTTCACTTGATCCCTACTCTAATTATATAGTGGTCAACATCTCTCTTAACAACTCCTCCTCGCTCTCTTTTCTTAATGTGTACGCTCACCCTATTTGCTCCTCACCAACGATACTCTTTTCTTCGCTCTATCGCTGGCTCTCCTTCCTCCTCTCCTAACTTCCCAAACTGTTCTTCTCCCGGGGAATCGGCTTCGGTCTACGCCGCTTACCTGAGATCTCACTTTTCTGTTTTTCAGTCAAAGGCCCTGCGTAGCAGAGCCAGAGGCTGCCTCTCTGAGCTCCACCGTGCCACGTGCCCTGAGTAGTCTCAGGGCTAAAGCATCTTCCTCGCTCTGGCATGGATTTTCATCTTCAATCTTTCCTGGTCTTCGCATTCCTTTCCTTCAATCTGGAAGACATCTTCTATTATTCCCATACGCATGATGGGAAAACCTCTTGACTCTCCTGCTTCCTTCCGGCCTATCTCTCTCACCTCCTGCGTCTCAAAGCTTTTTGAACGCATCATTCTATTTCGTCTACTCTTCTTTCTGAAATCTAATTCCATTCTCTCTCCCCGCCAAGCCGGTTTCCGCCCTGGACGGTCTACTCTAGATCAAATTCTGTACTTTTCTCAGTACATTTCGAATGGGTTTAACAAACCCAGGTCGGGCTCTCGGACGATTCTCTCTACTATCAATTTCTCGAAAGCTTTTGACTCTGTCTGGCATCCCGGTCTTTTCCACAAACTCATTTCGGCTGGCCTCCCTCCTTGCTTTGCTCGTTGGACTCAATCTTTCCTTTCTGACAGGCGCGCTTGTGTGGTTTTTCAAAATCACAATAGTCGTTCCTTTCGAGTCCGTCGAGGTGTTTCGCAAGGATCCGCTCTTGGCCCTGTACTTTTCTCTCTCTTCATCAATGACCTTCCGGCCTCTCTGCCTTCTTCCGTCAGCTGCTCTCTTTACACTGACGATTGGTAATTTGGTCTTCCTCACCGTCGGTCCCCACTGGGGTGGAGGCCACACAAGGAGCTCTGTTTCGATTGGAGTGCTGGTCTGAGTACTGGTGTCTTTCTCTCAATCCGAGCAAATGTGAGGCCTTCCTCTCGGTGGATTGCCACCAAGCTAACTTAAAGCCCACCTGTTCCTGCTCGGCTCCCGCCTCCGTTTCAGCCCCACTCCAACTTTTCTCGGGGTTACCTTCTTCCGCACTCTTTCCTTTTCTAAGCATGTATCTTTGTTGAAGGACAAGTTTTTCCCACGTCTCAAGGCCTTACGCTGTATCTCTGCTTCGTCATGGGGCCCCTCTCTCTTCTGTATGAATCTTTTCTTCGGCCCCTTCTCACTTACGCTTCACCCGGATGGGTTCCTTTCCTAAGCGTCACCAAATTGCAACGCCTCCATCGAGCAGCTAGTTGCGCGATCACCAGCTGCCTCTCGTCCTCCCCTATCCCTCTTCTTCTCTCCGAGGCTTCTCTACCTCCCCTACGAATCACCCTTACTCATTTCACTCTTTCGTCTTATGAGCGGGCTCTTTGTCTCCCAATTTCCTTTCCCATTTCAGATTTGGCCAGACTAGGAGTGAAACCAAGACTTTGCAGATCGTCCTGGAGAGCTTTTGCGTCCACTCACCCGCTCATGTTTTCTTCTACTTTTTGTAGAGAGCCTCTCCTTGCTTGCCCTCCCTGGAATGTGCCTTCATTCATCGTGGAGTCCACCCTTTCCTCTCCATGCTCTCGCTCTGATCCCCCTCTCTCTTTCGTCAAGGTGCGGGTCTCGCCCACCTTGACTCTCTCTCCCCTCATGATCTGGTACTCTGGACAGACGGCTCTTTTTCTTTAGGCAAAGGCGGCTCTGGCGTTCTTGCCAACTGCTCTCTCTGTGGCACCGAGGCCACTCTTTCCTTTTCGGCAGGCCCAGTATGTTCCAGTTTTTCCGCTGAAGCCTGCGCCATTCTGCATGCTCTTTGCTGGTCTCGGCAGCACCAACAAGTCTGCCATTTCTCTTCTCTTTTCCTCCTGTCTGACTCTCGTTCTATTCTCGCCACCCTGTCCTCTCCTCCGTCTTTCCTCTTATCTCAAACTCTGTGGCAGATCTGGCAGGAACTGTCTTCTCTTTCCTGTTCTAACAGACTACAATGGGTCCCCAGACCCTCGTTCCTCCCGGGGAACGACGCGGCTGATGAGCTGGACAGACGGGGAGCGCTATTTGCGCCCTCCGCAATCCCCTGTTGTCTCTCTCCTCTTATCTCTCGTATCGCCTCTAGTCTTTTCTCGGACTCGAGACCTACTGTCTTATCGAAGTATTTTGACACACAGGTTCCCTCGATTTCCACCGAGAAAGTTGTGCTCTCTCGTCATGCTCGCTGTGTCCTCTCTCGTCTTCGCTGCAACGGACACAGCCTTCTTTTAGTTTCTTTCTCTCTAGGATTGGCAGAATCGAGAATCCTTCCTGCAGCGCCTGCGGACACTCGTCCCAGGACACTTCTCATCTCATTCTGCACTGTCCAGCTACGGACTCTTTGCGCCGCTCACTCTTTGGCGACTCTCTGTCCCTCTACGACCTCTGGTCCAGACCCTGGGTGGTTGCCAGGCTTCTGGGGCTCCATGGTCTTCCGCCATGCCCCCATCCCTCGGAAGGGGTCGGGTAATCAACAACAACAGGAAATGAACAATTAAAAGTTTATTTAATCACACGTTGACTGTTTCGTTCTCATTGTAGCAACTTCAACTAGAAACCATAAGTAGAAGGTCGCCATCAACACTTGGCTTTATATATGAATTGTCATCTAAGTTCAGTAGCTATCATGATAGAAGTGACAAGTCGACACACGGAGTGCACTTATTTTAACCAGGATCAGAGTCAGATGCCTTCCGATGCGCTACAAATGGTATCACGTCGGGGTCACGATTGTAGCGCAACAACAGGCATCTGACGATGATCCAGGTTAAAATGAGTGCCTTCCGAGTGGCGACTTATCATCTCTATCTTGATAGTAACTGAACGTAAATGGCGATCCATATATAAAGCCAAGTGTTGGTGGCGACCTTCTACTTGTGGTTTGCAGTTGCTGAGGTTGCTACATAATTGTCCTCCTCAAGCACGCGCAGTTAGCGGAGACGTGCGAAAGAACGAAGGAGGTTGCTGAGGTCGCAGCATGCCTTCCCCGCCAACGTTGAGAGAGTGAGGCTCGCCGGCCGAAGTAAGTGAGATTCCCGCCAAAACTTTAATGGAAGGCGGTCTTGATGTTAGGGCTCGACGACGGCTTGTGTTGCTTGACTGATGACACTGCCGTCCAACTATATCGAGGGAAATGTAGCTTTTTTGTCGGGGTTACCATTGTTGCTCAACGGCAGGCATCTGACTGTAGTCCGAGTTAAAATGAGTGCACTCCGAGTGGCGACTTGTCACTTCTAGCATGATAGCTACTGAACGTAAATGGCGATCCATGTATAAAGCCAAGTGTTGTTGTTGACTTTTTGTTTGTGGTTTGTAGTTGCTGAGGTTGCTACATAATTGTCCTCCTCAAGCACGCGCAGCTAGCGGAGACATGTGAAGGAGGTTGCTGAGAACGCAGCATGCCTTCCCCGCCAACGTTGAGAGAGTGAGGCTCGCCGGCCGAAGTAAGTGAGATTCCCGCCAAGACTTCAATGGAAGGCGGTCTTGACGTAAGGGCTCGGCAACTCGACGATGGCTTGTGTTGCTTGACTGATGACACTGCCGTTCAATTACATCGGAAAAGATGTAGCTTCATCACGTCAGGGTCACCAATGTAGGAAATAAGTTCCTTGAGCACGAGTCTGCTGACTGAACCCCAATAATATTTTATTGCATCAATTCACGCAGTTGTGGCAACAATCGAATTACGTCCGTCCGTCACGAAATCCAACGATGAAAGAGAGCCGAAAATCTTCGACCGCATGGTCGGCAACAAAATACTGCTCACGTCACCACGAACTACATCGCTGCACACGTCACATGAGCGAAAACAACATGATGGCGGGAAAGGCAAGCTGATCAACGAGCTACCATGAGAAGGCAAAAATAAACATTGTCTAGTCCTAATAAAGAAATAAAAATATGTGCGTGATTTTAGACACATTCAATAATAATACACCCAGTAAAAACTAGAATCACACACAACGGCGGAAGTAAGGTGCTGAGCCGCCGAAAGCAAACTAACAAAAAAAATAAAAAAGAAACAAAAAGATGTTTGGCATGGCAGCTCGATGAAGTGTGGGGGGTGACACGCTACACCATCAGCGTCCACACACAACGATTCGGTCTTCGATTTGAGTAGAGATTGCTTTAAGAACTTTTATTTCAGTTCGACTGAAATACAAGGACCGTGATTCCTGCTTAGAAAGAACCCAGCTCATGCACAACTTGGAAGTGCTAGCTTTTCTGAAAAAGTGCAGAGAATGTCTTGTAAGAGGTTGACGAGAACCTCATGCTGTACAGCAAGATGGTGAGGAACGCTCATCTTCCTAGCATTGAGGCCTTCAAGGTTCAGCTATAGAATGGTGAGCCTTCGGAACGTGTTGACAATGCGCCCTGAAAAGGGCAGGTTTGATCCACATGCGTCGCCCTGTCCTGAAAAGGACGTTTACCGATTAGCGTGCCCAGGCTGAACATGGGGATGGGTAGGTATCCTTCCCGGAAGGAAGACACAACTCTTGACAAGTTTTTCATAAAGACCGTTTTTTGGAGATCGATCTGAAATTGGTTGATAGTTGTTGGCACGTTTTTAAGAAACACATTTCAGTGTTGAGATCAACCTGATACTAAACAAACTACCACGATTTTGAAAAGAATTTGTTCGGAAGTAAACCTTAAACAATATTTATATCGTTATTTACCTCTCTCGGAGCCCTTCAAGAACTGAATTTATTCTGTGATATAAGCCATCATTTGACGTACAGCCGCATGTTACTAGAAAGTGACGGTGGCTACACCACTCTGCCACCAAATTAATCGTTATGGATGTACAAAACTGACACCACTGCCCAGCTATGCAGCTTAGTAGTCAATTGTACAGCCGGGCAATAGCACCAGTTTTGTAGCTACATTTGTAAACAACTGACAAGTAGAAGCTGGTGACAATGTTTGCAAAAAAAAAAACATTAAATGTGGGGCAATGTTAAAAACATTACACGATAATGCGTAGAAAATCACAAATGCACTTCATGATTTTTCAATTGCCGATATTTTTGGACACAAAAATGTATGATTTTGACGGTAAGCCAATTGCTTACCGTCGAAAACTAGAAAATGAATTATCATTTGTGGCATTGTTGGTGGCTTTTTCAGCGACATAGCATTGCATTATTGTAGACCTTTGCCATTTTATCATTATCTAGGGTCCATCCTAGTTTCGATGCAATTACATACAAACTCTGAAGCTAGGTTGTATATGGACACAAGAGACAAATGCTTGTTGTCAACGAGAAGGTTTAGCAAATTTTGTTTTTTCAATTGGCTGGACTTATACGCGGTATTTCTTGCACTGAATTGACGTGTGGGAGTGAAATACTATCTGAAGATATGGAAAATTTTTTGTATTTTTTTTTGTATTTGTTCATATTTATCCTCCATTCACGAGAAAGCGAATTGTATCGCTATACTTTGGACGGGAAGTCCGCACTCGCTTGGGAGTTGCCATTTTTTGAGGTGTCTGGACCACCTGTCTTCCACATAAAGGCGGAGGCGTCCCGTTAAGTGCCTTGCCCAAGGACACAACAAGCGAACTTGCCGGCTTGTTCTCCACAACCTCCCATAAATGCCGAGCGCCAAGCAGGGAAGCTGCGGATACCATTTTTTAAAGTCTTTTGGTATGACTCAACAAGGGGAATGAACCCCTAGTCTACCGACTGCGAAGCGGACGCTCTAACCACTACACCACTGCTAAAGAAATAAAACAACTCGCGTTAAGATATCAAGAAAAGTGAGATCTTTTGTAGAAAACCCCCGCCACTAATGCAAAAATGTGAGAATTGAGAAAAACACCCTCCACTACGTTTTAAGACAGCACATTTTAGGGTTAGGACAAAATATTAGCTGGCATCGATGAATTCCATCAATGAATAAAAATTCTAACTGGATAAGAGCGGTGGTGAGGGGCTTTCTACAAAAGATGCAAAAAGTGTTATGTATAAAAATTGAAGACACATATTTTTTGGCGGAAATGACGAAAAAGCCTTTTACAGTTACTTCATAAGCTTTTATAGCAAAATTCTTACAATAATATACCTTATCCTATACCATCACACTTTTCCATTGATTACCAGTAATGCCTCATATGAATAGCAAATGTGCTTCCGGTGCATCCAAAAGAAAGAAAAAAGAGAATGGCAAACACTGAGATAAAGTTAATTTATTTTTCCCAGGGCCCCCATACTTAGGGCCATCACTAATATACTGATGTTAATTTACGAACTTACTGTACTAGGTAAGCGACGAAAATGATTGTTAATATACACTTACTGAAGATGAATTTGACATCTTGGCAACAGCACGAGAAAAAAGCAAAATTACTCAAAAAATTCAAAAGCTTGCTACCTTGAAGCAGATAACCTTAAACAACAACCGGTACACTAGCTTAACCTATCTTGGACCTAAGGTCCTTTATAAGTACTAATATTTTCTGCAAAAAACTGGCAGACTGAGTTCGTTGACTAACAGCATAAACCTATACAACCTATGTTGCACTTTTGCTTCCAGCAGTCATCCTATATTCTATCCAGCAGACATCTTATGGTAAGAGACTCGGACCTTAGCTGTTAATGGTTCAATTTGCTGCAGACCACCTTTTTCAAAATTTTTAACTACGTCGCTGGTAGACCTGGTATCTATGTTGCTGGTAGTTGCCGCTCATTTCAAACCAGTCTATCGCAAACCTGTCACGTGATGGTCGAACGACCAAATATGTCGAAAAAGCGTTACAAAAGCGTGTCGTAAGGGATCAAAAGACACCTTTTTTGATACATTACGACACTTTTTCTACTGTTGTTAAGGTTCATATGTCCCCTTTCCCTTGTGAGCCAATATGCTGGTAATGGTACAAATACTGTAAGTTTTCTGATATGACATTTTACGTATTTCTGAGAAGGACCTGGGGGGTGTACGTGCATAGGAGCCGTCCTCTTTGTATGCCACTCATGCAATTGTTAGACAAAGTTATTTGTAATCAAAAGGAATCATAGAACTAACTTTGTCTAACAACTGTATGAGTGGTGTACAAAGAGAGAACTCCTATGACCTCGCACCATCTCCGGTCCTTCTCAGAAAAACGTAAAATGTCATTTTGAGCCATTTTGCTGGTAACGATAACAACTACAGTACCGGCACTACAAGTTCCCTGATATAGGTCGGAGAATGTTGATCTAAAAAAACTCTTCACCCTGACTGTGTCATGAAATTTGCAAACCAGCATTTGTGTTGCCCCCATCTCCACAAATTTTTGCAAACGCCCCTGAATTGAATGTATCTTAGGTCTACTGAATAATTGTACAACTAAAAATTAAACATTATAAGTGGCAACAAATTTTTGATTAGCCGTTACCATATACCGCACCGTGCTATAAACTATTGTACATGTACTGCACGAACAAATTTTTGATCAGCCATTACTGTATAAGTAATTTTCAAACAAAATATTCTCTAAATTCAGTTTTATACTGTAATACACTAATTAACATTCATTAATATTTTATTTTCAATACATGGTATTAGTGATTACCTATATTTTCTTCATAGACTTGATTGATTGCAACAGAGACTTAATTGATTGCTAAAGAGTCTTAATTGATTGCAAAAAGACTTAATTGATTGCAGCAGAGACTTAATTGATTGCAACAGCGACCTAATTGATCAAAAAACACTGCAAATAAACTATTTGATTATGATCACTGGATTGACTGATTCTTCAACTAATGACTAGTTTTGAAATTATATGTGCAACTGTAAACTATCATAAAACTTACGGATGCCATGTAAATGCCACTTGAATTAGCGACTTTAAAAAACAAAAAACATTTGCAGGGTTTTCCCCGAATGTTACCGACTTTTTTTTTTCAAGTTTCTTGATAGTGTAGAAAGGATTAGGCCTATCGGGTAGGAGTTTGATTTTGATTGCTCTGCGAACAGTTTCATCAGAATTTGATACAGCCTAAGTGATTATGAAGCTGAGAAAAGGTCAAGTAAAATAGTGAGTTACATCTTTACAACTGGCCAAGTTTTGAAAGCTTGATTTTTTAGTACGGTAACCAGAAGGCTAACTGGTTTAGTATAGTCCAAAACTAGAAAAAGCTAAGTTAGTCTTCTGCTGTTTTGCATCGTAAGTTTGATTGTTAATTATTATGATACAAAAGATATTGTTTTTGCTGGACAGCATGGTGCGTTTGACAAAATGTGACTTGTCACCATAAGACTGCATTAAGCACTCGCATAGTCTGAGTGTTTCATTTACAAGTAGCAGAGCAGTGTGGCTTGGTAAAACCAATGTTTGCTTTAATACTGCCGTTACAAGTTCAAACTATGAATATTAACGAATTTTAGTTTCTCACTGTTTCATTCTCAACTAGTTGCAATGTGCTAGTTCTTTGATTAGCAGTGGTATTATTAGCAAATTTGCACAGGCAGCACTAAAATAAAGAAATTTACAGAATTGTGAAGATGCAGAAATTCTTACAGAAATATGGATAAAACTCCAATTAAATTACGGAAATCGCAGGAACACGAAAATTTACTGAAATACTTAGTTTAACACAACTCTGTTATTTTTTTTACCCAATTCAGTGGTTACCCTATACATATTATACTTCGTTTTAACAACTTCCGTAATTTTCTGTATTTCTGTGATTTTCACACTATTTTTAGTACCAGTTAGTAGTTTTTTCTTATTTCCATAGGTCAGTGATTGTTATTTTAAATGAATTTCCATAGTTTCATGTTTAATGTGAATTTCCATCAGTAATTCCATAATTCAAGTTGGTGGAAGTATGTGGAGCAAAAGAGTAAACTAAAGCTTCTTAAACTACAGGACTTAATTAGGTTTGAAAAAACATTAGAAAAAAGTTGTTTGTGTGCAACTGTCTGCCCCTTTAAAACAAAATGTAGTAGATTACAAATATAGCTAGCATAATACAAAATAACTAGGCTAGCCTAATGATTTTTGTTGCAAAAAAATTGGGTTGACTTATACGGCAGGTCAAGGCTTAGATCATGAATTTTTATTTGTAAAAAACTAGGCCTGTATTTATGGTAAGTGTGGTAATGCATTTTAATTACATTAGCTTTAAGATTAAGGGTAAAGTAGTGCCATACTTATTTTCAAGCTTAGTGGATAGGAAGGTCATGGCTCTCATTATCCTGGGTCGAAGCTACTGCTGATATGTAGAGGGGAGCAGTTTAATTCTCTTGGTTGCCTTTTCTTCTACGCTAATGTCTACATGGATTATTACAGCAATATACTAAAATGCAGAAATCTGCAAAAAACGTTCCAGGGAATTAGATGCAACAGAAATAGAGAAATTTTTTAACATTTCAGATCAGCATTAGGGTTTAAGCTTGGGTAAGGTTAGAATTAGGCTTAAAGTTTGGCAGTGGCTACTTTGCTGTCAATGGCATTTTACTCTTGGAATCTGTCTCGGTGTTGAACTTAAGTGATTGGTCAATTTTTATGATGTGTTCAAGTTGTGACTTGACAAAAATTTATTTACTTTACACCCTCTTTACATTTTATATATCCACCCCTTCTTACCAAGGTATACTGCTGTTACATAATTTAAGAAAAATAACAAAATTGTTACTGCAATGCATTCTTCAGAGCATCTAATCCCAATTCCAAAAAAAAGTGTGAAAAATTGAACCTCTAATCATGGTGTTTTAGCATAGCAATGCTAACCATTATGTGACTGCCATGCTGAGTGCAACATTGTAGGTGTGCTTATTTAAAAACATACTAAATTTTTATGGTAAAATAGCCTGAGGATGTACTTTTGCCATACACAATTAGTATATCTTTAAATGAGCAGTCTTGCCAAGTTTCCTTCACTTTTTCAGTGGCGTGATGGTTGGTAATGCTTTGTTTGAATGTTATGATCAGGAGATCAATTCCTTGTAAATCTTTTTCTAAATTTGGGATAGGGTATTTTCAAGGACGTGTGGCAGTAACATTGTATGTTTTCTAGAATTACAAAACAGTAATTACATTAGGAGGAGGATTGGTATATAAAACGTAATATAAGTGTACACTAAGGTATTAATTTTTGTCACGTTTTTCATTTGTCATGGAAATTGACCAATCACAAACGTTAAATGGCTAGTAGATTTCAAGAGTAAACTGCCACCGACATCAAAATAGCCACTTTCTTGTAGTTCGAGTTGGTTATGGTTAGAATTAGGGTTGAAATTAGTGTAATTTTTGTAACTTGGAAGTATTTGTTATTACACATTGCATATAAGTGTCAAGCTGCTTTTTGAAATTTTGTCAGTGTTTGGATTCGAACTCTAATCTTATGCTTGCCAGGCAAGTGCTTTATTCACTCCACCACTAAGCTTTGACAAAGTTTTGAAAGCTTGGTGTTATGTCTTCAATGCTTTTGTTTTAAAGCTCAGCAGATGTGATTCTACTGAAATGCGGAAATTCTGTCTACTGACTCTAGCACCAGAGCACTGATCTGCAAACTCATCTAATTGACATTGATATTTCTAAGCAAATTCTCAAATACTTTTTGCAAAATTACTGGTACACATTTTAGTTTTTTCCAGCAGCTGCACTTTTATTTGATCTTTCTGGTGCACTTGAGATTTCAAGAATTAAAATTTGCACTCTGATGCTCTGTGCTTTTGCTACAGAAAAAATAGGTTTCCAGTAATTTTGTCACAAGTTGTCAATTTCTACCATATATAAGCTGAATTAAATGTCAACTGATGTCATTAAATGATGTGCACAGTATGGGGGGTTGGCAATGGGATTAATGTCAAAGTTAATGTTATCTTATGACAGTGGCTATTTTGCTGTTAATTGCATTTAACCCTTAAAATCTATTTTGTTGTTGATTGCCCATTTTTTATGACATAGTAAAAATGTTACTTTTTGTCATTTGTAATGAGTCAGTTTTTACGTATTCTAATTGTTACTTGTAGTTGTTTGTGATTGGTCAATTTCTATGATGTATTCAAATTGTGACTTGATAAAAACTTGGTCCCCAGTTTACACCTTCTCTGTGCTTTGTATACCAGCCACCTCCCCTCTAAGCGTACACTGCTGTTATGTAATTCTAGAAAAAAAGATAAATGTTATTGCAGTACGTCCTTCAGAGAATCCAATTTTGATGCCAAAAGCAATAATGCAAAGAATTAAACCCATTTAAATACAGCTATGCAAACCATTACATGATTGCAATGCCGAGTGCCATGTAGCAAGTATGCTTACTAAAGACGCACTAATCATATACACTGTATAGAAGATAGCCAGTGGGTGTATTTTGCCATCAGTGACAAAATGGTCATTGTTATCTTCATTAGAGTTGCTGTTAGCCTTAACATTGGGTTAGAGTTTAAGGTTAAGGTATCGCCAGCTACATCGTTTGGGTTAAAGTAGAAAAAAAGCTTTTAGCAGAATATTAACATGTGTCAAAATTGCTGTGTGACAAAATCAAGATGGCCAATCTCTTGGTTGGTACATAGGAATCTGAAACCATTTTTCTCTGTTGTGTGTTACAAAGTTACCACATGACAAAGCCAGGTTATGACATTACTGAGAATCAAAATAATAAACTCATTTTGTGAAAAGTTAAGTAAATTGAAAAATTATGTGCACTTGATTTCCAGTTTATAGGCAAGGTTTTTATGCACATATGCTACTAAATTGCCAAAAACTTGGATAGATCAGTTAATGCTATTTAAAACCATCAATATAATTTATATGTCTTATTACAGCAGTGTTGTTTAGTTAGATTATGACTGCAGTTGCTCATTTCTACTGTCAACCAAATTCTCATCCTTTTCAAGAACGACATGTTCCACTCAATGAACCCATCAAAATAGGCCGTTCTGTGGCACGATGTAGACCATCTTTAAATAATGCAGTGTTTGATTGCAAGGTCTTATCTCGTAATCATGCTTTGTTGTGGTTTGAAAATGGAAAAGTGAGTCTAGTGTACCATTAATGATGTGCTAATGCTTATCTAACATTGCAACTACACCTTTTTTCAGCTGTAACAATCTCAGCAATGTATGTTGCACAGTAAGATACCTTGGCTTGCCAGCAAAAGATTGTAAGCTTTGTTCCATACTTTTCGTTTTTGGGTGAATTCTTTGGTCACTGGCCAATTTTATGTCAAGGCACGTGTCTTTATAATAGCTGCTGCAAGTGCTTTTTTTAAACAACGAAACAAGGCTTTCATAAACATTTTTTGTCAATGGTCGCAGACTTTCAAGTAAACACCAGCAATGGTGTTTTTTGTTGGTAAATTACCAAGCTAAATAGTGATTTTTTTCTTTTACTGTTGTCATACTAAATCTTCAGCTCATTGCCAATATTTTTAGGCACACGTCAAGCTCTAAAAAACGTAGAAGAAACACTGCTTTGCACATATGGTTTCTGCGCTCCTGAGCGTTTGATTCCCTTGAAAAATTATGTAATTTTGCTTGCATTATTAAGTCCCATTTTTTTTGCGGTGGAGATGCACCGTTTTCCAGTGCTGGCATTTTGGAAGTGGTTGTTGTATTTATTTTATTTTTATCATAACGCTTTTGAACTTAAGTTGTTTTATTTATTAGGCAACTGCAAAAACTTTCTGTGTTTAAAACCTGAAGATATTTTGTTGCCTTTCTGAAAAAAACATGAATATTCTGCTTTATATCAGTATCAGGATTATTCAAAAAAATCTTTTAAAATTTGTTGTTCTTCTCAGCTTAAACTGTTTATTTAACCTAAAATATTGTAGAAAAATTGGACCAAAATTATCTGTTGGTCATTGGTTTTATTGAAGATAACTACCCAAAATGTTGAAAGGGATATCTAAAGTGTGAAACTTTGTCTGGCAATATTGGTCGCAATAATGTACAACTTTTTGCTAAGCTCTGTCTTACTACATAAGTTGCAAAATGTAAGATACCACCAGCAAAGATAGGATGTGTTATGATGTCAAAGTAATAATTGGGACAAAGGCAAAGAAATTGAGGTGTTGTGTTTTTCAATTCTTTGTGACCGTTGTGCAAGCTCTTCTTTCCTTGCTGTTGTCTTAAGATTGTGACTGAATATGGCAAACACTGCAGGTTGCTTGCTTATGTACAAGTCAGATTTTAAAAGCTCGCAATTGCAGCGTTTTTGTGCTATGACCAAGTTCTGCTAAAATACCATTATAGCAATAGTGTTTCGACAATTTTTGAAACACACTTTTTACTTAAGCAAAGAAACTGTGGTGTGTGCCATGTTGGCTTACAATCTTTAGATGAGAACAACAAGAAAAGGGGAGTTCTGCACAACTCTGGCAAGAAGCACCTTGTCCTGATAACAGAGCTTTATGACATGATTGAGTCACAGTCACGGTTTGTGTTTTAATTCCTAGTAAAAGTTGATATGTTTTAAGATATATGATGTACTGTTGAATCCCACTTGTAAGTCACAGAGATTTTGTTTGCTCTGAAAAGATGATCAGTGTTGCAGCAGCCAAAAGGTTACGATTGCTTACACGCGTAGTAGTTTTTCTGCTGTATTAACAAACGATGCTAATCAGCAGAAGAGTTTTTTGCAAGGTCATTGAGAAATGTAAATACAGTACATTCTCGCTTATCCGGCCCTCGATTATCCGGCTCCTCGATTAACCAGTCGTGTTCAACAGGCAGACACGTTTTATATTATTATGTAATAGTGACTATTTTGTGTATTACGGAATAATTATTACTATGGCTGGTTAATGTAGAAGATTTTTCAAATCAGTTAAAGTATAGGTTCAGTTTCTATTGGCTAAGTTTTAAAATGGATAAGCGTGCAACAAAGAGAAAACGAGTTGTGCTAACAATAGAAGATAAACTGAAAGTTTGCAGATTGGCAAAGCAGAACGTACCTAAATTTGTATTAATGAACCAATTCAACATTGGGAAATCTACTTTAAATGATATTTTAAGAAGTGAAGAAAAGTTAACACAGTTTAAAGCAGAAAAGAATGAGCTTGAAATACCTGGCGCGGTTAAAACTTGTTAAGCAATAAGAAATGGAGATTTTGACAAATTAGATAGCGCGCTTTACATTTGGTTTCGTCAGCAGCTCGAAAAAGGGTGCCCAGTAACTGGCCCGATACTAATGGAAAAGGCCTCCGAGTTTCACCGCTTAATATATGGAGAAAGCTCCAAGCCCTTTGTTGCAAGCTCAGGGTTCCAGTGGTGCTTTTGCAGAAGGTTTGGCTTGAGAAATCTGACTTTATCTGGTGAAAAGTTAAGTTCCGATAGCTTTTCTACAGAACAGTTCATCAATGGCTTTTCTGTCATGACTGAAGGCTATTCAGCAGACCAAATTTTTAACTGTGATGAAGCCGGCTTATATTTCAAGATGTTGCCAGGCCACACGTTAGCTTCGGTTCATAAACAACCAGATGGAACAAAAAAGGCTAAAGACAGGGTCACAATAAATGCATGCGCAAACGCCAGTGGAACAATAAAATTGCCTTTACTGTTTATTGGTAAGGCAAAAAATCCACGCTGTTTTCGCAAAATTAACAAGGAAGCGCTGCCAGTTGTTTATAGAAATCAAAAAAATGCTTGGATCAACACACACATTTTCAGAGATTGGTTTTTAAATTGTTTCATTCCTGAAACAAAACCAAAGTTAAGAGAACTGGGCAGGGAGGAAAAAGCAATTTTGTTTCTTGACAACTGTGCCGCTCATCCAAGTGAGAAAGAACTTGTGTCAGATGATGGCAAAATTATTGCCAAGTTTTTGCCTGCAAATGTGACTACTTTAATACAGCCAATGGATCAAGGGGTCCTTGAATCTATGAAAAGGGTTTATAGGAAGTCGATTCTGAGAGATCTTGTATCGCAATCAACCTTCACCATACAAGACTTCCTGAAAACACTTGATATGATGAAAGTTATCGATACTGTTGCAACTGCTTGGGATATGGTTACACCAGCTGCTATCAGAAACTCCTGGAAGAAGTTGATGCCATTACCAAATGATATCCAGCAAAATAACGTCCCTCAAGAAGTGATTTCAAACAACGACTTCATGCAACAATTTTCCAGGGTAAATATTACACTGACAGACGATGATATCCAGAACTGGATGTGCTGTGATGGTCCTGGATATGAACACATGGATGAGCAAGGCATTGTTGAACTGATTTCTGGGGACGATGAAAAAGACAGCAACGAAGAGGAAGATAAAATTGAAGATCCACAATCATCAAAGTGTCCAATCACTCACGGTGAAGCTATGAATAGCATGGATAAATATTTAACATGGTACTGTTGTCAACCACAAGCGACACCAGCAAATGTGTCACACCTTATCCGGTTTCGTGAGTTTGCTGCTGAAAGGCCAGAAAGCACTATCAAACAAACCTCCATCTTTTCGTTTTTCAGCAATAGTACTGATGAAAGTTAAACTGTTTAATAACTTATTTTGTTGAACTATGTGATTTTAAACTTTACCCAAATGTCTCTTTCGTTTAGCATTTAAATTGTTTTGTGGCTAAGCTTGTTCTCATACTAACTTCGTTTTTTTCGTTCTTTTTTTCTTAAGGTCTTTTCTTATCCAGCCAAATGCTTATCCGGTCAAGATTTTGGAAAAAGGTTGCCCAACATGACCGGATAATCGAGGATGTACTGTACCAATTTAATGACAGCAAAAAAACAACCCTTTTATAGTCATTACTATAGTCATCCCTCTTGATTTAGAAAAATTTTCAAATGTTATATAAATAATAGAAAGGTAATCACCTTTTTTTTATAACAATTGCCTTTACAGCCTTACTCTGTAAGTGTCATCAACAAAACTTTTGCGGATGCAAATAAAACTAAGTTTTACCTCCCTGGCTACAGGCCTGTGATCAGTACCAGTAGTGGTGTGACAAGTTTGTTGATTCACTGCAAAAATGTTTGTTTGTTTTGTGTGATAGTTGGTTTTGTGAGTCTCTTTGTTGTACTTGCTAGTAGGGATGTGCAATTCAGAATGCCGAATCCAAAGGATTTGAATCCCAAACAATTCAAATCCAAAATTCCAATTTAAACCAGATAATAGGATTCGGTTTGTATCCTGCTTACAAGCTTTATTTCGTTGCTGGTCACAGATTTTCTTTTTGTAAAAGTATCAACTACATGCAGTCATTTAAAAACTAATTCGCTCACACAGGCAAACATGTAGAAAGCTTAAATGCATTGCACTGCAATAAACTTGTTTTCTAATTGGGCCTTTGTTGTAAACTTGTAATAAATGCTTTCATGTTAATTATGTTAATTGCAAAAAAAAGGATTCGGATTCTGGATTCGGTTGAACTATTCTAGAATAGTTTTATTATTCTGAATCGCCCATCCCTACTTGTTAGTATTTATTGATCATTGCAGTTACTTTGCAGAACTCTGATGATGCTAAATTAATAGCAAAATCATTTTGTTGTAATAAAGTGTGAGCATCATTTCTGACTGATTCCGTCTACAGCTTTAAGTTAGTTGCATGTCTGTAATGTCATGCCACGTGGAATCATGCTTGATTGATATCTATGTAGAAGGACATAGCTACGCAAACAGTTTTGCATTACTTCAACCAGTGCAATCAAAAACTGTAAAAAACAAAGGGTTCACGTTTGGTAATTCTCAATCTTTTCATAGTTTTAAATGGTTATATTTAAAGGTGATATACAAGTGACAAACTTGGTCCAATTTCACTAATTTTTATGTCACGTTTTAGGTCAAATAATTACGTTAAGCTGCAATGTGGGTCAATTATCATAAGTCAGTGCCTTTTGGACATTTTAGCAACGAGTATATATGTGCATATATACTGTTATAACCACGTTTTTGTTCATTTAAGACTTTTATTGTAGTTTTATCTTCAAGACACCAAGAGCAGTAATGGTACTTTCGTTAATAACCAAAGATTAAGCAAGGCAGCTGAGGAAAGTGCTGCGATAGAAGTGAACTCTTATGATGTTGTGCAATTTGGTGTTGATGTTATTGACAGTATGAGAAAAGGTGGGTGCATTTTTTCCTTTGAAGATGATTCTGTTTGGCAAATTAGTGGTTTTTTTAAGTCCAAGCCAGCATAATATTAGGATACAAGTTTTAATAGAATTGCAGGTGCACTATGTTTAGAGGTTTCTGCGCCATCTGCAATAACAAACCTTTAAATTTTCGTTTTGAAAAAAGCAATAATGTTTTGCTACAAAAGGAGTTCGAAGTTGGCACACTTTATCTTCAACACATAGTCAAATATTTTGGTCACACAGCAGGTTGTCAAAAGCTTAGCTGGAGCACTGAATGGATGTAATGTGATATAAACAGAAATTCTTATCATTAAGCATGTTGGTTCAGTTCATGATGCTTTTTTATTTGCTTTTAGTCACTCATGGCTGCATTGTCTCTCAATTGCGACTTTACTTACCAAATGGGGAAGAGTCACCACAAAGGTATTACCTTTAACCATCGGATGCTACTGTAGATAATTCTGTTCTTTTGTTTTATGTTTGAAAACGGCCACCGACGTTAACGGAGACAAATTTGGATTTCTCTGTGTTGGTGATGTGAATTAAGTTACATTGCTAGTCTGCGGCTACAAACAGCTTGAGTTTAAACCTACTCACTGGTACTGTTGAAATTGAAGCAGTGCATTTCACAAGCTCTATGATCTAGCGGGGTAAATTCTGCTGTCTGCCTTTCTCAATGGTGTGGTATTAAGCACGCTTGTGAAAGTGCAAGTTATTAATGGTAATCAATATCTTTACTAAGGATTTCTAAATTCTTCAATGAATAGCATATGGCAATGCTACCAAAAGTAGACAGTGATGTTGATTAACATTTATTAAGTGTTTATAACTGAAGATGCACAATTGAAATACTTATGACATGTAGTATGAAAGGACAAAACAGAGAATATAGATCTACATTGAAATTTTTAGGACATGTAATACAAAATAACAAAACAGAGGATTTAATTTTGACTGGAAAAATCCCAGGAAGAAGAGTAAAAGGAAGACAGCACCTTTTCTTGTAAACAATCTCAAAAACGCTGTGATAAAAACAACACAAAAAACAATGGGATGTCAAATGTAATCTAGCTATTTAGTTTATCAACTTCGGATGGAAGGAATCTTTTCCAACTTGTGTAGGTCGTTGATCAAGGCATGGGTGGTGTATGATACTAGTTCAAAGATCAAAATTTTTGGCAAGGTTTTAAGTTGAAGTTAAGGCTCCGTTACTGTTTAGATTAAATTTTGAACGTGGTTAAGTTAGACCAATATTTAATTTCATTTGTACTAGTCGAGCCAAAATTTGGTTTGATCATATTAAGGTAAATAACATATAAGAATCTCTTTTCAGAAACAGTACTTGGAATAATCAAGTTACGGAAAAGGTAAGTGCATTTTCATGAGTTTTAAAGTATCTACCGTATTTGTGACAAACACCATAAATAGAATTAGAAATTAGGTTTTGATTGATAGGTGCATTACTGGAAGACCATGAGACATAGTTCTAGTTCTTGTTTGCCAGTGTCGATAACAATAGCGCAGTATCATTAATAGTCCATTTATCACTTTTTGCCCGCCAAACTCGTTACAACTCGATCGATTTTCTCCTCATTGATCCTTTCAATTGCAATGAAGCACACACAAATCTGAGAGGCAACCTTAAGTCATCGTTTGTCGTAATTGTGTCCTGACTTGTTTCACACACAAAATAGACTGCTCAGCCTCAATGGTTGTTGCACGTAATACCATGATGATTTGGATTGCACTGTGCATGCTTGTATAATCTTTAGTTCTCAAAAGAAGCTCGTGCAAACATTCGTCATTGACTTCACGGATCAAAAAAAATCTTCACAAGCTTACTTTCTTGTCAATGTTATTCACAGAATACAAGTGCTCAATCTTATTTATCTTGAATAGTTTTGTCAAAGCAAGGATTGATAACAAAGCAAAAAGCTTAAGGTTGTCACTGACTTGTTCCCAATGAGAACAATTTAGATGGTCGATGCATGAGAGATGTAAGGCATGTTGGAAACACTGTGAAGCCAATTTAGCATAGACGTTATCTAGATAAATGTGCCTTGACTACTTACGATTTTGTTACCTTTTTTACTCCAGCTACTTCACAAGCTTCTTTAAAATTGTTCAACACAATGTCCAAGTCTATGCGTTCTCAATTGATAATGCTTAAAGAGAAGAAATAAGGCTTTTAACATGTGGCACACTGACTCCGACATTCTGAAGCTTGTGCATTAATGGTTCTATCAGTGACAAATAATGCCCACTCAAACACACAGCATGCGTGTCAAGGTTCTCTTTGAAATAGCAGATGATCTCCCTAATAATACCACAGGTGTTTTTATGATTGGTACTGTATTTTGGTTATTTAAGACCGAGTTTTAACAGAGAGAAGCACAGTGCACAAATAGTACATGTGGAGTACTTTATTGCGAATGCATTATAGTATGCCACTGATGTGACCTGCCATTGTTGATGCACCATCATAGCATTGCTCGACAAGTTTTTGGAAATCTGCTCCTATTCTAAAGAGGAGGTGGGCTAAAATGCTTCATGAAATTGATTCTGGCAAATCGGAATCCATTTCAACAAATTCTGTGAAGCTTGCATACACTTAACTATCTGCATGTATCTTAAAACAGTGCCAAGTTATTCTGTAGCTGAAGTATCTCATGACTCGTCAGCTATCAAACACACAAACAATTTGTTATCCTCGTTGATGAGGTCTTGCACTATTGATACTACCACTTTGAGGATCTCATTTTACATCATAAAGCTGGCATACTTGGTGTTCCTTGTCATTTCAACAAAATGCGTTTTTCAATCTTGATCCGTGGCGTTGATGCAAAATTGAAGTTTTATGTGATAAAATATTCTTTTTCTTTGGAATGTCCTTGCAAATCATGTTACTTTTACTTAAGGCACATAACATCACAGTCTCAACGATGGAAATCAATTTGTTTCTGTTTTCTCTCGTTTGCATGATATATTTTACCTCCAAGGTTTGCACACAGATTTTCACCAGTTTCCAAGCTTTTGATAAAATTTTTCGCAGCAAAAGCTGCTTGTCTGTGGTAACCAAATCTGAGTGGTAAACAGCCTTAATAATTTTATTGAAGTGATTGCATGGTTTTTTGACAAAAGCTGCGTTTTTGAGATTTCTTGATTTGGATGTGCTTGTGTCATGGTGCATATCTTGCACAAACCGCCTCCTCCAGAGAGCTGGGTGTAGACTAACCCACTGGAAAACTTGTCATTGTCAAACCATGCATTTAAAAATTTGTGACGGTTTTGTCTAACGGTGTCAAGAATAACCATGCTTTTCGGACCATTGAATTGAGAGATCTATATCTCTTAGCATCAGTAAGCTGCAAATCGTGTTCAAAAACAAACCTAACATCATTTTGTTTTCCCTATTTCATATGCTGGTTGATGTTCGGAAATAAACGACCTAACAGTAGGTGTAATTGATGTTTCCACAGATGGCCTAGGCCTAATTGCTGTTTTTAAGAGCTGCAAATCTTGACATCTTGTAGAAAAAACTATTCAATCTTTCTTGTTTTGGTTCTGCCATCTTAAGTAAACTGTGGTATACAAAACTAATAAATATGCTTGCTGAACGTTTGAATTCAAAATCGCTGAAGGCAAATTTCTGTTGAACTAAAACTGGCGGAAGTAGAATACAGTACCTAAAAACTGCTTGCAAGAGCAAAAACCAGAGTTGCTAACATGAAATTTGCAAAAGTCCCTATTAAAGTGCAAAATACCCCCAAAAAGTGATTTTTGTGTAAAATTTTCCAAGATTCTAAGATGTTTTGACCCATGAAATATGTCAGGTTATCTATATAAAAAGGTCTTCACCCAAAAACTTACATCAAATTCTCTTCCCTTTTCCCCCCAAAAAGGTCCTTTGCCGAGTACATACAACAAATTCATTGATTTTAGGCTTATCACCAAAAAAGTTCTGTTTTCAAAACAAAAAATTTACGAAGTCTGATATCAAAAATCCCAAGATTTTCCTAACGCTTTTTACAAAATCAAAATTCTCAAAAAACTTTTCAATTCGTTCAAAGATTTTCATGATCTTTGGATAAAATTCTAATGTTGGCTACTATGGCGAAAACAAATGACTGAGTAGTAGCACTTGGTCATATGTGACGTACGTATCAATGCTTGGCAGTTGAGCGAGTGCGATAAAGTTGTGGCAAGACTTTGACCGGCTGTTGTGGTGCTACTCGTAAATGCTACAAAGCTAATCATTAAGAATACAAAACTTAGCTCATGGCCCCTCTGCCCCCCTCCCCTTGGCCACGCATATGCAATGACATTGTGCAATAATGTGCTATGGGATTAATACTAACAGCATGGCACTTAATGAAATTAGCAAAACAACTGCTGCTGCTGCATTTCAAGGAAGTTTCTTGCAGTTGATTTTTTGTGCATATGATCTTAGCCAGTTATGTATACATCTTGCACTTAAGTTTGTTTTGTTTGAGGAACTCCATTATAAAGTCAACAATTTTGTTTAGTTGGAGGAACTCCGTTATATAATGTTAACAATTTTATTCTAGATCTCTTTTAACAACATCTATCCGTCCATGCAGTCACAAGACTTGTATCAGCTGCATCATTACATGCAGGTAAGTTTTTGTACTCTTACACTGCCAACTGTATAATTTCATGACTAAGTCGCTATATTATGTCCTTTATTCAAATAATATAAAACAGTTCTGCTTGCATGCTGGCAATTACTTCGATATGACCAACGCTTGGATTAGCTTAATGCTCCTCACGTGCCGTCAAGGCAATAAATGAATAGTACTGACAGGACGTAAATTGCCGTTTATTTTCATTTCTAATAATTGTTCAGCGAAGTTGTTTGTTCGTTTGCACGAACGATGTCATACTATACATGGAGAGTTGTTTGCTATAAAACAGTACAAAGTACTAAAGCAATTGTAGTACAATTCAAGTTCACACTCCATAAACCCTGTTGATCTTCACAAAACTATGTTTTCACTACAGCCTACCGGCTCCTCTTCGTAATTATATAGTTAGCCGGGTGTGTTAGTATTACTGTTCTTTACAAGAGATTGCTCTTAAGACGAAGACGATCCTTTTAATACAATTTTGCAGGAAGCTCTTCATCGAGAACAGATGTTAGAGCAAAAGCTTGCCCTTCTTCAGCGGCTTCTTGCCAATTCGCAGGAATCATCCGAAAAAGGATGGGAAGCTCTCATAGATGAAGATCGACTTCTTTCAAGATTGGAGTTCCTTGAAAATCAGCTCCAAGCTTACTGCAAGGTATGCTATTTTTATATCTCTTTGTTGCCAGAAGTACGTCTGTGCTGCTGCAATAAATTGATATCTTAAACTGTAGGCAAAGTTGTCTTTACACTAAAAACTACAGTATTTTATCCCTCTTAATTAGTTTAAATGTTTCAGAGTCAAACAGAAGACTCGTTGAAAAGCCAGCTTCAGCAAATACAGGAAGAAAAATTCAATTATGAAAATACATCAAAGGTGAATTGATGTCATGTGACTACTGTTACAAAGCAGAGCTTATTTTACTGCATTTTCATTAGCACTTTCATTAGCTTTGTTTGCTTGTCAATAGCTTGGTACATGGTGATGTGCCATATATACATTGTTCACATCATTGTACACTGCAAAAAAGTGATATAAAATTGCATTTTTATTGTTGCATTAACGTCTAATGATTTTCAGGAAACATTAAAACAAGCTTTACAAGAAAAACTGGAAGTTGTGACAAAACTTTCTAATGTGGAGGTATACTATTTTTTGTTTAGTGTACCAATAGTTGAATTAAATTAAAAAATTTTACCACTGGTGGTTATTAACCATTTATACTTGATAACACAGAGGAATGAACACTTTTCTTCATGAACAAGAAATGCAGAATTTTATTGATATTGTAGTCCATTTAGTCTTAAGAGTCAACCACTTCGTAGCAAAATTGTAAAATGCTAATTTGACGTTGCAGTTAGTTACCAGCATCAGATATGACGTTTTGTCTCGATGATCACCTTATGCGTAGCTGCTTTAATTAAAACGTTTTACTAGCGAATAACAATTATTAAACTGGTTGTCAGTTGTTTTGAAACCGAAGAAACTTGATAGCACCGTAATGGCTTACAATCAAAAGAGCGAATCCGTTGTTGATTTGCTGATAACAACTTGTGGTTAGCTATTTTTGATATAGTTGTATGAAAACAATTAGCAGTGTCGGTGGTTAAAATTAACAATTATGTTTTATCTATTAATGGGTTTTAATGCTATTCCTCTAGACAAGTGTTAACTGTAGTTGTTTAGTCTATTGCCAGGTTTACCCATTTTGTAGCGAGTTTGCTTCTATTCCATGCACACCAGTTAAACAGTTTTACAACGTACACTAATTAATAACATCTAATTTGAACAAAAGTAAAGCGAAGATGCTTAGAACCAAATAATTTTAATCTTCACTATCGTAACAGAAGCCAAGCCGGTTTATTGTTGACTTCTCCGATAACGGATTCTCAGCGTAACTAAAAGTTTTAGTTTTTAGACGTACAGATATGCTGTAAAAGGTAAATGAAGAGCATTAATGAAAAGGTAAAGGTAAAGTCAAGCGGTTTATTGGCTTTATGTTTGTTCTGAAATAAATTGGTTTGTTTTGTTAAGTTCCAAGAGCGAAGGCCTGTCCTTTTATCACCTCAGGATTACGGGATGTCCCTGGGTTGCACGTTGGGGCAAATGTGTTGCAGCATTTATTGTTATGTCATCAATAATGCGCGCCCGTGTGCCCTATTTGGAATCGATCTAAATCGACCTATAAAGAGATTAAGTGCATTACTAAGCGTTGTTATTTCAGCGTTCTTTGAGCAATACTGAGGATGAATGCGCTCATCTGCGTCTCGTGCATGACCGCACACAGAATGAGCTTGTCACTCTCGCCGCCTCTCATGAAGCAAAACTACAAGAAGTGAATGAAATGAACGAAAAATTTCAAGTCAGTAGTGTGCAATAAAAATTTTGTAGACTTTAAAGCAGTTTTTTTACTTTCACGAGGAATTTTTGTTTTTCAAATTAAGTCGTAAATAGTAATGATGTTAAAGGCTTCCAAATCTTGCTCTTTTTAAGGTAATACTTAACAAATACTCTTGGAGAACATCTTTGCCAGCTCTTTAAACTATTTTTTTCAATAGTTATTGCCAGGCGTTGCGTAATCACCAAAGACTAAAAGACTCATTGATTAGGCGCTGGTTGTTGCCATCGACTGAGTCAGTTAGAGTTACCGTTAGGCGGTAGAAAACTGTTGCTAAGTTGCTGATTGAAGAATTTGGCTTCCATTTCCAGTCAGCATACCCCACAATAAGTCAATATAGCTAAGAATTTAAATGTTCCCTTGATTAGCTGGTTTCACTGACTTTTCCACTAGCGAATGTTGCGTTATATTGTTACGTATTGCTTTGTATGTACCTTCTTGCTCTGTAAATGCAATCTTGCTGGTAAGTTTTTTCCTTCTATAAGGAAATCGAACGCAAGCTTGCAGAAACAACCAGTGAACATCAGAACGAAAAAAATGAATTAGATCAGAAATTCCAAGCCTTCAAAGAAGAAGAAGAAAAATTACGAAGCAATATCGTGCAACTTGAAGAAGACAACAAACGATTAAAAGAAATAAGTACATCACTTATCTGCTTGTCACTTCTATTAGCGCTGTAGTGTGAGATGGTAAGCCTTGTAATCTCTGGTCTCCAGCAAAATCATTGCTCTTTTACCATATAACAACTCGTGTTCAGAGCCGCTTCTAGGTTTACCAGGATCTGCTGCAATCACAGTAACCAAGCATATGCATTTCTCGTAAAGTGCCTCTTTCAAGGAAAACAGTGCGGAACACATGTGAGTACCGAACTCTCAACAAAAAAGTAAGCACTTTCTTGTGCAGAGTTATCCTTACTAAAAGCTAGGCTTACGCATCGTGCAAGATTTCAAGACCTTTTTCCGCATGTTGAAGGCTCAGCCGTCTTGATTGTTGGTTCATTGTGTGACTGCCACTCATTTTAAAACTATACTTTTGGAGCAATACCGTCTTTTAAATTCCATTTACCCTTATGTTGTTTCAACGTAGTATCGAACTTTAGGCATTTGCTTCAAAGTCTGATTTAGGTACCTCTACATCACGGCAGCTGTTGGTGCATAAAGGATCTTTTTGTTATTTTTGATCAACTTTATGTGTTTAGACGAATTAAATAAGGCTACCAGTGACGTTGACACGGAAAATCGTGGTATGTGTGTGTTTTGGGTTTGATATATTTCTGCTTTGTGTATGAGTAATAGAGCATTATGTTTACGTTAAGAAGCTGTTGAATTAGTCCATAGCCATGCGGGCTTGTAGCCAAATAGATTGCTTGCTTGCTTGCTTGACAAACAAACTATATAGACTTACACAGCTGTAAACTGATCAGTTGAGCTAACAAAATTGTGAATTTTTAGACAATTTGTTTTCAAGCATAGCTATTGACAAAAATGGTCTAGGCAGGATTCTAACTTACAGCCTTTTGATCACTAGTCAGATATTCTTACAATTGAACTGCAGAATGCAAGGAGCGGCCGGCAATCAATTGCCTTTTAGCTTCATGTCGAGCTCTGTAATAGGTACAAGTACTAAAATGGCGTACTTAGCAAATTATTATGGATCTTCAAAAAAGATGACCATTGGTTGTATATCTGGTGCTATATTTTGTGTTTTTGCTACTGTACATTGTTTATTTTATCTTCTTTGCTTATTTTTAATCTGTTTTTTTTTGCTATTAATTGGTTGTTAATCCTTTTCCAGGCATACAAGTTTCAGTGGAAGAAAAGTTTCTTGAGAAATCATCCTCACTGTCAGGTGAGTCAAAACAAGCGCTATCATATGAGTTATTTTGACTCTGCACTTTCTGAATAGGAATACAGATACAGAGCTGACCGTTCTTCCAAGATCTACATTAGAATGAAAATTGAATATCCAAAGATAATCAAACTTGCTGCGCTTTTAAATTTTTTCAAGTATTCGTTAACTGGGTAAAAAACGTGTGATTGGTTCTAGCCAACAATAGTATCAATACTAACATCAAATCTTTTGTAGATTTTTCAAGGTTATTTCGCTAAATATTTTAGCATGGATTATTGCTTGATATTTTAGATGAAGAAGACGATAAAGATTTAAGTGTTGACGATGTTCTTAATGAATTAGGTTCGTATGGGAGATTTTAATCGATCTGAATTTTTATTTTGTCTATGTACTACTACGCACTACGCTAGCCCTACAAATATTTTTATCCAAATATTCAATTGACTGTAGTGGTGTAGAAATTTTTGAACCTCTAAAGACCCCAAATCTAAGCAACTATTATTTAGTGTAAATAAATTTTAAATGGTGTATAAATTTTGTTTGTGTTATGACATCTATATCTGCAACAGACTGGGTAAATTTTTTTTACAATAATATCAAGTTTTAATTCCTCATAAAAGTTTTTAATCATAAAATTTATTTAGATATATTTATCATTTCAGCTTTTGCAATTTTCTATTGTATATAGTTTTAACAAGTTTTTATAATTTTGTTGTTTTCATTGATGTCATAATGCTACAAGAGGTTCTTGCCGAAGTTGCACTATATATTGTTCATAATTAATCATTGAGTATCTTGGCTCCGCCTATAAAATCACTTTTATTTTAAATTGTTGCAGAAAATATTGCTGCTGCTGCTGGTGTGCAATGTGATGGCGTAGGGGATGTTGCAGAAGAGGAGAAAAGAGGTGCTTCATCAGTTAAAAGTGAATTAAATGGTGAGGAGTTCAATACTTGTTTGCAGTGCTGTTGTTGTTGTAATTAACCCTCCTCTTCCTCGTGATGGAGGTACGGCATGAACAGCAATTCAGGTTCATGTCGTCAACCTAATTGAAATTATGCTATGGGAAAGATGGCAGCCCATTTCGAACCGGTCTTGAGTGACTGGTAGCCCCACCACCAACAAGGCGGACTGCCACTGGTGGGTATCCAAGAATCGCCTTTTACGACATGCTGGGTGAGCAACTTCACAATTGTAACCCAGTGAAGTACGGGTAGGCCACCTGTTTGCCATATAAAGGTGGAGGCATCCCGTTGAGTCTCTTGCCCAAGGACACAACAAGCAAGCTTGCCGGCTTGTTCTCCACACTATCCCTTTTTTATGCTGAGCGCCAAGCAGGGAAGTTATGAATACCATGTTTTAAAGTCTTTTGGTATGACTCGACTTAGCGAATAAACCCCAGGTCTACCGACTGCGAAGCAGACGCTCTAACCACTACGCCATCGCACCGGTTGAAAGTGAATTAAATGGTGAGGAATTTAATACGTGTTTGTGGTGCTGTTCATTATTTATATTTATCATAACATTGCAGAAATATTGATTCGTGTCGCTCTTGTAGCTTAGTTGTTCTTGACCGAATCATATCTTGTTGCCTTGAGACTTTTACCATAGAACTTTGACAGGCCCACATCACTGGCATCGCAGCCAATTGATTTTGTTTGCACGGTGGTCGGTTGGTGGCAATATTAAAGCAATCAATTTTTGGCAGCGTGGCTGTTGTAGTTACCTTTCCTCTTCCTTGGGATGGAGGCACAACATGAAACGATTTTCCAGTTTCATGCTGCAAACCTAATTAAATTAGGCTGGGAGGAAATATGGCGGCCCATTTCGAACCAATCAGGAATGCAGCTTGGTTGCGTGGTCGAGCGAGTTGTTGCGCTGTTTATGGTGACAGTGATCATGCTTTTGAAGCTTCGTTGGCTAGATTATTGTGCACTTGGCAAAGGCCCTTCACTGCAAGTTTTCCTACTTTATTGCACTGGATGCGGATTGCGGAAATGCGCTGTGCCAACAATACTGGTGACTCCGAAGCACATTTGTCCCCAGCAATATTCTAGCATTACCGACACAAGGTCTTCCTGTAATCGAAAGATGAATATAAGTGACAAAAAAATGCAATGCATTGGACGGAGCTGTGTTTATGAAAGACGCTAATCGTAGGTTCTCCAGGATATGAAAAGTACTCACCCTTCAAAAGTCAAGCTTGTGTTTGCCAAACAAGTCTTGAAGTTGTATCATAACTTGTATGGAATGGTTTTGCTTGAGTTAGCAATTATGTCGGTAGATACTGAGATTAGGGATCGACAGTGGGCCTGGCTGTGAATGGCAATTATGCCTCTGGCCAACAGGATGGGCTGAAAACATGTTTTTCTGAAATCAAAAAAGTGGCCCCTCCAAAAAGTTAGCAAATACTTCAAAACACATAGTTTCGATAAAATTTTTCAGTTGCTCCTTCTAATGGTCTATCAACACCTGGTTAAAGGTCATGCAAAAGGCAATTTCTTCCAAATATCTGTAACTTTGAAATGAATTGCATTGAAAGCTCAAATTAATGTCAAAAGAAGAAATTGTCATGGAAAGCTCAAATTGATGTCAAAGGAAGAAAAATCACATACAGTAGTTATATCTTTTTCGAGAGAAGTTTTTGTTTTATCTTGCCAGATATTAAATTACTTTCAAAAAACTGCATTTTGGTGATAATGTGGTGGACGAAAATTTTTGAACTAGGTAATTTTATGAGGCAAAGATCAGGAGATCGTGTGTTTTGTCTTGCATATATTTTACGTGGTTAATATAACACATAAAAATCAGGCCTATCAGATACTAGGATTAACTTTGCTGTGTTTACATTGATAATGCAATATAGGGTGGTGCAGCTGGCAGCCCGCGGGCCATACTGCTGTCGCTTAATATTTTAATGCAACCTTATTTTTAAAAGATATAACAATTTAAAGATACCTTGTACGTATTTGAGATACCCTGCTTATACAGGATGCGGCAGAAGTAACCGAATCGAGAGATGTTTGTAGCCATTGGTATTTCAGTGCCAGGATATTGACCAAATTTATTTCCAGCAAGACGGTGCACGACCGCACTACTCTACCAAGGTCCGCATCTGGCTTGACGATTATTTTCTCAATCGATTGGGCATCGAGGTCCGATTCAGTGGCCAGCTCAATCTCCTGACATGTCCCCTCCAGATTTTTTTCTGGGGTGTATTGAAAGACACTGTTTGCCATCACAAGCCGAAAACAAACTCTTAACTGAAGCAGTAAGAAGATGGCAAAAAATTACTACTAAAACTTGCACAAAAGTATGCCAAAGTTTGTTGTTGCAGGGACTGTGTTGCAGCCCTGGGATATATTTTATATACATATATACTGTCATATTTTAAACATTTGCATTAAATATAATCGCATTGCTATTAACATTTTTTTCATATACTAAAATTCTTCTTAATTTTCCTCGTTTAATCATTAAAAAGGCTTTGGAATTTGAGCCTGGGTTTGGTTTGGTTACTTTTGCTGCAAAGCAAGTAAATGAACATTGCAATAACTTGAGTAACAATGTATAACAACAAAAAATATCTGTCAGTTCGATTGCTTCTCCCGCACCTGGTACAGGTATTTAGTACCTTTTTGGCCCAGTAAATATTCCTCAATTTCTGATCTAATCGGCCTAAACAAGAAGTTAGATCACCCTGATTTAATGTATTTCAGTGATGTTATGACGGTTCAACCAAACAAATCATTGTTTTCTTTACTGGCTACAACAACAAACAACACATACAACAAACAACTAAGATATAAAAAAGCAAAGTCTTGTTTTGAAGTTTTTTGCCACATTTACCACTTCAATTTTTTTAGTAACAGCAGTGGTGAATATATAACGGAAAAATCAAGCCAAAGGCTTTCAAGTAATATGAAATGCAAGTTACCATTCATTGAAGTCAATTAAACGTGCAATTACTTTTTTTTTCAAAGGATTTCATAAGTTTTTGGAATGAAATTCTTTGCCGGTTCATTCCATCACATCTTTCAAAACTTGATGTTGCAGCAGATGCATCTGTGACCAGTTTGTCGTACCCTTTAACAGCTTGATTGTAGCATTTGTAGTCGAGATGCAATCGCTGAAAGGGTACTTCATTAACCTCTTCATTGCTAAATGTTTTTGTCAAAGAAGGTTCGTTAATACCTGCAATATTTAGATTGATCATTTTATGAAACGATGTATCCCGAAAATTGATCTTTGGTTTAAAAAATTTACGAATAGCAGAAGATTCTTTGGAGTTGGCTGCCGACTCAATCAATTCACCATCAAAATTATCATTTTCAGTCGCAAAGATCTGACTTTTTGATCAAATAGCTCATATCTTGTCGACCGCCAATCTCCGAACATTCTCACTGTCATCACCAAGCAGTACATTTTCTGGATGTGCAAAGATTCCATTCCTTTTAAAAAACTTTAAGGCCTATATCAACAACGCTTTGGTTAGGGAAGCCAACGTTTCTTTAAATAAGGTTGAAGAAGTTTTTTAATCCTTGTATTAATTCATTCTTGTGTTTAATTTCAAACCAGGTTGGAAATTCACCTTTAAACTTTATCCAGCCAATATAACTGATTTTTGTGTTGGACTGTGGGTTGCTGTGTATAAACTGAGTATTCTGTAAGCCAAAATTAGCCATCTGGAATGAACTAGTGGTCCTACTTCAAGCAATTTAAAGTCATCCTAAACCTTTCCAGAAATCACAGCCAAGCAAATTTATAGCTATATATTGGTGTGTGCTTAACTATTCAAGAGGATCGTTGGGTAAACTGAAAATGTGCGGGCTCAGAATAGGGTTACAAGTAATTTAATCTTTTGCCGTTTGGCCCAGCAATTTATTTTCATCCAAATGACGAAAAATATGTCGTGCACGGAGTTCATTTGTGCGGAGAAGGCTAACTACCCACGGCAATGGTTTCTGAAGAGTAAATTCCAACATTTTTTTACATCCTGAATTTACGCCAGTCATAGTTGCAGTGCCTATGATAACCAGTTACTTTTCCTACTCTGTATCTTCAACAGAATTATATATATCATAAGCAATAGAGCTTTCTTTTCCAACATTTGTGGCAAAATGTGCCAAAAAATACTGTCCAGCCTTCCCTATCCTGACACAATGTTCTTCAAGACAAGTTGATTGGTAAAATTCACCATTTTGTATTGGAATCGTTATTCAAGTCGCATCTTTTTGTCCGTCAACATATATACAATCAAGCGATAAAAATCAGATTGACCTTGTCTAATTTCTTCACAATGTTTTCGTCGTTTGCACCGAAGTTTGTTTTTGTCAATCGCATTTTTTATCATTTTCAGTTATTAGGCCAGTGTTTGTCAAAGCTGCGTTTGCAGAAACAGCAGCAGCCCGGTCTGAAGTTTGCAATCTTTCAGTAATTTTTGCCAAATTGGACCATCCTAATCAATTTTGCAAGCTTTGTCTTAATATACTTGTAACATCCAAAGAAGAGGATTATGGAGAATGAGAACTGCTGGAAAAAACAGGAAAAAAATAGTTGTGCTTCTGAGTTGGCTGCATCTGCATTGCTTGTGCTTGATTCACATGTAATACTTGGTTCACCATCCCAGGCATGTTGCTTTTCTTTGATTCTTCTTTGAAACCGATAATCACTAGATGCCAAAGGATCAATTGCAGATAAACCTTGGCTTTTCTCGGTCCTTTCTGACCTTCATAAAATTCAAAATCGTCTTCTGTTTTCTGCAGCATGTGTTCCTCTTCCAATTCCCTTCTTTGTTTTTATCTTGACAAAATATGTCGAACAGTTTATTGGCATCATTCATGAACTTACTTTCTCTGTATATTATGGTTTTGAGCGTCTGTTTTTTTGGTGATGGTCAATGGCTTTGAATTCTTACATCGTGTCAAAAATCTTTGCAACAGTCAACTAATGTACAGGATGAACAATGCTCTAAATCCAATGTTTTGCGAGCTCAGCAGAAACAACTTTTCAGCATTCATTAAAACCGTTTCAATCACTTCTTGCTTGGTTGGCAGTGTTTCTTTTCAAAATTTTTCTGTACTTTTGAATGTATCACCGCCATGAAACAACTTGGTTAGTTTAACAGATCTTTTTTGTGTTACGCCATACTCAAATATTAATTGATAATGTGGTACAATTAGCAAAACTTTGTCTAAAGCATTTTTGCATAAATGTAAAAGTTAACAGCCAGCAAATATAAAAAAACACTCAATAATTCAAAATTTACACTCTGAATACGAAGGGTAATGCTGCTTGTAACATATTCAAATAACAATTGATTTTAAATCCAGGTTACTTTCATTCAAATTCAGTTATTAAGCAGTTTTTTAGCATAATCTATTGACATTTTAGCATCAAGAACACAGGCATATATTGCTATCATAAAATTATATTACAATTTAATCATTTGAGCTAATATTGCAAACTTAATTATAACTCACTACCCCCATAATACATTTTTTGAAAATAACTCAATTTCTGGCAAGATAGAACAAAAAGTTCCTTTAAAACAGATATGCAAGTAACTTTGTGATTTTTCTTTTGACGACATCAATTTGAGCTTTCAATGACTATTCATTACAAAGTTACAGATATTTGGAAGAAATTGCCTTCTGCATGACCTTTAACCAGCTATTGGTCGACCACTAGAAGGAGCAACTGAAAACTTTCACCGAAAATAAGAGTTTTAAAGCATTTGTCAACTTTTGGAGGATCCACTTTTTTGATTTCAGAAAAACATGTTTTTAGCCCATCCTACAGGCCAATACTCAATCAAATGAAAGCCGGTAGTGCTTAAATCATTTGAAAGTCATTAAGAATTCACCTCATAGTCTATTGCCCGCTTTTGTGGTTTGATAGGTATTGTTTTGAAGTTCTTAAACGCCAATTTTACTGCTTCATAAGCAGGCCCACCATCGTAAGATTTTAAAACCTCCATGAACACATAAGGTGCCAGTTTTTTTGTAAACCCTGGCTCTGGCCAAAATTCTTGTCTTTGTCGTTCCCCATCTGAGATGTTTGTATATTTTTTAGAACAAGTAAAAGTTATGGCTGAGAGAATTAAACAGCTCCAAAAAGAAAAGGGAGAAGAGGAGGAAAAGAGAAAGAAGATTGAGGAGGATTTCAAGAATTTAAAGGAATTTGCAAAATCAAACAAGTAGGCTGTTTGTGGTTTGCCTAAACGTTAATGTAACCATTGATTCATACTCCTAAATTAGCTTAGATAATTCAAATTTATTTCCAACCTTGCATACAATATCCGTTGCTTAGCCCTAGCCGTAGTTATGATCTTAAATATTTAATTTCCATGAAAGCCAATGGTAATTAACTAGAGATACTTTCTCTCTATCTAAAATTCAAACCTAAGCCAGCCACATTGAATTTAAAATAAACTATTAGATGAACTCGCACGGTGTATATTTTAACCGCATAGAACTGCAGAAGAAACATCGGTGGGTAAGCAAGAGAAAGTTGCACAGGGATGGCTGGCGGAAGCAATGATGATGATCGATCAGTTTATGATTGACAATGAAGTGGAATGCACAGGTGGTAAGTAGAATTAGATATAAAGAGGATTGTTGTTAGTATTAGACATGATGACAGCTTCTTCTTCTTGTGGGTTTACGGTATAAAATAGAGCATCAATCCTCTCGCTGCAAACTCAATAGAACAAATTGGCGTATACTGATTAAATATGAAGAATACTGCAATCCTTTTCGTGGCAGTCATAAAATCTTGCGTTATGCTGAGTGAGCTTTACTATTGTAACTCCATAAAGCATGAAAGTTGTTTTATGATCGAGTTTGCAGGAGGAATGATTTCAACATCGATGTTTGTTGTAACTTTTTCAGATATCGCTGACGTTGATTCACAGTCAAATCTCATATCGGCGAAATTAGAAAGAATTCAAGGTTGGTTATTTTTTACAATTGAATTATAGTAGCAGTTTGGTAAAAATGGGGTTGTATATTTGTTAATTTTGAGGAGAGAGTTATTTGCAATAACCATAAATGATATTGTGAAGGGTGGTTTAAGATTTTACATATGTTAATAAGTTCAAAAAATGTAAATTGTTATTATTTTTATTGGTTTTATTTTGCACCGCTGTCTTGATAGGCTTTTAAAATTATGTAGTTGTAGTTTTTCAGTTTCTATCCAGTACTGTCCCCTTAGCAGAGATGGCCGGATTCATCCCATTCCTTCTGCAATTGCTCGCACTCCGTCTCTCCACTTCTCTCGATTCAGGGCATCCTTCTTCAAACCAGTCTTCTCTGTCTCCTCCTGAATGCTAATGGCAATCTATTACTTGAATGTAGATAGTTTCTTTAACTTGTAAAATTTGTTTTCGAAGATAGCTGTGAGTTGTTATTGAATATTTACATGATATTTTTAGGTAAATTTAGAGAGTCCGTCAAAAACCTGAAACTCGTTAAAGAAGAAAACAAAAGTTTGAAAGGTATGTGTAAAAATCGGATTTAGCTAGAGGTGACATGCGGTTGACTTAACCTTTTTTGTTTGAGGTTAATTGCTGCTAATGTGTTTGATGTCTACCACTAATTGCCTGCAATTAGTATTGAAAAGCAAATGTGGTTTAGGTTTGTGTTTTTTTTCCTCACAATTATAGAAATCGCGGTTGGTTGTGAACCTTATGCAATTAAAGGCGCTGAAGATTTTCACTGATTAGTGTTATTTGTCGCCGTGGTGTAATTGTTACTATTCCTGGTTTTATAGCAACAGATTCATGGCTTGAAACTTTGTTAAAATCTTCTTGGTGTTCTTCAGGTAGGGACATCCGGAATTAGAAGTGTTAGTTTGCTCCAAAAAACATCTTGCTCGAAACGAGTAAAAAGTTTGACACTTACTTAACCAAAATGTGTAAGCCCTGAAAAAGGGGGAAAGAGAACTTAAAACCTAACTTTTGTGGATTGTATTTAGATGCATTAAGAAAATGCTGTTGCTTTGTCTTTCATTGCGTTGGAGGCAGCTTGAGAAAAAAATCGGCCGAGTTTGCTTGATATGCCCCTGCAAAAGGCACTTAACTGGACCCCTCCACCTGGCAGACATGTGGTGGGGGCGAGTAGTTTACCCGACGTTGTGGCGCAGTCTGGCTAAAGACTAGCAAACAGACCATGAGTTCATACGCATAAATGATATAGCTTTGAAAAAGTTGTTTGTTGCGCTCTCGTTGGTGACAGCGTCGCCTTAACGGTGGTAATTACTTCTCTTTTTTGGGATAAAGGCAAGGTTTGAAACCAAACATCAAGACTTCACACTCCAAAGTCAATCAAGCTAGTAGAAATTATGCTGAATTGATAAGAGAAGGCAGCAGTCAAATATAAATCAGTCAGAGATATTTATTGGCGGATAAGTTGGACTGCCGTTGGTGGGTGTGAAGTCTTGATGCTTCCTAGGACATGCTGGCTGAACAGCTTCGCTATTCTATCAAAGTGAAGCAGCGACAAAACTAGCTTCTCTCTCTTCATTAATGATCTTCCGGCCTCTGCTTTCTTCCATCAGCTGTTCTCTTTACGCTGACGATCTGGCCATTTGGTCCTCCTTCCCCTCGGTCCCCACTGCGGTGGAGGCCACACAAGCAGCTCTGTTTTGATTAGAGCGTTGCTCTGAGTACAAGTGTCTTCCTCTCAATCCGAGCAAATGTGAGGCCTCTTTCTTCTCAGTGGATTTCCACCAAGCTAACCTACAACCCAATCTCCTCCTACTCGACTCCCGCCTCCGTTTCCACCCCACTCCAACTTTCTTGAGGTCACCTTCGACCGCACTCTTTCCTTTTCTAAGCATGTATCTTCGCTGAAGGCCAAATTCTTCTCACGTCTCAAGGCCTTACGCTGTATCTCTGCTTCATCATGGGGCCCCTCTAAGGAGTCCCTCTCCTGTATGAATTTTTTCTTCGGCCCCTTCTCACTTACGCTTCACCCGGTGGTTTCCTTTCCTAAGCGCTACCAATCTTACGAAATTGGAACGCCTCCATCGAGCGGCCAGTCGCACCATCTCCAGCTGCCTCTCGTCATTCCCTATCCCTCCTCTTCTCTCCGAGGCTTCTCTACCTCCCCTACGAGTCACTCTGACTCATTTCACTCTTTTATCATATGAGCGGGCTCTTCGTCTCCCAATTTCCTTTCCTATTTCAGATTTGGCCAGACTAGGAGTGAAACCAAGACTCTGCAGATCGTCCTGGAGAGCTTTTGCGTCCACTCACCCGCTCATGCTTTCTTCTACTTTTTGTAGGGAGGCTCTTCTTGCATGTCCTCCTTGGAATGTGCCTTCGTTCACCGTGGAGTCCACCCTTTCCTCTCCATGCTCTCGCTCTGATCCCCCTCTCTCTTTCGTCAAGGTGCGGCTCTCGCCCACCTTGACTCTCCCCCCTCATGATCTGGTACTCTGGACAGACGGCTCTTTTTCTTTAGGCAAAGGCGGCTCTGGCGTTCTTGCCAACTGCTCTCTCTGTGTTACTGAGGCCACTCTTTCCTTTTCGGCAGGCTCAGTTTTTCCGCTGAAGCCTGCGCCATTCTGCACGCTCTTTGCTGGTCTCGGCAGCACCAACAAGTCTGCCATTTCTCTTCTCTTTTCCTCCTGTCTGACTCTCGTTCTATTCTCGCCACCCTGTCCTCTCCTCCGTCTTTCCTTTTATCTCAAACTCTGTGGCAGATCTGGCAGGGACCGTCTTCTCTCTCCTGTTCTAACAAACTACAATGGGTCCCCGGACACTCGTTTCTCCCGGGGAACGACGCGGCTGATGAGCTTGCCAGACAGGGAGCGCTATTTGCGCCCTTCGCAATCCCCTGTTGTCTCTCTCCTCTTATCTCTCGTATCGCCTCTAGTCTTTTCTCGGACTCGAGACGTACTGCCTCTTCGAAGTATTTTGACACACAGGTTCCCTCGATTTCCACTGAGGAACTTGTGCTCCCTCGTCATGCTCGCTGTGTCCTCTCTCGTCTTCGCTGCAATGGACACAGCCTTCTTTTAGGTTCTTTCTCTCTAGGATTGGCAGAATCGAGAATCCTTCCTGCAGCGCCTGTGGACACTCGTCCCAGGACACTTCTCATCTCATTCTGTACTGTCCAGCTACGGACTCTTTGCGCCGCTCACTCTTTGGCGACTCTCTGTCCCTCTACGACCTCTGGTCCAGACCCTGGGTAGTTGCCCGGCTTTTGAGGCTCCATGGTCTTCCGCCATGCCCCCATCCCTCGGAAGGGGTCGGGCAACCAACAACAACAAAACTAGCTACCACTGATAAGATGTGCCATGAAACGCATTTGACAAAAAAATTATTTCGAAAGTCGTATTCAAGTTCACTGTCCACAAGTTAAATTTTTTTTATTTTAGAACAATTACATCGGAAGGAAACAGAATTCAATACCGAAGGTTTGTAAATTGATTAATTTTTTTCCGAAAAGTATTTTCTTGTATCAGCAATGTTTGCATCGTTGTAACTTTTATGAAATGAAAGATTTCTTTGAAAAGCAGCGGCTTATTTTACGTTACTCTCTTTAGGTTAATGTTTTAAGTAATAGGATTTAAAAATTTTTTCTTACACCCGTGCTTTTTCAAATCTCGATTTTTCAAGAATCGTGGGACACCTAGGTTATACGATCTCCAGCCACATCATTGTTTAAATTGTTATTTGTTTAATTTTTTAGCGCCGGCTACGGAAACATCGTTAATGCCAAACGGCGATGCTTCTGGCAGCGATAAATCTTTCAATCCGGAGAATTTTTCCTTAAATCAATTAGCGTTTCGTGAGGAGGAGGGGAAAATGAAAAAGCAGGTGCAGGAGGAAGTTCAACTATTGCGAGGTATCTTGCAAATTGGATATAACTGTAGCACGATGACCCATTTTTACTTGCACGTTAGTTCCAAGCGTTTGACGGAGTCTTCCAAAAAGGACGTGCCTTTTTTGGCGAACTGCAGCAAAATATTTAAATGTTGTAAAAGTTTTAAGTGGCTTTTTACAGCCCCCTTTTAAAAAGTTCCTACATGCGGTGTTTTTCGCATATCAGCGCTGAATGGGAAAACAAAACAAGAACGCCTTCATGGAAGTAACTTGGATATTAGTTGGAAAGTCTGTGGAAGGAAACACCTTTACATTTTTGTTCGCTAAAAACCTCATCATCTGTTTTGCACGAGGCAAGGTCTTTATCTCGGCTGGCCGGGGTCAATCTACTTGATGTTGTATGTGTCTAATGTAAAATGCATGGTCGTTGTGGAAGGTAAACACCATCCCTCCCCCCCTCTTTCCGTATCGCATCTATTCTTTAAAATTCTTTATGCGTACAGATCAGTTGCAAGCTGCTGATGACCGAGCGAGCTCAGTCAATCTTCTTCAATCACAGCTTGCCAGCACACAATCACTCATCCGTGACATGGAGAAGCAGTCATCAGTTTTAACCTCTCAACTCGATGCAGCTGGTCTCAACGTGCAAGAACTCGAATCCGCACTTGCATCTGCTAAGAGTGTGTACTGTGTGACTTTTCATTCATTTGTTATCGCACACTTTTATTTTCCTCAAAAAAGAGTCGGATTTGAAAAAAGCAATCGATAATTGTGCTTCAAAACTGTAGTTGTTTTTTCAATTTTTAGACAATTTTTGTATTTGACAATTTAGTCAATGTAGTTGACAATTTTTGCGATAAGCTAAGCAGAGCTACTTCTCAGATCTGCCCCGGAATTGTCGGCACAATGCGCTTTTGCCACAAGCAGTGCAATCATGCATAGGAAATTGTCTTAATATGTCTTCCAAGTGCGCACCAACGCATAACCCTTGCGAGTATTGAACGTGCAGTCTCATAATTCCAGTCACCAATGCCTTATCGCTTGGGACGATGCGACTCTGTGGCCAAGCGTGGTGTAAATCTTTGTTTTTCTTAGGCTCAGCCGCGCGCAGTTTGCAACTTCAAATTATAAAGCCGCGCTTGGGTTCATTGTAGGCCAGACTACAATCAGTCCAGTCGCGGCTTTATTCTGCGCACCGGCCAATGGCAATCAAGCTCGTTAGTGCTGTAGCTGCTTGTCTATTGCTATATTAATGATGGTCCGAACTACCTGCTTCTTTCCTTTTGCATAATCTTCTTTGGGTTTGCGATGTAAGTCTGAATAATCGTTTTATTACTTGCCTTCATTCCGAGAGAAAGCAGGGTAAACATTGCAACAAATAGTGATCTGAGATGGAAATAGTTGCAGAAACTGCGATGCAGTTGTTTAATTTTCCGTTTTACAGAGGAGCTGGCTGCGGAACGAGGTGTTACTGTGAAGCAGTCATCAGTGATAGAAGAGCTTCGAGAAAGCTGTAGCAAGCAAACACTGCTGATTGAAGATTTACGTGGCAAAGAAAAAGAAGCGGTTGATAAACTCAGCACCGCCATCAAGCGACTTGAAGAGTATGTTTCGAGATAATTTAAATATATTTATTGACCTGAATTGGTCTTGTGTTCAACGATATAGAAAGCTCAAAATTCGTAATCTCAAACTTCATTGTTGGTAGAAACCACGTAGTGTCATCATTGTCGGTCTCACTTCCCGTGGTAGGAAATGAGGCAGCGCCAATTCTTTCAATTCAAGTTCTCCCAGCACTCTCTCCCAGTTCTTCCATTTTCCTTCAGTTGTTTTTCTATGATTCATTTACATGTTATGCGCTGCCCGGCTGGAGATTTTTTCCACCTAGAGAACAGCGCAAAGACTGTTTTATAGTTTCATTTCTGGGCATTTGCGCTTACGTGTGAAAAAAAAGAAAGTCGATTTACGTCATTTTTTCTCGCGTTTCGCAGGTTCAGACGTGCTGATTCAATGTATGTCTATTTCTACGCACTCGCTTTCGAACCAGACTTTGTACTGGAACAGCGTAGTACTTTAAATTCTGGATGCCCTTCCTGACGATTACCAATGGTGTTTCTATAGAGTTTTGACTTCCAGACCTTTCGCTCCGAAGCCCGCAATAGTACCACTACACCACGGCAGCTACATATGTGTGAATGTGAATGGATCACAAACCGATGGTTTTATTTTTTGAATTTTATTTTGACTTCATCTTACCACCGATGGCCATTCAGGAGGCAAGCTTTCTTGCAGGCGTTTGCAGTCTTTTTTCTCACCGGTCGTCAAAATTTTTTCCATAGCATTTTATTTTCATGGGTTGCCGTGGCGCTAGGAAGGAAGAAGTTGCTTTTCCTGCCCGGGGCTTTTAAACTTGCCACAGTCGGCATGAATGCCAGCTATTTCGGTCAATTTACTGCATGTGAGAATCTGCAAAACAGAAAATGTCGTGAAATAATTTTTTTTAGAAGGCAGCGAGGTTAAGCTCTCGATCCTGGTCCATATAAAACAACTGTTTACCTCAAATGGCTGTGCTACTAACTATAACCGTACTATCCGCTAACCTATGGACGAAAATCTCGATTTTACGGAAAAACGTATCCATGATTAGTCCGGTCCCAAAAAGCCCAGAAATGCACTGTGGAATTTTCTTTTTCTTTTACATTAGCTATTTCACAGTAGTAGTATCTCCCATTCCCAAGTCTTTGTGATTTGGTTTAGTGTTTTGTGACGTCACAATTTCGTGTAGATAATGCACTGAATTTATAGGAAGCAAAACGAAGCTTCCACTCTTAAAGAAAAATTAAACGAATGTATTCGTGAAAAAGAAGTAAATGTGTCCGAATTTAATGTCCTTAATCAATCGTTTGTAGAGTAAGTATCGGCTGTGCATATATGGTTTTCACTAATACGCTCCACAAGCGAACGCAGAAATAATTATTATATTTTTTGTGCAAAAAGGCGGAAACTGTAAACGTATTTTTAACAACATATTAGAAACAAAAATCTTTAGCGCGTACTATTGAAGAATGGCGAGATTGGTAAGGCCTTCACCAGACGGAATATGAGCGAATTGCGCGACAACTTGATCAAGGCGGTTTAAAGCTTAGTTTTTTGTTGTAGTAGACACAGAAGTATTGAAAAGGTTTAAAATCAAATGTCATTTTATTTCGTAAATAAACCCAATAATAGCTTTAAATGGATAAAGTTCATGAAAGAAGATGGTGAAGAGAAGAGATGAGATGAGAAGGTGGAAGGCTATTTTATGAGGAAAAAGCATGTGATAAATCACACGGAGGAAATTATAAGTAAAGAAAATGATTGGGAAGTGAGCTTATATTTCCATCTTTCCGTTATTCTGAGTTTGATCAGGGGACGGAAGCGTATAAAGTTGAGGGACCAGTTGAAAAGGTTACATGGAAGAATTAATGAAAGCAGTAACGGCAGTATAATCAGGAACGGGAGCTGGACTCTGCGTGTGAGCAGAGATAATACAGGGTGTCCCAAAATAAATGAAACCCACAAAATTGCTAATAAATATGTTGATTTTAACCCTATAGTTTATATTTTTCAGATTTGATAACAGTTATAAATAACAATTATTGTTTTAAAACCCCATGGCTTGGAAATTAGAAGAAAAAATTTTTTGCGTCACGACTTATATAGAGACTAAATCCTATAAGACTGTTCAAACACGCTTCCGCAGGAAGTTTAATTTCAACACTTATCCTGGAAAATCCCAAATATTCCTGTGTGTATCGTAACTTTCAAATCTATGGAACTGTAAATAAACGTAGCAAGAAATTAGAGAATCTGTAAGGATACAGATTGAGGTCTTGAGTAAGGATTCTATGCAGCGAGGACCGCGAAATGCCGAGCTCACTACTGCGTCTTCGAATGGACTTTTTCGGGCTCCGGCCAACAGAAACTCTGGACGCTTCCACATTATCTGCAGATCTTGCACTCAATTTCCTTCCACTAGATGATTCTCTAATTTCTTGCTACGTTTATTTACAGTTCCATAGATTTGAAAGTTACGATACCACAGGAATATTTGGGATTTTCCAGGATAAGTGTTGAAATTAAACTTCCTGCGGAAGCGTGTTTGAACAGTCTTATAGGATTTAGTCTCTATATAAGTCGTGACGCAAAAAATTTTTTCTTCTAATTTCCAAGCCATGGGGTTTTAAAACAATAATTGTTATTTATAACTGTTATCAAATCTGAAAAATATAAACTATAGGGTTAAAATCAACATATTTATTAGCAATTTTGTGGGTTTCATTTATTTTGGGACACCCTGTATTTGCACGTGGAAAACTAGGAATTCGTTTGATGACGGAAGTGTACTGATGAGTTGGACGGAACAGAAATGCCAGATGAGTGGTAAACGAGTACATTGGTGCCAATTCTAAAAAAAGGTGACACGAGAAATTGTAATGCTTACGTAGGTGTAAAGATGTTTGAGCATGCTATAAAGATGGTCGAAAGAGCGCTGGAAACAAGGATTGGAGCATTACTGAATGTTGATGCTATGCAATTCGGCTTTATGCCAGCCAGAGGAACGACAGATGCTTTATTTGTTGCGACAACAACGAAAGAGGAATATGGAACTGAAGGGAGAAAATTGTATGTGTTTTTAGGATATTGAAAAGGTATTTTTGTTCACGTCATTTATTTCCTAAGTTGTACATGTCATTCATTTGCATTTGCTTTTTAGGCCTGGACATCATCCGGAATCGTCAGGGTCGACCAGAGAAAGTTGTGTAATTTTTTGACAGAAAGAAGGTATTGAATAGAGTTTTATGAAAAATGATGGAGTGGGCGATGAAGAAAGGTTAACCAGAAATAATGGTAATAAAGGTAAAAATGACCCTCTATCAAAGGGCGAAGACGAAAGTTAGAATGGGATTAGAATTATCTGAAGAATTTTGGGGTGTAAGTTGGTATCCATTACGGATTTGTGTTGTCTCCGCTGGTTTTGGCGATTGCGATTGATGCAATTACTGAGCATGCCAGAGAAGGCTTGATAAATGAAATTTTGTTTGCGGATAACTTGGCTTTGATGAGTAAAAGTGGGGAGAATTTGAGAGAGAAATTTTTGAAATGTGAAGAAGTATTTTATAGTATGGAAATAAAGGTTGATTTGGAAAAGACGAAAGTGATGATGTGAGTGGTTTGAAAGGAGAGATAACCGAGTGCATAGTTAATTTATGTGTCAAGTGATGCTAGAGGGTAATGACAAATTCGCTACTATGCTAGATGTATGGTAAATGGGACATGAAAGGCGTGTGAATATCAATAAAGGGTTTTCTGCTTGTTTGTGGAAGATGCGTTGAAACAATCAAAGGTACAGTGGAACTAGATAAGAAAATACTATTTTCTGACCAGTTGGAGTTGAGAAAAAATTTTTGTTAACTTAGGGGACAGGTTGGATACCGGTGGTGGAAGTAAAGCAGTGGTGACAGCAAGAACAAGAATTGCATGGGTAAAATTCAGAGAAAATATGGTATTGCTTCATGATAAAAAGCTTTCAATAATAACGAAAGTAAGAATCTATCGGAGTGATGTGAGACCGGCGATGTGGTATAAAAATGAGATCTCGTATGTGAGGGAAGATAAGCTGTCGGTTTTGAGAAAGACTGAAAGACCAACGATAAAAGCTATGTGTGGTGTTATAGCCAAAAGTTTATGGATATGTTTGGCTTGGAAGAAACTGTAGATAGTCTATCAAAGCAAATAGAGTGCGACGTTATGGCATGTTTTGAGGAAGGATAGTGATAATGTGTTAAAAGCGATAGATATTGAAATGGTGGAAAGAAGACGATGGCTACCGACAAGGACGTAGAGAAGGCAGATGGATTGGAGAAAGAAGGTGTTGTCGACTGAGATGAGTGGAATAATACCGTTTACACAATTCCGAGGAACATGAGATAAATCCGGCCACCTTAGTTAGCGGAAAGAAAACCGGATTAGTTGCCGTTTTGTATTAGTAATCGTTCCTGACTTGGGAACAAAGGTCTGGAATTCGAAATTTCGTGAGTGCGCCATTCGTACTTGTGAGGAAAGAACTTCTGGAGTGCATAGTGCTGCGTGCTTCAGCAAAATGTGTAGTTTGAAGGCGAGTGGTTGTGATAGACGTTTACTGAATCAGTACGTCAAAGCTTGTGAAAAAAACAAAAAAGAACATAAAATCGAGCAAAACCCTTAGAACTGATGTTTTATCTGCTGCATCACAACTTATATTTTATAAACGCCCTACGCTGTATTTTGTAACAGATAAACACGTAAAAAGCACCTACATAATTTTTTACTAGATCTTTGTCATTTGGCGCAATTTATGATAGACTGATGTTGTTGCTTGTACATTTCATACATTCCTATCAACCCTTTATCTGAGATATGAAAAGCAGTTTGCAATAAGTTTTCTGAGATGCAAAAGTCAGGAACGAAACAAAAGCTCGGTGTGAATCACGTTTTACCAAGTGGTGAATTATTTACCTAATAAATGCAATGTTGAAACTTGGAGCAGCAGTTTTACATCAGAAATAGGAATTGTTAATTTGCAAAAAAAACGAAACAGGCAGCTATCGTGGGCAATTTAGTGAAACATTTTGTGATTATCAAGTTAGGAAACCAGCAGTTATCAACAAATCAGGATCTTTATTGAACAGGACTGTGCTTCCATGTTCCATCACTTAGTTAAGATGTTATAACAATAAAGATTGTCTGTCTGACAAAATGTTTTATTGAGCATGTAGCTGAGAGTCACCTCTTTGAAGATACAGAGACTTAATGTTGTAATAATTTTCATTATTGATTAATTGAAAAACCTCGCGATGGCACGTAGAACAAATTATAATCCTGTACAGTTTATAAATTGTTTTACAACTGACGTAGTGTTTTTTGCAATTTGTTTGAATACCGACTCCGTTCCAGTTATCGACCCAGCGTGTTTTGTCTGCAATTTTCCGTGCTTAGCTGGATTGTATGCAGCTAAGCATTTTGTCGTAAACCATGTAACCAGGCAAAGAAATTAACGTGAATTTGCTTGACAACGTTTTTGACGTCACTCTTTATTTTCAATAGAGTATGAACATCCCGGATGTTAACCGTAAAAAAATAAGCGACAGCGGCCCGCCTTCTAATGAGAGAATAAAGAAAAATCAAAGAAGCAAGTTGATCAAACCGTCAATCGTCCCAGTGCGGAGTTATATGATTCAGGTTAGGTTGAGTTCAGATCAGAAACAGTCAGTGTTATTTTGAAGATGAAGCTTAAGTTACGTTCCCCAGTAGCCGTACTTAAGAATTACTTTTGAAAGTGATTTAAAGTAATGAAAAAATGGATTTTTTTTGAAAGTCTTCACTTGTTTGGGAGAGATTCTTTAAAAGAGTAAGGTTTTTCCCATTTTCTATCTGTGTACTTTTGGCTCAGTTTACGCCTACATCCACTCTAGAAAAGCCGCTGATTTATTTTGGCAATGGCGTGCAGGGTAGAACTATTATTGTCAGAAGAGAAGTATTTACCAGGCAGAGAAACAGGAAATATATTGTAAACCTCGCATTAACTGGAGAGACTGGTTCAACAGTAATGGAAAGTCAAGTCGATAACAGCTTGAAAGCTGGAGGTCGGAGAAGGTTCAATCAGCCAGTTAGATCTGTAATAGTAACTGGGTATGATGTGTTTACCCGCCTTGAGATTAAGGCTCTGTATGAAATGATACATCAACGCATTTCAAACGTGATATTTCATATTATTATATGGCATAGAGGGGACATGAAGATCTCTGAAAATGCTAGTCCCGATAAAGCTAGTTTGGTTGAGGCTTTTTATTTGCAGAGATTTGAGCGATCATCGAAAAAGAAAGCAGAAAGCGAGTCGAAATTACCGTTTGCGCTGTTAGATGAGGTTGATTGGGATGATGCAGAAGGAAGCTGTTTGTTGCGTAACAAGGGAGTCTATTATTTATGTGGTAAACAGAAGGAGCCAGTGCTTATTCCAAGACTGATCAGCGAGGAAAATGCCAGTGGCGAGAGTGTACTCCTTTTTTCATTGAAACGCCAACCTTTGGCTGACATGAACGAGCGGTTAGTCGCTGGCTGAGCTTAGAAGAACTGTAACTGAAAAATTGATTTGTTTTTTAAACAAAAATCTTTGAACGGCTGATAAGTAAACTAGAACAATGTGAGATCTCAAACGATCCCTACCCTCCATCGTGGTCGCGTTAATACAGTTTATTTCATTTAGCGGTCTGGCCTCGCCAACTAAGAAAACTCCATGCATAAAAATACCTCACTTGAAGATATAAATCAGGGTGGTCCAACTTCTTTTTTAGACCGATTAGATTAGAAATGTAAGGGTATTTACCAGGCCTCAAAGGTGCTTAAATATGCAGTTTATCTCAAATATGTACAAGGTATTTTGAAATTGTTATATCTTTGGAAAATAAGGTTGCAGTAAAATATTAAGCGACTACAGTGTGGCCCGCGGGCCACGTTTCGGACCACCCTGATATATATAATGGTTAAAAAAAATGCTTGCATACTAATGAAATTCTGATGCAAAACAAGTTGTTATTGGAAGAAAAGGATTGATGCAGAATTTTGAAACAGCTTTTGAACGTTCACTTCTCGGTGGAAGCTCCGTGCTGTATGAAATAGAGGAAATCGCTTTTTTAAGATAATTTAAAGGGAAAATTATTCTTGATAAAAATCCCAATAGTTCTGCAATCATCTTTTGAAGTTTTACAATAGCCTTGTAGCATCATCAGAAACGAACCGCTTTTTTTTCTTCAAATCAACTGAAACAAAATTTGACAATTCTTTTTTTTAGCGTGTTTCAATCTTTGCTGGGACTTCTGTCAATTTTTTTGTAGATTGAAAAAAGAAAAGAGCTTGATTTCCGAGGAGTTGAGTAAGTTGAAAAAAACGCGTGAAGAGCATGAAGCCTCCTTGAAAAAGCGAGAGGAGAGTAACATCTCCTTACAGAAGACTCTTGATGAGGAGCAGAAGAAGGTAAGATTTCCGGATGACGTCAGAGCTTTCCCGCCAAAATTCGTGAAACAAATCGTAGTATTGAGTCTAAGCTAATGGTAAGGATTTTTCCATATTTGAACATGTTTTACACGTGCTACCCTTAAATTTAAAAGGCAGTTAATAATGTTTGCAAGTGTTGCACGTTCTTTTTTGGACTTGCTGGAAGGACGTGCAACAGATAAAAACAATGCTGCTATAAAAAGACCAAAAATTGCTGCAATTGCCCAAATGGTGAATTTTTCAGAGGCAACAGCTTTTAAGTAGATAAACTTTTCAATTACGTCATCAAAACAGTATTTGTTTTTTTAATCGTAAGATAAATTGACAAAAGAAATTCTAGAACATCAAAAAATCTCAGCTTGTTTTGTTTCAAATCATTACAAAAATTTTCTAATTATTTCTCACAGGTCACGGATCAGTGAACACAAAGCACCACTTCTGATAATTTTAGGTTTTTTTCTCCACTAATAATTTCTTTCAGCAATCTTGTAGCTAAATAATAACCCGCACAACAGTGCTAACCGTCTGCTTCTCAGTGTTAAAGTAGTTGCATTTCACTAACTTGCTCACTCCTCCAAACTGTGAAATGATTGAAGTGGTGTTATGGTATAACTGTATAACAATATACCACTAACTTGTAGAACACTTCTTGTACTGTGTATAAGAAGTGCCATTGTAGGCAATTTGATGTCTGTCTCTGGCTGGAAAGAGAACTTGATTTGGAGTTTTTGATCTAAGTTAGGTCTGTAGTAGTCCTTAAAACAAACTGGAAATGTGTTTTTTGTTGTAGCGTATGTGCAAAGTTCTGACATTTTTCGAGTCCGATTTTAGTTTGGCTTAAATTGCTGGCTTTCATCGACTAAAAAAATTGCTTCAATACGCCGTTTTATTTAAATTCACTAGGCTGTGCTAAAAGCTAGATTTTCAAATAACAAGTTCTGATTTCAACTGTTACCAGCTAATACTCTGGTTAATGTGGTACACCTTCATCAGCTACGCCTCGCAAAACAACCATTCTCCTTAATGGCGCTGCAACTTCTGTCAAAAACTTTTTGATTTTGATGCTCCTGCTGCTAGGTGTCGCTGTTTTGGTGGTAGTTTTCTTGGTGGTCACGCTCGAACAATTCTGTTCGTAGCGTCATTTAAATTGTGCGTTTCTATGGTTGCTTTTTGCTAGTATTGTCATGCGTAGGATAGCTAGTTAGCTAGAGTTAAGCAATAAACAATGGGCAAACGGTCTGGCAGCTTTTGTTATTGGCAAATGGGGGCTCGATTCTTGCTCAGGCCATGTCGAAATCTTGTGAATTGTTATCTCAGTTTTTTCCTAAAGAAAAATCGAGAAGCTAAACTTTTGCTGTTCAGTTGTCCACAGAGCTTTGCTTGTCATTTAGCAGTTGCAATTCCTCCGCAGCAGTCGTACTTTAACTACACGGCTTTCATTTACTGAATCGCAAGAATCGTAGCACATTTGATCAGTATTAGTATCATTTTTAATACAGCAAACATCAATATTTTGATTGATCTCTGACGTCATTGTGTGCTTGTGATTAACCTTTGACGTAGTGTAGTGCATTGAAGGCTGCTTTAACGCATGTTCAATCGCTTTTCTTTTAACTTTTTCGTCAATTAACCTTGGTGCCGATCCGATGACGTCGGGATTACATAGTGGGAGAATGAACTGTTCTTAAAAGACGAGCAACTCGCAGAGGCAATTTCACGATGTCAGCAACTCATCCACGACCGAGAAACGAAAGCGCAGCAAGAGGCAACCACAACACCTGTGAGTAGATGTTGTAAAAGTGAAGCTGCATATTCGTCTTGATTTCAGCTTGTTGCGTAATTGTGTGGCTGGTGGCTGTAATTTTAATCATATTAAGATTCAGATAGGCTAGAAAGTAGTACCCTAGTATTTTTCATCTAGAAGTTAGATTTTTTGTTGTTCTTCGCATAGGGAAGATAGCTTTGCTAGTGATCATGTGTGTTAGTGAAGACTGAGATCATGTTTAGCGGCACCATGGCAGCCCTGCTTGTCTCGGAATAAAAACGAAATGAAGAAGGTTGGCAGTTGGCCAACTTTTTCTTTATGTCATACATACGGCGTCCTGGCAAAGTAATTACTTGCCGATATGTATAAATTCTCTGATTTTTCGTTATCCTTTGGTTATTTAGTTTTTTCTCGAATCAGTGCACAACGAAAGTTAATATTACGTCCTTTTTTCTGCGATTCGCAGACTTAGTCGAGCTCATTCGATGTATGTCTACCACTATGCACTTGGTTTCGAACCAGACTTTTTGCTGGGTACCGCAGCACGTTGCACTCCTTATGCCCTGTGCTCGAACGAATACTCACTTGCGGGCTTGATTTTACTATTATTTAAAATATCCTCAGGTTATTTATGAGAAGATATTTCGTGACTATTTATATAATATTTTAGCTACTCTTTTTCAACCCCACTGCTGAATTGCTGCTAACACTTTCGGCACGATGTGTTTCTAGCACCAAGTCAAATACTGCAACATATCAGAATAAGTTTCCGAGAATTACTTTTCCTAAGAACCGACTCCGCTTTTAGGATACTTGGTGTTGGATTGTAATCACTTTGCTATGTTACAGGCACAGAAGTGGATCTTGCTTGGTTTATTTGGCATCACCCTCTCCCTCATCTATTACTGTTTCTTAGCATAATTCGCTTAAAGTGCCCACTTAATAAACCAACTCCACTGTGCAACTGCTCTTACGTTCATAGTGTTGCTACAATACCAAATTGTTCAATCATAAACAAATGGTCAACAAAGCTTCCTTCCTACCAGCCCGCCCAGTTTGCATGTGTCACATCGAATTTTTTTGTTGTCGTTTCATACTTTGTTTAATATAATCGATACACTGAAGATTATTATAGGCAAGTGCCTTTAGCACTCCTAATTGTGCTATGTTTATGCTGCGCCCTCTTGAATATTTACGTGGTATTCCTGATAATGTTTGGTATGATGTGTAGCTCAGTTCAGAACAGGTAACGAGGAGAGAGATGATTTTTAAATTGCTTTCACTTAGCACTAATACATAAAAATAAATAAATCACGAGCAATACAATTGAAACTAATATGTAATCATTGAAGCACGCAAAAGCTAGAAAATGTAAAGAACCGCTGGGTTATTCAGTCAAGATATTTCATGATTTGTTGATACTGTTTTACCCTTTCTCTTCCTTGAAATAGAGTTACTAAATGATACGATTTCATTTTTTTTATACGGTTTCCCAGTTTTGTGTGCCAAATCTAGAACTTAGGCTTGGGGAAAGCAATTATCCATTTCGAAATAATCATGTTAACAAGTTGCACACTACCACCAACAAGGTTGACGGTCATTGTTAGAATGCCTAAAAGTCGCCTCGCACCACATTCTAGATTCGCACCTTCACTTTTCTAGCTAGGTGAGGCACAAGTAACTTTCATGAATGCAATCAAACGCTATTTTGTAACGCATTATTTGAAGTTTTGCAGTACACTTCGGTGTTTGTAGGATTCGTAATTGGTAATATAAATCTTGCTAGTGGTGCAGAATTTTAATAGAGCTTAAAAAAAGCTGTTTGAGCCATAAGCTTTTCTTGACGATCTCATCAGTGGCCGTAACGCGTCAAAAGGGAAGAGCTAGAGTGAGTGTTTTATGTGATTAATTAGGACGTTGGGCGATCAGTACAAGCCAGTGATAGTGCTAGTATTGTGAAGCGCATCAAAAAAGATTTCTCACTAAACAAACTCTGTCTGGATAACATCGGTCGCTGAGTCTTAATGTAGCAGTCATCAGAGAGATTGAGGTGGAAACGGCTGCGTGGTGTGGCGAGGATTGAAAACCGCTCCTCCTAGTTTATTAGTTCATTTGATTTTGACAAAGATATTCCAACTCCGACATATCCGAGCGTTTCTGTTGCTAAGAACTCAATAGATCTGAATGAAAAAAACTAAATCAGCAAGAAACTTGATACACTAAGACAAATGCATTTCGCTATAGAGCATCATTAGTGCTGTAAAAGAAAAATAAAAACAAATACAGCCAAGAATCCAAGCAATAGCTGTACTGACAAATCTACACTCCATCACATAGTAGTTATAAATCCGGCGTATCAAAACAAACAATTTCACATTATAGTATTGAATGTTACCCACAAGACAGCAGACCAATATGACAAAAAAAATAAGATGAAAACGCAGGCTGATTGCAGACTTAAATTAATGTGGTAAAAACATTTAAACACAGTGAGAAATAATACTAGGTTATATGCCTGGATAAATCATTTTATTAATATTTATTTTGGCATTAAGTATGCGAAACCATTTGGTTTCATAAAAGTTTAAATTTGAAAATTGCAGAAAGTAGAGTATTCATTCTCGAAGCTTTTCGTCTGACACTTTTTAAGAAAATCCGTCAGAAACAGAGTGAAAAGGTGAAGTGTCATGAACACATACTAGAGTTGAAATCAAATTAGTCTTCCGCTTCATGGGGCAAAAAGAGTTCCAGCGAATGTTTTGCCCCATGAAGCGGAAGACTAATTTGATTTCAACTCTAGTCCACAGAGCTCTAGCTATCTGTTCGAAATCTACTCTTGAAAATGAACTTTCCAATATTCGATCAATCCTTATCAACAACGGTTACCCTGAAGCTGTAATCAACACTGTTATGACCAAGAAAATGAATCAATTTCGCAGACCAACGCAATTTGGTCCGAAGAAATGCCCAGTTTATCTCCACTTGCCATGGCTGGGCAATGTTTCTCTGAGGTACGAAATGCAAATTTAAACAGCCGTCAAACGCTGTTACTTTGCAGTTGAACCATGCATTGTCTACACCACCAGACAACTTCTGCCTGCAGCCAAAAAGGATGTACTACCCGCTTTTTATCAAAACAACATTGTTTACCAATTTCTGTGCCATTGCGATAGTCGGTACGTGGGTCGTACGTCTCAAAGGCTACAACAGAGGATTAAGCAGCACGTGCCTAAAACCATCCTCCAGAAGCATATTTCTCAGGACCGCAGCACATTGGCCCGCTCTTGTAAGCCAATCAGAAGCTTTAAAACTGAAACTTCCTTTTCTGCCATAGGACAAGATCTTTTACAAAACCCTACATGCGCACACGAATATAATGACAACAAATTTTCTATTCTTGCCCGTGGCCGTACTTCTTTTCACCTTTCCACCCTTGAAGCCACGTACATTAAAACATCCAAACCAAATTTATGCAAACAAAAGGAATTCGTTTATGGTCTAAAAATTACACATTAGTTTCCGCTCCTTCTATTGGTCGCTTCTTTCACCAATCATGATTGAGCCCTTTTTTCCCTTTTTTTCTTTTTCGTCAACTGTGTCTCTATATAAGTGACTCACTTCACCTTTTCACTCTGTTTCTGACGGATTCTCTTAAAAAGTGTCAGACGAAAAGCTTCGAGAATGAATACTCTACTTTCTGCAATTTTCAAATTCTGTACCACAAATCAACTCTTCAAGTTTAAATTTTCAAATTCAGATTTTACGATAAAGATAGCAAAAAACATATTGCGCTATATCAAGCTTACCGGTAAATATTTCCTTATGATGTTCATCATAATGTTTAGGTAGGTCCGAATTATCATTATCTTCAGAACAGCAAAATTTGTTCCATAGTAGGCTACTCGATGTTTAGTCCAACGTTGTTAGAAAGATGTCATTGTTTGACCAACATAGTAATTATCACAGTTTTTGCAGGATATATAATTACTTTCATTTTATTTAGCTCTTCTGGTAATGTAACGTTTATTTAAGTTGATACAAGTTCTTATCGAGCATGCAAAAAACTTTAATATCCGTCAACGTTTCGAACAGCTATACAGCTGTTCTTCATCAGGACTAATAATAAGCGAAAGCACGAGTGAGGCAATATAAATAGTTTGCTACGCAATCGAAAGAAAAAGGCAAAACAAAAGGTTTGAAGGCGAATAATAAACAACTGTAGATTACGACAAATTATCATAAATTTCAGAATAAAAACAATTTTCTTTATCATTGATTGAATTTTCAGAATTATGAATAAAAAAAGATTCAAGAAATCGGCGTTTGGTAAAATCTGTTTCAAAGGTTAAAATTTTGCTATGATCCCAGTCAACTCGGTGATCTTTGGTGATGACATGCTTGACCAATGCCGTTTTTTTATTAAAATTGTTGTCATCAACTTTTGCCAGATTTGCTGGCTTTAAATCCCTTTTATGTTCAGCCAATCTTGTTTTGTAAGCCCGTCCAGTTTCCCCAATGTAGATACCAGTGCAATCTCGACAAGGAATCTGGTAAACTACACCAGTTCTAGACGACCTTTCAACCGAGTCTTTTGCCTTTGGTAACATGTCTTTTAAAGTTAAATGCGGTTTGCTACTAACCAAAATTCCCACGTTTCTTAAAATTTTTGACAAAGCCTCAAAGTATCTAGGAACATAAGGCAGCACAACACGTGTTTTAATTTCCTTTTTATTCGCTAAAGATAAATTTGTTTTTGTTTTCAAACTTCTAACTGTGCGTTTTAGAAACCATTTGGGATAATCATTCTTTTTCAAAGCTTCCATAATTTTTGAAGTTTCTAATGTTTTATTTGCCCGCTTGGAATTTAATTGTGATTGAGCTCTTTTTAAAAGACACTTTACCAGTCCTTGCTTCTGACTCATAGAATGCGCTGAGTTGAAATTTAGATATCTGTTAGTGTGCGTTGGCTTTTTATAAATCTTTGTCATTAACCCCCCACTAGCTTCTCGAGTAACACAGACATCCAAAAAAGGTATGGAATTGTTGGTCTCATGTTCTGTGGTAAATTTTATACTGGCTTCAATGTTATTAATATGATTGTGAAATTCATCAACCTCTGTTTTTTTAATAATAACAAACGTGTCATCAACATATCTCCTCCAAAATTTGGGTGGGTTTAAAAAGGTTGACATTGCTTCTTCCTCTACATTTTCCATCACTAAATTTGCGATTATGACGGAAACAGGTGAACCCATCGCGACACCAAATATTTGACGATAAAATTTACCACGAAAATAAAGATACGTATTGTCAAGACACAAATTTAATGCAGTCATAATATCAGTCAGGGTAAGGTCAGATCTATCATCCAGGGTGTCATCCTTTTTTAATCGTTCTAATACAACGGTTTTGGCCACATCAACTGGTATTTTAGTAAACAAAGAAATGACATCAAACGAAACCATGCATTCATCATGACTGATTGTCAAATATTTTAGTTGTTCTACAAATTCATAAGAATTCTTCACAGTAAAACCATTAGCGCCGACTAGCGGTGTCAATAAAACAGCAATAAACTTGGACAAATTATAAAGCGGTGAATTTATAAAGGAAACAATAGGTCGAAATGGAAAACCAGTTTTATGAATTTTTGGTAACCCATAAACGCGTGGAGCCATGGAATCAGTGCTGTGTAAATAACGGTAGGTCTGTTGTGAAATGCGATTTTTCGTAAAAAGCATGTAAACAAATTTATTGAGTTTACGTTCAATATTACCTGTTAAATCAGATTTCAAGGGGGCGTATGTGTTACTGTCACTTAACAAATCATTAATTTTTGCATCATAATCCGATTTGTCCAAAACCACAGTGCAGTTTCCTTTGTCAGCATGTGTAATGATGATTTCCGTATTTTTTGACAAATTTCTTAAAGCTTGTTTTTCTTCATTAGTGAGGTTAGAAGGAACTTTCTTTGTTGAATTTAGAACGCTCACAATTTTGCTTCTAGTGATATTGGCAACAGATGCAGGGAGAAGTCGTAGACCTTTTTCCGCTTCAGATATAATTTTTTGTTTGGGAATTGTTTTTTGCGAAACAGCAAAATTTGAACCTAATGCCAAAACCTTGGTTTCCGTTTCCGTCAGCCGATGTTTCGAAATATTAATCACCCACTTGCTATCGGCGTTTTCAGTTCGATTTCTCCTGCCTGAGGATGACTTCAACTGGGTTAATTTATCATTGCTATGCTCAAGTAACTGTTTGTGCTGTTTCCTGGTTACAGTTTCGTAATATTGTCTAATGATTTTGAAATCCTCCAAATCTATCTCACCTCTAAGCTTCTCTTCCAGCTTTTCAATTTCGTTATAAGAAAAATTTATCCAAAAATGTGATTCATTAATCCGTAGCTTTAAATACCGAAAACCAAAAGTTTTAGCCAGTTTTTTTCCCGCAACTGAATTAATTGGAGATTTAAATTTTAAACTCTTCGGCAAAATATCTTCTCGTAAGCATGAATGATTAAAGTGAAGATGGCCTCTGTGTCTCGCTATCCTTTTACCTTGGAACATGAGATTGCGTAAAAACAATTCCCAAACAAAAAATTATATCTGAAGCGGAAAAAGGTCTACGACTTCTCCCTGCATCTGTTGCCAATATCACTAGAAGCAAAATTGTGAGCGTTCTAAATTCAACAAAGAAAGTTCCTTCTAACCTCACTAATGAAGAAAAACAAGCTTTAAGAAATTTGTCAAAAAATACGGAAATCATCATTACACATGCTGACAAAGGAAACTGCACTGTGGTTTTGGACAAATCGGATTATGATGCAAAAATTAATGATTTGTTAAGTGACAGTAACACATACGCCCCCTTGAAATCTGATTTAACAGGTAATATTGAACGTAAACTCAATAAATTTGTTTACATGCTTTTTACGAAAAATCGCATTTCACAACAGACCTACCGTTATTTACACAGCACTGATTCCATGGCTCCACGCGTTTATGGGTTACCAAAAATTCATAAAACTGGTTTTCCATTTCGACCTATTGTTTCCTTTATAAATTCACCGCTTTATAATTTGTCCAAGTTTATTGCTGTTTTATTGACACCGCTAGTCGGCGCTAATGGTTTTACTGTGAAGAATTCTTATGAATTTGTAGAACAACTAAAATATTTGACAATCAGTCATGATGAATGCATGGTTTCGTTTGATGTCATTTCTTTGTTTACTAAAATACCAGTTGATGTGGCCAAAACCGTTGTATTAGAACGATTAAAAAAGGATGACACCCTGGATGATAGATCTGACCTTACCCTGACTGATATTATGACTGCATTAAATTTGTGTCTTGACAATACGTATCTTTATTTTCGTGGTAAATTTTATCGTCAAATATTTGGTGTCGCGATGGGTTCACCTGTTTCCGTCATAATCGCAAATTTAGTGATGGAAAATGTAGAGGAAGAAGCAATGTCAACCTTTTTAAACCCACCCAAATTTTGGAGGAGATATGTTGATGACACGTTTGTTATTATTAAAAAAACAGAGGTTGATGAATTTCACAATCATATTAATAACATTGAAGCCAGTATAAAATTTACCACAGAACATGAGACCAACAATTCCATACCTTTTTTGGATGTCTGTGTTACTCGAGAAGCTAGTGGGGGGTTAATGACAAAGATTTATAAAAAGCCAACGCACACTAACAGATATCTAAATTTCAACTCAGCGCATTCTATGAGTCAGAAGCAAGGACTGGTAAAGTGTCTTTTAAAAAGAGCTCAATCACAATTAAATTCCAAGCGGGCAAATAAAACATTAGAAACTTCAAAAATTATGGAAGCTTTGAAAAAGAATGATTATCCCAAATGGTTTCTAAAACGCACAGTTAGAAGTTTGAAAACAAAAACAAATTTATCTTTAGCGGATAAAAAGGAAATTAAAACACGTGTTGTGCTGCCTTATGTTCCTAGATACTTTGAGGCTTTGTCAAAAATTTTAAGAAACGTGGGAATTTTGGTTAGTAGCAAACCGCATTTAACTTTAAAAGACATGTTACCAAAGGCAAAAGACTCGGTTGAAAGGTCGTCTAGAACTGGTGTAGTTTACCAGATTCCTTGTCGAGATTGCACTGGTATCTACATTGGGGAAACTGGACGGGCTTACAAAACAAGATTGGCTGAACATAAAAGGGATTTAAAGCCAGCAAATCTGGCAAAAGTTGATGACAACAATTTTAATAAAAAAACGGCATTGGTCAAGCATGTCATCACCAAAGATCACCGAGTTGACTGGGATCATAGCAAAATTTTAACCTTTGAAACAGATTTTACCAAACGCCGATTTCTTGAATCTTTTTTTATTCATAATTCTGAAAATTCAATCAATGATAAAGAAAATTGTTTTTATTCTGAAATTTATGATAATTTGTCGTAATCTACAGTTGTTTATTATTCGCCTTCAAACCTTTTGTTTTGCCTTTTTCTTTCGATTGCGTAGCAAACTATTTATATTGCCTCACTCGTGCTTTCGCTTATTATTAGTCCTGATGAAGAACAGCTGTATAGCTGTTCGAAACGTTGACGGATATTAAAGTTTTTTGCATGCTCGATAAGAACTTGTATCAACTTAAATAAACGTTACATTACCAGAAGAGCTAAATAAAATGAATTTATCAAAAATACCTGGTAGCCAGAATAACAGTATATATATAATTACTTATGTGATGGAGTACAAATCTGTCAGTACAGCTATTGCTTGGATCCTTAGATTTAGTTGTTTTTATTGTTATTTTACCGCCCTGATGATGCTAAATAGCGAAATGCATTTGTCTTAGTGTATTAATGTATAAATATAGTTTCGAGTTGATTTAATTTTTTCATTCAAATCATGTCATAGTTCAACATTAGTCAGGCACGCAACGTCGCTGCTCTATAAGGGTACTAGCCGGCGTCGCTTTCAGGCTCGCCTCCCATCAGTAATGTCAAGGTTAGCAATATTGGTTCAAGTTGGCTTCACCCAATGGATAGATACGAAAGCAGTTATGAAAAGTTAATGTTTTTGATGTTTCCAAATCTCGTTCCGAAACAAAACGATCGTTTCTTGAAACGCAGTCAATTAAAAAACATTACGGAGGGTTGCACATAGCCACTACATGTCACCAGAGTTCAAGGAGTCCCTGGCAACGTCTGATTTGTCCAGTTTTCACCATGGGAGTCCTTTTACTTAATAAACTTTCATCCGTTAAATTGAGCAAATGCTTGAATTGAAAACTTATCAAATTGTGCTAAGGGCACGAAGGTATTTAATATGTATTTTTAGTATCAAGTACGTGAAATATTAAGACAACTACTTACCACTTTTTCGTAATAGTAAACGTATTTGTATGAGTTAACGCCTCTGGCTGCGAGCATGTTGCTTGGTCCTGGCATAAACGCAGCCTGGCAAAGAGCAAGCTAAGTCGAAATATACACTTGCGTTTAAGTTATTACAGTTGCAGCATCCTCATGGGTAATATCGAGGTTAAAGACATCGGTTCCGCCGGCTTCATCTAATTGACATTTGTGAAAACAATAGTAGTTAATAATGTGTTGTTAATAGCCAATTATCCTTCCAAAATCAAAGGCAGGTTTTATTTAAAGGAAATCGATTAAGCCGAAAAAGCATAATAGGAGTTTGCGCACAACCGCTATAGCCTATGCCTCTCAAAGTCTCTGGAGTTCCTGGCTGCGGCTTAGTTGCCCTGTTTTGTACTTTTTGTTTTGTTTTGTTTTATTTGCCATATTTATCCTCCATTCACGAGAAAGCGAATTGTATCGCTATGCTTTGGACGGGAAGTCCGCACTCGCTTGGGAGTTGCTTTTTTCGAGGTTTATGGGCCACCTGTCTTCCACATAAAGGCGGAGGCGTCCCGTTAAGTGCCTTGCCCAAGGACACAACAAGCGAACTTGCCGGCTTGTTCTCCACAACCTGCCATAAATGCCGAGCGCCAAGCAGGGAAGCTGCGGATGCCATTTTTTAAAGTCTTTTGGTATGACTCGACAAGGGGAATGAACCCCAGGTCTACCGACTGCGAAGCGGACGCTCTAACCACTACGCCATCGCGTCGGTTCTTGCCCTGTTAGTATTTAGGACCTTGGTCCACTCGCATTTATATGACAGCCGACGATTTCAAAAAGTGCTACTTACTCATTTTGTGAAGTGCATAGGATCCTAGTTTTAAAGTTGTGTGGTAGAGGAGGGCGCGGGAGCTAAAGTAATTAAAATGTGTTTTCAAGAATAACTACTAAATATTAGGACTAATACTTTGGAATTTTTCGGAATCGTAAGCCTCTTTGTGCGACCTACACCCTGTGGCTGCGTGCATGTTCCTTTAAGTTATTGGCATGAACGCAGCCAGGCAAAGAGCAAACTAACCAGAAGTGATGCCCCTACAGTTAAGTCATCACAATAGCTAGGCCTCAATCAGCCATTAAACTTACCTGTTTTTACTCAGCTTATCACTTTTTATTAAGAGTAAAAAGTTCCGCTACAGGGGTGGAGCTCAATTTTATTTAGTTTAAAAACAATTAATGAAAGTACACGTTTATATTGTCGGAATTGCCTTGAAATCCCCTTCAGTTTGTTAAAAAAGAAGTTTGAAAATGGGTTGAGAAATGAGGTCACAAATTAGTTTTTCAGTAATTTTGTAAAAATGTTGCAATCTTTTGAAAAATTCATCGTATGATGATTTTTGGTCGCCAAAGTGTCAAAATATTACTTTCGCTGTTGGACTGTACTGATTGGCTCTTTACCAGAACCAAATTGTGTTCTTTTGTTTTTTTGATTTTTTTGCCGTGACCAACACAGCTTTTATCTTATTTATTTTATCTTATTGATCATTACGCTCAGCAACAGGCTTCTTGGGTTTAGGGATCGCCACTACCAGTGCTCTTCTACAGACTTTTGGAATTTTGAGGTGGCGCAGGCAGGAAGAAAGGAAGACACACAACCAGGACTTCAGTGCAGCTCCTGCATGGGTTATTTGCTCCGGACAAATAGAATCTGGGGCTGGAGCTTTTCCTGGTTTCAGGTGTTTGAGGGCAGCAGCGAACTCCTGAAAGCTAAAACTTTCAGAGATGTTCAATGGCCTTGTTGGAATAGCCCTCCAAAGATCTGACACTTCTTGCGAGATAAGTCAAGATGACTCACGGTCAATACCCTCGTATCTACCGTTCTAATAAGCTGGAACGAAATAACATTAGCTGAGACAGCACAGTGACAAGGGGAGCGCCATGATCTACCAGTTAGTTTGTTCAATGTACTCCGTGCTTTTTGACTACAGTGCGAAAAGTCAATAGTCTGAACTGCATTGGGTCATCGATCTCTGCATTTCTTGTTGAGCCTGAGAAACAGGGCAGTAGCAGCCCCGTCAGAGTTGCTTCCTTTAAGCGACTGCCGAAATGTCCGGTAGAGCTTCTCGAACTTAGCATCCCAACACGGTATGTGGTTATTTTGACGACCGCGTGGGATAGAATTTTTGGCTGCTGTTCTGATGACATTGCAGAAGTCCTGGTAGGCCAGATAAACATCCGGTGAATCTGGTGGCAACAAACTCTTGGCAAGTTTGTTAGTCAATGTATTGTAGTGGCTCCAGTTGATCTTGCAGAAGTTCCATTGCTTAACAGGCTTGCTCGGAACAGGGAAAGCACGTCCTGGTGGAACAATAAGCGAGGGTTAATGTTGTGGCCTAAGGAACTTCTCTAAGATGTGTCTGTCATTACACGGTTGTCTGGACCATCACCGACAAATGTCAGATCAGGGTTGGTGCCAGTGTTCTAGCGGCCAGAATGAAAGGTGGCCTCGTCCTTTGGGTCGTGGAAAGGGACAAGGCTGTTAAGGTTTGCCCGAGCAACAAAGCATTCTCCATCGGCACTGCTGGTTCTATAACCACAGTTGACATGTGGACAATTAAAATCGCCAGCATAGAAAACGGGGTAATGAAACACTGGGAGATCAGACGCTTGCAGTCGCGTAGGTGGTGGTTTGTAGACACTGACGATTCTATAACCATCAACGTCCACACACAACAACTAAGTCTCCGATGTTGCTGGCGACTGATCAACAAGGGTCCACTTCAACCGGTGATGGACCAGCGTGGCAAGGCAATGCTTCCTGCTTAAAGAAGACCCAGCTTGTGTAAAGCCTCGTATTGTTAGCTTATCTGCACAAGTGCAGTGAGTCTCCTAAAGAATGACGAGTGCCTCATACTGCGAAGCGAGATGATGAAGTGCATTCATCCTGCTTGCAGTGAGGCCTCCGCTGTTCAGCTGCAAGACTGCTGTATTTGGAACTTGTTGACGATATGCCCTGACAGGGACACATCGCCCCGCCCTGAAAAGGGCGTATGCCGAGTAGTAGGCCCTGACTGAACATTGGGGTGAGGAGTTTCTCTTCCAGGTAGGCAGGTTCGGTGTCTGTCTGACATTTCTGAAAGACGTACTAACGGGCCAGGCTGCGAGAAAGCACCTGCCATCTGGGCCAAGATCCTCGTAAGACTCATACACGTTCGCGTTGAGCCGATTGTTGAACCACTTCTCCCTAGGGAGCAGACTGGGTTCTGACGGGGAAGGTCAACCGTGGATCAGACTGTTTTGCTAACTCAAAACATCGAGGATTCGTTTGAGGCCAAGAAGGCTATTGCCGTGTTTGCCGATCTGACAGCTGCTTACGACCATGTCTGGCACCGTTGTCTCACCTGCAAGTCGCTTAGGCTTCTACCGGATAAGCACATGGTCTCCGGATGATCATGGAACTTGTCCGGAATAGAAGCTTCGCGCTCACTACTGGTGACAGCAAGCAAAGCAGATTAAGACGTTTGCAAAACGGCCTCCCACAGGGATTGGTCTTGGCCCCCTCCTTTTTAACATCTACGCATACGATCTGCCTTGCATGACTTCTCAGAAGTATGCATATGCTGATGACTTAGCATTGCTGTATGATTCTCGAGATTGGAAGGCTGGGGAGGACACCCTAAGCCAAGACATGACTACACTTTCAGCATTAAAATAAGTTGTGATAAATTTTACAGGATCCATTTGCCCTCCCCTAACGGCCAGTCCAAGAAAATAATGCCTTCGGATTCGATTCGTAGCGCGCAAAAGATTGTGGACCGTGGTTTACCCAATTTAGAGGAAACATGAAGTAAAAAGCCCGGGTTTTATCAATACAAAAAGATCAAACGTGGATTTCCTTAACTTTAAAACAATTAAATGGGCTAAATAGATTTCAGTAATTTCTAAAACAAAACATGAATTTTTGTATTTTTTAGTCAATTGCCTTTATAGATTTTCGTTAAAGTGATCAAATATAAATATACTCATTTTAAGCAAAGGAAAAGCAGCAGGCATTGATAACGACCCTACAGAACTAGTGCATGCGGGAGGCAAGGCCATGATCGATACGCTACACTTAATCTGCCAGAAGATCTGGGAGACAGGACAGTGGCCAACACAATGGACTCAGTCTTTAATGATCACCGTACCAAAGAAAGGTAACCTACAATAGTGCAACAACTACCGCATCACAAGCCTGATTCGTCATCCTAGCAAAGTGATGCTTAGGATCATATTGAATAGGTTAAGACCCCAAGAAGAAATTATAGCTTAAGAGCAGGCAGGATTCAGGACAGGACGCAGCATTACTGAACAGATATTCAACGTCCGGATTCTGTGCGATAGATATCTCCAACATCAACAAGATCTCTATCATGTATTTGTAGACTTCAAGAAGGCATTCGACAGAGTGTGACATGCTGCACTCTCGGTGACAAACAACCACTACTGTAACAGCAGCCCTTTTTATTCAGCTTTGGAGGACTGAGGCTGCTGAGACAGGTGTATATAGCCGAATTTGACGCGTATTCCAGAATTCACTTCCACTCGAATGTTATAAATATTTATATTTGATGCTGTATCAATGTGGGCGAGCGCTAGAAGTACGGTTATCGGACTATGGCGGAACCGTTCCAAATGTATATGCAAGACGTACAGTATACTTGTGATCCGAAATTAGCAGTAACAATTTCCAACAATTAAATTATACGAATCTTCTGACAGTAACTAATCTTCCTACCATTCTCCCCGTAGTCAATTCTCAACTATATTGGTTCACATACATTTTTGACTTTGTCTTCGAATTAAGCACACGTAAATTTAGCAAAGCTCCGGGCAAAAGGCTCAAATGTTATTAGTAGCAGCACGACGTAACGAATTTAAGTGTCAGGTTTGAATCGAAAGACTGCGGGTTTAAAACTCAGAACATTTTATGTAAAAGTTATACGTGTAAATTCAACACTCCCCCCGCAATAATTACGATTATTTACAAACACGCAACAAAAAATTTACACAATGAATTTTATGGACATATTGATAGCTGTTGTCATTTTTTGGAAAGTTCATCTGCAGCAGAATCTGCACTGGTAAGCTCCTCAGTAGGAATTTCATCTTCCTTTGGAACAATCAAGCACAGTTTGTGGATTTGGCGACGAATTTCACGTCCTCTGATATCAACAGTCACATTTCGTACTACGCCGTATTTATCGGGGCATACAGACGCAACTTTGCCGAGATTCCATTGTGATCTCGGCGTGGACTCATCAACAATCAAAACTACATCACCGGGTTTTAAGTTTGGCTTAGTTTTACGCCATTTTTGACGACTAATGATCATACGAAAATATTCACTTGAAAATCGTCTCCAAAATTGATCTGCCAAGAATTGAACGTACAACCAACGACACTTGGCATAGCAATCTTCTTTTGACGTGAGTACTGGAGGTAATGCTTGGGTGGGATGTAGCTTCAACAAATGATTCGGGGTTAATGTTTTTTGCTCATCAATATCTAGTATCACAGGTGAAAGAGGTCGCGAGTTCAATATAGACTCAGCTTCCAACAGAAAAGTGTGCAGCTGGTCGTCGCTGAGATTCCGCTGGCTCGTTAGAGATATCAGAATACGTCTAACCGACCGTATCATTCGTTCCCACACTCCACCCATATGGCTAGCTGAAGGGGGGTTGAATGACCAACGGATTTCCTTTTGGAGCAAGAACTCTTGAACCTGGTGTTCATTCCATTTTTGCAATGCTTCACGGAGCATACGTTCCGCTCCTACTAGATTGGTCCCATTATCGGAGTACATGCAGATCACTGGGCCTCTTCTGGATAAGAATCTTCTTAGTGCGTTTATAAATGCATCTGCAGACAAGTCAGTAGCAACTTCTAAATGGACAGCTCTGGTAGTCAGGCAAGTAAATAAACACCCATATCTTTTTATATTACTTCTTTTTTGACGAATAATGAGAGGGCCAAAGTAATCTACTCCACAGTAAGCGAACGGGTGGATATCGACTTGAAGCCGATCTTGTAGCAGATTAGCCATCAGTTGCTGATTCGGTTTTGCATACCGCAACCGGCAATGTGTACAATTAGTAATCACTCTACGGATAGCGGAAGTAGCTTTGATTATCCAAAATCGTTGAAACAATGAGTTCATTGTCAGGCCTATACCACCATGACCTGTCAAAACATGAAAGTGAGAAATAATCAAGTGAGTGATATGCGAAACATGGGCTAATATAATGGGATGGCGTGCTTCAAACCCAACTGGCGCTCTATCAAGTCGCCCACCGACTCGCATAATGCCATCTATTACAATGGGGTCTAATTTCATCACTGAGGACTGTTTGGAAACCGGCACCTTATTTGGCATCCGCTGAATTACGTCACCAAAACATTGTCTCTGTTCGTACATTATGAGAGCTGACTCTGCAGCTCGCAAGTCATCAACTGTTAGCTTCTTGTCGAGGCGGATATCCTTCGACCTGCAAGACATAATGTAAGCTTTAAATTTCAAAATCCACGCAGTGGCCTTTTTCAACCTATACCAAGAAGAAAAATAGGTTATTAGCTTATCAACTGGAGAAGTCGTATTGTCAACTACACAAGAACTAAAACAATCAACTCGGGCTTTGTCAAAAAGCTTGACTTCTTCTGGTGACAGTTCTTTCTTTTTGAAGCGTCCTGGCCATCTACTGGGACTTTGTGTTAAATACTCGGGTCCAGTAAACCATACATTTCCTTTTACGATAATATCGGCTCTTGCACCACGGGATAGTAAATCTGCGGGATTCAGTGAAGTTGGAACGTAATTCCAGTTGTTGACATTGGTAGCTTTTGTTATCAGTGCGAGCCGACGCGAAACAAATGGTGGGAATCGTTTCCTCTCATTTATGAGGCTATGCAGAACAATCAAGGAATCGGTCCAAAATACAGATGGTCTAAGCTGCATATGTAATTCCTTTCTTAGCATGCAGTCCATTTTCACCGCTGTAACGGCACCCAATAGCTCCAAACGGGGTATGGAAATCTCGTTTTTTGGTACCAAGTAGGATTTGCTCATAACTAGTGAACAAGATTTGTTGCCTGCGTAATCTACAACTCTTAGGTAGCTCACTGCTCCGTACGCCAATTGAGATGCATCAACAAAGTAGTGTAGCTGGCATGTTTGATTGTCCTTTGAAGAATCCAAACCTAGCCACCTAGGGATTGAAACCATTCTCAAATGCATTAAATTCTCCAACCATCGTTCCCATCGCAATAAATCTTCTGCAGGCATTGATTCGTCCCAATCTAATTTCTTTTCACACAAATTTCGGTATAGCAATTTGGCTTCCAACACGATGGGAGTGATAAATCCTAAAGGATCAAATACGGCATTCATTGTCGCGAGCATACCTCTCTTTGTACGAGGCTTCCAAGGTAGATCAACCACAAAGGTGAAGACGTCGCTATCAAATTCCCAATTAACGCCCAAGACACGTTCATGTCTTCCGTCATCCAAAGCATGGATCTTGCAAGACTTGGACCATTCGTCTTCTGGCAAGCCTTCCATTAATTCAGTGCAGTTAGAAAGCCATTTTGTTAGTCGAAATCCGGCCTTTGATAGCAGGGATCGAAGATCGTTTACCATGGCTATACCTGTAGAAGAATCTGGTACACTAAGCAAGCAATCGTCAACATAAAAACAATTTTCTATAGCATTACCAACATATGGCTCAAATTCTATTCCAAAGTCCTTTGCTGATTGTCGTAAAGCAAAGGTAGCACAAGATGGCGATGAGGTTGCCCCAAACAAATGTACCGTCATACGGTACGTCACAGGATTTTTATCTAAATCCCCTCCTGGCCACCATAGAAAGCTCAAACTGTCTCTGTGCTGTGGCATTACCTTGACTTGGTAAAACATTGCTTCAATATCAGATATTATAGCTATTTTATCCTTCCGGAATCTTAGCAAGACGGCCACTAAACTGTGAACAAGATCAGGTCCTTACATTAACATTTTATTCAATGAGGTTCCTTGATATTCTGCGGCGCAGTCAAATACCACTCTAAGCTTATCTGGCTTTTTTGGATTAAAAACAGCATGATGTGGGATAAACCATCGTTTCGGATTTGATTTTAAATCTTCATTTTCAGGCACTCTTTCCGCAAAGCCTTTATCAACCATGAGTTGCATTTCAGTGGTGTACCGTGCCTTCAGTTGTGGATCTTTATTCAATTTCTTCTTTAAGTGCTTCAGCCTCTTCAAAGCCATAGTTTTGTTGTTGGGAAGAACTTCTTCGTTTCTCCAGGGCAAAGGAAGCACATAATGACCATCATCAAATTTTATCGACTCCAGCATTAGTTCGTACATTTTACGATCTTCTAAAGATAGTCCCTTTCCATGACACATAATATTATCTAGCTTTCTATCAGCATCGGGAATCTCTTCGATTGCTGAATTCATAACACTAGCTTCCATCACATTGACATTACCTTTAGCACCAAAATGTGCTGACACAAAACAAACATCTTTGTCCTTTTCCAGTGAAGATGTAAATGAGGGACCGAGTAAAGACCAGCCCAATGGGGTACGTACGGCATCTGGTAGATTAGAAAACCGGGAAGATCTAACTTCTTCTACTCTGAACACTTGTGGAACGTTGGCTCCAATTAGAACCTGTACCGTATCTACAGAAATATCGCGAAAGTCAATATTTCTCAAATAATTATGTTCTTTGAAAACATCAGGACCAGGTAAGATGTTAGGTTTCACTGGAATCTCTGGAACCACGGCTACTTCCGGTAAATCGATCCATTCACCATTATTTAAATTCTGTACTGACAGTTTTATAGTTTCCGTGTTCAAAACCTGAGGCGTTGTCAGCGTTCGTAAAGTAAGTTGCTGTTTATTTCCTTTTGCCTCTAGAGATTTGACAAAAGATTCGTCACAAAAGCAACTCGTTGATCCTTGGTCCAAAAAGGCGTAAATCTCCCGCACAGGGTTCATATATTTTACCTTTACAGGTACCACATTAAGAAACACGGAAGAGGAAGTATTTTTCTGACAAGAGTTAGCAATTTGGACTGTACTACATGCATTCGTCGCCGATGAAGAATGAGCGGCATCATTTAAAGAGGAATGTTGCTCTGGTGTCCTTAGTTTTAGCGGTTTATGAAGAAGTGAATGGTGCAATGTGCCAGTGCATCCATCTTCAGTGCATCTTATCTTAGATTTACACTCACGCGAAGTGTGTTTTCCTCCAAGACACTTAAAACATAGCATTTTACTGCGAACGAATTCAATTCTTTCCTCAACGCTCTTCTTCATAAATTCTTTACAAGCTGTCAACCTGTGATTGCCACTACACAAATAGCATTTCAAGACCTTTTCCACTTGCATCTTGTTGTTCACTGCTACGGATGTCACGTACGCTCGTTCCCGGCGAGTTTTAGTTTTGCAGGGGAAGGTTTCTCTTCCGAATATTGAATTAGCTACACGGCTACGTTCTGTAAGAAATGCAGAGAGATCAATAAACTTCGCTCTTTGTCCTGACCGACGTTCAACTCCGACGGAGTATTCGACCCAACTGCGCTTTATATCCACGGGTAGTTTGTTCACAATTCCCATTAACACATGCATGGAATCAAGACTTGAAGCTTGGCCAATATGCTCAAGGGAGACACAACACTTTTCCATCAGATTTGCAAGTGATTTCAATTTTTCACGGTTATCATCATCCACCTTTGGAGCATTTTTTAGTCGCTCTTCACAACATCGTGCAATTTCATGCGGATGTCCATATTCATCAAATAAGGTGTCCCATGCCAAACGAAAACTAGTGCTGGGATGTTGATTTGACAAGTGGCTAATCTTCAACTGAACATTTGACTCACAGCTTTGATAAAGTAAAGGAAATAGCTCATATTTCTCAACTTTTCCTAGAACGTGTGCTTCAGATTGCCGCGCAAAAAGCCAGTAATTCATTGGGTCGCCATCAAACTTTTCAATTACTACAGCTGGTGCAGGACGATTTTTCCTCAAACCCAGTACAGGAGCGGCGGGACTAGCTTGTGTTAACGTATTTGCATTAGGTTGGGGAAACGCATAATTAAACCCTTCAGATGTATGAGCATACGGTTGTCGTGATGACTGCCCATGGCGTTGGTATAAGTTTTGTTGGCCACCTGAATGACTAACATTCTGTGTTAATTCGACTGGGGTTTTATTCTGAAAGAAGGACAAGCCCCGGAGGTGACTATTCACTTGAACTTTAGTCGAGTTAAAATTATTCACGTTTCTAAAGCCTTCACAAGCTGGTTGCGACACATTCGGCAGCACACGGGAATGCGGTGCACTATATACATTTGTATACTTTCGCTGCTTAGACTGCGAATCAAGCTTGTTGGAGTAATTTAAATTATCTGCGGGTTGATTTGTTTGTATCGATGTGGACGGAATTTCCACGGGCACATGCACTGTGTGAACATTACGGGGATCAGCTTGACCTGTTACTTCACCAGGCTCAATTATCGGTATGGCACGTGCTGACATATCGTTTACATTTGGCTGAACTTTTGGGGCGGGGATATCGGCAACCTCATTCCATGCGCTGGCTTCTACTCTAGCCATTTCAAACTCTAATTCCTTTTTGCGAAGATTTTCCGCGGCACTTTCCTCAATTTCAAACAGCTTACGATCTACTTCCTCAAGAGTTCTTTCCATCTCTTGACGAGTCTTTCTTTCTAATTCCCTTTGTTTTCTTTCCGAATCTGCGAGGATCTTTTTCTTTTTCTCTTCTGCACGCTGCCTTGCACGTAATCTTGTTTCATAACCTCGTGCAGATTCCTGCTCCATTGCTACGGTAGCAACCTTTAGTCTCACTTGACTACGAAGTTTCTCGCTTTTTGTCGAACTACCTGGCACAACAGAATACGAGGGTGCCTTGCTTGCACTTACAAGCTCTGACTTTTGCAAGGGTTCATTATTAGAAAGCCATCTAACAGCGTGCACATCGAAGCTTTCCTTTTCTTTCATCAGGTCTAACTTGCTCCAATCGGTACCTGGTACTAACTCATCTTTAGGAACGGGATCACATGCTTCAATAAGCTTTTCAAAGCAGCTGTCTATTTCGGGTAAAAACCTTTCCAAAGGTTTGACGTCTTCAGGCTTCAGCATCAAGCTCTCGGCTCGAATATACAAATTTTGCAACCGCTGTTTTAACCTTGCAATTTCCCCAAGGTTTACCTCCATAGTAATAGTTAGTACCACAAAGAAAGGAACGACACAGACTCACCAAGTATACTGGACGCTCGAAGACGCTTTGGTTCAGTCCGATAACTTTGTAACAGCAGCCCTTTTTATTCAGCTTTGGAGGACTGAGGCTGCTGAGACAGGTGTATATAGCCGAATTTGACGCGTATTCCAGAATTCACTTCCACTCGAATGTTATAAATATTTATATTTGATGCTGTATCAATGTGGGCGAGCGCTAGAAGTACGGTTATCGGACTATGGCGGAACCGTTCCAAATGTATATGCAAGACGTACAGTATACTTGTGATCCGAAATTAGCAGTAACAATTTCCAACAATTAAATTATACGAATCTTCTGACAGTAACTAATCTTCCTACCATTCTCCCCGTAGTCAATTCTCAACTATATTGGTTCACATACATTTTTGACTTTGTCTTCGAATTAAGCACACGTAAATTTAGCAAAGCTCCGGGCAAAAGGCTCAAATGTTATTAGTAGCAGCACGACGTAACGAATTTAAGTGTCAGGTTTGAATCGAAAGACTGCGGGTTTAAAACTTAGAACATTTTATGTAAAATTTATACGTGTAAATTCAACAACTACAATATCAACGCTTACACCATCCGCGTCATACGGAACCTCTACGACCAAACCAGCAGTGCCCTTTACCTCAACGGGGAGAATGGTTCCAAACTATAGTTGGGGTGAGACATGGATGTCTGCTCTCTCCGACTCTCTTCAATATTTTCTTTGAAAGAATAATGACGGATGCACTTGAAGAACACAAAGAAACAGTAAGCATCTGTGGCAGAACATTAACAAACCTGCGTTTTGCTGCTGATATAGACGGACTTGCAGGCTCAGAACAAGAACTTGAAAACCTTGTTAAGGCATCTAGACAGATTCTCCACAACTTACGGCATGGAAATCAGTGCAAACAAAACAAAATTGATGACGGACAGAGAAACCGAATAGAGCAAGCTAGTGGTCCCTACGAAGATCTTCTCTCCACAATCAAACGGCGCAAACTGATATGGTTCGGCCACGTGATAAGAGGAGGGGGTCTACAGGGAACTGTGAGAGGAGGAAGAAAGAGAGGAAGACAAAAAAAAGAGGGGAAGACAACATCGCAGAATGGACTAGAATGAAGCTGAGCGAGGGGATCAGACATGTGGAAGACAGAGAGAAATGGAGAGAACTGGTTCATAGGTCATATGCAGCGCCCCAATGGCAACCGCCGTGGGATAGATGAGATGATATGGTTGTCTCCACCAAATCACTTTCGAGTTGTTGTACGAGTCAGTATATTGGGCTACGATTAATATCATTTGGACGTATTGAAGTTATGACAAAAGAACTAATTGCGTTTGCTAGCGTAGTCATCTCGCCTAAAAAGGCGCAACAATTGCAATTGCAGCAAATTCACATTTCCCACCGAGATCATATCACTCGCCACTACCCGAATGCGCGGAATCAACGTGTATTGGCACTGTATTGCACTAATTTCAACGAACATATAATTTCAAATACTGCGGATGATAAATTGCATGTTTAAAAGATTGGGAATAGACAATGGGAGAATGGCAAAGCTGTAAAAAAGCAAGATCTCAACAAAAAACTGCCACATAGAATGTATAGGTGAGCTATTTTTATAGTTTTCTACATGAGTTGATCATTTTAGGCTTCAAAACTTGGGAAATACTTGACACGAATCTTCACAAGATTTTGCTTTCTCCAAGCATACTTGCAAACCCGCTTCTACATATACACATAGCCAGTTTTTCTCCTTAAAGGTTTGTGAAATCCCCTGCTCCTAAATGAACCATTAAATTTACTTTAACAAAATGATTAATACTAAAACTTTATCCAATGCAAATACATCTGATATTAGCTAGATACGCAGCCCTGACTCGTACCAAAATCCTGTATTGTCTCAAAAATAGTCTTCACCCAATATAATTCAGCAAAAAACACTGCTCATATCCTCCCTAGAGTTATAGATAGCTACACCCTTGCTTCTAAACATAAAACACTATTTTTGAAAAGAATATGTCAAAAAGATGATTTCAGTGCTGTGTAAAAATACAATCAACGCACACCTAACCACGAGGCTACTACACTTTCCACGAATTGTCGTGCTTGTACTAAACCAGGCGAATCGTGTTCTGACGCGGGATACTGTATTGCGCAATGTGCTGTGTCGGGAACAAACACAGTCGCTATTCCGAGGTTGCTATCCAACATCGTGTTGAAGCTCTTCTCCATAAACCTAAATATAAGCCAGAGTTATCTCTAATTACAAACTTGTTGATCACCATCACTTTTCAAGGCACGATTACAAATGGAACAATCCGGCCTACCAACACGAAAATTTCCATTCTGTATCAGTATGGTAGCACATCACCACTAAAGAGAACGGCTGCCACTGGTGACCAGCCAATAATCGCCTCTTAATTCATGGTGTGAATACAGCTTCACTATTTTAAGAAGGTGAAGTACGGTAAATGAAAACAGTTTATTCCTTAAGTAGTAGCCTGTTATTCGCGCTAACAAAGCCTATAAAAAACCTAAAAAGATTGTTTACAGCGTCTTGCAAGTTTTTAGTTGATCGTAACTATAGTACCATATTTAATATTTCTAACGTACAGCTTCAAACACTTAGAACTGTACTCTCGTAGTGCTTCTTGGTATGCTGTATTGCCCATTAAATAATAACATACAAAAAGTTGCAATCCAAATCTGCAGATTTGGAAGTGGCCGCTGCAGAATTCAAATTTGTAGAAATTTAACCCTCCTATTTCCTGTCACTAATAACGGCATTAAATGAAAACCATGTCAAAAACGAGAGAACTTAAGCATCACGCCCATCATTTCAATATTGTCCCGCAAACGAACGTCGATTTTTACAACAGGCAACTTATCTACTCTTGTGAAGAGTTGCAGTTGGATCATAACAATGAGCGCCGATTACATTCAGAAAGTTTTACGGTTATTAGGTCAGATCTCTTTTGAAGTTATCAGTGGTACAACTAAACTGGGTTATTACTCTAAAGAAATTCTCCAAGGTTACAGTATCGCAAATCATGCGAACAGTAAACTGATGATGGCGAGACTGCATCTCATCGCACCAGAGTATGCCTCTGACAAGTGCTTGCAATAAGCTGACGGCTACAGGTTACGGGGCCATGCAAGCACATTCAATCAATGGATTTTACGATCTGTCATGAAAGCACTGGTAACTTAAGGTTGTGGTAAGCCAATTTTAGAACTTTTGAACTTCGCTTTGACTGAAAAACCTTTGGGTTCTTTAGTGCTTCCTGAGCTGTTCTACAAGCTCACTTGAATATCTGTGTTGTACTCCTGCTGATTTTGCGTGTGCTGTATACGGTAAAATATAAGACAATCATTCAATCAATAGCTTTTGATCCCGACGCTAAACGTAGCGTGAATGAAGTCTATCTATCGAACGTTTCTTGTTGGATATTTTACACCAGCCAGTTCAAAAAATGCTGGCTCAGCTTTCCTATTGCAGCAAATTGCTAAAGTTTGGCGAGTTAACGTTTCCACATAATTCGCCAAATTCTGTTTCAATGAGTCACGAGATCTGTTCAATCAGTCACGAGATCTGCTCATTTTCTTATTTTAGCAAAACAAACTATCAAACAATAAAAAATATTGGTTTGCTTGGCAAAAAGATCTTAAGAATATTTAGTTCAGATTGTATTTCAGTGAAATTCGATTTCACACTTGCCGTTGCGTTAGGGCAAAATGTTGCGTGAACTGAAAACGGACAAGAGGAATCCGACTGTTTAATTAAAACAGAGCAGCGCGAAGACCGGCGAACGGTGCTGACGCGACCTGATTTCTGCCCAGTGCTCTGAATATCTAAGTGAAGGAGTTCGAACAAGCGCGGGTAAACGGCGGGAGTAACTATGACTCTCTTACAGACTATAATAGCGTTCTCACCCGATTTGCTGTCCGTAAAACGAAACATTGTGCCATGGATCAACTCCTCCATTGTAGAGAGTCACGTTTGTGACAACTTGTGCCACTTTCAGTGCTCCATAATTCACATTTGATTGATCCACACTAGCTTGCACTTCAGCCGCACTAATTCCGAACACGGACTTGCATTGATCAAGAGTGAATGGAAGAGGAAAACCAATGAATGGTTGCGCTCGCGAATCACTGCACTGGTACCAACCGAACTCGGTGCATGTCTGGTAAAGCCAAGCACGACCGCCAACACTGTCACTCCAACTTGTATTTTTCATCTCCATAACGAACCTTAATCGTTAAACAATTGAGTGAGAAACCACTTGGGAGCCAGTTAAATCACCAACCAATAACAAAACTCGCTCCTTCTATTATATCTTACTTGCTGTAACTTGCATCAAGACATTGCTGCTTGTAAACGTTCAAGATTAACTGATTGAAATGTGCATATCGTTCAAGTGCGTTACCAAGGGAAGAATTGTCCATAATGGAGCAAACTGTTTCAATTGTGATATCACCACCAACACCACCTTCAAACGCTCTAAAATATATAATATGATACGCACAACTTGATTATAAACGCATTCTTGAATGCATTAATTGCCATCTAGAAGTAATGCATTAACTGCCATCTATTGCTTTAAAGCTAGCGACAACTACATTGCTGCCATTTAGAATGGCATTTTAAGGTAATTTGCCCCACTTTTGATGAAAATGCGCGGAGCCAACAAATATCGGTAACTCCGAAACGGGGATTGGCGTTCTGGTACAGGTCTTATCCGCTGGAGTAAATCTGAGTGAACATCGCCCGTCTGCGAAAAAGGTCGCATACCCCTGTTCAAGCATAAGCAATAAAATTTCCCGTGACAAGAGGGTAAAAATATGTAAAGTAACGCGTCGTTTTGATTCGCGGTGAATTTCAACAGCCTTTTATAAAAGTAAGCGCAGATACGCAGCCAAGGCGATTATGATTGATTGCTCTCCTCCTCTTTGCGATAACAGCGTGGTAAGAATAGACCAGGCCCGCATTGCGAACAAGTAAGCAGATGCACAACGATCAAGCTAAGGCAGAGCGGCATATAATTTAAACAAGCAATGATGCAGATTGGTAACCACATCTGCAACAAGGTTGCATGCAATTGGGAATACCGCGGGGGCAATTAATCTAAATTTAAATTTTAATCCAGAAAAACTACCGAAATGAAAGCGCTATCTTTACCTGTTGTCTTTGTTATACTGCACTACTCCCATAATATTTCCGGCTAAGGCTTGTTGGAAATTTTCATCATCTAGTTCAGCAGCATTTAATGGTTTACACACCCTAAAGGTTTTTTCAAGATATCCTCGTCCTTCCGTTGTCGCCAAATTCGAAGCTACTTGCTTGGCTGCATCTGCTAGGGCAGCCACGCAACTAGCGCTACCGTACTTGGAAAGAGCATTACTAACGACATCAAGATAAGCTGAATAGAAAAAAATTAAACAGCATAATATATAAGCAACATGCATAGCATCAAAAATAAACAAACCTGAAAAGGAAACTTCGGCATTTAAAGGTGCACTTGCAGAAATTGCACCTGCCACTAGGTGGGGATATTTGAGGCGAGCCCATACTGAAAGTGCACCTGCGATAAAAACAAGTTTTAGACAATTACAAAAGCTGAGTAAACTATCAAGTACAACCTAGTGATTAGAACAATGCACACATCATCCTGTGCCAGGCAGAAAAGTTACTATGTTGACATAACGTTCAGTGTATAACTGATCATCAATTTACCAACTTCAGCCATACGCAACTGACAATAACAATATAATAAATGTACTATAAAATTTTATAACTTCAACAAATATCTATTTTGGAGAAAATATTTGTTGCTTACCTGAATAGGACCCTCCTATTACAATCCATTTTCTGTTGTTTAAATGATATTTTTGTGTTGCAAATTCAATAAAATGAGCAACATCAGCAAGGGCTTGCTCACTACTTAAATACACCATGTTTTTGTCGCTTGCATCACTGCAAAAAATATTTAAGAAATAGGTATATTATAATATAAGCAACCCGATGCACAGTTAATTGCTTTCTCAGTGCACATTATAAGTTATGCTGTATTTAAAAATTATGTTGAAAGAGGAAAATATTGAAATAATTTTAACGTATGACATAAAGTTTAAGCGTGCTATCACAATATCAAAAATACTTAGCGTTATCACAGGCACGCCTTTAACAGCAATTCTCAATAAGTTTGTTGTCAAGGCAATTATTATACTACAACATCACTGATTGAGATATTGGAAATTCAAGGCTAATTGCTGCTTAATGCAGTTTGTGGTAGCATCTAACAATCTTTTAAATCTTTTTCAATTGACATTTCACTCCAATTTTTTTGAATGACTTTTTTCAGTTTTCTGTTAACTATTGAAAACTTTATAGTGCCAACAAGGGGAATCATTTGTTGAGAGTTGGTAACAAATAATATTGATACCTGGTAGGATGACTTTTACCATAAAAACGATGTTCAAGCATAAAGCAGGTTGCTCCAAATTGTTTAGCCATAGTTATCCAATGACCTTGTTCCATCCAAATCGGGCTGGCAGGACCTTCCCCGGATATTTGAAGAAAGACTGGACCATTTGGTTGATCAAAGGACATTTGAGCAAAATATCGCTAAAATAACAAAGAGCTAAAAATCTGTTGCGAAGGCTATCATAGCCAGTGTTCGCTTTTAGTTTTTGACAACTTGACTGTATTGACTAATTTTGGCTTGGCCAGCAGACTACGTGAGGCAGAGCATTAAATAGCTGAAAATAAACAACCATCACATGGTCAAATGCAAATTACAGTGTCTTTAATTTCAGGCTATCTAACAACATTAAAATGCACATCTTTTTTTAAAAAACCATTGGCATAACAATTACGTGTGCTGTAATAAGCAGTTGATTAGCCAAAAAAGCTTAATAACATAGATACACAAAATGCTAATTTAATACATGGTGACACTGCAGCATTTGTGGTGTAGTGGTAGCTGTTTTAGGCGTCAGAACAAAAAGTTTAGAGTTCAAAATTCTATTAGAACACCATTGGTATTTGTTAGCAGGGGGCATCTGGAAATCAAAATGCTACATTGCTCCATCAAAAAGTGTGGTTCAAAACGGAATGTACAGTGGTAGACATAGATTGACTCAGCACGTCTGAGCCAGCAATCCATCAGAAAGGACATAAAATTGACTTTTTTATACATAACAACACTGCTCAGAAAAATTGCAAATTGAATGATGTTATTGAGCAATAAAAAATATATAAATAAAAATTGAGTAAAGAATCTTGAGACTGCAAATTAAAGTTGAATTAATTGAACCAACATCTAATGTTGTTCATTGATGTAGTTTTTGAGAAATTTCCAAATTAAAAAAAATAAATTGCCTCAAAGAAACCAAAATTAAGCTGGCTTACCTGTTTCCATATTCTATCGTCCTGTGCATGAAAGTGATCTAATTTTTGGTCCATCCATAAATCTGAAGACTTGCTATACAGGTGCATCTGCTTTGCTCTCAGCTTCAGCTCGAGTTTTTGAAAATTTAACAAGCTGTGCACACTTGTGACAGACAAAAGCAGGGCAAAGTACACAAGCAACATTTCTACCATGTCTAAGCACCAAGTGCTTCAGAGATTGTAAATCAAAGTCTATTATCAGATTATTTTTAGTAAATTTTAAAATACTTTTCATTACACTGAGCAAAAGCTGACAGCTTTATTAAGAGGTGCTGGTTCAGTACCAACAAGTGGTACGTTTAATGCTCGCATGGTTTCATTATTGTTGGACACTTGGGAAAAGCACTTTAAGAGAGCAACAATTTTTTCTTTGGAACTGAGCCACTGAATGTCGAAAGACATTGAAAGACTGCAACTTGACTGCTTAGGATCACTACATTCGGTGATACTGAAATTGTTACATGCAACATTGCTTAATGAAGCACCCTCTTGTATTCAAATTAATGCTTAAGTTTGGGAGTGGCTATTTTACCACTAATGGCATTTTACCCTTGAAGGTTATTTTGCTGTCACCATTCATGTGCCTTTAAATAGACCTATTAGCAACTTTTCTGGCAGTGATGCTATGGTCAGTGCAGCTGCCTTTAAATTTAATAATTGCAGGTTCGAATATTTGCTAACAGATACTTAATGTACACAGGGGGAAAGAGGCTGTATGTGAATGTATCAGCAAGTGAACATTTGGTGTACAATTTCTTTTTTTAATTTAAGCAATTAGAAACAACTGAAAGTCAAATTTTTATACATCATAATATCATTAATCAATCACAGTTGTTCAATGAGAAAATAGCTTCCAAGGGTAATATGGCATTGATGGCAAAATAGCCACTGCCTTTAAGTTTAAACTACTGACAGCAGTAATTTCTGCTCCAACTGCACTGACCAAAATAGGAGACTGCTTGCAGAAAACCATAGGCCTATAAGCATGCAGGGTCTCTACAGTAGTCAGTCACAATAAATAGTCAAATGCAGTCTGTAATGAGTAGTCACTACTAAAACAGTTTGTTGGTGAAAAAATAAGTGCTACCAGAGCAGTCAATTATAGTTTTCAATACTCTCTGTACCTCTTGTCTTCAATAAGTCAAAATATTAACGCAGTGGGTTTTTTGCCATCGATGACATTTTACATGTTTTACCATTAGAGGCTATTTTGCCATGAGTTATTTGTGATTGGTCAATCTTAACAACATAATAAATATGCGACTTTTGGTTGTTTCCAACTGGTCAATTTTAATAACTGATTAAAAAAATTTTTCACTCCCAGTGTCCACTTTCCCACCTTGTACACTCCTTTCTGATGTGCACTACCCTACACATTCACATAACGGGCTTCCCTCTCCAGTGTGCACTGTCTTTCTTTGAAGGTCCTGCCAGCCAAGATTCCAACCCACAACCACTGAATTTCAAGACTGGTGCACACTTCATGCACCACAGCATCACTGGCAGAATTGTAGCAATTATGGCAAGATATTATAAACACACATGAATGATTACAGTTATTGAGTGAAATAGTCCTTGAGGGTAAAATGCTGTTGACGTCAAAATAGCCACTTTCAAATATTAAACTTGAAACAACTTCAGAAGTAAAAACCTTTGCTATAATTTTTAGCAAAACTGGTGTAGATCTGAGCTTTCTCTGTTTCTACTTGGCTATCACCATATTAGTGGGAAAACTCAAAATGTAGATCATTATTCATGTATTATTTAATTGTAATCTAGCCCAACAACAAATTCTGAACCGCACCTACTGACAGATAATCTTTTTTCAATACACAACATAATCAACAAAGAACACTTTTCTTGTACACTTTAGTACCAGTATCATACCAGCAACTGTACTCTCTTTCAACATTTCAAAGATATAACACCACTGTGATTATATCGAAAACGATTGAACCAATGACTAATACCAAAATTATGAATTCATTTACCTTGGCTAACAAACGTCATTTTTTTTGGCAGCGGCTATTTTGCCGTCGACGGCAATTTGCCCTTGGAATCTATTTTGCCATAATCATTCACATGTGTTTATATAGCCGTATTTGCTGTAATTACACCAGTGACGCTGTGGTGTAGTGGATAGTGCGCTGGTCTTGAGATACCATGATTGCGAGTTCGAATCTCAGCTGGCAGGGCATCAAAAGAAGGCAGTGGCTATTTTGCCGTCAACAGCAATTTGCCCTTGGAATCTATTTTGCCGTGATCATTCACGTGTGTTTATATAGCCAAATTTGCTAATATCGCACCAGTGACTCTGTGGTGTAGTGGATAGAGCGCTGGTCTTGAGATACCAAGGTATCGGGTTCGAATCTCAGCTGGCCAGGGCTTTAAAAGAAAGGCAGTGTACACTGAAGGGGCAGGCCCGGTATGTAAATTACGGGGCAGTGTACACTGCAAGGGAGTGTGCAGGGTGGGGGACAAAGACCTGGGGGTGCAAAATTTTTTTTTTGGTTTTTAAAATTGACCAATCAGAGACGACCAAAAGTCACATGTTTAGTACGTCATTAAGATTGACCAATCACAAACAACTCACGGCAAAATAGTCTCTGAGGGTAAATTGCCGTCGACGGCAAAATAGCCACTGCCTTAAAAGAAAGGCAGTGTACACCGAAGGGGCAGGCCCAGTATGTAAATGTACAGGGCAGTGTACACTGGAAGGGAAGTGTACAGGGTGGGGGATAGAGACCTGGGGGTGCAAAATTTTTTAAATTGGTTTTTTTGAAATTGACCAATCAGAAACGACCAAAAGTCACATGTCTAGCACGTCATTAAAATTGACCAATCACAAATAACTCACGGCAAAATAGTCTCTGAGGGTAAATTGCCGTCGACGGCAAAATAGCCACTGCCTTTTTTTTTAGTAATAAGATTCACTTTCCACGTCATGCTGCACTCCGAAAGATCTCCAAGCAAAACTCAACTCAAGCTCTTGAACAAATGAAACCCAGGGGTATAGGGGTTTGGGGACAGCGTTCCTACACTCTTTCGCATCCTCCAGGCTTGAAGATGCAAAGTTCCACTCTAAATTCCCGTGTGCAGCTTCTCACGCAACTACATAAACAAATTCTAAGTTACATCGGCACAGCAACTTAACAACATGACTGTGTTACACAGTTGCCAACTGGAAATGTGTAAAAATCTCAAGATTGGGTAAAAAAATCCCCGAAATGGCAATTTTACTTCAAAATTCTAAATTTCAGAAATATTTTGTCACTTTATGTCTTTGAGTTGCGCAACAACTAAAATTTTTCGACATCAACAACATTCTCCTTGATGGGGTGTTAATCTCTACAAAATATAAGGTCACCACTTTCTGAAACACACAAATTTCCGAAATTTGACGTCCCAATCTACATGAATTCCCAAAATTTTGCATTGCGATCTCTAACAAAGAAAAAAAGTCTCCACTTTTTCGCCAAAAAATCCCGAGATTTTTCCCAAAGAATTTTCACAAAGAAATTCGAAGAGGCCTTTAACATTCCCAAGATCAGTCACTATGTTGTGTAATTAAGCTGTTGAACATCGCAATTTTTTGGGGGACCCCTATACTTGGCTATCATTTGAAACATTGTCCATTCACACACTTCTCTTTTTAGCGCAACATCCCTGATTAAACCAACCACCAAAAAGACTCCGACTATTGTATAATGAGTATGAATGCAACCGGTGAAGTCCATTTCAGAATTTAGAATCTTTAGGAATCGGCTCCGATTTTAAACCGGATTAAACCAGATTAACCTTTCTTTACTGACAACAATTAGTTTGTCTAGTACACCAACACAGGCATCTACACTTGCAAGCGCAAGATAGCATTTTTACATGTTTTATTTACACTAGAATTAATGGAGCGGTTATTTTAACTACTTTTGATTTTTAATCGTTTATTTCTTTGATTAGGCACGTGCAATAATACTGAAACCTTCTGACTTTTCCTAAATCTTGCTTAACTCGTAGCATGTCAAGTTTCATTGCATTGCAGTGAACACATGGTGGGATGGGAATGGATTAACAGTATGTTTCCCCCGCGGTCATTTTGACTGTACAGAAATCTCTTAATTTTTTCATCATTAAAATTGTTTTTGCTGATAAATCTTTTGTTGTACTAGGCCTATTGTGTCAAAACAACCTTGTAACAACAACTGCACTAACTGGAAAAAGTTACGTACCAGAGTTGCAAAAAATAAATATGTTTGTCAACTTAGGGGTAAAAGTACGGGGACTGGTGGCTGAAGCCCCTAAGACTGTTTTAAGCCCTGCTAAAGAAACTTCAAAACTGGGCAAAATACTCACTTTGTAAATGCTGATGTTCAAAAAGGCTCTTTCAACTTTTTTGGAGACAAAAAAGCCTTCAACCCTAATTGCCCCTTTTTACAGGAAAGTAAAAAAGTGGGCAAAACACTAACTTTTGAAAAGTTTTTTTCCAAAAAAAGTTTTCACTTTGTTTGGAGCAGAAAAGATCAAAAAACACTCTCTGAAAATATTATTCTCCAAAAATAAGCACAGGTCTTCAACCTTTCTATGAGACAGAAATACTTTCACTCCTCTATCCTTGCAAAAGAAAGTTGCTTACGTTTCTATGTTACACTTGATCAGGGGTTGACACATTCAGACTCAATTCGACTTACATGGGAAATGACTGGGTGTGTGTGTGTGTGTGCGTGCGTGCGTGCGTGCGTGCGTGTGTGTGTGTGTGTGTGTGTGTGTGTGTGTGTGTGTGTGTGTGTGTGTGTGTGTGACACGCATCAAAAAATTTAAATTTGTTGAACTTATTTCCTTATCAAACTGCAGACAGTGACACTGTTTCGACCTATCAGGTCTCTTCAGTGCAGTTGGTGACCAATAAGAAGCTAGAGGCTTTTAATAAAGCATAGCTTAGACCGTCACACTTGTGGGACCAAATACTAGGTCCACTGTAGTGGATGGTCTGTCAACCTCTGCGAAGCCGTATCACTCGTGAATGAGTGGCAGTTGTCGCAGGTGCACTAAGTCTAACATCTGCTAGAACAATAGTGCTGTCACAGCCGAGTGGTCACAAGGTCTTACATGTATAGTAATCTTTCACAACTATTGAAATAAGATTCGAAATTCTGAAACGATTCTTGATTAGTAAATTTTGATTTGATATCATTCCAAAATCACTACCGGTACCGTTTCTGATATAAATATCCTTAGGCTACTAGGCTACAAAATAACCCCACAAAATTTTCAAATTAAACATTAGCTTACGTTTATGTGGTGATCTTTTAAACCAAACCCGGCTTAGAAGCATAGCCGCCAACTTGAAATTGGCAAAAATCTCAAAAATGGGAATTTTTCGCGAATTTTTGTGCAACACAACCAGGGATGCTGTGTTAAAAAGAAAATGTGGAAACGCATATGAGTAGAAACATAGTCTATGGCGGGGACTCTACGAGGTACGAACTCTGGATCACCAATATTTTTTGCTGAAATCAAACATTGTGGGTGACTCATAAACATTCAAATACGAACTCTGGATCACCAATATTTTTTGCTGAAATCAAACATTTTGGGTGACTCATAAACATTCAAATCATTCGTTGACATCATTCGTATCAAATCATTCGTTGACCTTAATACTAAAATCATTTGTTGGCCTAAAACTTGACACGAAAGAGTAGACATATCTATATATCATGTACAATGTTCGCTCTCTAGTTACAATGAAATAATACTGAGTAACTCAGCCGTATGGCCAGGCGTAGTTCCGTCTGACGTATGGCAAAGTGACCCAGTAAATGAGGGTATAAAAAAGCATAACAATTGTTCAAAAAGCTTTCAAAAAAAGATTCGCTTCAAAGTCATTTTTCTTGCAATCAACGCTGTGGTTTATGATTCGAAAATATATTCGTTACTCTGGAGTCGGACGTGCTGTGTGAACCACCCAACAACAACAACATACGCAATGTCGACCGGAAGCATTCTCCAAAAACCTACATTTTTTAGTCACGTTGTGTGAAACAATGTGGAAACGTGTTTTCCCGACGCTCTTTCTCCACTACATCTCTGCATACAACTAAATTATCAAAAATCTAGACAATAGTGCTCTTCATTCCTGTGTTTGTCTGCAAAAAAGGTCCTCACCAAAATTTTTTTAATATCCCCAAAATATTTTGTTTTCACAACAAAAATTTATTGGTTTCGCCAAGTATCTTGGTCTGAAGAAATCCAAAGATTCTATCAAATTTCCCAACACGGATTTCAATAAACTAAAGATTTTTTCTAAAACATTTCGCGAAAAAATAAATTCCTCCCTGTCCTTAAAAATTATCAAGATCTAAGGACAAATTTCCAAAATTGTCAACCATAAGTGGAAGATCATCGGTCTTCCTCGAGCTCGCGAAATCTATACAGCACAGCGTGAGCAATGTCGAGGCTGCGTTGCATTAACGGATGCAGCTGTACCTTCATTGCTCCAGTTCTGCTGGTTTTATCAATTGCAGCCTAAATTAGATTGGATACGTGTTTAAAATCACTCTTGATTGATCGTCGTTTTACAAAGACGTTATTTTTGTTTCGAGTTAAATTTGTTTTCTGGAACGAAGCATATTTGATATGAAAGGTTCCCCATACTATTCGTTGGTGACCCTAGACGTTTAACGACTTTTTGAAGTGCAGCTACTACCCTCGGATGTCAAATCTTCAACGTACTTAAAGATTCTGATCTGTTTCTTTTAGGAGTTCTGGTCCTTCTCCAAAACTGCATTTTGTCGAAAAATCTTGGAAGTGGATTGTTGAACCAGCAGTTCAGATTAGAAGGCCAACAGTTTTTATCTTACGCATAAGTATTTTAGTTTTTGTTTGGCCGCTGTCGTCAGTCGTAACCAGTGGTATACACAGAAATTTGTCATGCGGGTTTGTTTTCTCTCATGTGTGTGTGTGTGTGTTTACCCCTCCTCTTCCTTGGGATGGAGGTACGGCATGAACGGTAATTCAGGTTCATGCCGTCAACCTAATTGATATTAGGCTAGGGGAAGATGGCAGCCCATTTCGAACCGGTCTTGAGTGACTGGTAGCCCCACCACCACCAAGGCGGACTGCCACTGGTGGGTACCCAAGAGTCGTCTGACATGCTGGGTTAGCAACTTCACAATTATAATCCGGTGAAGTACGGGTGGGGCCACCTGTCTGCCACATAAAGATGGAGGCGTCCCGTTAAGTGCCTTGCCCAAGGACACATCAAGCAAGCTTGCCGGCTTGTTCTCCACACTATCCCTTTTTTATGCTGAGCGCCAAGCAGGGAAGCTGTGAATACCATTTTTTAAAGTCTTTTGGTATGACTCGACTTAGGGAAAGAACCCCAGGTCTACCAACTACAATGTGGACGCTCTAACCACTGCACCATCGCGCCGGTTAATTTTCTCTCATCGAGAATGGAGATTGAAAACAAGATTATTTAAGGGAGTCCGGAAGGCAAGCTCCCTTGAAAAATTTTAGAAAATTACACTAAAAAATAAGCATTTTCTGGCTTTTTGAAATAAGTTTTAGGCTATGAATTTTCAATCAAGTAAAATAATTGTATTCCTTTAATGTTCATGGGGGGCTAACACCAAACCCCCATCAAATGATGAATGGAACGGTCGGAGAGGAAACTTTCTGACTGGGAGATTCCGATCAACTTCTACTGTATAACCATTCTTTGTTTTATTTCCATTAATGAATTATCTGGAGAGTGGCTGATATGCCTACCTGTTAAACCAAACCCGGCTCAAATCTTCTGAATCCCTTGCACTTGTGGTTACAACTTACATGTAACACGACGTAAACAATATCAAGACAGCCCCCTATTAAGTCAAACAGCTGGACGCTCTATTGTAGGCTAATATGATCAACAATTAACTCTAGTTGTGCGCTTATGTGAACGGAAAACATTTTATTAAAATTTAGTTCATTAAAAAACAAAAAATACTAGTAAAATGCAATTTAATGCAGTGAGCAACTGTTTTAAACAGCGATCTCGCAGGAAATCAAAATCACAACAAGCCCGTCACGTCCTCTTCCATTCCCTCATGCAGGGTAGGTTGCTTGTTCATGTCTTTATGCATCAGGCTGCGATCACGAAAGCGCGCCTAAAAGGAAACTACCATAAAGACAATTGCAATGTAATTGTCAGCCTGGTGGTAGTGCGCCATTCACAATGACAATGACCACGAGTTAGGACCTTACGATGGCTACGTTTCCGGGCACTTAGGAAAGGCACTTTACAGCTATTTCTCTAGCTTAGCTTCCCTGCTAGTGACAGAAATGTACTGTACCAGCAAGACCGGCTACTCCAAAGCGAGTTTGAATACAACAATGTTCAAGCATAATCGACAAACAATTTTCCCAAGACCTGAGGATATAAATATTTGACCAAAGAAATGACATATGGCTTTCAACAATTTTAAAACTGCCTAAATCAGAAGTTCCAAACTGGGGTTCCACAGATGATTCGAGTACGGTCCATGGAATACGAGGTTTGCAGTTACACCTGATGATCACCACGAGTGCGAGGCCAAAAGTTTAGTAGAAGTATCCACAGTATCAGTGAGGCCTTCACAAAAGGCTCATGTTGTGTGGCCCATTATAGCAGTGGAGACATAAAGTATGGCCTACCGATCAAATCACACCACTTGAGTGATCTGAACAGCCGTTGATTGCAAGCCAATCATGAACATACTCATTGGAAATCAAGACAAACATTCCCACCTCCCAAAAAGCACAAATTTTATTTTTTGTATAGAATGGCACCTCGGATACCTAAAGGTCTTGTGACTAACCAAAGCTTTTCTTTTCATCGATCGGATGTCTTTCATGATATCAATTTTGTGCTCACGCTTTACTGGGTTAGAATATCGAAGATGCTAACCAAAGAAGCAACTTTCGGATACCCATCGATGCCAGTGGATTTCGTTAAAGGTGGGGCTATTAGTCTGCGTTCTGTATTTACGACCGGTTCAAAATAGACTGCCGTGTTTCCCTAGACTGACCTTTAATAGATTTGCGGCTTGAATCCAAATCAACATTTTATGATTTGGATTCAAGCCGCAAATCAACATTTTATGATTTATGATTTGGCCTCCGTACCATGAAAGAGGAAGAAAAAACAAAAATAACAACAATTCAATTATTAAGCACGGCCTTGCTAGGCCTATATGAGCTTTTGGGCATGCAACAAAGCTGCACTACTAGGTTCGTAATTAGCAATAGTCAGGACCTTACGACATGGCACGGTTCTCAGCAATTTTTTTATAGAAGACGTTTGAAGAAAGCTCAAATGGGGAGTTGGGCAAAAATAATTCTATTTAACTGAGCCAAAGAAAATATTTCTAATCGCAAGGTACCTGCATGAGTACGTGTTCAATTACACCAATGCGGATATCCATTTGTACAGATTCGTTCTTCAGACGATTTAATGTTTGCTTGAGCTTGACTAGCGGAGCTGCGAAGACAAACAAGTGGTTTGATTTAAAATGCGTTTCTGCGACTAACTAGAGTGAAGGTAATATGCTATGCTCAGTAAAGGACAGTCGCGCGTAGTGTTAAGCCTACGTAGAGAATACTGTTACCTTTGAGCAAGTGTATCCAGAATTTTGTAAGCAATGGCAAAATGCTTATCCTGCGGTATGCCGTGTTGATATGGGACTGACTGGTTCGAAATGGATTCCAACTTTTTCAAGTTGATAAACATTGCGAAAGAGAGCAGTAGATCTAGTGCTTCATTTAGTCATTCGGTGTGGGTTTCATGTTTAATATCACACCATGTCTCAATCCAATAAAACGAGTGAAAAAAATTAACTGCTAATCAGCAAGCTGATAAATTCTTTGTAAGCTCATAGTACAAGTGTAACTTGAATACAATAAGTTATATTAACAATACAACTAAGACTCTTACCTCCATCTGTCATACTGTTTCCTCTCTCCTCCATCTCCAGTTTTACTTTTTCCAATTCCTCTGTCAACTCCGCCAATGTTCGAGAGTGTTCTGTCACTCCACCGCTGCCTTGTTTGTATTTTTCTTTGGCCTACAAAAATCCAACATTTAGCCAATAAAAATGCTCGTAAAAGTCATCGCAGTTCACGCAAGCCTTTTTTTTGGAATGGGAAGCAATCTTTTGATATAAATTGCAACAGAATTTAAAAAGCATAGAAGTGGCAGTAAGTGCTTCATAGTGCGATGCTATAGCTAAACAAGTTAACACTATTGCGAAGCTGTGCTTCGGGAAGACATTAAAGCGAAGCTGCTTCTACAGCTGATCACAAAAAATGAGGAGATTAATGTCATGAGGCTCTCCGATGCATGTTCCAACTACTATATATATACTATTAGCAATACACTTAGTTGATGATGGCAATAAAGACCGCAAACTATATTTACCACTGATTCGAAATGAACTACGGCCTTCTTTACCCCAACTATCAAGCAGTTGATTACTGATAGAGATTGCGTTGTGGAAATAAATAATAACTACCCCACGCCAGATATCATTGAAAGACCTAAAATCTGTTTTGTTTACTTGAGCAAGTTGATCTTGTGCAGCTCGGAATTCCTGCACCAGGTGTTCCAGTTGTGAATTGATGTATTTTTCCCGGCTTCCTATCTTCTCCAACGTTCGCCTGATCTCATCATGAAGCTTATCCAAGCGAGGCTAAAAAACGAATTGAATCAATTCACAACTAATCACAGTGTTCATATTAAGCGTAACACTACAAGGATAAACAAACGGATAGCACACACACAAGTAGTATTTCCTGCAAATCAAGCCCTGTCTATACTCGAAGTTTTCGCTGAGGTGTTAACATATTTCGCTGAGCAAATGAATTACAAAAACATATCAATGAGCCTATGATCAGTTTTAGCAAGTTAAAACAACAAAGCTAGCAACTCTGCAAACCAGCTTATTCTAACAGGTTCTAAATGGGTGGCCACAATGAAAATATCAGTTTGTTGGTAAAAGGCTGCCTGTCAACATTGCAGGTTTAGAATGCACTGAGATTGAGCAACACATTTTTACTTTTTGGCCATGGGAGAGCTCTTTGTTCACACCAACTTCCGAGTATCCCGAGCCGTTTGTACCAAGCAATTTCAACCATTAGTAGTGCAACAAGCAGTGGAAATTGCCATTAAGCGCTTTTGCCAAGGACCCTTCAAAAGAAACCCCCATTGTAAAGTCTAAGCGCATGATCAAAAACACCGCTTTCTCGACACGAAATATTCGCAAATGCTTGACTGTATGTTTTATTTCACACTATCTCTCAAATCAAAGAGGAGGAGCAATTACATCAACAAAATCTTAAGCAACCTACTTTGGCATCATCGAGTGATGTTTCTATTCCTTTTTTATGCTCGTACATTTGATCAACATGACTGCGCCAGTCTTTATTGTTGCTTCTTATGCTGACTGCAAAGATCAACTTCATTTACCCTGTGCTTCTTTATTAAATTAGCGTTGATTACATTCAAGCCTATGAGCATTATTTACTCACTTTTTATGATCAACCACGATAAAGTTTGAAAACAGATTTACTTTGCAAGTAGCAAACGGTTTTATGGATAAAATGTCAGATGAAAATGCCACTCGATATTGTATCCAATTAAGTTAGATTCTAAAATATCTTTGGCGTAATAGATATATTACCTTTCAGCGATGGTGTCACTCTTTCTACCTCCAGTTTCCAGTCATCAGCGTTTGTTGTTGAGTGCATGATTTCCATGTGTTTTGCTGTCTTACTATCCTGAATTAACTCTAGCGGTTATTTTCAGTTTTCTACAGCAGTGGTTCCCAAACTTTTTTAAGTCAAGACCAACTTTCAAAAGATAAATTTTCGACGTCCACATAATTTTACATGTACTTCGAAGTACATGGATAAAAGCGCAGTGAATACAAAACAGATATTCAAAATGTTAAAATTTAATGAGCGGGAGGTGCGTGTAATGGTTTTCCGAGCTGACCCCGTCACATTCGTTGACTCACGCCCACCTTACCATTGAAGCGAACAGCGAATTATTCGAGACAAAGCATGCAGTAATTTAAATTTTGAATTACTTTCGTAATCCAATCAAGTTATGTCCCCGACCCCTAGTTTGGGAACCGCTACTCTACAGTATTTATAGGTCTTGTAGAACTGCAGCTGCAATTTACATTGGCATTGAGTATGAGCTACACATCTACGTGTATTACTAGACTTCAGTTAATCCACTGAAAGATATATCAGCATAGTATGACTTTTAGCATGTTGTTGATCAAAATAAATAGTAAATTATTTCAATTAAAATAAAAGTCAGTGCCATCAACATTTTAGCAGTGATTTCAAGCTGCAGTTAATACAATAATTCTAGTTTTAATAATAATCAACCAACATCAATAATTGATAATTGCAAAAATACTGTCATATTTTCATAGAGGACATCGCAAAAATCCAAGCAGTTACTCTTAAAATCATTTTACGTGTTTCTGAGTGGGTTTTGCCAGATCCAAAAACGGTCCTCCTCCCTCCCCATCACTGTCATCCGCTGCATCTGGCTCATCTTCCTGATCCATCTTTCTTAAATCCAGCTCTGCCTCTTCATCATCTCCAACAACTTCTTCATCTTCATTCCCCTCCTCGAAAGGATAGACAGGTCTGAATAGACAAAGTGACCAACGTAGGCAAAATTGTAATGCTAACTCCTGCCAAGCGAAATACGTAACAACCAATTTTTAAAAATGGCACCTAACAGCTACCTTAAAACCATTAGCTTATAACTTTAACATTTTTCTTGATTCACTTGCTTCCCCCCCACAAAGGCAGTTTTAGATTACAGCCTCGTAAGTTTACATCCACGTGATGACGTAGTTACAACGATCTTCACGCAGTGACACATCTGAGAATTACAGCAGTATTTAATTGTAGCAGTGCAGCTTAAAAAACTGTAAGTTACTTGTTCCATGAGAATTGCACACTGTGTAGAGCAGCCGTAGCAAGTTTGTCAAGCACATAACACACGAATTCACCACATCCAGCTTTCAATTTAGAAGGAGGAAAGTCAGCACTTATACCCTGCATAAAACAAAAAAAATACATGAAATATGACAAAATTCACGCAAAAACTTCAACTTACAAAAGCGACATTGATGGGATAAAATTACTCTATAAACTTAAATAATCTAATGGTCACAAATTTAATGTCAACTTAAACAGATTACTAACTCACAAAATTGCGCAATTCACTTATTATATTTGATATGGTCGCGTTTGGATCATCAAACTCTTGTGGTCGATCAAACGTTCGTCCTGCAACATTTATCAACCAGTAACTGAGCATTGTAAATAAATAATATTGTTCTCCAGGGTTTGATGAAAGAGCAAAGTAGTGCCTGAAAATCATTAATATTTAGTTACAATCAAAAAGATATTTGACAATTTTAACCACAACAAGACAGCTGAGAACCCTAGGCAACAGTCGAATGGTAAACACAAAAGCAAAAAACAATCAAAAAACCTTTGAAAACATGGGAGTCATATGTGCACAATAATAAATGAAATGGCATGGATATGGATTGCACAATCTAGAGCTGAATGAAAGATATGCTGAGGTTAGCGGTGCAAAAATAACAAAATGGAAAGTTGAGGTGGTATCAAAAAAGCTAATATTTTTTAGCAATTATCCTTTATTTTGACGTATGACAATAAACTTGTGGAATCATTACAAAAACTTAATAGTTAGCTGTATCTTGTGAGCTGAAATTCAAATCGAATTAAAGTCTACACTCTACAGGTAAAAGTTATTTTTGCATGATCCAAAAAGCAGTTGGCAATGCAATAAAGATAACCGAAGCATCGTTATGTAGTGACATCGCATAGTTGTGCCATTCTTTGAATCCTACAATTAAGGTACACTGTGTGTTCGAAAAAAGCACTTTAGGAAAATTTCCCTTGCTTATTGTAGTAATGTTCTCTACCTATGCTGTTAACTCTTAAGTAGTTTTGAACACAACTTCTTTTATGCATAATGGTAACCCATAAAAAGCTTTTTCTAGTGACTATCAAATAAACATGCGAAAACAAAACATGAAGGTCGGTAGCCTTGACAAGAAGACAGTTGATTAAGCCAGCTGATTAAATTGCTTAGTACTAATCAACTTGTTACCTATTGAAATTCACCAACCAGAAAAAATTATTAATTTATGCTTACACTAGCACGCTCTGCAGGTGTCGCCCACAGGGCTCCCCCATCAGTATGTCATGTTTAAGATTAGCAGTTCATCCGACTGCATCAACTTCACCGAATGTATGGTAGTGAAAAGAGTAATAGATAGTTAATGTTTTTATGAAATAGCCAGTTGTTGATGCAAAACCAAAGAATCAAGTTTTGCTAGAAATGGAGTAAAAAGAAACACCATGGGGCGATGTGATAGTTACTACAAGTTTTTGGGGTCCCTGGCAACATCTTATTGGCCATGTTTCAAGCATAGGAGTTCCTGAGCTTAACAAATTTCTATTCCTTCAATTCAGTAAGGCATGAAAGCATATCCAAGTTGAGGAAAAGCATCAAGGTGATTGATAGGTATTTTTCAGGACTACATCACTACAGTACTAAATATCAGGCCCACCACTAGCGACTTTTTTGTGATTGTATGCCTATTTGTATGACCTATATTAATGCACATTTTGTTGGTACCTGGCTTAAATGCAGCAAAGCCAAGAGCAAACAAAACCGAAGTGAACCAGTAAGTGTTAAGTTATTACTATTGCCGGGCCTCTATGAGTAATGCCGAGGTTATACAATCAATTTATATCAATTCACATGCCAATAGATCAAGCCAGCTTCACCCAATGGGTAGTTGTGAAAACAGTAACAAAAAGTTAATATTTTTTGACATAGTCAATTTTTAATCCAAAATCAAAAGTACCGTGTTTATAATGGGAATTGAGTAGAGAGAGACATTAAGAGAGGGAGTTGCACATAACTGCTAAATTTCTCCCAAACTTTTTGAAGCTCCTAACAACATCTTATTTGCCTTGTTTCCAGCATGTACTTAGAAACTGGACTTGCTCAAAATTGAAGCAGCCAATCACTTCACAAACTTTTATCCGTTTATTTCATCACTTGCTTATAAGCATATATGCAAAGTTGTGAAGGAGAGAGGCACCAAATTGTTGTGTAATTTCACAAATAAGCTACCAAATATTTGGCATAGCACTAATGACCTTTCAAAATTGTATGCCTATTTGTATGACCTAACATCTCTGGCTGCGCATGCATTCCTTGGTCATGGCATAACCGCAGATAGGGCAAGTGCAAACTAACCCAAAATCCAGCACTTGGAGTGAAGTCATTACCATTGGTTAGGTTATGATTTAAGAGTATAATCTATTGACCAGGTTTCTGTGGTAAAGATGCAAAAAACGAATGTGACTCCAGCAAGATTTAATGTGAAAAACCGTCCATTTGTTCAACTTTGCTACATTTAATTTAACAAGTGTTAAAGGTTACGATCAGTCACCCTACGACATGATTATACAAAAGTGTTGTAACTTGCCATTGCATTTACTAAAAAAAAGGTTTTTAGGCTCACAGGTATGTTAATACTGTAAGGTATAATCCTTCCTCAACAGGTGGCATGTGAATTCATTGAATTGTTTGCTTTTGAAAGAACGTTAAATATAAACTTTACGCATTGCTTTGGTGTGCTGCTTTTTCACATTTTTTCGGTTTAATCGTAGCAGACACATGATGACATCACAGAGCGAGTTGCAATGTTTACTCAAGGGAAAAACAGCAAAGATAACACATTTGAACATAATCATTTGAATATCGTCAATATAAAATGATGCCTTAACCACTTTGACGACATTGCTGACAAAGATATATTGGCTGTATTTTATTTGATGAAATCAGATGACATCTTAAAATGTTCAGTAGTCATCTGTAAAATACTTGTAACTAAAAATACCGTTTTTTGCTTGAGATTCAAACTGAATTTAACTAATTCTAAATTAAGTTCGAGTTATGGTAGATAAATTTATTACTAATAACCTTAACAGTACCTTTTATATAAAATTTCTTATAGAAAAATTGTTGACCAGAATGAATTTTTGGCCAAAAAAAAACAATGTAATTTCAGACAATAACATACAAAACAGCAATACCTAATTTGCTGCATCCTTGTTAGAAGCACATTGCAGCTGTTTCCTCTGATAGGCAGATTTTAACAAGCAATAAGTTTATAGGAAATAAAACCACACAGCTTTTATGAAATTTTCCAATATTCTATTTAAATAAGAAGCACCTCCTGACGAGTTGCCTTAGTTGAAACAGACAGTTGGATGTTTTTTAACTTGATTATATTTCAATTTTTATGAAATCATTAAATTTTAAATGCTGACACAGGTGTGGACTATTGTCACATGCAGACAAACGCATTGATGAATTCCTTATGGCAAGACCACCAAAAAACAATGGCAAAAATCTTCTATTGATGAAGGCATAAAATGCCTTTTTATAAAATACAATACTGCTTTGCCCTCTGGTTCATTGGTGGAATGGCTTTTCAGCCAATAAAAAGATATTTTAAAACCAAAAAACTGCAGTCTGACTGATAAGCTTTTCAAAATTCTTGCTTATTTAAAAGGCAATTCATTATTGTAAGATAAGTTTATTGCAGCCAGATTCAAACGTTTTTGTCAATAGGTAGGCTCTCGCTTTTGCTGGTCTGATACAAAACATAAGATTGAAATAACCTTCATCAAGAATTACTTCCCTTCAACATGACAATATAGTTTCCGTCCTGAAGAGCATGACTTACCCATTACAATCTCATTAGCGTTTAATAAAACTGAATATTACAGTGTAGTTGCAACTAAGTACATGGCAAGGTCTTAGTGCTGACGCTGAGGATGTAATGCTCTTTGTACAAGTATACACATTAATGACTTTAAAATTTGTGGGTCTAACCACCCAACCCATAATAACAGATATTGAAGTGGATTGGATTTGAGAAAAACGAAAACTTTATTGACTATTTCATCTATTTCTCACATGAATATTTATTTACAAAAGGTTTTTGCAACTCAGTTATTTTTTTGGTAAATGTACCATATCTATTCGAGAATAAGTCGCATTTTTTTGTACCAAAATATTGCCCAAAAAGTGAGGTGCGACTCATACATGAAGTGCATCGTATGCAGTGATGGGATTCAGGGGGTTCACATGGGTTCGTGCAAACCCGTTCTCGGAGTGTCGTGATAATCAGCGAACCCGTTCTTGTTTTTTGTCATAGACCTTAGACAACCGCAGTAAATGGGCTTTCTAAAATGAGGGAACCTGTTGTTAGTGAGTTTGATACAAAAAAGAACCTGTTCTTAAAATTTTGAATCTCATCACTGATCGTATGCAATCCAAAATTTTTCCGAGGTATTTCTCCGCTATCGCTTTCTACGCTATTGCCTTTCACACAATCATGTTAGTTATTGACTTCATGAGAGTCATGTTACGCTTTCTACGCTATCGCTTTTCTCACAAACAAAAAGTTTTTTAAAACTTTAATTGCCGATCCTCTGGATGGAAGTGGGAATGATAAAGTATGGGATGACAGCTCTGATGAGGTAAGTGATCAAGTTGAGGAGATCTTGCCACCCCCATGGGATGCTGATGAGGATGCTCCAGAAGAAGACTGCGACAGGCTATTTAAGGACAGTGACAGCAATGATGACTTTGATGGTTTTTAATTTTTTGTTATGTGATTGCAATGAATGTCAAAAAAAATTTTGTACTGTTTTTCATGTTAAATATGGGGGTGCAACATATACTCGAATAAATACAGTAACTGCAACTCAGGTACTTTTGATGAATAACTAGCTACCATGGCATGTTTGGCACTACTCTTGTAGTTTTGCGAGTGGGATAATAAAAATCCTATACAAAACACTTTATTACCGCAGAAGAATTTCCTACTTACACAATGAATAGGCTAATTCATTTTTGTCATAAATCACACAACAGCTATGTATTAAGTCTAGGTTTTGAGTAATAATGCTAGCAATGGTAAATTAAGTTCGAGTTTGGAAAAAACAATTGAAAAATAAAATTATCAGCAGCCCATGCACCTAATAACAAAATTCATAAAAAAAAGCTTTCCTAATGAACCTCCTTATATAAACCATGTGGAAATGGATGTTGCAAAACACTGACTCATGCTTTAACAATATACACCACCACAGCAAAACAGGCATGATGCTTACCTTGATATATTTTTAACATTGTATTTCCTTAAAAAATGTTCTTCATAATTTAATAATTTGAGTTTATCAATTAAGTTTGACATCACTTCAAACATGTGATATGCAGCCCCTAAACACAAACATAAAAATTTAGGAAACAGTAATACAAATCAATGTACAAGCTGTCATAAACAATGATAGCAAAGCATAAAAACGCAGAGTAGAATCAAAGCTATGGCTAAATACTAAGAAGGGAATGCAAGCAGCAGCACCTATACACTGCAAACATGGGCATATTGTACGTTAATTCTACCATAAGTACTAAAAAGAACATTGTTGTGAATTCCACAGTCCTGACCACAAGCAACCCAACATTCAAGCATTAAACACATAAACTTTTGATGAAAAGTTTCATTTATGCCATTGTCAATTTATTTTGAATTATGCTTTAAATAAATTTAGTTCAGTTCAACTCTATTAAGATAACCAATTTGGCAAATAACAAAAAGACAATAAGATAGGCTATTGATGTATTTTTTACAATACTTGATTCTGTACTGGTTTCAGCTGATATTTTTTCAATGGAAATTTCAAGCTAAACACAAACGCCACATGACCAAAACATCTAATCTGTTAGCAGAGGTTAGAGTTTGGGATGGTGGCATGTGTAGCCCTAACAATACAACCCTAACTCCTCACAGTCAAATCACAATACATGAGATGTCTTGTTGTGAACATCAAAGTTTAGATAAGATGCCTTAAGCTAACCAAAAAAACGACAGTCAAAACTAGAAGAGTACAAAATTTTTAACTAGTACCAGTACCAAGCATAACGTATTTAAGCCAAATTACCAGGGCCTTGCTCTTCCTGGTCACCACCGCGTCGAACATCTTCACTCATTTGGATTATTATTTACTGTTGGTATTACACATATATAAAACAATACAGCTGACCTGAACCTAAAAACAGTAGGCAAAATTTAAATTACTGTAGTAACAGCAAAAAAAGCTACCAAGTTAGCTTACACCTGTTACACTGTTACAGTAAATGGGGTTGCCAGACAAAAAAAGCACCCAAAGCAATTGTAAATTAGCACACAAAAACATTTTTCACTATCCTGAAAATGCCAAATATTAGATTCTACAAAGTAAAGCATTTTCTACAACTGTTTGAGAACCTGCAAAGAATTGATGAATGCAAACACTAGTAGTATGTCAAAAAAGTATAGAATAATTCCATCACTTCAGCATTATCTGAAAAGCAATGGTAAAATAATGCAAATCATTGACAAACATAAGTTGATATCAGGCACAGAGCAAATGCACTTCTTATCCATCTCCCTCCTGGCCAAAAGTGTAATCAGAGTAAAGAAGGCATAGTCCACACCCAACAAATGTCTCCAACCCTATTCCCATGAGCTACTTTACGTAAAATATTTAGACTAAATCGCTGTGATACTGACATAAGATATTATTGATGATTGTTGTTATGTAGCCAATGAATCAATTAGTTGCAGTCAAAGTTATTTTTTCAGGCAGTGACAATTTTTCCATCAGCCATATTTTACCCTTAGAGGCTATTTCGCTGTCACACATTTGTTATTGGTTCATTTAAATGACATATTAAACTCGTGACTTTTGGTCATTTTTTGGTCAATTTTAATTATGAATTTAAAAAAATTTGCACCCCCAGTCTACACTCCCCACACTGTACACTACCCCATTCATTTACATACCACCTCCCTCCAGTGTACACTGCCTTTGTTTAAGTGCCCTGCCAGTGAAGATTCCAATTCACAATTATTGCATTTTGAGGCAACCACACTATCCACTTGCCACAGTGTCACTGCCAAAATTGTAGTAACAACCACTATTTAACCACATATTGGTATAAATGGTAAAGGAAAAATAGCCTCCAAGAATAAAATGCCATTGACGGCAAAATAGCCACTTCCTTTTTTCAACCAAAGATGGGAAATTTTATTAAAAAATTATAAAAGCATATACCATTTTACATGCAGGTAAATTTTGGCTCAACTCTTTCATTTAAAGTATTTAAATTCTAAAAAATTCTCCCCCACCAATATCTTTCTGGTCTTGAGACCTTTCCTTGCTACATGACTGATTGAGACAAGGCATATTAAAAGTATATAGTCTAGCAAATTACCAAAAGCTTTTTGATCAAACATTTTATAAACTTTTCTAAGGCACTTGTTATTCTTTTATACTTTGACCACTCACTTAAGAATATAATCAAAACATCAGGAAAAAGCTCAATAAATGGATTTACAGATGGGCTATAGACTGTTTGTTGATATGTTTTCTGCAAACTGTCAAAGTCAGAGAACATCTTGACATGAAAGCTAAACAGTTTTTCTGTTTCCTGCTTTTTCTTATATGTCAAAAAATAATTTATTTTTCTGCATATTGTAGTGTTACTTGTCAGCTTTAAAAAAGTTGCAAAACCACATCAATGTTGCTCATACTAGAGGAGCTATTTTACCTAAAAATGCAGATCACTAAGGAATACCTATCTACTAGTACTATGACACTAAAAGGACCTCATAAAAATGTCATAAGGACTCCACTTAAGCGGCCAAAAAAATTTGGCCATAAAAATTGGTCTTCTACAGCCAGATATTAAAAAAAAGGCAGTGGCTATTTTGCCGTCGACGGCAATTTACCCTCAGAGACTATTTTGCCGTGAGTTGTTTGTGATTGGTCAATCTTAATGACGTACTAAACATGTGACTTTTGGTCGTCTCTGATTGGTCAATTTTAAAAACCAAAAAAAAAATTTTGCACCCCCAGGTCTTTATCCCCCACCCTGCACACTCCCTTGCAGTGTACACTGCCCCGTACATTTACATACCGGGCCTGCCCCTTCAGTGTACACTGCCTTTCTTTTAAAGCCCTGGCCAGCTGAGATTCAAACCCGATACCTTGGTATCTCAAGACCAGCGCTCTATCCACTACACCACAGAGTCACTGGTGCGATAATAGCAAATTTGGCTATATAAGCACACGTGAATGATCACGGCAAAATAGATTCCAAGGGCAAATTGCCGTCGACGGCAAAATAGCCACTGCTTAAAAAAAAAGCTTGATGTAACAAATGCACAAACTTTAGCACAGATCAAAGGCTCAAAGTAATCTTTAATCAGGTTTCCTCCTGAATAATTTTTCAAGAAAAATATGGAATTTGGTAGAACAATTGCTGAAACCATTCCACAAAGGCGTAATGAAAAAGTTGCAAAGAGTAACATTGAACTTTGGAAGGAAATGCAGTTTTGAGGTGCCAAAACACCCAACTTAGTAACCCTTACAGTAACCAACAATTAATAAGGTATATCAATTGTTTTACTTAGAAGCGCTACCACTTGACCAACTGATATGATAAGAGTACTTTAATTTTTCTTCTAGTAGTTTTCACCCAACCAAATTCTCGCTTCGACTATCATTGGCCTACTCTAGGAAAGTTATCCAAAAATGCATTGCATTGGCATTCTACTTAAACCTAGCTGTTCTCAGTGATTTTATTTTTTGATATTTTGAAAGAGTTCACCCAATCGGTTTGTATGTCGTCTTCGAGTTTATTGATTTTAGGCATTTTCATGCCATACAAACAAAATTGTAAAAGCAGCAATTGGTTTAACTTATCTGAGGAAGTCGATAACGAAGAAGTTCTTGGTAAGTACTCTACTCAGGTGCGCAACCAGGAATTTCGTAAGGAAGTAGCTGACTAAATTTGTGTCATTAAAATCACTAATCAGCAATTTTACTGTTATTAAATCTGATTAGTTCACGGGTTGAAGTAATCTACTTTAATGGGTAATGGGCTACATGTAATATATATTAATGCTCGCATTTTTTCGCTCAACTAATATCCGCTTTTAAATGCTTTAACCAGGGTCTAAGGCAAGCAAGCATTATAAAAATTGCAAAAACCTCGACGTCATGTATTAAACTTAATCCTAACTTTGCAAGTAAGCATCTTCCTGTAATGCGTAGTAAGTAATTGAGATAGTAGTAGTATGTAAGCCAAGGTAATTAAGATCATCTTTGAGTGATAATTTGATACTCGACACATATACACGAATGTAGGCATTAACCATAGTTTATAGCTAGAAAAGTAGCCAAACTAAAGTATCAAAAAGCTTTAAAACACTTTGCTAGTTTTCAAAAGTGGGTACAGTTTTATGAATTTCCAATGGGGAGAGGGCGAAGGCAACAATTCCTCTCCCACCAGACTTTTTGGTTGCAAAACATAGTATTGCTAACTTTTGAAAAAAATTAGATCTTCAAGTGGACCTTGTGGCATTCTCATTCAAAACAATGTCTTTGTCAATGGATCGTTCCCGGTGAACTGAAAGCAAACAAGACCGGTCAACTGTTGCTTTCCCATTATGGACCTTACATATGTTTTTAGACGCCGCATGGTGTTATAGCTACGTTCACATGTAGAAGTTTTTAGAGGTAGTGTTGCCAAAATAGGAAAGAACTTCCGAACATTCAGGAAAAGGTGTGCACTGCAAGCTTCCAAAGCATTAATTGCGTTTATTGGAAAAGTGGCCTTTTCCTCCCGCTTTTCTTTTCAGGGCATTATTTCTGGAACAGTGACAATTTTGCTATCAATATCTTGTTGATATATTTCCAACTAGTTGTCTGTCTCCGAAGAAGATGTCAATCTCACAGTGTTTTTGGGTATAAAATTTCAAAGACTTTTGCATTTTATCTTTTGGTGTTCAAACCTAATAGGCATTTGCACCAACAAATGCTCCGTGTGGATCATAGATGGACTGGCGGAAATAACTTTCTACACATTAATTGGATAGTTTTCTCGGTGGTTTTGACGATTGGCTCTTCTCGGTATTATTAATGGAATCTCATACTTCTGACAAAGGTTTTTGACTTTTGTAAAAATTTGTTTGAAAGAATCCTTACAATTCTTTTCGTCATGCGAAGAGCTAACTTTACACTTTCGATTAATTTATTGATTGAAAATATATCCAGTTTTGCCGTGATATGGCAAAACTTAAAAACTAAAAAAATCACGTTTTTCAGGTTATTGACTTTATTGTCGTTTATAATTGCTTAACAAGAAAACATCTGAATTTTTTCAGCTTTGCCTTGAAGCTGTTAACTTTACCAATATTAATCATTTCTTCGCGTTTGTTGATCAGTAGCTTCACACAAACGAAAAGAAATCAAGTTTGTTGATGACATTTGAATTATGGTTGTTAAGTTTTGAGATATCATCGTAGAGTTTTTTTGCAACATTTTTGAAAGCGATAAAATTAACTATGCAAATTTTTCATTTACAGAACAAGCAACCACAAAACTGCTTTTTTCAATACTGTTCAACATAAAAGGTTGCTTTTGCAGAAATTTGAGGAATCTTAGCCCGAAGATCTTGAAGTGCTTTTACAACTTCGGGAAAGAGCTCTTGAAAAATGATGATTGAGTCATGCCGCTCCACCTATCCACTTGGACACAACAGCTTCAATCCTTGGTGGTTTGCATTTCGAATTTCTTTTTCAATGTTGCTTTGCAAATCTTGAACTCTATGCGCGGAGCGTGATCGAAGTTTTAGTGCAGAACCGTTGTTAAAACGACGCTCCAACGTACTCGGCCACGCTGGTGACAAAAAATCCTAAAGCATTGATTGGCCCTGGACTGAGTTATCGTAATCTATAAGAGCAAGCAACTAAAAGCTCAACTGAATACCCTCAGCTGTGGCATCGAAACCACGTGCGCTTTAAAGACGAAATACTGAAGTAGAGGTGAATGAAAAATAACAGTTCGTTAAAAAGTAACAGATAATATCCTAAACGCAGAGACGTAGCAGCCGCCCCCCAAACTCCCCAATTGGGGGGGGCCCAGGCCAACTTTGGGGGCCCAAGTTAGTCTGAAATTGCTTTTTGGCTACGTGACTATTTTCAGTTCAGCAGACTTGTTTACAACCGATTTAAACTGTAGGAAGAAATTGGCTTGTGACATCATAAGTGAATGCAACGTCATTTTATCTCGCAGAATCTAGAATATTTCGATTGATTTTCTGGTAGAATCTTGAATATTCGATTGACGTAACAATGCCGTTGTTACGCAACAATCATAGAATGGTCTGGAATTCTCTTTGGCTATAAATACCGGGACAATATATATATACACTGCAGAGTGCAGATAAAGTATTTTATTGACATTGTATAGAATGAAACGTTCAAAAAGTGGTGCTCAAAAGAGAAAAGAAGCAGCCACTGCTCGAGATGCTGTAGCGAAATTGCCCAAGATGACAGATTTTTTCAAGATTACTGAGCAGAGTAGACCTGGCACTAGTACCGAGAGGGATGAAGAAAACTATAGTGTACAAGAAAAAGAAGACTATGACGATCAGCATCAAAGTGATTGTGAATTTCCAGAAAATGTAAGTTGTGATTTACCTGCCAATACGCAACCTTCAATATCAAAAATAACTGAATCTCAATTTACCCCTATCCCTGATGACCCATGTAAATGGCCTGAAAGTATTTCTGATGCTCAACGATGTGATATAGTAAAGCGTGGACCACATCAACTAATAATGAATTTTCCATATAATAACACAACTCCAAGGCGACGTTTTTCCTCCAACCATTATAAACGTGTGTTACCTAATGGTAAAAGTGTTTCACGGTCGTGGCTAGTTCATTCTGGGGAATCAGAAAAGTTTTTTGCTTTTGTTGTAAGCTATTTGGAAAAACACTAAGCCCCTTTTGTAGTGGTATAAATACATGGGAGGGTTTTTCAAAAAAACTGAAAGACCATGAAAACGGCATTTCCCACCAAGAATGCTGCAGTCAATGGATGTTGCTAGCTGAAGGGATAAGAAATTCATCCACTATCGACAAACGCGAGATAAATATTTTTTTCAATGAAAGACGTTTTTGGAGAAATGTTTTAGAGAGAATTATCGACATTGCCTTGTTTCTATCGAAAAGGAATCTTGCTTTTAGAGGATCTGAAGAAGTCTTAGGATCTCCTCACAATGGAAATTTTCTGGGTATATTTGAGCTTTTAGCAAGAAGAGATCCGATCCTAAAAGAGCTTCAAGACAGAATCAAGAATAAAAACACTAAAGATCACTATTTGAGTCCTACCATACAAAATTAACTAATTGAATTGCTAGCGACAGAAGTTGAAAAAGAAAATTTACAGCAATTGAAATTGGCAAAATATTTTTCTATAATTTTGGACTGCACTCCAGATATGTCACATCATGAACAAATGTCTGTCATTCTCCGTTATGTACTATGTAATGAAGAAGCTGCTGTTGTTAAAGAAACATTTTTTGGCTACTTGAGAATAAGTGACAGTACTGGGAAAGGCTTGTTGGACGCTTTCTTAGAAAAAGCGACCGAACTGCAACTCGAATTGTCTGATTGTCGAGGTCAGTCATATGATAATGGTGCTAACATGAAAGGAAAACATTCTGGGGTCCAAGCAAGAATGCTAGACATCAATCCCAAAGCTGTTTACGTGCCATGTGCAAACCATACCCTTAACTTAGTTGTTGTTGACAGTGCTAATTCATCGACGGAAGCATTGACACTTTTTGGAGTACTTACAAGGTTGTATGTGCTGTTTTTTTCCTCTGCTCAGCGTTGGGAAATTTTGAAGAAACATGTGGAGCTGTCCATAAAGTCACAATCTGATACTCGTTGGGAAAGCAGAATTAAATGCATCAAACCTCTTCGATACAATTTAAAAGATGTGTTGCTGGCACTGAAAGACTTGGAAGCCATTTCCATAGAAAGAAAAGATGGAAGAGCTGCCTCAGAAACAAAATCGTTGATAGCTCATTTATCAAAATGGAGTTTTCTTTTGTCGGTGTTTATTTGGTATGATATCCTATTCCAAGTCAATAAAGCAAGCAAGATTCTTCAATCGTATGGAGTCTCCCTTCATACAATGGAAACGGAAATCCAGGCAACTGAAAAGTTTTTGCAAAACTATCGCACAACGGGTTATGACAGTGCCGCAACATCTGCTGTTGAAATAGCACAGGAATTGGATATTGATCCTTCTTTTCCTCCGTCAAGAAGTGGAAAGAAAAGAAGATTGTTTGATTACCAAGGTGAAGAGGAACAACGAGCTACTCCTGAACTGAAATTTAAAAGCAACTTTTTCTATCCATTAGTAGACCAGGCTATTATGTCAATAAAGGAGCGCTTTAATTTGTTACGTGAGGTTTCTTCCGCCTTTTCGTTTTTGTACACACGAGACAAACTTTTGCTTGTGCAACAAGAAAATGCTCTTCTTACTTGCTGTAAAGAGTTCCAAAAAAAGTTCGGTGACATTGATTCTGATGAAATGAGCGCTGAGCTACAGCGGTTTGTTTTAATTTTACAAAAAAAACGCAATCTCAATACGGCTCAAGACTTTCTGAACTATCTTCTAAAGACTCATTTATTTGAATTGTATCCGAATGTGTACATCGCACTTCGAATCTTACTAACTTGCCCCGTGACTGTTGCCAGCGCTGAAAGAAGCTTCAGCAAATTGAAACTGATGAAAACTTTTAATAGAACGTCTATGACAGACAGTAGACTATCTTCATTAGCCATGTTGTCAATCGAAAATGACTGCGCCCGATCTCTTGATTATGACAATGTCATAACAGCATTTGCGAACAAAAAGGTTCGCTCCAGACTATTTAAATGATACTGTGTTTTTATAACTTTTTCATGTTTTTCAGTGTCATTGCTTTCGTTTCGCAGTGTCTGCATAAATGTCCTACTGAACTCTGGCATCGGTGCCGAATTTTTTATGACTTGCACCTTCGGTGTCGGCATGCTTTATTCTGACATTAGCCTGTTTACTTATGTACAAATTGTGGTGTATTTTCTTAATGCAGCTTTTCAATTTTACACCTCTAAAGTGATGTGACCTGTGCGCAGGGGCTCTTGCGCTTACTTTGGGGGGGGCCTGAAGTTGGAGTGCTACGGGACTGCCTAAACGAATATTAACGTTTAGGCCAATTGCAAAGTAACAGTTAAGAAGTAACTGCTACTATTCACGATGTTTTATTTTGAAGCTCAATCCTTCCGAAACTTTTCATTTTCTAAAAAGCAGCAATCTCGCATCTGCCTTGGTATTGCTACTGCATCCACTTTTTTCTTGTCAGCTCATGCCATTGATCACGTCCGCAAAAAGCTACTGAGCTAAGGCAAAAAAGTAGCAGTTTTGCTTCTACATTTAATCTAGAGTCACAAATTGATGTTATTATTCTTTAATTTTGATCTTTTCTTAAATTCGGGATTTTATTACATTTAACTTTGCCCCTAATCCAGGCATCCCTACTTTTAAATGAAGATTAGTGGCTTTGTACCGATAGGTCTATCATTGAAATTGCAAATATGAGTAATGGGCTCTGTGCTCTACCATTTATGTTCGCTATCAAAATGATAGTGGATAATTTTGCTGCCTGGTTCTATTTTCACTAAATAGTGGCAAACATTGAAATGCTATTTTAAATTATGACCTAACAATCCGTTTTGAGCCAATGCATATTAGGATCGCTACTTACTACTATTTCGTTACTGTAGGCAAATTTATATGAACAACGTCTCTAAAGTAACGTGTATGTTCTTTGAATCTGGCATAAACGCCGCCATGCAAAAAGCAAACTAACCCGAAATAAAGCACTCACAGTTAAGTTATAGCAATAGTTGGGGCCCCAATTAATAATGTCGAGGTTAAAAATATTGAATCAGCTGGCTGCACCAAGGCTAATCGCAAACGAAATTGCTTCAACATTTAGATCTTATGTAGCTCGACACTTACATTTTGTTGCAAACGATAAGAAAGGGTCATCTTTATTCCCTCCTCTTTTTCTTGGATAATCACCAAGTGTTTTGCTTGAGTAGGCTACATACTGAAATTTGTAGACTTCATTTTTCGATGAATCTTTTTGAATGTTTTGATGGAAAATGCCAAAGATTCATGCTATCGAGAAAGAACAGATAAAATGTACCAAACGAGTTAGTTTTTCTAGAAATTGCAATTTTGTGAAGTGCAGGCACAAAAATTTTGTGTGGTTTTAACCGGTAGTCTACATTTCATAAGCATTTAGAGACTGCAATTTTTGACAAATGTTTTTAAAAACGTTAAGAGATAATGCCAAAAAACCATGCTTGTGAGGAAAAGTAGTCAAAATGTACCAAAGAGCTAACTTTGTCCAACAATTGCAAGTTTGTTAGGTCAAGTAGAATAATTGTTCAACTAAAAATGAAACATGATGTATGGCAACCAATTTTTGATCAGCCATTATAAGCTAATCCTTAACCTTAAGTAATTGGAATCACATATTGCTAGAAAGCAAATTTCCTAAGCTTTCAAAGGACAGTAATTGTTAGTAGTTTGTTAAAACGTTTTTGTATTAAAGCTACCTATTTCTACTTAACTTATCACTTTTTGGGAAGGTAAAAAGTTACATACCAGGTTTCAAAGTTCAGTTTTTTCATTACAAAAACTAATATTAATTGTACATATTGTACACTATCGGAATTGCCTTGAAATTACCGTTAATTTGTTGAAAAAAGTTTGAAAATCAGTTGAGAAATGAGGTCACGAATCAGTTTTTTATTTAACTGATTTTGCAAAAAAGTTGCAATTTTTGAAAACATCTTCCAATTATAATTTGTGGTAGCGAAAGATTTGTATTAATCGTTCGAGACATATTGTGACATCATAGAGCCGGTTTTAAGCGTCCAAGCAAAAAAGAGAAGAAAAATGATTAGAGAGCTTAAAGTGCTGAAATAAAGAATTGCTCATAGCATTGTCAAATAAGCTTTAATTGTTGTAAAGTTGTTTTTATCAAAAGCTCCTGATTAATATCTCTTGAAATAGCGTTTAATCGCGTTTTTTACGATCAGTAGTTTTTGAGAAAAAACAAAAAACAGATTGTGCAGCTAATCATTGATTGTGACGTCATTTTTCGACCCCAAACAAATGAAAGTTTTTGAAATGCGGTATGTTGGAATCTGATTTTCGTTTGAGCAAAAAGCGGTTGTCCTCTGTCAAGTAATGCAAAGAAAAAATTTTTCGAATATGACATCATGATGACGTCACCAACACTTTATGAAACTCACCACGGGGTGGTGATTAATTGTGCCAAGTTTGATGCTTGTACCCCTAGCAGTTTTAGAGGAGTTAAAACAGACAGACAAACAGACGACTTGGGCTTTGTAATATGGATGTAAATAGATGTGATTACACTATCAAAAATGAAAAGTGGTTTAGTGTTGCTATGCAGTATAGTTTTCTGGATTTTGAATGTTACATTCTTTCCTAAATCATAAAAAATTATTCTTTAAACACGTAAATTTTCATGGAAAATTTTTAAGAAATCAAAACTTAAGTAATTTTATTGTTGCACCACAGTCAAGTCATGACTCGAGTTAGAGTTGTCGAGTTTCAAGTCGAGTCGAGTCATTTTGTACAAGTTCTTCAAGTCAAGTCGACTCATTTTTAAAACCGACTCGAGTGAAGTCATTTATTTGAGTCTCCCCAACACTGGGAATGGGAGTATGGCAGAAGGCCTTGGAGGCTTAGAAGCCGGGCAACTCTCCAAGGCCTGGAACAGAGATCGTAGAATGACAAAAAGTCGCCAAAGAGCGTGCGGCGCAAAGAGTCCGTTGCTGGACAGTGCAGAATGAGATGAGAGGTGTCTTGGGTCGAATGATCGCAGGCACTCCAAGGAGGATTCGCGATTCTGTCGATTCTAGACAAATAAGAGCTTAACAGAAAGCTGTGTACGTTGCAGCGGAAACGAGAGAGAACATCGCGAGCGAGACCTGGAAGCATAAGTTCCTCAATGAACACCGAAGGGACCTGTGTGTCAAAGAATTTAGATGAGACAGTACGCCTCCAGTCCGAGAAAAGAGAAGAATAGATATGAGAGGTAAGAGGAGAGAGACGACAAGGGACTGCAGAAAGCACGAGTAGCGCTCTCCGCGTTGCCAGCTTATCAGCCGCAACGTTCCTCTGGAAAAAGGAGTGTCCAGGAACCCATTGTAGCTTGATAGTACAGGAGGAGAGAGAAGACAGTTCCTGCCAGGTTTGTTAGAGAGATTAAGGTAAAAAGGAAAGACGGAAAAGAGGACTGAGTGGCAAGGACAGAGCGAGAGTCAGAGAGGAGAAGAGTAGAGAAATGGCAGACTTGTTGGTGCTGCCGAGACCAGCAAAAAGCTTACCGAATGGCGCAGGCTTCAGGGGAAAAACTTGAACATTCTGGACCTGCTGAAAAGGAGAGAGTGGCCTCAGTGCCACAAAGTGAGCAGTTGCCAAATATGCCAGAGCCGTCTTTACCAAAAGAAAAACAAACAAAGCCATCAGGCAGATCACCAGATCGTGAGATAGGAGAGTTTCAAGGTAAGAGAGAGCCACTTTTTGTGGAGAGAGAGGGGGATTAATGCTGGAGCATAGGGAGGAAAGAGTCAGCTCCACAGCAAAGGAAGGCGGGTGCCAAGGAGGAGAGGAAGGGCAAGCCAGCAGAATCTTTCTAGCAGAAGTAAAAGAAGACATGAGCGGGCGAGTGGATACAAAAGCTCTCCAGGGGGATGTACAGAGTCTTGGTTTCACTCCAAGTCTGGCCAAACCTGAAATGGGAAAGGAAGTTGGGAGACGAAGAGCCCGCTCATAAGATGACAGGGCGAAATGAGTCAAAACGATTCTTAAGGGTGGTAGAGATGCCTTAGATAGGACAAGTGGGATAGGGGAGGACGAAAGGCAGTCGGTGGTGGTGAGATTAGCCGCTGAATGAAGGCTCTCTGATTTGGAAATGTTGATGAGGCTAAGGAAAGGAAATCATCCGCGTGAAGCATAAGTGGGAAGGGGACGAAAAAATTCTGTATACAGAACAGAGAGGGACTCCTTAGAGGGACTCACGAGGAAGCAGAGATACAGCGTAAGGCCTTGAGACGAGGAAAGAACTTGATCTTCAGCAAAAATACATGTTTGGAAAAGGAAAGAGTGCAGTCAAAAGTGATCTTAAGGAAAGTTGGAGTGGGAGTGAAACGGAAGGGGGAGTTGAATAAGAGGAGGTTGGGCAGGAAATTAGCTTGATGGGGATCCACTGAGAAGAAGAAGGGTCTTACATTAGCTAGAGATGAGAGCAAGACACCAATTCTTATACCAGCGCTCTAGTCGAATCAGGGATCCTTGTAAAGCTTCCACCGCAGCAGGGATAGAGGGGAGGAGGACCAAATGGCCATGTGATCAGCATAGAGAGAGCAGTTGACGGAGGAAGGTAGAGACGCAGGAAGATCATTGATGAAAAGAGAGAAAAGTACAAGGCCAAGAACGGATGCTTGCGGAACACCTTGGCGGACTTGAAAGTAGCAACTTTTGTGATTTTGAAAAACCACGCAAACGCGCCTATCAGAAAGGAAAGATTGAGTCCAACGAGCGAATCAAGGAGGGAGGCTAGCCGAACTAAGATTATCAAAAAGAGCGGGATTCCAGACTGAATCGAAAGCTTTTGAGAAGTCGATAGTAGCAAGATACGTTGGAGAACCCGGCCTGGGTTTGTTAAACCCGTCTGAAATGAATTGAGAATTGAAACAGAATTTGGTCGAAAGTAGATCGTCCAGGATGAAAACCGCCTGGCAGGGAGGGAATGGAGTTAGACTCCAGAAAGAAGAGTAGACGGGAAAACATGATGTATTAAATTGGCTAGGTCGTCAGCATAGATAAAGTAGCTGACAGAAGAAGGCAGAGATGCAGGAAGATCATTGATGAAAAGAGAGAAAAGTCTGCCTTTAGTCTAATTGAAGATTGAGCCATCAACGAGGTAAGACTTTAAGAGAAAGAAACGAAACACGTAGCAGTCAAAGTTAACAAAATAACAGATATCAAGTTTGATCAAAGCCACCATGAAGTATCAACAATCGAAAAGGTGTGAATGCGAAGAAGTGAAGTGTGTAACTGTTTTCATTACACTTGTTTACTTCTCAGCCAACTTAATTAGTATGAAATAAATTAAAAGTATTGCCAATACTATTGATATCGGCAATACAGGTGAACAGAATAAATCCATACCAGTACTTGATACTATCAAGCATTGATAATTTAATAATTTGATACCGACATCGATACAAAAATACTGAACGATACTATCGCCGATACATGTATCTAGATTTTGGCCATCTCAGTGTATAGTAACGTTTCAAGGAATTGCAATCTGTATTCCCTCACACTCAATTGCCTTCTTGCGTCTTTCAAAAATCTTTCAAGGAATTGCAATCTGTATTCCCTCACAATCAATTGCCTTCTTGCGTCGTTGTTCAATATTCAATTGGCATTTTCATCAAGATTACTCTTTACGTTTGCTTTAATCACAGACCAAACATGCTCAAAAGAATTGAGCATTGGGCTGTAAGGTGCATGAGCGACAGTTTTCTTTCTATAGCTGCATTGCAATCTACTTCTAATTTCAAACACCATATCACAGGAGCTTTGAAGCAAAAAGATTTTTATATTTTTTTCATAAACTTAAGATGGTTGTTGAGATTAACCTTATGTATTACATAATGTAACTACAAGTATAAGAAAATTAAAGAAAAAAAAAGATTAATTGTTTATATCGAATGTCATCGATAAGATGGAGTTGGGACTGGGGGTGCTGCAGTTCCACAGTACCATGCACAAGCCGCCCCTGGCCTGATTCAGATAGTTTTTGAGGTCGGTTATTTTCTTGGCAGTCTCAGAACCAGGATTTCCTCTCAGGAAATTGACGTGGAAGAGCTGTCATGCTTAGTTGGCATTAATGACAGCCAAAGAAGCGATAAATAATTACACAACAAACTCTAAATAATACTTTTTGAAATGATTTGATGTTTGTTTATGTTTATTTATTTCAATAACTTCTTATCTTTGTGATGGTGTTGATTATGCCATAAAAGTTGTTATTTAAAAATTTTATGGCGCGAAATTTTGATTCAATGAACATATGTTAGACTTTTGTAAACCCGCCAGGAGCATCTGTTTGTATAAAGATATTTGAAACCGCATTGCCACAACTGGAAATTTTCTTTTATTGACAATATTCCACTAGAAATGCGCCCCATGCTTACAAATAAAATCTTTTCACGTTAGTAAACGTTTTTCAAGATAAACGAAACAATGAAGCCGAGAACAAGTTTGAAATAGTAGCTTTATCGGCCACTTTGTTACAGATTTTTCAAATGTGTATTTTGGGTGTTTAGCAAACGTGTTAAAAGATTTTTGTTTGAGCGAGAATATCTCACAAAACTGTGAAAATAACATACTCCATCGACACGTGAACATTGCTGCGCATATAAGCGGAAGACTTTTTTGCTTGCAAATTCTTTTTCGTGAAAAAAGCGTTCTATAAGCTCTTGGTTTAGAACGGGGATGTCAAACTCATTCAGTGCTGCGGGCCACATTTACATACGTGGATTTCATACGGGCCAGCTCTGTCGAAAAAAAATTTAAGCAGTCAAGACTGTATATAGGTGCCCCCCAAACTTTTTTGTCTGCCGGCACAGGAAACCGGTTGATGAAATTTCGCGGCTCACCAGCCACGGCATTATTTGGAGATTACTACTTTTTCAGGCCACAATCTCTGAAAGCCATGCGGCGTGGCCCGAAATGATTCTGATCTCCAAAAAAAAGGTTATTATCCGTAATGCCAGTGAAGCAACTTCAACTACAAACCACAAGCAGAAAGTCACCAACAACACTTGGCTTTATGTATGAATTGTCATCTACGTCTAGCAGATATCATGATAGAAGTGACTAGTCGCCGCATGGAGTGCACTCATTTTAACTTGGATTACAGTCGGATGCTTGCCGTTGGGCTACAATGATGGCCCCGCGAAGAAGCTATATCTCCCCCGATGTAGTTGGACGGTAGTGCCATCAGTCAAAACAGTACAAGCCATTGTCGAGTCGCCGAGCCCTAATGTCAAGACCGCCTTCGAATTGTAGTCTTGGCGGGAATCTCACTTAGCCTACTTCGGTCGGCAAGCCTCATTCTCTCAACGTTGGCAGGGAAGACATGTCGCGAACTCAGCAACTTCTTCCGTTCTTACACACATCTCCGCGAGCTGCGCGTGCTTGAGAAGGGGAATTGTGTAGCGATCTCAGCAACTTCAACTACAAACCACAAGCAGATCGCCAACAACACTTGGATTCATATATGGATGGCAATCTACGTTCAGTGGCTATCAAGATAGAAGTGACTGGTCGCCACTTGGTGTGCACTCATTTTAACTTACAGTCGGATGCTTGCTGTTCCACTACACCAGCCACGACTTCTAGCAGTTGTCGACCGGTCACTTCATGTCTATATACAAGTAATCTCAACTTAAATGATCTCACTTTTTTGCAAGCCAAATTCGCACTGTCGCACAAAATCATTACACGGGCTACAAAACACTGCGTCATGGGCCACATTTTGACCCGTGGGACGTGTGTTTGACATTCCTGCCTTAGAATAGTAAATTAGCTTTAACAAAAATTAGCTGCTGATACAATAATTTGGTCACTGTTCTCACGGTTTGTTTTTGGGTGAGGCAGAAGAGGATTTTTGATTAGTTTAATGTAAAACAAAAGTTATCAACAGAATAGTGCTTGTACCAATCGACAGCTTACGTGAACTTTTGCATGATATATAGTGTAAAAAAAATTTGCATCCAATGTTATGCTTCAAGCCCAAAGCAATTTTTCTATTTTGTTTTTACTTTTCTTCAATTCAGCCATTTATGAGAGCCACCGACAATTAAGTTTAAAATACTGTAGATGTCTTTGTTTTATAAATCCAGGCTTCTTGTGTGTCCATGCATTGATTTCCTATTATTTATAGGACTAAAATCATACATTTCTTTTCTCCGTCTTTTATAGTTGGATGGTCTCTGCTTTTTAAAGAACTAAGTAATCAACAATTTATTTCTTTTGAATACATCCGCTTCTGTTTAAGTTCAGAAATATACGTAGACATTGTTTACACTATAGCAATCAGAGCCGAAATATTCAAAAAATTGCAAGCAAATTTGTATATTTAGATTTTAGAATGTGGAAAGATCCATCGATTGTAAATGACAAAGATTCAAAACGAACTCTGTTAAATTTAGAATTTGGAACTGAAATATCGGCAGTATCCGGTAAGACATTTTGATATGCTTCATTTTTAACAAAAGTAGTGAATATAAACATTTATCACACGCTTTAAAAGGCATTGCTTCCTACATTATTTGCCACGGTTGTAAGCAAGATTAAATTTAACATTGATATGGAAGGGAAGACTTAACCACACATAGAAAAAGTACATCAAATAATACCAGAGAGTTACAAATCATCGTATTTTTTAAATCAAAAATTAATAAAAATTATTTAAGCATGTGTCTTTGGGTGGAAGAGATAAATCTTTTCCTATGTTGTAAATACGGCTACAATCCAGACGCTGAAAGAAGTGTTATACCATCGACGTTTGATATTTTACCTTTGTGATGACTTCACCATGTATTAACATCATTGCCAGTCCAATTTTTTTGGTGGAATTGCGAAGGCGTTTCTTACCGTGTGTTGTGACATTGCTGTGATTGCACGTTTTTGTTGCTTAACAAGCATTCATTTTCAAAATTCGAAGAAAGTATTGATATAGAAGAAAAGACTTAATTTTGTGATGAAAGATCGCATGCTTAACCCTTTCCGGTCCTATGTCGCCTCTGAGGCGACATTGGTTTTTTCCCCTATAGGTCCTATGTCACCTCTCAGGCGACAAGGTTTATTTTAAAAGTCTCTGAACTTCTTAGCGACTCCTGACATCTGTTTGCTTTTCAAGCGTTATGAGCTTTACTAATCCACACCCAAAAGGACTACCAGATGTAAATCAAGTAAATAAAACCTTTTTTTTTCAAGCATCGATTTTTTATGCATGCCAAAACGCTTTTTAAAATTAAATTATTAAAAAAAAAGTTGGACCTGGCTAAAACCTAAGGCTCCCAAAAATAGGACCGGAAAGGGTTAAGTCGCATTTGGTGATGAAAGATCTTACTTAGTAAGTGTGAAAGGTCACAACCTTATGGCTCCAACAGCGTTTTTTAAAGCTATATCAAAGTATATTTTCATGGCACAACTCATTTTGTTGTGTTCAAAAAGTTCTACTTTGCAAGGTGAAGGAAACATAAATTACGCGCATTTACTGTAGATCCCATTTACACTTTTTATTTTTATGTTTACGTATGTCTTTGTTTGATTTGGCCAGCGAAATCCTGATATAGCAATTTTTTTGAAATTTAATAGGTTTCTTACTTTACATTTTACTTCTTTATGTTTAAATATCCCCATTTTAAAAATCCAAAAATGCCGGTGTTTTGGACATATTAACATCACGACACTACAGCAAATAAGTAAGTCATAGCATAAAGCCACAATTTTGGTTTACATCAATTTAAGCAATGGCTTAGTGATCCTTTGGGCAAACGGGTTATCATCAGCAAGTGTTGTCTTGCTTTAAAAAAAGAGAAAAACTATGGCTGTTAGTATCCTTTTGTTTGTACACAACATCACCATGTTTCATAGAATCTTGCAACTAAGTAAACCGGAACACGTGTGCCCAGCTTAATGAAAATTCATAAGCATAACAAACTCGATTGCTTACTTAACAGTCCCTACAAACAACTACCACGATGGCGTAAAGTAGCCTAGTTAGAACAGCTTTTTTAACTTTTTACGCTACGCTCCTCATCTACTCAAAAAAAGTAGTTGCTTACATCGTTTGTAATAGCAAGGCTCAGGGCAATTCCCCGAAAAAGGTCGTTAGTGTAAAGACTTCACCCGTTTAAGGTTGATCCCTCAAGCATAAAAAGTTTTCGGTGGTAAAATTTCATTCATTTGTGGGTGATTTTAACACAAAAAAACAAGTTCTGCAATGATAAAAAAAGCATACTTCACAGATTTTTTGTCATATCTCACGCCATGGGCGCGCTCTTCATGGTAGCAACCACTGCGTCGTAAAATTTGTTTGTAAACCATTTGGTCAGTGCTTATCGAACTTTTTTCGATGCGGCGCATTTGACAAAACTTGTTATACGTGCGACCAACCAGGCAACACAACATATCAAATTTTTTTTGTCGCCATTCTGCAAGGTGTTGATCTGTTTGACAGTTTTGGATTGCTTTTTTTGAAATCAGCTTTTTCTAAGCGTTTGCAACAAATATTATTATGTTCGTAGTGCTGTTTTCTTAAGCAAAATTTTCGGTTGTTTCCAATTGAAATCGGTGTAGCTGTACTTTCATTAGAGAGGATTGGAGGACCTGTTTTGTGGTGAAAAAATTTACAAAATTAAATTTTGTGTTCTTTTTTCGGGAAAGAAAAAAACAGCAGTTGCTGCCTCTTCGTGTCGTCATTGGTAGATCTAAACAACGGCCCAGGGACTGGCGTATTGATGCACAGTTTGAGAACCATTGTTTTTAGTTTGACACAAAGGATGCATAACTCAAACAAACCTTCTACCAAAGAGCAAAAAGTTTTTGAAAATAGTGTATTCGTTTGTCAATTCATTAGTTTGTCGGTATAAAGTGTCACAAAGCTGGAAGTTCTTTCAGCCAATTTCTATTAGATTCATCTGCAGACTGGAAACCTGTTATGCCATTGAGAGCTGGTTCGAAGAAACAAATTGATAATTATCAGCTGTTTGTTCATTTGCTCCGCACTAAACGTGGAAAAGCTGTTAAACTCAAGCGTGCCTTAGAGGAATTAAAACGGTCCGTTTCTGCTTTGAGACGATTGAGGAAAACCCACTCGTTTTGTGAAAGGTCGCAACCAGAAGGGAGACAGACCGAGGGCGAGAGACTGAAATCTTACGAGATGTTTTACATGTATCCGTTCAAGCATTCATGATGTTGTACGCTCTAGTGAGAAAATCTATTATCTGGCCAGTGAAGTGGTGTCCAGAAAGCAACCTCTGACATCTACAGAAACTGGTAGTGGCGACATCATCCTGAAGGTGGTGGGTGGGAACTGCAGTGGTCTTTACAACAAATTTGGACAACAGAATTTCTCTATGTACCTGTGGCGGTGGTATACAAGACATCACAGAAAAGAATTGAATTGGAGTATTACGTAGAAGTTTATTTGCAATGAGCGTGGTTTTATTTAGACAAACATACAATTTCTGGGAGTGTTTGCGACGACACCAAACTGGGTAGCGTATTCTGCTGCGCTGTAAGCAATAATTTTAGAACTAGTGCGAAGAGCAAAGTTTTTGGGCCGTATGAGGTCTCAAATAAGCATTTCAAAAGGCTTTTACGATCAGAAATTTTTTCTAAAGAGCATCTAGATATGGAGGGTAGGTGAGCTGCCCTATCGACGTCACCGAAAAGAATGGTAAGGTGGCTTGTGTACGCCAACAAATATCGTCCACTTCACCATTAAGCTGTCTGTTTGCTTCTCTGTCGTTGAGATGGAAGCTGTGGTGGTAACTTGGGCAGCACTGAGTTTTGAACTCCGCCTCTGCAAATAAGAAGAAATCTTTTTCATGCCTGATTTCAACGCAATTTGAACCACTTCTTTTCTGTGTACTGCAAGTTCAAAGTAATCTGCATATCCACATTTCTCCACCTGAGTACGAGGAAGATCAATAATGTAGATGTTAAATAAAAGCTTTCGTACAGCTGGTTGGGGCGCCATTTGAAATGGCGTTTGCAAATATGCAGTGCACCGTATCACGTCGTCTCGTGGTGGACTTATTTACACAATCTCAGCTTCGACATCTATAATCCTACCAGCTGGTCCAATCCAACCATAGCAGTCAATTCCTTAGACCAGCGGTTGTTAATTTTTTTGGTACCACGCCTCCCTTAAGCGATAGTTCCACGCTTTACGCCCCCTACTCTTATGAGTTAATACAATAGTAGTGTTCCGAAAGCATTTCATCAATATACTTTCTTTTTGCGCTGCCATTTTGATTATCTAAATTTATTACTTAGCTACGCAGGCACTGCAACATGATAAAACACAAACTTAGTCGATTGTAAGATTAGGTCTATTCTAGATTGATTTACGAAGTTTACATATACCGCTCTACCACTTCAACAAACTGACTAATAGCTGCCCTAATCCATTCAGATTTTTCACTAACTGAATTTAACATGACATGGTAGGCTACAGTCTATTCTACAATGCAGATTTGCAACTGCTAAATTATCAAAATGAAATAAACACGACTGATAATTGAATTGTTTTTATGATATCATGCATTATTTAGTTTACGAAACAGGATTACCATATAACGGTAGGCAACAAATACTCACAATAATATCTCAGACAGTATTTAGGCTAAGCACTGACAACCATACAATTGGCGAGAAAAGGTTAATCTCAAAATTAATAAGGAATATGTGCTAATACACATAAAGGCTCACGCCCCCTTGAAAATTTACGTAATCCCCCCCCCCCCCCGGTTAAGAACCACTGCCCTAGATAAACAGTTTGTCAGTTTATCTGGGCCAGAGTTAGTAACCGAAACGAAGCATAATACAGCGATGGGCCAACTGCTGCTGAACGCCACAAAAGAGCATTCCACGGGGACGTCGCAAATTCCTCATAACTACTTAGGATAACACTGCAGAGTGAATCCTGGTTCTGAGACTGCCAATAAAAAATAAACGACCTCACAAACTATTTGAATCAGACCCCTCTGAAACGCTGGAAAGATTCTATTGGCAAAGTAAACTTTACCCACACTGTAGCGACTATAGTTGCTAGGCATTTAAGTGGTTTAATTAACTCACAGGGCGATCTAACAAGTCCAAACAGTGCCCTTTTACACCGAGCACGATAGCAAAGTAGCTGCTTTCAAATAACCTCTGTAAAAAAGCATGAACAAATTTTTCACTCGAGCTGTTGATTTTAAAATCAAGCAAATCTGATCGGCATCAAGCGTAAATGCAAATTTTCCCAGCTCTTTCACTCTTGAAGAACTGAATAACGCAATCTGACAAACTACGTGTAAAAAAAGCTAATGATCCCATCAAACTATCCCTACAATTTCCTAAAAAGTTTGGTTTAAAGTCTTTGTTGTAGATTGATTCAGAAAGTTAGAAAGTTCTTTTCATTGTGCCCCCAGGAACTCATAATGAGCAAGATCTGGGGGAAAACTCAAGCAAACGGCTGTGTTTAAGCCTAACTTCTAAACGGCTGACTTCTCAACCTCCCTGAAAGCTATTGGCTGATTTCTCTTCTGTGTCAACCCTTCAATCTCCTCAAGCGTCTTCTTGCTCGGATCAAACCAATTATCGACAGCCAACTTCTCATTATCCAAGCAGGAATCAGACATGGGTGCTCTGCATTACAACAAACTGGTAAGTTAACGAATGACATCGCAAATAGCTTTGCAAAAAAAAGGCCGGTCTTATCCTGGTTGATCTAACGGTTGTATATGACATCGTGTATCAACGTGTTCTCACACTGAAGATGCTCCACATGTTACCTGATCGATACATGGTGCTGTTTCTGTGTAAGCTTATATCAGTTAAATTGCTATTCCATTGTTCAAACTAGCGATGGCCACGATAGCACACTTAGATACCTGAAAAATGATGTTCCTCAAGATTTCACGGAATCACCGCTTTTTATAACGGTATTCAGGCTTCTTTGCTCGGCGCTCAGCACGAAAAGAATAGTGTGATAACACATGCAGTTTCGCTTCGGTGTTCTTAGTGAAGGCACTTGAAAACGCAATTTGTTTTATCGAGGCAGGCAGATAAGGAGCGAAGTGATTTAGCAGTGTAGACGAAATACTAGCAAACTGACCATAAACTTGAACTTAAATAGTGGCATAGCAGCAAACATTTTTGACAACCCCAAATGATAGTAACTGAGCAATAAGCACTGTTTTTGATTCATCTCGAAACTGCTTATCTAAAAAATTAAAACAAATATTCCATCAACTTACCTATAAATAATTTGACTTTCCATAAACACTTTTAGTAACGAAACTAGTTTGTGACGTTTATTTCTGAAACGTGTTTTATAACAATAAAGAAAAAAGGCTCTATCACTTTCTTGTTCGTTTGTATATAACCAACGCCATGTGGATGTGTTGATATCATTATCCTGTGGACAAACAAACGACTAACTGCCAAGAAAAACCAAAGCCACTTCGGGTACGTCAAAATATTTTGTCGAAAAGAAATTTTCCGTTTTGATCACAATGCCGAAGACACCGCATAAAAGCCAGGCAGAAGAACAAGAATGTAAGTTATAGCGTATTCGCCTACATTTAATTTTTGTTGTGAAATTCACTTTTAGTGCAGGTTCTTTAGCAATTATTATGACCATATCATTAATATATAGTACATTAGTTTATCATATTGTTGTTGTTATGCAAGTTAAACATCCAAACAACGATCCTAGCAAGTTATTACTGAGCTCATTCGTACGCGAGCCGCGAGATACTGCAATTATTATTCTTGTACGATTTCTACGTTCGTGTGTAGGAAAGTTATCTTGCATCAGTTGCAGTGCTCGAGATAAAAACCAACCAACTGACAGCTTTGAAACCTGTTTGAACAAAAGCTGTTCTATGTGCAATCCAATGCTTTTTCAATGATTCATATATAAAAATGCAGCATATTTAATTTCAGTTTTATTCGAAAAGAACGTGTCAACGATGTTTCACATCGGTTCAAATGATGCCTCGTCTTTCGCTAAACGAATCGAAAAAAAACAAACCCGCGTTACAGCTCAAAAACGAGATATCAACAAATTAATTGAATCTGTTGGGGTTTTCGAGACTACTCCAGCAGCTAAACAAGCAAAGTTTCACAAAGATGAAGAACTGCTACTTGCTTCCAATATAGAGTCTCTTTATCAAGATCCGATTAAAGAGGTCACATCATCTAACAATGACTTGGTTTTAAGCAATTCGTCAACTTGCTCTATTTTGCATTTAAATTACTCTGGTTATTTTATGCAAGGAAAAGGCAAAACAATACAAGCCAAACCTTCGGAGTTTCAATGGCTATATTGGAATCCACAGCTGTCTGATTTTCCGTCGCCAAAGTACTATGTCTTTGGTAAAGAGATCAACGGATCAATGAGATATATGACATGCGAAAAACATTCAAAAGTTGTTGGTTTCCTAAGTGAATCCGAAATCGATTTTGAAAGTACAGATCAGGATCCGAGGTTGTTTTACTGGAAAGGAAACTATCTGGTTTCAGCAGCATCAACAACCAATAAGTTATTTGTGTGTTTGAACAGCAACACTGGTAACGTGGAGCTCTATAGAGAAAGTTTCGAAGACGAATGGCATCTGTCCTAATGAGTTGGAGTAAAATTCAACTGCAATATGTGACTTTGAAACAACTAATAAGAAAGGTTTTACGGGTTAGATGTTGTAAAATGTCGAATCTTATTGTTGCTCGTTTCCATCATTTCCAATTACGCCCATCACCTCAGCTGACGTTTTAACACTAGTTGTCTTGTCGTTCGACCAAAAGAATGGATCATTGATAGAAAATGTAGCCAGCCAACATAGCGAGATGTAAAAACTGGGTAGCTGTTCAGTTGCCCGATGAAAGTCAGGCCAAGAATATCTGCGCAATCTCACAACAAAAAATTACATGATAACACTGCAAGATTTTTCGTTTATTTATTTATTTATCAATAGTTATTATTTTTTCGATTGCTTTATGTGGTTATCATTATGTTGATTTATGTGCAATAACATTTTACTGAGCAAAATCTTGGTTCTGTAAACAACGTTAGTGGTAAGGAAAGAGCGTTGGTTTGGCACGATAGTTTTCAAAACCACACCGCCATTGTTGGTGATTTATATTTGCTGACAAAATTGTGACCAAAAATCAATCTCACGTTTACTAATCGAATCGCTTTTAATCAGTGTCATAAATCGTTTGAAAACCAAGCTAAACTAGGGTAGGATCAACCTGATCTGATTGTTGAAAACTTTAGTCATATTGACTACTATGGCAGATTTATATTTTCAACAAACCGATTTTAGAGATAGTTGTCTTCATTCTTTAAACCAAGACCGTTTTCTACATGATTTCCGTCAATCGCTCTCGAGTCTGAATTAATAAATTGATATCGAGAGTGAATTCAGTCCACAAAAATAAAGCTTTTCAAATGATGTCAAAGTTTTCATATCACTGAAGCACATAAATTGTTTTCAATGTTTGTGGGTGGTGGAAGGAGTTAAATCAAAAGTTTTTTTCCCAAAGGGACGATGGTCTCATCAATACCAATTTATCGCTTAAGGCCTCAAAAATGGGAGGATAGAGTGGGCGAGGCATCCGATCCTCGTTTTCGAGTGGGGCAAAGGCATTGGTTTCGCCCAGCCTCCAATATTTTAAACATCATGCGCCCGATTGCCCGCTTTATGACAGTTCCGTGCTACGTAGACTCTGACGATATTGTTTGAAGGCGTCGATGGTTTGAATCGACTAGCGCCGCATCTCGCACTTTTAACGTTGGTTGGTGCGTTGTTATGGTTCGTGATACCCCCTCACTCAGCTCCGAAACCGCAATTATTCATTGTTTAGTCACGCTTCGCATCCACCTGCAATGCAGGTGGCAACGTTAGTTTCTAACTCTATGCGCACAACGCCCCCTCCGGGATGCCGCGTTGGATGAGACGAGTTCTTGCTGATGAGGCCTAAAGACCGAAACCTGGAGTCCAGGGATGGTCCCGCCTATTTCGCTATACTAACGTTGTTTGGATCGTGACTCATCATAAAAACTAATTTTTGTCCGAAAGTGTGTTGCGTCGTGTCTGCTTCCTGTGGTCTTCAAACCATGGACATCGGGCTGCTCTTTCGCGCGTGCCGAAGTTTGCTGTCACGTAATCACGTACTGCCATGAATGCCTTAAAACATCACATTTAGTGTAAAATCATTGGAAGGTTTTTCTATGCCTAATCATCTTTTGTGCGATCAATTTCATGTAAGGTTATCAGTTTTAGTTTATACCTGCACGATTAGCAGTAACGTCAACGGGAATCCTGGTTTAATAATAAACGGTACATAAGTCTTGTGCTTTGTGTTGGATTGTTTAGGTTTGTTTTATATGCAGTCCTATGTAGAATATTGGACTAGCCAGGGGCCACGAAAAGTATCTCAAACTTGGCATGAGTCCTAGTGATGAAAATTCGTTTTTATTATGCGTATTTGAGGGATGCTCCCGTTTATTTTGCCATACTAACGTTGTTCGGATCGTGACTCTTCGTAAAAACTAAAAAAAATTATGTACGTTCGCTTTAAGTGCTCTGAAACTGCGTAAAGTTCGAGCATTAAACTTGGTACGATTGATCACGAGGATGAGTGTCATTTGGAGTTTTGTGACATTTTCGCGACGTCATAATCAAAGATGATTTACATTTCTTGTCGGAGGAAAACTGTATTTTGTTTAAAGGAAAGCCAGTCTCCAACTTACAAAAACTTTGTTTCTTTGGAATCTAAAATAACGTCACAGCTAACGTTTGATTACGCAAGTTCTTCTCTGTATTTTATCAAATATTACTGATCTTTGTAAGACAATCAAAACATTTTTGGAATCAAAGATCAATTGACGATGCAACAACCGATTCTTTATTTAATCACCACTGGCATGCAATCATACAATGCTTCAATTCTTGGATTTATATCGCAGTAATAGCAAAAAAATTAACAAACTCGACATAACTATTTCAACTTGGACTTACCACAACTGGATTACAGCAGCTAAAACTTTTAACCTGCACTTTATGTGAGTACATGATATGGCCGCGATGGTTTTTGCTTCATTTGTTTACCAAGGTTGTTTTGGGCGTCGCCACTGCGCTATAATCGCGACAATTCAAGAAATATTGACGCTACGCAATATTTCAATGATATCTTTGGCGTTTCCCAAAAACTATATAGACATACTGAGTGTAGCTTCTTCAATATCCTCATCCAAGATACTTATATTCGGAGTAAAGCCAAGCAATGGAGATCCATTTCTTCGGAAAATATTATTAATAACACAACATGTTTTTTCAGTATTTGCCGCTTTAGCAGGTGAATAGCACATACTGCCTCTAGTGTTTTCCACCGACTTTTTGAAACGCCGAATGCTCTCTCTTTTAAACAGCAGATTTTCCGAATAGCTTGACGGGGAAATCAGACACAATACACGATCAAACAGTTTACGTCAGCATGCCAAAAACAGTAGCATACAAGTAAATCCATCTACACTAACTGAACGAGTGCGAAACGATCGGCTATATTGGTGAGGTAACAATGATTAAAAAGCAAAGTTGCCAGGTGATAATAAGCTTGGTCAGAAACAATCACAACTTGATCTAGAAATCAATTAAGATAAAATAGAAAATTTTGCTCAAAAATGATCACCATTATAATACGGTACCATATAGCAATCTATTTCATCATGTCAATTAGCCGCGACCGGTTTCGACCTAGTTGGGTCTCATCAGTCAGGTGTAAAACACTCAAAAATAAACATGCTGAAAAAGGACAAATTGTCTTTGTGTGATGCTGGAGGTAGATCCCTCTTAATAAGAGATCGCCTTGAAAGTCGCTATCTAGCGACTAGCAACGTCTGCATTTTGTAGAAATCAATCAATTAACAACCACGTTTGCCAAAGCAACCCCAATTATGAAAGTATCGAACAAAGTAACACTAAAGCTAAGCGATAAACAAAAGAAACGAGATACGAAACTCATAACGACTTATAAGATAATACTTGCTATAACACTGGAGATACAGCAGAAGTGGATCAGGAAACTTTTGTGGGAAGTGTGACAAATCAAAATTGACGCATTATCAACCTATATTGGAGGTAAAAGCTCTTACGTTTTCGGGATCAACTTTTTCAAAGTATAGTTGTTCAAACAAATTTCTCTTTGAGACGAATACAAACAAATAAGTTCACGAAACGAAAACAAACAAAGGCTGGTGATAGGGATACATACCCCAAAATCTTTCCCTTGGTTCCGCCATTAAAGCACGGCGTATTTCACTCAATTTCGGAACCAAGGCATATAGGTGCAACCAAGGAAGTTGCTGTCACACATTTCATTACGAGGAGGGTTGTACCAAGTTGAGAAATAAGCCTATCACCAAATACCTTATTTCTGTAATCGTAAAACAATTACCATTACGGTGACCATCCCCAAATTTGTCTTGGTGCAGCCATACTTATTAGAAAGAACAAATGCGATTCGTGAAATTATAGAAAGTTAGTGATCAAGACCAGTCCTAGTTCAAAGTACGATAATCGGAATTGGAGGCACAGAGGCGATGCCTTGATTTAAATAAACTTATAATTACCTAATAATTACAGTCTTGTTTCGTCATCATGTTAATTGATCTCATAATGCTGTCTGATCCCACACAAATAAAAAAACAGCATCTGTGCTTATCCATTGTCATGCACTTAGTGAAGGAAACCGATAAACGTTTGTAAAATTGAGTGTTTGTGTAAGGACAATCTTAATTTAGGAACAGGAAAGTCATTATTAGTGGTAGCAATGCATATTTTAGGAAATTCAAAGTTTGAGAGAAAATAATTATGAAAATACTGCACACTGTGTCAAATCGCATATATGAAAAGAAATTTTTCGCATGAAAGTAATACATTAGACCAACGGAGTGATCACATACAAGACAATTGAGATGAGATATGGCCTCTTTTGTCCTATTCCGGGACCATGGTACATTGGTGCAGCCAAGAAACTTGGGTTCATATACAGGGTGGTTGCTAGAAAAGTTGAAAGTCAGATGAGATCATTAATAAAATGCGTGCTTACTCATTTCTATTTCGATACCTTTTTATTTCTTTAAGGTTCTAGGTTGTTTTTAATTGATACCTCTTAGGTTCTATTTGATTTCTATTTTGACACCCACATCATGAAAGGAGGCAGGTAACAGCTTTCAGACTTAGAAAGGCAAGTCGAAAGATTGGCCTTCCAAAAGTCTAGACTTAAATGTCATGGATTACTGCATTTGGAGCTTGTTATTAACAGAGCTTCGGAACTTTCGACGTGACATAAAATCTATTGATGATTTTAAAACGAGCTTGGGAAGAGCTTGGAACGATACACCACAAGTTACCCTTCAAAACGCTAAACGAGCTTGGATTTCTAGATTAAGACACTGCTCCCAAGTGCACGGACGACATTTTGAGCATCTATGAGTGTAATATAGCATATGCCTTTAAAAAACTTTGTAAACGTTATTCTTTGTAAAAATAAATAGCTGTTTGACAAATTTTCTGGTTTTCTAGCGACCACCCTGTATATCTATACAAGAAGGGTTGCACCTAGTCGTGAAATAAGCGTACCACCAAATAATTTGTTTCTGTAATCGTAAAACGAATTCAATTACGGCGCCCAACCCCAACTTTGATTGGGTGGCCCAATATCGATACTTGTTAAAAAAAAACGGATGGAATCTGTGAAATAATGGAGAGTTTGTGAGTAAAATCAATCCTAAATCAAATTACGATGATTGAGGTTGGGGACATGGGGCGATATCCTCTTTAATACGATCTTATCGTTATTACTCTCAGAAGTGCTATATGAATAAAGACAGCTCAGCCGGGTGAAGTGCAGTGATGGGATTCAAGGGGTTCGCACGGGTTTATGCGAACCCGTTCTTGGATTGTCGTGATAATCAGCGAACCCGTTCTTGTTTTTTGTTATAGACCTTAGACGAACGCAGCAAATGGGCTTTCTAAAATGAGGGAACCTGTTGTTACCGAGTTTAATACAAAAGAGAACCTGCTCTTAAAATTTTGAATTCCATCACTGGTGAAGTGGTAATTGTAACTCGACGAAACTGTCTGATAGCCCTACAGTGTGACGTCGGTAGAGCCGGCTAGTAATCGATAAATCTTTCCATCCTGGAATAGAAAGCTTACGCGATATTTCATTATTCTAATGAAAGAGGCTGATCAAGCTGATAACCAAAGCATAAACAAGCATATTTTTCTTATGCTAAACCGATGCCAATGTAGTCCATTCAACAATAAAAGACAAAAACGGTATTGCAATATTTTGCTGAAGTAAATGTGGATATACAATAAGCTTCCATATGTAAAACAAAACCGTCTAGTCAATACTTAATTGTCAGTACTAACCATTTTAAATGGCGGAATTAAAATGCGAAATGGACAAATTTTTTGACCTGGGAGGTTGAGCAAAGTAGTAATTAATTGAAAAATATAAAATTGAATAGAGCACTAAGGCAAGTTTAGAAAGGTTCGCGCAATAAATTCTCTGCATCAATGGTTCTCAACAAATTCTGTACACCAGTTTTTTGTCTGCGTCATCGTGCAGCTGGTAAGATTTTTTGCTGTTACTGCACGCCATCATGGGGTAGCTTCGTTTTTGGCATGTTATTACATCCATTACCGCCTTACAGTGAAAGTCATCATTAGGTAGTATTACCGCATACTGCGAATTACAGCCTTACAGCCAGAATTATCATTACAACCTACAACTCTTGTCTTAAACGCCAAAAATGATTTATTTTTAGGAACATTCCAAAGTAGCTGTTTACAAATCATATGACGCTTTTTTTTATGCGATTTTTGATCCCCACTTCAATGTAACACCAATATGACGTTTTTACTTTCCCCTACTCCTCCTCTCACCTGTAATATTTAAACCGCCCCTAACATAATTCGTTTACAACTTTCTAATAATCACAAATTTTCGTGCCTAGACCTCCACTTATAAAATCTTAGTGGCAACCAGGGCAGCATTTAGTCATTAGTTCAAATCAACAGCTGTTTATAATTTTAATGACGGTTAAAACAATATAAGTTATATCAAAATTAATTTATTTGGTTCTGTGATAAAACATGTAATGAGAGGTATTCAGTAACGAAATAGTACTATTTTAGTAGGTTTTTTAGTAACGATCTACTTACTTAATTAGTTATATTTTTTGCTGTTTTTACTTGAATAGATTGTGTCGGAAGTAAAGCTACTTAAGTAGTTACAACTTCGACTTAAATATATGCTAAAGATTTGATGTCTGTTGAATTGCAATGCGGTATGCTCGCGAAAAACATAGTTATGAATTCCAGATCTTATTTTCTGCAAATTCTTCGTTAAATCGAAACATTTTTGATTTAAATTTTGAAAGCCCATTGGAAGACCTACTGGTGTTTAATGCTAACTAGATCAGGTGTACACAGTTATTATCAGTGGACCGTGGTGTCATATCTTTTGATTTTGAAAAGTTTTCAAAGCCGGGAGTAAATGCAAATCTTCTACAGTGTTCGATTTTTTGCACTTTGTTTTGTCTTCCCAACCATACATCATATGTTAATAAACTAGGTAGCCTACTGTTATTTCCAAGATAGCAGCCAGGCTGGGAAGGGCAAAACAAGCAATTGTCGTTCCAAAAGATTTTTTAAAGTTTTGTTTTTGGCTCAATTCTTTCGTGTCCTTCAAAAAATAATCTCAGCCAATATCTTTAGAAGTTGCTGATATTTGTACCATTGATTCTCGCCAAAGATGATGAAATAACTTTATGACTAAATATGTAATCCAAGATATAACAATAATGTCTCTCCTTTCTTAGAAATTTTTGATGACTACGCCATTTAGCTCTATATGTATGAGCTAAATTTCAAATATAATGACGATCTAAGTTTATATTTAGAAATAAACACGTACAGTAGATTCCGCTTAATTGGGCCCCCGGTTAATCGGGTCAGCCGTTTAATCGGGCCAAATTGTGAAGAACGAAATCCAATCAAAGAAAATGCACTACTTTATATCCGCATAATCGGGCCACTGTTCCGCTTAATCGGGCCACAACTGTAGCCAGACATACACCTGTGTACTGTAATTGCAAAGTCGCATTTGTAAAGTAATGGAACTTAATATCACAAAGCCAACTTTATTATGTAACAATTGACCACATGATAGACAATACAGGCGCAACTTATTATGTCATTTCATGCCCTTGGACATCGTAATTGTTGTGTTTTATTGCAAATTTTGTGAAGACCTAAGCAAGAAATGCCACGAAAAGATTTAACAATTGTTGAAAAGATTGTTCTTCTAAGAAGAATTAAAGAACAATCTCCAAACACTAGTCATCGCCAGCTAGCTGAGATAACTGGCGTACTAAGAACAACCCTGGCACGGATACTGCAAGACAGAGACAAACTTGAAGTTGAGTGGAGCTCACACAAAGAAGAAGAACAAGGGAATTCGCATAGTAAAAGAAAGAGAAAAGGCAAAGATCCAGACATTGAAGAAGCTCTTGGTAAGTGGTTCTCTGTTGTAACTAGACGTGGTGTGAGCGTCAGTGGCCCGATGTTAAAAAGCAAGTCCGAAGAATTCGCAAAGAAGTTAGGTCATATTGACTTTAAAGCCACGGATGGATGGCTATCTCGGTGGAAAACTAGATCTGGCTTAAAGTTCAAGAAAGCTCACGGCGAAAAGGCAAGTGCTGATTTTGCTAGTGCAGAGCTATGGAAATTAAGGTTGCCATCTTTGCTTCAAAAATTCAGACCAGAAGATATTTATAATGCGGATGAAACAGGTCTATTTTACCGTGCCACACCTAATGGGTCTCTGGTTTACAAATACGAAGCACATTCTGGTTCCAAGAAAGCAATGGATCGTGTGACTGTATTGTGCTGTTCGAACATGTTGGAAACTGATAAGCGTAAGCTTTTAGTCATCGGGAAAAGTGTTAAACCTCGGTGTTTTAAAGGGCTAAGGATAGATAGTTTACCGGTGCAGTACCATGCTAATAAAAATGCTTGGATGACATCTGTACTTTTTGAGAAATGGCTGACGGACTGGGACAGAGAATTGAAACTGAAGTCAAGAAACATCTTGCTCATTCTTGACAACTGTGCTGCGCGCCCTAATTTAGATTGTCTAACAAACATTCAGTTGCAGCTCCTGCCACCTAACACTACGGCTTTAGCCCAGCCTGTGGATATGGGAATTATAAAGAATTTAAAATCAATGTATCGAGGGAAACTGGTTGGCCACATTCTCCCAGAAACTGAAGACAACATGCTGACATCATCCGCAACAGCACAAGAAATAAGTTCTGCAGTTAATCTTCTCCATGCAGTGCAGTTTATTGCAGACAGCTGGAGAGCAGTGAGCCCTAAGACCATTCAGAATAGCTTTCGTCACTGTGGTTTTGAGCAGCTTGAATTGGAGCTTGATGCTCATGATAATAAAGGCCAAGGTGTTCCAGAAATTCAGTGTGTTGAAAACTATGTGCAATTTGACTCAATTGACGACACTGTTTCATGTTAAAACGAAAATGATCATTGTGAAGACGACATTTTGGAGCAGATTGCAGAAGAAAGGCAAAACACCATGCACACTGCAGAAGATGAGGATGATATGCCTGAACTTAGGCATGTGACTAATCGAGAAGCAAACAAGTACATTGATGAATTGAGGATTTATTTTATGCAAGAAAGCAATGAAGGCAGTCTCATTACTGCTCTCACTGCATGCTCAGATTTCGTTGAGATGCAAGCAGTTAAAAAATCTCGACAGAGCACACTTGATAAATATTTTCATTAATACAGTAAATAAGAACCTGTGCACATTGCTTGTATATGCGTTTGCTTGTTTGTTTATTGCCGTTATTGCTTGTTTGTTTGTTTGTTTATTGCCGTTAATACAATGACGTTATGTTAACTTCGGATAATCGGGCCAGCCGCTTAATTGGGCCAAAAGGCGCTTGTCCCGATGTGACCCAATTAAGCGGAATCTACTGTATTTGCTTTATCAAGGCGCTCCATCTTTCGACTTCTTTTAAGCGTTAGAAACCTTTCTGTCAAATGCATGAGACAGCAATAAAATAAACTTGCAAAAATATGTAGCATTTATTGAAACAATCAGGCCAAAGTGCTGTACTATGGTGTGTCGTTTAGATTTCTATGTCAATGTATTTGGTATCTCGCACTCGCTGAAAGTAAATGATCAATTTTCACTCTCTCTTGAATATATTTTATGTCACCCAGTACGGAATCCAAAAGTTTCGCCACAACGCAAAAAAGTTGCCTAATAATAGGTCTTTAATTTCACTTTACAAAGTGTTCTTCAAAACAAAGGGATTAACTGAAATTGAAGTAGCTTCTTTTGAGAGTCTTAAAAGTGGTGTGTTCGTGGAGGGGACTTTATATGTGATGCCATCTCCTAAACCATACAAGTAAAACTTGTAAAGCTAAAACTTCGTTGATTGGTTTGCATCTTTAAAATTCTTTTCTCTCGCTGCATGTAATGCGAGCACCTCCAATTGCCAATGATCGGTTTAAATAACTACTGGACAAAACTGCTAAAAATTGAAATCTACGTTCTACTGTTACTACTTGAATAGTTTAATTCTCAACTACCTTTTTACTTTCACTTAAGTAAAAATGCCTATCCGTACTTTTTACTTGGGTGTCGTTTGAGTAAGTAAAAATAATTTTACTCAAGTAGATGTTTAGGTTACTTCGACCACCGCTGTATGTAACCCACGGAAGCTGCTGTGATACTACTTGGAAAGAACTATCATACTAGTGGTACGCCTACCACAATTTGAAAATCACTGGTCTAGACTAATTGATTCATAACATCTCGATTGGCAAGCTTGAAGCCAGTTTCCACCGCAATATTGTCAGCGAAAGCAAATCATCTGCTATGTTAATGTGGTTTCAAATATTTTTATGCTAATGAAAGACCCAACTTAAGTTCACTGAATCAAGATTTTGAAGAATAGAATTTAATTAAAAAGTATGTAGCACATGCGTCAACAACACTATGACAAACAGACACACACACACTGCATTATTATTAGATAAATACAAATAAATAAATACCTTTGAATGAAGATTTAGGGAACAAACTTATAGCACTCTTTTTACTAGTGAGTGAACACTTGAACGTTTTCATCTGGCTCTCATCAATAGCTATCACCAGAACAAAGCAGAGAAGAGAAAGTGTCGCTATGAAATGAAAGCAATGGGTCCGTACAAGTATGCAAAGTTGTTTTGAAATTATGTACCACTAATCAAGTCTTCGAATAAATAAGTAATTAAGTTGGCAATATTATCACCGAGCTATTGTGGCGTAATTATGCATATCTTCTAGGCTTTCCTCAAACGCCAATCCAATACGACAAATTTACATCGAGTCTCATGGATTGGCAATATCTTCCACCAACATCTGATTCAGTTAGCTTCTATCGTCAAACATGGCCGACTATGCAACTGACCATGGCTTAATATAGGGAGGAAAAAGAAGAACAAAAAGAACGATACCATAATACGTAAAAATATCTATTGTGGTTGTGGTTCATGGTCATTTAGTGTAAGTCGCTTTTACTCGACATTTTTTGCAAGTCGGCAAACACATCTCCTCTTCCAAACTATCTGCAAATCCCACGTTAAAAGTGTTGCACTTCAAACCAACAAATAACTTGATATTATTGACGCACTAAAACCAGAGAGTGTTTTTTTCAGTAAATCAATCTTCGATTTTGATCTGTTCGATCAAAATCGTGTTTTAAAACCGAAAAAACTGAAAAACGTTTGAATTTTTTGTTGTATGTTATTTCTTCCATCGAGCCATAGATCTCATTTCCAGAGACAAAATACTTGATCAACGGAAAACAGGACGGCTGTGGATTCCAGCATAACCAAACAATCTCCGAACAGTTGACTTCTATTGTTTTGCTATTCCGTTGCTCAGAATAACCATCATATTGTAAATGTGGAAGAGAGTTGTAGGATTGTTTAAATCAGGTTTTTGCCAGACGATATGACCTCTTTGATGGAATATTTTATAAAGAGAAACAAAAATTTTGTTGGTGGTACAGAATTTTAATATAGCTTTGAAAAAAGCTGTTTGAGCCATAAGCTTTTCGTGACGCTCTCATCAGTGGCGGTATCGCGTCAAAAGGGAAGATCTAGAGTGAATAAGTGTGTTATATGTGAATAATTTGGACGTTAGGCAATCAAGACAAGCCAATGATAGCGCTAGTATTGCAAAGCGCGCCAAAGAAAGATTTCGCAATTGCGAAAGTTCGAGAAAGCGCAGCAGGAGGCCAAATGCCACGATTATCGAAAGAGTTTGAGAGTGTAAACAAACTCTTTCCGTCTGCATAACACTGGGCGTCGGGTCTTGATATAAGTAGCCTCTAAAAGATTAAGATGGAAAGAGCTGCGCGCTGCGGCGAGGATTGAAAACTGCTTATCATCATAGTTTAATGCGCATCGATCATTATCTAAAAGATGCTGACCAATGGCGGAGTCACAATCCGGTTTGGTGTCGGTTCGTTTGCACGATCTGTGTGGTTGAGATCGGCGTGGACGAGTCAATTGCTGTCTTAACCATTGCAGAACATGTTGCTTGATGCGATCCTGTAGTCGTTGAGATGTTGTTTGTTGTTTGTGGTTACCCGTCCTCTTCCTTGGGATGGAGGTACAGCATGCCGTCAACCTAATTGAAATTAGGCTAGGGGAAAGACGGCAGCCCAAGGGATGTTCGCCCTACGTACCGACTGTCACAGTGGCACTTGTATTTATGAAGAGACAATGTGCTAAAAGCAATTAACAGTACTACGTATTTACGAAACAGCTTGATCAAGCGTTAGAATTGAATGGAGTAAACCTACGTCTTAGCCGCCAGAAAAAAAGCAACGAATGACATTGAAAATAGCTTTGCAGACATGGAAAAGACCGGTCCGGTCGTGGCTGATCTAGCTGTTGTATATGACATCGTGTATCGATGTGGACTCACCCAAAAGATGATCCACGTGATATCTGACATAATGCTATTTTTCTGTAAACTTGTGTCAAATTGCCATTTTACTCTTCAAACTAGCAATGGCCACGATAGCACACTTAGATACATGAAAAATGATGTTCCTCAAGATTTCACGGAATCACCGCTTTTTATAACGGTATTCAGGCTTCCTTGCTCGGCGCTCAGCACGAAAAGAATAGTGTGATAACACATGCAGTTTCGCTTCGGTGTTCTTAGTGAAAGGCACTTGAAAACGCAATTTATTTTATCGAGGCAGGCAGATAAGGAGCGAAGTGATTTAGCAGTGTAGACGAAATACTAGCACAAAGACCATAAACTTGAACTTAAATAGTGGCATAGCAGCAAACATTTTTGACAACCCCAAATGATAGTAACTGAGCAATAAGCACTGTTTTTGATTCATCTCGAAACTGCTTATCTAAAAAGTTAAAAACAAATATTCCATCAACTTACCTATAAATAATTTGACTTTCCATAAACACTTTTAGTAACGAAACTAGTCTGTGACGTTTATTTCTGAAACGTGTTTTATAACAATAAAGAAAAAAGGCTCTATCACTTTCTTGTTCGTTTGTATATAACCAACGCCATGTGGATGTGTTGATATCATTATCCTGTGGACAAACAAACGACTAACTGCCAAGAAAAACCAAAGCCACTTCGGGTACGTCAAAATATTTTGTCGAAAAGAAATTTTCCGTTTTGATCACAATGCCGAAGACACCGCATAAAAGCCAGGCAGAAGAACAAGAATGTAAGTTATAGCGTATTCGCCTACATTTAATTTTTGTTGTGAAATTCACTTTTAGTGCAGGTTCTTTAGCAATTATTATGACCATATCATTAATATATAGTACATTAGTTTATCATATTGTTGTTGTTATGCAAGTTAAACATCCAAACAACGATCCTAGCAAGTTATTACTGAGCTCATTCGTACGCGAGCCGCGAGATACTGCAATTATTATTCTTGTACGATTTCTACGTTCTTGTCTAGGAAAGTTATCTTGCATCAGTTGCAGTGCTCGAGATAAAAACCAACCAACTGACAGCTTTGAAACCTGTTTGAACAAAAGCTGTTCTATGTGCAATCCAATGCTTTTTCAATGATTCATATATAAAAATGCAGCATATTTAATTTCAGTTTTATTCGAAAAGAACGTGTCAACGATGTTTCACATCGGTTCAAATAATGCCTCGTCTTTCGCTAAACGAATCGAAAAAAAGCAAACCCGCGTTACAGCTCAAAAACGAGATATCAACAAATTAATTGAATCTGTTGGGGTTTTCGAGACTACTCCAGCAGCTAAACAAGCAAAGTTACACAAAGATGAAGAACTGCTACTTGCTTCCAATATAGAGTCTCTTTATCAAGATCCAATTAAAGAGGTCACATCATCTAACAATGACTTGGTTTTAAGCAATTCGTCAACTTGCTCTATTTTGCATTTAAATTACTCTGGTTATTTTATGCAAGGAAAAGGCAAAACAATACAAGCCAAACCTTCGGAGTTTCAATGGCTATATTGGAATCCACAGCTGTCTGATTTTCCGTCGACAAAGTACTATGTCTTTGGTAAAGAGGTCAACGGCTCAATGAGATATATGACATGCGAAAAACATTCAAAAGTTGTTGGTTTCCTAAGTGAATCCGAAATCGATTTTGAAAGTACAGATCAGGATCCGAGGTTGTTTTACTGGAAAGGAAACTATCTGGTTTCAGCAGCATCAACAACCAATAAGTTATTTGTGTGTTTGAACAGCAACACTGGTAACGTGGAGCTCTATAGAGAAAGTTTCGAAGACGAATGGCATCTGTCCTAATGAGTTGGAGTAAAATTCAACTGCAATATGTGACTTTGAAACAACCAATAAGAAAGGTTTTACGGGTTAGATGTTGTAAAATGTCGAATCTTATTGTTGCTCGTTTCCATCATTCCCAATTATGCCCATCACCTCAGCTGACGTTTTAACACTAGTTGTTTTGTCGTTCGACCAAAAGAATGGATCAGTGATAGAAAATGTTGCCAGCCAACATAGCGAGATGTAAAAACTGGGTAGCTGTTCAGTTGCCCGATGAAAGTCAGGCCAAGAATATCTGCGCAATCTCACAACAAAAAATTACATGATAACACTGCAAGATTTTTCGTTTATTTATTTATTTATCAATAGTTATTATTTTTTCGATTGCTTTATGTGGTTATCATTATGTTGATTTATGTGCAATAACATTTTACTGAGCAAAATCTTGGTTCTGTAAACAACGTTAGTGGTAAGGAAAGAGCGTTGGTTTGGCACGATAGTTTTCAAAATCACACCGCCATTGTTGGTCATTTTTATTTGCTGACAAAATTGTGACCAAAAATCGATCTCACGTTTACTAATCGAATCGCTTTTAATCAGTGTCATAAATCGTTTGAAAACTAGGGTAGGATCAACCTGATCTGATTGTTGAAAACTCTAGTCTTATTGACTACTATGGCAGATTTTTATTTTAATTATACCTTTATTATTGCCCAATATTCATCAAAATCAAAAGGTTTGCTCCGTCACAACATCTACACTTTGAAGTTGCCGACCTCGGACTTCATTTACGGTTGCCATTAGTAAGGTGAGACATAGTTCCGAGTGCAGTACAAATATTAGCAGCATTTAGCAATCACTATGGAAAAAATGAGCTACCCATAAGCCGGATGCATAAATATTGCGACGAGAACAGAGTTTTTAATAAGCAATGGGCTATGCTGTTTTTGTTTACTGAAAGTAATGGAATGCTTTTATTCTTGGTCCGTCAAGAAATCATAGCTGTTTAAAGGAACATAACAACGCCATTATTAAAGCCGACATGAAGCCAAGTGTAGCAGCATCAAAGGCCAAGAACGAGAAGATAAAATTAAACAATTGACGAAGTTGGTGCACCAGCAACAAACCGCTATCGCAAATTTTGGAGGGACTGATGATAGTGTTAAAGTAAGTTTCATTTTCATTTATCAATTACCACTGCACTATTCTACAAAAAAATTTGTGTGCAACAACTTTACGATTTGATGCCGTCATGAAAGTGGCTAATGATGTTGTAAAATCTATTCAAGCAAAGGAGTTGAACCTCTGTCAGTTCCAAAATTTTCTAACGACCGATTGGGAAGCAGATCATGGCGACGTGATTTATTATTGGGATGTACGCTGGTTGAGTCTCCATTTTGAACTTTGTGAAGCATTTAAGGTGATGCTTACTTTACATCTTGCGCTAAAACTAGAGGTCACTCTCGGAGCCTCTACCGCAAAGTGTGAGAACTCTTTTCTCGCAGGCAATCAATGAAGCACGCTCGCAAAGCCCATCTTGCGTTTGAAAGCGACTTGACAAAATTACCAAAAACTGATTGGAAAGAAAATGTCTTTCGACAGTTCTCTACCTCAAATCGTAGACTGTAGTTATTTTAGTTAAACTCAGTTGGTTTACTTTATCTTAAACTTTTTGGTGTTCTTCGTTTCACAGTATTGGTTCCGCACTTGTGTGTTTTTTCTTAGAAAATTCGTTATTTTAGTATTCAAAAATGTTGTTTTTTGCTTATTTAATCGTGATTCAGTGGTTGCCAACAGTACAACAATATGTATCGTGATGCGTAATGTAGTTGACTAACGTTACCTATATTAGCAATTCTATTGAATTTTTTAATACCGGTATTTCGATGGTTTAAATTTCAAACACCATTTTGCATCGCAAGTTTACACCATTAAACCCATCAAGTCATCAAGTATGGCAAAAATCTCAATTTACGTTATACCATAAATTCATCTAATCATCAACCCACGATCAGTCATATCTATTTTAAGATCATGAAGGTTCGCATCGTATGCAATTCAAAACATTTCTATACCATACATCTTTTTTAACAAAAATGCAGAATTTTAAAAATTACAAAAGATTTGCAGTCGTACAAAGCTAGTTTTAGTATGCAAAATTCAATTTATTTTAGTACCCACTCACTTCAAGCTTGTGCCCCACCACTTCGTTTGCTCGGGCGACGACACTGATGATGTTACAAGTGACATAGTTGATTTTCTGATGACGATCATGGAGCTAAAAAGATGAACTCATAATACAACTGGCCGGCTCCACCGGTGTCGCCCCTGGGCCGCACAACCAACGTTGGGGTTACCACTCGACCACCGCGTTACCGACTTTTTAGAATTTCTTCAACTGTTGCGAAGTTGCCAGAAAGTGCACTGCAAGCCTGAGCTGTCATTATATGGTCTATGTAAGAACATAAAATATCGATTTTCGGCTGATTTTTGCCAAAAATATCTGGGTTTTTGGGAAATGCTTCCTTTCATTTGACTGCAGAAAAACTCCTGATAGCATAACAGGGACGGATAAAGAGATCGCGGGGCCCGGGGCGGGTAAGAGTGCGGGGTCCCTAAATTATGGTACGCGAAAACAACTAACTCAGATTTGGGTCACCCTCGAAAAAGTTTGGGAGCCACTGATTTAGTAGATCTTAATTATAGAAGACATAATAAGCTCTTACCAACCGGGAATAAGGTGTCCCTAAGGTAATTCTAGGTATTTAAAATGGGTGAAGTATAAATGGGTTAATTCAACTGTACAGTATTTATTTCAAACTAAAATTTATTTTTTTGCGTTATTTGTGTTTTTGTTTGATAGAAATTTAAATAAAAAAACAAATTTTTCTTTTGATTATTGTTTATTTAGATCAAATAGGTTGAGTCTAATTTGTTATTTTGATTTATTAAAAAAAGTAAATTTTATTAATTTTTTTTTAAATCTACTTTGAAATTTATTTTAAAAGGTTAAATATAGAATAAAATTTTCGCACTGTTTTTTTAACGGGGCAAATGTAAACAACACAGAGAGTGCAACACAAAAAAAAGCTAAAGCAAATAATGTATTACAACTGGTGTTTTCGGCATTTCGCTGCTGCAAATTTATCAATAATATCCTCAAAGCTCATAGATTTTGTGAAACTCTTTTCGATGGCCATAATACAGAAATCACAGACGTGATCTTGCGTCAGGGATGAGTGCAGGTAGTTTTTCACTCTTTTCAATGCCGAAAAAGAACGTTTACCTTCCGTATTTGCAAAAGGCAAGGTCAGATATATACGAATAATAATAATAACCACATTTGGAAAAGTTTCAAGTAAGCAATTCTTTTTCAAATATGACAGCTGTGCTTGCGCAGTTTTTGACTTTGAACTAAGATCAGGAGATGAACGTAAATGAAAAGCGAAGTGCACAACTGTTGAAGGAAAGTCGCTATCCAAATCGCTTGGATATTCTTTTAACAACTTACTTGCAGCGTTTTCTACATCACCGATAGCCCAAGTGTTCAGATTCAACGAAAAATTAAAGCTGTTGCAATATGCAGTACACAGATTTTCGTCTTCTTACTTCTGCAATTAAGAAATCAATGATTGGAAGGTAAGTTCCAATACAAAGAATTCACGAGCATCTTCCAAAGCTCTAGGGTATCCAGTGTCCTCTCCTTGACTCGCTCTTTTCATGTTCATGAAGCCAATTAATATGCTTCTAATCATTGAATCCACAGGTAAAATGTGTTTCACGATCAGCAAATCGCTAACAGACAGAACAATATGCCATTCCAATGGTTTCCGAGTACAGCATCCAGTTACATAGTTTCTCCATCTGTTAAAACTCTGTAGAAATGTTCTTTTTTAAGATAACGGTTAATGCCATCATCATATGTTCGAAGATGCAGTGTACCCATCCGTTTCGAAGATGCAGATGCACTTTGGTACGGATGAGATCCCCTTACCAAAGTGATAAAGTGCGCCACGCGCGTCATTTGTGCGAAGAAATTTGTAATAGAATGATACATTTTTCATATTATATTGCAAATATGGGATTTTGGTTTTTGGTGATGACGGGACAGGCCCTGCTGATGAGTCCAAAAGGACAAAACGCGTCGAGGGATGGTCTCGTCAAATTATGGGAGGGAGGCTTTTATTATTCGCAATACTATTACATTGTGAAATAACCTCGTCTTTCGTGTAAACATGCATATAAAGCGAGTAGATTGTCTTTAAAGCTCAATAAATCGACACTCAGAAATGATGATGATGCCAACATGGCAATCGTTTTGACTACTGAAGAAATGAACTACTCGTATTTAGCGGTAGGGCTATTTAATAATTTTGTGCGCCCCCTTGCTTACACTCGACCCTCGTTTTTCCGGACTAGATGCGCAGAAACCTGTTCGGATAATAAAAAAGTCTCCGGAAAACACAAACGCATTTATACCATGCAAATATAATAAAATAACCATCCTAAAAATATGTACAATGCATTTACTCTGTTTACCGGATTCAAAAATTTTGTTTTTCTTGGTCTATGGCCTTACTCTCTGAAGGGAAGCCCTTGAAATTACCAAAAAAAATCTATTTCTACTGAAAAATGCACCAAATTCTGCCGCTTTATACAAACACACAACGTGGGCAAATTTTATGCTTTCAGATATTTAACTTTTTGTGTTCCATTGTTTCAGTAATGTGACACAATAAATTATATTTTCATATATGACAGAAAATAAATCATAATGATTTTAGGAGAATCTCCACACAAGTGAAATTAATAAATGACGATTCCATTAAGAATATCAATAGACTGAAACTTTATAGAGTAAAGTTGTGACTGGAATCAGTCAATATTAGAACTCACACTTTATTTAACAAATCGATTTCACTAAATTAGCATCATCAGTGTTCTGCAAAGCAACCGCAAGAACTATCTCCTTAAAACCTTTCAAGATAACAACTTGGATCTGACTTTTCGTATGATCAACACCGCGGATTCTGGCTCCACTTTAGAATTTCTTGACGTAGAGCATAAAATTGACAGCTCTTATAGTTGTGGCTTTTTTACAAAAAATTTTATAAAACCCACGGCAACTAATCGTTTATTTTTAAAAGGTCAATCATACCATCCTCCTCATGTGTTTAAATCAATTGTTTATTCGGAAGCGGTTAGAATGAGACGATTAAATGAATCTACTGACGAATACTTAAACAGTTTACAACAACTCAAAACCAAATGCCTTCACTCAAATTTTAACTTGTCATTGGTCAATAAAATCTTTAAAATAGCTACTACTTGGCAAAGTCGTTTTAGTCCTGACAGTACTACTTCTAGTCAACAAGTTAAATCTAAAAAACTTGTTTGGGCTACTTTTTTCACTAAATTCCTTTCTTTTGACAAAACAGAAAAAAAGCTCATTCCCTCTGCTTCAGTAATTTATAAAAACCCTCCCACTTTCCGTCCAATACTAACAAATTATCAATATATTGCACACAACACCACCAAGGACGATAATCATAGCGGCATTTCCCAGCCGTGCAATAAATGCTCCTTATGCGGCAAACACGGTAATAACCCTAATATGGTAATATCTACTGGTTTCATTACTAGTGAAAACAACAAAAAAATATTTCTCACACAACGCCTTACTTGTGACAACTACGGAATATACGCCGCGCAATGCAAATTGTGTCATCAAATTTATGTCGGACAAACCAAAAACAAATTTTCTGTTAGATGGACTAACCACCGTACGTTTTGGAAAAATAATAACACACAAAACCATACTGATAAAGCTGCTCTTCTGCTTCATTTCCATAATCACCACAAAAACTTCATTAGTTCTCACCCAGACATTTCTGAATGCTACCATGTCATATTTCTACAGGAACGTAGATATTACCATAACCTTGATATTAGCGAAAGCAAATGGATCAGATAATTAAAAGCTACAATAAATATAAATAGAACTTTATTACCAAAATTTTTTTGACCCCCCCCCTTTTTCATGCCACTGTTTGGTTATTACTTTTTCATTTTGCATTATAAATTTATTGTAATGGTATCTTCTTCTATATAAACTGTTTGTTGCGCCTGCAGTAGTTCATTATTACATTTTTTACGTAATCTGATTATTAGTAATACCTTGTCATAATCGTTATTATATGTATTACTCTGGCAACCTGTTAAATTTTCTAGTTACTTAGCAGCTCCGGTTAGGAAGACTTCATATCGTTGTATCAGCTTAAAGTGTGCAGTGTTTTCTTGTTGCAGTCAGTTTGGTTTATTATAGAGTTAGTTTTGTGAGCCTGTCCGTTCAATTTGACGTAAGTATACTGTATATAATTTATCATTGCGGTTGCTTTGCAGAACACTGATGATGCTAATTTAGTGAAATCGATTTGTTAAATAAAGTGTGAGTTCTAATATTGACTGATTCCAGCCACAACTTTACTCTATAAAGTTTCAGTCTATTTTCATATATGCTTTTACTGTTGCCTCATAAAATGGTATAATTTTCCTTTTACTCACGTTGTGTTTTTGTACGGAACGGCAGAATTGTTTACTAATAGCCGACAAAACACGGTGTTACGTACGTCGCTAGCCACCTATCTGGCATTTCTAGAAATATGCGAGGTGCGCGTTGTTTGAATTCATTTGTCAGCCCTCCGGACTCACTGCCCGGATAAACCAAAGTCCGGATTAACGAGATCCGGAAAAAACGAGAGTCGAGTGTATTTATATTTGTAGCACATAGTTCTTTCGCTGCGCCATTTGCTTTAATTCCTCCGTAGTGTAAAAAGAGGCCATGCTTTCTTCCAAAGTCAAACACCCTATTCCTTTAGGCACCTATTAAGCTATTTTCCAGCAAAATCGTTTCTTCCAAATCCAGTTTTTCAAATCAATGTTATTATTGTTTTATTTTGATCTTTTTTTATATTTCGAATTGTTTTAAATTTAACTTTTTCCTCAATCCCGGTCTCCTTACTTATTACCCAATGGCACAAAGAGCCTATCAGTTACAAATATCAGTAATAGGTTTTACAGTTTATGTTTGCTATCAAAATGAGCGTAGATAATTTTGTTGCCGGCTGCTGTTCTCACGGTATATTGGCAAACATGGTTATGTCATTTAAGATTGCCGTACTTTTCCGAAGAAAATTCACATTTTATGATTCAGGTATGGATTCTAAAATCCTGTGCGGATTATTCGCGGGTACAATGAGTTTGAAATGAGTTTTTGCCAAAATAATAAAACCATTATCAAGTTTACTACCAGTGACTCTAATCAAGTTTACTACCAGAAGAAACATGGTATCAAAACTACATTACGAATTTTCCATACCATAAAGAATTCGTATTGTAGTTTTAACACCATATCTTTGCTCACTTTTGGGAAAACTTGATTTGGAGGGATGAAAAGAAGAACTGTTGTGGTTTGCAATCTTGGGGTGCGTATTATGCGCGAGATAAAGGTTTTACAGTAATTTCATGTTTGAAAATGGAGTGTGGCTTATCTGCGGAAAAATGCCGCATGATGTATCAATGCTTTTTTGAAGGGTTCAACACAGAAGAAAAAACATGCTTAAATAACATTTACGAATTATGTTGTTGGTTTACCTCTCCTCTTCCTTGGGATGGAGGTATGGCGCGAACAGCAATCCAGGTTCACGCAATCAATCTAATTGAATTAGGCTAGGGGAAAAGTGGCAGCCCATTTCGAACCAGTCGTGGATGCAAATTACAGACTGGTAGCCCCACCACCAACAAGGCAGACTGCCATTGGCGGGTACCCAAAAGTCGCCTCCTACGACATGCTGGGTGAGCAGCTTCACTATTCTAACCCGGTGAAGCACGGGTAATTTACGAAATATCGCTTGTTGCATCTTAATGCAGCGTAAGATGTTAGAGAATTGCTTTTAGTAGAAGCGTATTGTTATTATTTTGCGAAAATACTTCCCAATGCTTTAATTATGAGGTGATTTTAGTTCCTAAAAACATAAAATTTTTTCAAATTGCAAGTTGGGCGTTGCCTTTTGTTTAAACTGAGAGTCTCTTTTTTCCATAAAAAATTGCAATTAAAAAAAAAGACCCATCATAACGCATGGATTCAAACATCTGTTTAATTTACATATTAATTAACAGTCTGTCCAATGAAGAGATTTGCGAAATAGCCTTAGATGCAGTGCAAAGCAATAGATATTTTGCCCTTCCAGAAAGCTTATTAATTTCAATGTTAGGAGATGGTGACGAACAAATAAAAAGCATGGCTGTGACCAAAGTGATTGCCCTTCGCAAGGAATTGGTCTTGGGTTCATCTTCCAACCATAAATGTCAAAGCAGATGTGTACTACCAATTAGCTGACATAGAAACTTGTTGTCAACAGCTCCAAGCAATTGCGCATTTGACCATTGACAGCATTGAAGATTGCCGAATAAGGCCTTTGCTTCTGTATCATCCTTGCCGCAATCAAACAGTCGAACGACATGTAAAACTGGTTACAGAAGCATTCGCACAGGTTGCAGGATTTAAAGGACGAGACGGGATCATTAGACAAAAGATTAAATCTCGCAGCCTCATGAAAAAATTTAACACCAAAATGCAGTTTACCTGAGTGTTTATTTGGTTAATGTTTGACTAGCATTCGCACAGGTTGCAGGATTTGAAGGACGAGACGGCATCATTAGACAAAAAATTAAATCTCGCAGCCTCATGAAAAAATTCAACACCAAAATGCAGTTTACTTGAATGTTTATTTGGTTGATGCTTGACTAATGGAAGACTACCGGTGCACTGTAAATTAAAAATCTGTTAACGAAAGACCAATCGATCACTTTGCGCCTGTGTAGTATTCATTGTCCATGTAATTTAGGGTGACCATATATTCATTACCAAAAAGGAGCACATTTTTTGATAATAATTATTATCAGTCCTACAAGCTGTTCTTCAAGGCTGGGAAAATTTTTCTGGACATTTGTTGGGCACTGACCACTTTTGATAATTATATTTTGATAATTAGTACATATACAGCAGTTTATTTTTTAAATTTATTATGCCAAGGAACAAAAAAATGTTGTTGATTTCTCCGTTTGATTTGTATATATTTGTGTGTGTGCGCGTGTGTGTGCTGTTTAGTTCTATTATTGATTGTCTCTTGTTTGTGACGTAGGGTACTGTGACTGGTGTCCGTTGGGCTGGCATGCCAGCTATTGAATAACGAGCATGTCAAGGCTAGTAATTGGGTGGGATTTAGTTTTATGATTTGAGTTAGAACCAAAATGGGAAGGTTAGGCCTAGGATAGGAAAGTGCCTTCAGGCATAGTTGATTATTATTGTATTTTGTATTAATAATTACCGTATTTTAGTGGAATTACGAATTGATTAAATTGGTTAAGCAGGCGAGCGGCAGTAGGCCTAGCCTTGTGTTGGGTTGCGATTGAGCTCCCATCGAATTTCTAAGGGAAAGTGATCCCTAGGCAGTGTTGTTCTGCCAAATTTGGTTAAAAAATTTTTTGGTAAGTTTGTTTATAAAGCTAAATTTCTATCCTTTGGTAGCATAAAACAGCTTGCAAGGGTTGAGTCCAGTTCGTGAAGTATTTCGTGTGTATTTTCGTTGCTGTGATGGTTTCTGTGCATTGTAGATGCATGATTAACGTTTTGTGCCTTTATTTTGCGCAGAAACCGTTTTCGACGCTAAGTGGAGACGCGTATTCAATAAATTCTTTATCCGTTAATCAAGAGCGTTTGAGAGTGTTAACCAAACTGCGCGAGTTCGAGATTGATAAATGTAAATCGGACAGCTTTTTTATGCATTGAACTGTCTACATGCATGTCTAGGCTAAGTTTGCCTTTATTTGCTACAGAAACAAAAGTTCCGCAGCCACAAGTAATGCTTTCCACTTCGAACTCATCTCGTCCTTTTCTAGAAAAATGGATACTTCTGTTGAAGTTCTTCAGTACACTTTGATTTTCTTTTTGGCATACCGCATTTATTTTTTAGCTTTTTGTTTTATTTTTCAAAAATCACAGCAATGATAATTATAAACAGTTCAACTGAAAATGTTGTTTGATTTTTTAAACTAAAATAAATATGTACCGAAGTGGTTTCTTTGAAATTAGGTCAATCGACCAGAACAACAAAGCAAAATTTATCTCCGCTGCGTAAAATACAAGAAATGCAGTTTGGAAACTTACCGGTATTTGTATCGTTTTCCATGTAATCTTACTCTTTCAAACCTAGAGCAACAATCAGTCTAAGGTAGACCGTTAGAAAGCTCCCTTTTATTATTCCTTACCAGTTAAACTTATTGTCACTTGAACTAATATGCAGGAACATAATTTTTTAATCACAGGGAAACGTAAAAAGGGGATTTTTGAACGACTTTGGATGACTAAATTAGTTTTTATTAAAAAGGAGGACAAAAGAGGCATTTTTAAACATCCTCACAGGACCAATTACTTTTTACCAAAAAGGAGGACATGTCCTCCAAAAAGAGGTCGTATGGTCACCCTGATGTAATTGTTATCTTGACTTATATGCGTGGACAAGCGATAGTGTGGTCTTTCATTTCCACGTTTGCAGCTCGAAGTGTAATGTAAGTTTTTAAGCACATTAATTAGAATGTCAATATCAGGCTGATTTGTTCTTATTGGTCCTCAGTTGTGCTCAGTTTGGCTCCCAAAATAGCTAGTGCACAAGATAGAGACAAAGAAGGGACATTGTTTTCTCTCTGACCACTCAAAGGTGCGTTTATACCAGAAGCTAATCACAGGCAATTGTGTAATTATTCTTGTCGATGGCATTATCAAAAACCTTTGCTTCTGCTAATAGGCAATAACTGCGGCTTAAAACTCATGGATATTCCAATTAAATAGTTTTTGCTGAAGTTAATGTTAAGTTTGTCGATGATTTGTATGTATGCTCTAACAAAAAAAATCTTGGTAACTTAAAATTACTAGAATAAATTCGGATTCCACTGGAATTAATGCCTATAATTTTATTGATTTTTTTGGAATGTAATTACAGAACATCATGGTGAATTTGGAATTATTGGTAATAAACGTTAAATTATACTGGGATTGAAATCAATGATGCAAAATATACCAAGGAATATCAGGGTTTTATTGGGATGTAGGTGCAGCCCATCCCGAACTTGGCTTTTACAGGAATTGAAATTGGCGATATGAAGTTTATTCGAAAATAACACGGTTTTATCACGCTGTAGTTGCACCACATTATGACAATTACGCAATTACCAGTACAACATTGGATTTTACTGGGAATGAAATCGATGATGTAAAATATAAAATATACCAGAATTTTATTGGGATGTAGTTTGCGCACATCCCAGTAATTGTGCAAATAGCCCATCTGTACAAACTTGGATTTTACTAAGATTAAAATTGGTGATATGAATTACACCAGACAACACGATGATTTTATTGCGATTGAATTTGGCAATATAAAAAACCAGCAATAAAATATATTAGCAAATACCAGGATTTTATGGTGAGTGTGATTGGCGATATGAAATACACCAGAAAGTATCAGAATTTTAATTGGAGGTAGTAGCAGCACAATGACGATAATTATTCTTACTGTAGTTGATGTTGATGTAGTTGCAGCACGGCATTCAGCTGCCAAACCAAATTGCAGCTGAATGCCCCTGATTTGTTAATTTTTCTCGATCACATGATTAGCTCAGCAAAATCGTCACAAAAACATTGCGGTAATTAATTACCAATTTTATTGTAAGCCAAAATCTACTTATATGATACTTTATTGAAAACAACAACATGAAGTACATGCACTTATTAGCCTATACATTGTCATTTTGCAAGCGAACCTCACTGATCTAGTGCCGGTTAAAGTATAAAGGTATATTACAGCACTAGCGTTCCAATTAAAAATTTGTATTGAAATAATGCAATGGCAAATACGAAAATTATAATGATTAATCTGTAGGTGGATCCTCCACTTTAGAGCACCTTTGTGACAAAATCATGTCGTGCTCCTGTCAACTCTTAGCCCTTAAGTTTTTTTTACGTAAGACATATTGTTGTTGCTTTCATTATCTATAATAATATTTATATAATTATATTGGCAGCACCATTCTCATTGTTTAACTTTCAGAATATTTGAATGTACGATCCTTTGTGTGTTTTAAATAGCAGTATTTTGTGGTAAAAAGGTTGATCTGGCGTTATGCTTTTTCGATATCAAAGTACCCTATAGTAAAAGACAGAATTTGGCAAGAGTTTTAGAGAAAAATATTAACACGGCTATATTGTTAGGAATGTGGAAACTTTTGATTCTGATAAGCAGAATAACGCTACCCAAAGAAATAAATGCCATTTTAGATCGTGCTTTGGAAAAAAATTTTTTCGATTGTAACTTATTCGTTGGTAGAGATAGACAAAAACTTCCTTTTGGCACTTGTAGAAACATGTCAATTCTGCAAATTTTGAGCCAAAAACCAACTCTGTACGATGAGTGGTTTGCGATTTATGACGTTTTAATGTAATTTAACCCAGGGCTGCGAACTCGGTCGATTTTTGTATCGAGTTCAAGTTCGAGTTCGAGTTCAGCTTGTTTTGCGAGTTCAAGTTCGAGTTCGACATTTTCATTTTTGCGAGTTCAAGTTCGAGTTCGAGTTCTGTCAAAATTTATCAAGTTCTTTTCGAGTTCAGAAGATAAAGTGATTGACTTATTCTAAGCACGTTTGCAGTAAAATTGCACGTTCAAACATCTGTGATAACAAGCAAATGTGGTTGCTATAAGCCAGGCAATATGTGTATTGTGAATTTGTATTGAAAGCGAAAATTGAAAAACATCTTACAATTGAATCATTGTAGGTTTTTGTGTCAAACTACCGAAAAATAAACGAAAAGCAGATTTGGTTGAAGCGGTTACAGTAAGTGATATGGCATGCTGCATAGCCGTGTTACTGATTTAAGCTACCTGGGGCCCATTGCCCAAATTTAGCAACAGCAATACAATAACTAGGGTTTTGCCTCATTGCTTACAGAAGTCGCGATTTAAGCCATCTACAATGGTGACTTATAAAAGGCCGGCTTAAACAAGTTGTTAAACCATGCTTAAGGCAATAACTTTTTTCTGCATACGAAATCGATGACTTCTGTTGGGCTTAGACAATTTTAAAAAAGCCTGGCTTCAGCCTACTTTCTGCATAAGGTCCTTAATTTCCAATGAAAAGATTTCACTTTTTAAAATTCAGTTGTAATGATATTGTACCAATAAAAATGAACTCGAACTCGCTTTAAATATTTTCGAGTTCGAGTCCCACAAAATTTTGAATTTCGAGTTCAAGTTCGAGTTCGGCAAAAAGATCGAGTTCTTTCGAGTTCGAGTTCGCAGCCCTGATTTAACCCTCGTGGAAGAGATTTGTGTGGTTGCTAGCCTCCCAAAGAAGGCAACATCCTAAAAACAATTTTTTGAAGTTTTAGGGTATTTGTCAGGATTTTGGAACTGCACTTTTTTGATTTGGGAAAATTTTTTTACTCCATTCTGTTGCCTACCTTCTTTTTCTTTTAATTTCTATTGACCAAAGCACAACCTATTGATCCTTTTAGTCTACAAAGGACTCATCAATCAAACTAACAGTTCAGCAGGACGTAAAAATAGAGATTAGGAGTCTTTGAACCATCTTATAGCGGTTCGTGATATCAAAAGTTTTGCTTAGATCTTTAAAGAGATGCTAAAATTCCTTGTAGCATTCTTGCAGTCACTATCTGGTAATTCGTTATTGCGTTCTGTACAAAAAAGAATGAACAACAAGGTTGTAAAATTCCCTGCACGTGCAGCTTGCTTTCCCACAGACGCTTTTGGATTTTTAGAACATGATAATCAAGATATCGTCAACAAAGCTCGATGGTAACTAAAATCAAGAATCGTTTTTAATATTCTTAGTTAATGAAATATTGTTAACAGTAGCGGTAGCGGCTTTACAAATTCTGCAAGAAGCGCCGCCACTGGGTGGAAAAAGTAGCGGTGCTAGCGTTTCCCGCTACCCAAAAAGCGTGCGACTGCTTATTTTTGGATGTTGACTGATAGTATAAGAGTCTGAATTCCCAGGCTTAGTTCATTACCAGCACATGCAGGATTTGCCTTTTGCTTGACGTCAATTGATGGTATTGGACTCTGCAGATTCCTCGGCTTTTGCTGAGCAAAAGCCGAGGCTTCGTCCCCGACAGGAACGCTCGGCTTTTTGTTTGTATTGCGATTGATGTAGGACTCGAAATTCACTACCTTAGTCCCTGGCAGGAACTCTTAAAGTCTGTGGGTCTTGTAACCTGATGCTTGGGAGTTTGCTAGCTTAGTCCTGACAGGATCTATCTGATTTTAACTAGAGGTGTAGGGCTCTGGATTAGTGGGTTTTAGCCGTATTGAAAACGCTAGAGATTTGTGTGTTTGGTATTAATTTTAGAGTGTAGAGCGAGGATTTTGCGAGTATAGTTCCTTGCGAGAACAACTGGAATTTTTAGGCCGGCTTTATTTCGATCGATGATGTGGAGCTCAGAATTTGCAAGTTTAAGTATTGGTCTAGCTTTTGTTCCTTAGCCTGTCGGTTTTGTCACGAGTGCTCTTCTCGCGCCAGCATTAATTTTTTCTGTTGTTTTGTTCTTTTGTGATGTTTCTATTGTTTAGTAGTGCCAAGTTCGAATCGGCCACCTGTCTAAGGCTTAAACAATAGGGCTGCTTGTAGTAATTCGTACATTCTTTACCCGACGACGATATTCATGCAGATAAAACAAAAAACAAATTAATTGGTAAATTCATTAAATGCACCAATTTAGTACATTTACGACTAAATTGAATTAACTTGGATTAGTTCAAAAATAAGCATAACAGACTGCAAACAAATGACGTCCTACAGAAAATCAAATAAGAACCGTACAGACAATTAAAATGGGCCTTGTCCTGGCGCAAAAAATTTAATGTTTCTGAACTGGAGAATATTTTTCTAATAAATCTGAGAAAGCAAAAAACAAGGCCAAAGAATTTTATTCAACATAGCCTAATTAAGGAGGTAAGCTATTACTGTAACAGTGTAATCGTCTTCAGTGGTCTTACAGTGCATTATTGGCTTCTTGTGCGAATTCAATTGACTAAATTTCAGATTTTTGCTCATAAGCTGATTTGGCTTATCTAAGCCCCTGTGCAGGAACAAAAAGCATTGATGTGTTTTGTTATTGTAGAACATTGGTTCTCAAAGTGCTCCGTACAGAGCCCCAGGGCTTCGCGAACTATTTGTTTATTTTTGTTTTTATTTTTAGAAATTTATTGTGGGGCTCCGTAAATAATGGTCAACTTCTTCATGGGCTCCACAACACCAAACGTTTGAGAACCACTGTTGTAGAGCACTAACCTTGTTACGCTGAATAAATTTACTTTAGTTACGATGAAAGCATTATCATAAAATTTTTCTAGTTTTTATATTTTCTGCAATTTTGTTTTCGATCAATTCAAGTTCGGCTAGCATTTATCATAATTACCCCACAACCAGATATATAATTTAAAAAAGCTATTTTATGCATCCATCTCAATAATATGCGGTACAAAATCAATATGTAGCCTACACTTGAGTGTAACAATGTACTCATTCAATGTAACAATGTACTCATATTTATCAAAAATCAGGTATCCTAGTCAGCTATGACTGCCAAGCTTGATGATGTTTTCTATGGCAATTACCCAGACCTATACTTGATGTATGGGTTCTCAAAGCATTTGTGCTCCTTCGTCATCGCTGCAACGCACACAGCCAACTGTTAAGCTCTTATCTCTCTAGGAATGGCAGAATCGACAATCCTTGCAACGCCCGCAGACACCAATCATCTTATTCGGCGCTGTTCAGCTACGCACTTTTTGCGCCGCTCGCTCTTTGGTGACTCTCCGTCTCCATGCGACCTGTAGTCAAAGCCCTGGGGAGTTGCCCGGCTTCTGGGGCTCCATAGTCTTCCGCTACGCCCCTATCCCTCGTAAGGGGGCGGGTAGCAACAACAGCATGGATAAAGCAATGCTCAGGATGGTCTACTTGCTGCTTCCTATCCAGTGCTATTACTGCTGACAAGCAAAAAATAAACTTAACTTAAGCTTTAATAAAGTTGTAATAAGTTATTAAACGGTATTATTGTTTCTGTATTGTGCAATCATTTCCATTATATACAACTGTGCTAGGTAAATACGAGAGTATGATTTAATCAAATAAATTAAACTAAAATAAAACCACATTCGGAATTATTTAGTAGTCAGTCGTATGGGTATAGTTGCTTGACAGCTGGCCGCATGTGATACTGAGCTCCATCAAAGAAATCGAAATAATCGTCTATCTCGGGATTCATAACTTTGGTGTTGGTAACAACCTCCAAATTTTCCTCAGCTACATATGTACTTTCAACAGCTGGCCGATCTCGAGAATCAACCAAAACAGCATAGTGCGGCATGTTCTGGAAATGCTGAAACAAAACAAACTCCAGTCACAGTCAACACACAAAAATACAAGTTTTTAAGTGCTGTTTGCTCAAGATAGACCTAAAGCAATGACATTCACATCAGAGATGAATGATGAGCTAGAAAGAATTGACTTAAAAATTCAAAAAAATTGACATCATAGCCTTTCAAAACTTTAACTCAATAAATAAATGTTATTGAGTTTTTACGTTAAAACGAACATTTAATTGATCAGGACACACCAATTCTCAACAAACTTGCAATACACACGCCGTACATAACCAACCAACTTTGCAATCACCACGTGCAATAATTGAAATGTAGAATCATGTACTGATTTACATTTTCGGCCTTAAAATTTGCTCTTCGCTGGCTGTTTTCGCAGCATTGAAAATCATCTTTCTGCAGAAGCAGTTCAGGGCTAAAAATGTAAAGTAAACTTTGAACAGCCGGTGAAACGTCTGGTCTTTCAATGTTCATTATTTTGCTTTCTTTTTTGAATGTAACTGTCAATGCTGCAACTGTTTTCTCTGAAGTCAAGTTCTTGGATTGCTTGCACCGCTTCTTTGACAGTGGTGTACTTCGCACTTTCCGTCGTTTCCATAAGCTTAACTGGACAATCATGTTAGTCTTTGATTTTGAGGAGTACCTAGCTAAACCAGTTGTTTGCAATCTAGCTTTTGCTAAGTTAATAAAATACCAGACCTTTCAAAACTTTCCACAATTGCTTTCACGTTAAGTATATTCTTGCATAATATAAGGCAGTATTTAACCAGCTTACCCATCTTGTCACAATAGATTGAAGCGGGCAATCACTAGCAGCGAATCTGGCTTACCTGGTTTTGTTTTTAACTGTTGCTGACTTGACTTTTGCGATTAGCTAATTAACATCTTCAAAGTGAGATTTGCCTTTTATCGTGCAATTAACGTGCTACACATTAAGGCGGTTAGGATACAGAAATTTTAGCACTACACTTGCAGCCACCATTTAATTCGCAGCATCATATAATAAAAGACAGAAGAGTTTTTGTTGATCCCAAGAGATCTAACAGCATTGTCAATGGCTTCAGCAATCACTATTAGGCGCACATCGTAGAGACTGAGTCGTACAAATAACTGACGTGAGGTGTTTCTATGCTTCCAACTAGAATATTTAGATATTGTATGCCAGATAAAGCGCTCTCCTCAACAACCAGAACAATTAGTTCGTCACAAACACAATTTCTTAACCGCTCCAAACCATCTGCGCTTCATTGCAGCACTGTTTTCAAAAAGTACTTTCAGATGGCAAACTGTGACCAACGTCGTGAAACAGGTTTCTGATATGCTTATTGTTTAGCTTGAACCAAGAAATATCAGGACACAAAAATGCCATGGCTATCTTTGTTGTGGCCCCTGCTTAAAATATAAAGACTTTGATTGATTTTATGCTTGGCAACACTTTTGTCATCTAAACTCTACAGGCTAAAGTTTGATAATCTGATTTTGTGAAAAGCTGATGTGTTGCAATGTAGCCTTACACACAGTTTTGCTGTTACATAATGCTAATTACTATTATTGTGTTTTGTTTTCTATTCTATTTGAATAAGTAAACTGATCAAGATAAACTTGTGTAATCTTTTGAGTTAAATTTAGTTATAAATGTAACCTCTTCCAAAAAATCGGTGTTACCGCTCCCAAAAACTTTTGCAAAGTGTGTGGGATCAGCTGCCCAACGGTTTTTATTTGGACGTATTTCGATGACTTTCAAGAATTTATTTATTCATTCATGCATGAGCTCATTCTCTGTTCGCATGTCTTTCGTCAGAGTGGGCCATCACGAAGAGTAGACTGCTTGTCTCCACCACCTGTTTGCCAAATAAAGATGGAGGCATCCCGTAAAGTGCCTTACCCAAGAACACAACAAAAAAGCTTACCGGCTTGTCCGCACTGTTCCTTTTGTACTGAGCGGCAAGCAGGAAAGCTATGCATACCATTTTTAAAGTCTTTTCATATGACTCGATTTGGGGAAATGAAACCCAGGTCTACCAACTGCGAGGCGGACCACTAAATCACTACGCCATCGCGCCGGTACTTTCAACAAGAAAACGTTTGTTGCAAGAAACCGTACAGATGCACAAAGTGTAATATGTTCGTTGTTAGGATTTTTCATAAATTCTTCAGGTAAGTCTTGAAGTTTCGACGAGAAAATGCTTGTTACAAGAAACCGTACAACTGCACAAACTGCAATATATTCGTTGTTGGAACCTTTTCTTCAGGGAAGTCTTAAAGTACCGGTACCAATCAAATTTTAGATGTTTTGGTAGCGCTAACTTCTGGTATCATTTCAAAATCACAAACTAAAGCAAAATCCAAATAAATATTTCAGATAACCCTTTTAACAGTTGATTCCACTGTAGAATAGTAAAATACCATTAATTTTGTTGTTTTTATAATTATCAAGACATATTTAAATAAGTAGATCTTTCTTACATACTTTCCAATCTATTTCTAAAGATGTTGCTTTTTTAAACACTCCAAAAAGTAAAAGAAAAAATCACGGTAAGTTTGAATTCTCAAATTAGCGTAGCTTCGTGTTGCATTTTCCGTATCTAGAATGTTTTGCGTGCAGCAGATATTTCTTTTCTGAGATACTAATTTATAGTTTACTTTCGAGCTGCCTATTGCGTCATTTGTATAGGATAAAGTTCAAAAGAAATAATGTGATGATACCGGTGCCTATACTTGCTGTGAAAGTTTTGAAAACAAATCATTGGTAAGCAAGCTAATTTGTGTTAAAATGATTACTTAGAATGTGTTACACGGATTATGTTATAAGCTCGCCTGTCAGAAAAAAAATTAAGTCCACCAAACAAAGTAAAGAGGGATGCCAGTACGCATTAGCTAGTAAAGAGGGGGTGCCAGACAACATCAAATGCCTAGGAAACGACTGTCGCAAGAATCGTCCGACCCGGTTTGAGTTTGTTAAGCCCGAGATGAACTGAAAAAGAATTGATAAAGTAGTCCGACCAAGGCGGAAATCGACCTGACGGGTAAAGAATGGAGTTGGACTCCAGAAAGAAAAAGAATCGCTCAACCAATCGTGGCAATTGTCATGTTGCGGGTTGCCTACAAACCACAAAATCAGTAGTCTTGTAGCAGTAATAGTTATTCAGTTTCTATCCGGCGTTGTCCCCTTAGCAGAAATGGCCGGATTCAACCCATTCCTTCTGCAATTGCTCGCACTCCGTCTCTCCACTTGTCTCGTCTCAGGGCATCCTCCTTCTTCAAACCAATCTTCTCGGTCTCCTCTTTCATTTGCTTCTTCCGGGTCTTCTTTGGTCGTCCTCGCTTTCTCTTGCCACACACTTCAAGATTCAGAGCAACCCTCAAAACACTATTGTCATCCCTCCTCAGCACATGTCCATACCATCTAACTCCATTCGCTGTTGCTAACCGGTCTATAGTTTTCTTCAACCCCAACATGTCCATCTGTTCTTCAGTCGTCTTCCTGTCTACAACTTTCTGACCGCACATGGCTCTCACCATAGCTCTCCGTTCTCCTCAAAATTGCTTTTTCATTTTCTCTTAGACACCATGTCTCACTTCCATACAGTATTGCTGATCTTACACAACAACGATAGACTTTATCCTTCATCTTCAGACGAAACCTATTTCCGAGCAATAACTCTCCACATTCCCTGAATCTTACCCAACCAATTCTTACTCTTGCTGTAACTGCCGCTTCACAACCATCACTAGCATTTAGTCTGTCTCACAAATAACAAAATCCATTCACTGTCTCCACTTCATCGCGCAACTTCTCGATCGAATCCACCTCCATTATTCAATTAAATAAGTGGTATATATTTGTTTTTCCAACCCGCACCTGCTAAGGTCAGGGAAAATCTCGACTCCGTGACCAAGAGAATCTTTAATGCTACCCGGCATTTGCGACAAGTGCTTTTTCCCTTACTATTATTACATAGTGGGATAAGATGTTAGTTGCGCAAAACCAAACTAATAATTATCTCTCTCATAGAGCTTGTTGGTGGCTTGGTGCTTTACTGCATCTAACACTTCACGACCCGATGGCTAATTACCGTACCGATTGCAAATTTTTTCACCGGACTAGAGCAATGCAGTACCAATAAAATCACGCTCAGTAATGACGTACATGAAGTCTAACAGAAAAAATAATCATTAATTGTTTAACTATTGGTATATAATGGCCTTCTTCGTACGGGCAACATCTTTCATTTCTGGAAAAGCTTCTCATTGGCCCTTTTTGGTAGTATTCAGTTGGATTGAAACACCACGACGGGTAGACTGCTTGGCCCCGCCACCTGTCTGCTACATAAAGATAGAGGCATCCCGTTCAGTGACCTTCCCAAGTTTACAAGCAAACTTGCGGCTTGTTATCCATACCATTTTTTAAAGCCTTTTGGTATGACTCGACTTGGAAAATGAACCCCGGGTCAACCGACTGCGAAGCGGATGCTCTAACCACTACACCATCGGGCCGGTGCATATTACGGTAAAAGCACCCCAATACTATCTTGCAAAAATGTAGAACAACAAAAAGCTATAAAACTAACTTTATATTTAGGTCCATGATTGGCTTCCATCCAGTGAACGGGTGCACGACATGTGGTGTCCCATCCTACTATCACGCCGCGGTAGCCATACAGACGATGCTTGATCACCTGACCAACTCGAAATTTTATAATAGGAGGTCGTGGAGATCTTGGTTTCAAAGAACCTGTTGGTCAGCAACAAAATCAGATTCAATATTTTATTCTTAGGTAACAACAAGTACTTATAGGACTTCCATTAAGGCCCACTTTTGAGCAAGTATTCCAAGCAGTAAATTTCCTTCCATATGCACTGCAATTGGCCAGCACAAATGCCTTTAAGTGTTTTCTCTAACGGCAAAACAACTTGAATGCCAAAGCATTTTGCAGCTACTCACAACGTACAGTAACGCTGTTCACATGCAATGTGTCCCGTAGAGGGCACATAACCAGTCAAACGTGCATAATATTTATAAGTTAAATGTAACACTTTCTTTCTGTAGGCTACGTAAGTTCATTAAGATATTCGTACGAAAATGTAACCTAACACAGCAAAGGCATACAATTAGCTCTGTTACTTGCAAAGCTTCCAGTAGGATCCCGATATATAAGAACCTCTTTGGCCAGTGACTCTTCAGCTTGTTTCCTACTAATTGGCTGTGTGTTGTTCTTTATTGCTTGCGTTAGCCACTAGAAATATACACTCTATAAAAATCAAAATGTATTTAAAGTCATCTTGTGCTGCTTAAAAATAACCAGAAGCTCTAAACCAAAATTGGAAAACTACGATACAATACAGAGACGAAAAACCCTTGCAACAGCAATAGAAACAATTTCATCTTTAATTAGTATGTTAAACTGGAGCTGAATATTTTGGGAATCACAATCCATTTGTATTGCCATAAACTGCAAATAATGAAACGCACGTACATTAAAAATATTGTCTTTCCATAATGTGAAAGTCCACTGTTTCCACGCAGACGGTGAAAACCAGGATTTGATATAGTTTTGAACTGAAGATACATATCTGCAAAATGGATGATGCCAGTTTGTATAAAATTACAGCGCTTTTACGGAAACGTAGAGCACGAAGACTTCTGTATTCAGCCAATTCTGACAAGAGTAAAAAAGGTTGAATAACACTTTGTATTTCTACTTCAAGCAACTCGCTTCAATCAAATCACTTTTAAATAACTGGTGCGGTGGCGTAGTGATTTGAGCGTCTGCTTCGCAGTCGGAAGTGGAGAACAAGCCAGCAAGTTTGATTGTTGTGTCGTTGGGTAACGCACTTAACGGTATACCTCAATCTTTAAGTGGTGGTTAGATGGTGAAGACAGTACAGCTAACCACCAGCAGTTGGATTACTGCAATAGCGAAAAGCAATGAAGTTGCTATATGGCCTAGTAATTGCAATAAAACACTGATAACAATGCACTATTTGATGTAAACAACGTAACCTACTTTTGGGTGAGATGAACACGAGCAGACTCGTCAATGGTGCCTGTCCACTCAACAAGGAAGTATTGCAAGGGCAGCGCTATGGCAATCAAAAAGAAATGAAACGCTTGTAGTCCTGTAAGATTGGCTTCAGGCATTTTTCATTCATTTATGTCACTTCCAGGTTGTCAAGTTAAAATATACAAAGATATATTATCCTGAAAAAACTACTAATTAGGCTTGAATTCGGCATCGAGTTATTCACGTACTCACTAAAACCTTACGCAGGGGAACAGTTGAGTACTTGGGTAAAAAATACGCTTGTATACTCCACCGTAATCTTGCATACTCAAGCGTACACTTGTAGAACAACAAATGGAACAAGTGGAAACAACAAATCACTACATACGCTAGCGCACGCTTGAATAATCCAGCGTACGTTTGGAGAGTGTGCAAACAACTTTTTATCCGGTCAATAAATAAATCTAGAAGACGATTGAACTAAACTTAAGATTTTAAAACATGTGCGCTTTAAAATTTTGTAGCCAAGCAGTTCAGAATGTGCAATTCATAAAATAAAATAATATTGCAAACAATTGCAATACGACAAAACCAATGAACAACAGCAGCATCACGATTAAACAGCACTATTAAAAAAGAATGCAGGACAATTATATATTTTTTGTCAAAACTCGTTTTCACAGGAAAAAAAGCGTCAAAAAGTTTGCACAAAAGTAGGCAAGCAGTTGTTCTCAAACTAAGCCACTTGACTCTCAAGAAATTTGAAGAAATGAAAGAACAGAAATTTGAATCAAATATTTGTTAATCAACTTCTTTTAAAACAAACCCAACCCATCACCGACAGAGAATTCCCACAACTGCATGGTTAGTCCTAGATCTACATCTTTTTGGGAGGCTGCAGATTTTATTGCGAACTCTTTTTCACTCAGGAAGATTATGATTCGAGAAAAGTAGTTTAAACTTTTAGAAGCACTGGCTATAAGAAGCCAATGTCAATCGCAACAAAAAAAACGCATTCTCTTAAGCAAATGAATTGAATGAAGCAGTCCACGAAATTGAATGAGGTACCACTCCAAAGTTATCATCTATTGAGTGGCTTTTGCAGTTTAAAAAAGATGGTTGGAAGACATAATAAATCTTAAACCGTTTGCGCTTGTAGCTTCATTCTGTGCTCTAACTCTCTTGTACATCACAGGACAGTCCATGTTCTCACACTTGATGTCATTGCTCGATGCCACATTACAACACGATAAACATACCTATGCAAAAAATTGGGATTAGAAAACTGAACAATACTGATTGTGGATGCATGGGCCTGAACAGGAATCTCTTCTAATTCCAAAACGTCGCCTGCAACACGACAGCTTTGAAAAACTAAAACGTGCAAACATAATGAAACCGCAAAAAACAAACACTACAGCTTCTCGTCACCTTACCTTTGCAGTTTTGTGTGGAGTTGGTACGCAATTAAAGATGGCATGTATTTTTCATTGTAAGCCAAAAAAGCTTTACAGGCAAAAGATTTAAACGCAATAACGTCACGTTTTGCCAGCAGAGCTGTTTTGTTTACACCAAATTACCTTCCAAGCAGCTGACGCGTTACTTCGCTAAACCCAAATATTAATACGGGGGGGAGGGGGGGATACAAAACTATTCATATCTTATTTTCCTAGTTACATTGTCTTCAAAATACATTTTATTGTCAAAGTTTTGGCCAATTAAACCTAGGAAAAATACCCTTCCTGTGGAAATAAAACAAACATCAAGATTTTGAAAATTTACGAGTTTTCATTTTTCTAGGCGTAAGAAAATCTTAACATAGTTACATTTAACGGTATGACTAGCTATTGCCTAGGGTTAGGGTACCACCAAGTTACTGAATCAGCACCTTTAGCAATATGTCCAGTTACATCAGAGGATATCATATATCACCGTATCATGAAATTAACAAAATTTGAATATACCTCTAGATCTTATAACTCAAAACCAGTTGAAAACAAGGCGTAGAATTTGAACCTAAATTCATACCACACAAACGAACAATGTTTATTGGCTTATAGATATAAACTTTAACCGAAGCCAGCGTCTTAACCTCTTTGACCATTCCAGAATCCCAATCATAATAGCAATAAATATCAAGCAGGCTAAATGCCAATCATAAATTGGTGTTTCCCAAGTAATCTAGTCAGTTCAAGCAGCCGAATTCAGTTAACTCAAGTAGCAATATCAACTGTCGAGTTGGGATGGTTGAGCAGTTAAAGGTGACTCCGGTTTAGCTATGTTCTACACCTATAAGCAAATGATCATTGTTTAAATGGTAGGTATGGATGAGAGTTCGAACCCCGCACCCACCTTTGTTTTTAAGAAGATAGAAATTATAAGATCTAAAGAAAAAATCATTAATTTTCTTCAAAGTTACATCTAGAACAAATGGTTGTTTGCATGCACTCATCACAACTGCACTACAGATACAGTGCATTTCTTACCACTAAGAAATCTCCCTGAAGCACCGTTTCCAAGGTCACAATAACTAGAACTCTGCTGGAAATCAATTCGCAAACTCTAGATCGCGGTAACTGCACGTCTAAGTACCATAATAGACCTCGTACGACCCAACTGTACAATTACATTCTTAAAGTTCTCTGGTGTTCATTTCGAAAAAGGGCTACGGTAAACATTTACAACACAGCTTTGATACATCTATCTTACCTTATACATGTTACACAGTGTTCTATCAGCCAGTTGGACTTGAGTAGCCAACTTCACAGCACAGTGCTGTCGTGATCGAGTTGAACCGAGACATTGCGAACAAATGGCACCAGTACAGATCGACTTGCAACACACGCAATGACGCGATCCAAAATACTGCGAAAGTGTTGCCTAAAAGGAAAGTGTTGGGAACCAGATATATTCTTGTTGAAATCAGGAAATCATAAAATATAAAAATTGACCAGCTTCGTAATCTTAACAGAACTACCAGTAAATGAGCAAAACTTATTTGGCCTTTGCAACGACAGAACTCTCTTATTACATGTACAACAATAGTTTTTACGCTCACAAGTTTTCAAAAATTCTCTTCAAATTCAAAGCCGAATTCTTTTGTTATGTTTAGTTAAACGTTGTCAAATTTCAAAAAACTAACTAATGATGAACAATTATATAAGTTAGGCATAATTCAAGCTACAATACCTTCTTGCTCTTTGTTTCTTCCTCTACTGTGAAGTCAATCTCAGAGCGTGAGCAGATGCGAAGCTCCCTTGGAAGCTGCTGATACCAGCGAAACACATCGATACCAAGAAGTGACATTATTCGGTCGAGTGCAGGAAGCACCATCTTTGTGACGTAATAAGTTCCGTTTAACTTTAGATTCGGGTCAAGAAGCACATCTTGAGGACGTCGAATAAGCTGGTACAATGGGGTGCCTGGTGCACCGTGCACTACAACGTAAGGCACACGCTCACCTACACGTGGTTCGGAACGCTTGTCAGCAGCAAGACCTTTCCTAAATAAAAGAGCAATAATCCTAACCCTATCTTTTTTGCACATACGTGACAAGTAGGCCAAATAATTGGTATTGACTAACTAGAAAAAAAAGTCAAAACGCATGCAAAAAGGATTGTTTATAAACTGGTATTGTAAGAGAGAACCACCCTGTAGTAAACAAAATACACCTGCAGAACCACTTTGAGATTTTACAAAAAGCAAGAACGACAATTTATCTAAGGTACTATACAACTGATAAATCACATGCTTGACATCGTGGTAAATTTTATTGAGAAAGGTGAACAACAGGGTTATGACATTTTTGCAACCTCATATACCAGTATGGTAATTTGTTAAACTTTTGTCTTAACACAAGAAAATAATTTGTTACGTCAAAGGATTTTCAAAAACCGTCACCCCGAAATCAAATCATCGATTTTTTCTATTTTGCACGCCAAGATAACTTCATAACTTGAACAAGGCTCAAATTTAAAATGGAATGCAACTTAATCTCGAAGAAACTAAACTTCTCCTTTGCATCGTATTTAAAGATGTTTTACTGGTTTGTCTTCTGAAAATAATGACCATAAACCATTTTCTTCAGTATCATCAAAAAGCTCGTTCAAAGCATTGTTATTTCATCTGCTGACGCATGACTAAATAACCTGATCGAAAATAACGAAAAAAATGAAACCTAATCTGCCAAAATTTTGTGGTCTCTTTTGAAATTTGAGCTATACGCTTTTTTCTACCTACCTTTCATTTTGTCCCCAAGATGCAGATACCCTTCAATAAATTGTATTTTTTACAACATTCTACAATTTTTTTCTGATGAAGTCACTTTCCAAAGGTACTGCTCGCAGTTTGTGCTGAGGCTGTTGAAATTCATCAGTACAAATCAGTGGTAATTTATATGCGGCTGAAGTGGAACCAGTGCTTCAGGCCCCTTTAAAATTTACCGTAAAAGGGAAAACAAAAACCCCTCCTAGTATTCTATTCATTTTTCATTATCTTACTCCTGTCGAAACATTAGCTCGCTGAAATGGATATAAAATCTTCAAATCAACCAAGTCCAGATGCAATGTGGCTTTTCATTTCTGATGTGATGCCAAAATCCTAACACTTCGTTTTTTGCAACATGTTATATGGAAATCTCTAGATAATTCTGTCACCAACTGGTTGACCTACATTAATTTGTAATCAAATTTTCCGATAATGTTCCTTGTACCAAGTAAATATTATCCAGTTTTGATTTATTATTGTGTGCTTTTCCTGGTATTTCTTAGATTCTAGCCTACCTGCGTTGGCTATGCATTCCGAAGTTGTGCGATTATATGTGCATAGCAGCTAATTTTGGCTCGTCTACATTTAGTTACTTTTAATCTCAGCTGATGGTTTAAATCTAGATCTAGATACCAAAAAGCTTCTTAAAACTGGTATTTACAGCTTCGCTGCTTGACACTCAGCCCGCGAGAGATAGCGTGGAGAAAAACCGTCAAGTTCACTCGCTATGTCACTAGGGAAAGCACTTCAACCAGATTTCTCCACCTTAATGAGGCGAACAGATGGCGAGGCCTAGCATTAAACCCGTTATGGTGGCAAAATTAACTAAATACTGGCAAACAGGAGATGAGGTCAAAAGCATGAAAAATCATCAATGCACAAAAATATCCAAAATTTGATCATGCGGGGTAGCACATCAAATGTACTGATTATCTGCTTCCATACTCTAATTTCAGTTTGGAATTAAAAACGAATGTGGCATGAAACTGTGTTTTTTGTCCATGGATGTTGTGACTTTTATTTAATGTGAGCAGTTAAGATTTGTTTCGTAATGAGATAATTGCCAAAGAAAATTCTTGTACTTTTTTTAGATTTTGGTTCTTCTGCTGCAAAATTAGATTCAGCTTTGAAATTATTAATACATTAACATTTTCTCGAGATCATACTGTCAAAGAATTTCCGGTTCTGTCACAAAAGTACGTCAATCGTGCTGAGACTGTTGATAAATCTCAGAAAACTGGGTACTCCTTAAAGCTTTTGCTCCAACCCCTCTTTAGAAAGACCACCACTGATCCAAATATCTCAGTTTTTCTTTGATTCTCTACCAGTTTTCTTATATGCAACGTTAAAACAAACCACACACACTTTTTCTGAATCAAATATCACGTAAAATATTTAGTAAACTAAACAAACTTGCAAGCACACAGTGGGAAACTTTCGCTTATTTCTAGCCTACGGTATAGTCGTAATGTAAGGAAAACATCAGAAATATTACATGCAGTCATGCATTGTGAATACTTGCGATATAATAAACGATGCGCAAAATGTCATTATGACGTAATAGACCTCTGATTTTGGGATTGATGATCACCAATACGGCTCATCATTATTTGTTGGAAGAGTCAAAAAGGAAAGTTTACAAAGCCATCCTGTTGTTGTTGTTGTTACTTGACCCCTTCCGAGGGATGGGGGCATGGCGGAAGACCATGGAGCCCCAGAAGCCGGGCAACTCCCTAAGGTCTGGACCAAAGGTCGCAAAGAGACAGAGAGTCACCAAAAAGCGAGCGACGCAAAGAGTCCGTTGCTGGACAGTGCAGAATGAGATGAGAGGTGTCCTGGGACGAGTGTCCGCAGGTGCTGCAGGAGGGGTTCTCGATTCTGCCAACCCTAGAGAGATAAAAACTTAACAGAAGGCTATGTTCATTGGAGCGTGGACGAGAGAGAACACAAGTTCCTTGGGGGAAATCGAGGGAACATATGTGTCGAAGAATTTCGATGAGGCTGTACGCCTCCACTCCAAGAAAAGAGTGGATACGAGAGATAAGAGGAGAGAGACTATTAGGGATTGCAAAGGGCACGAGTAGCGCTCCCCATCTGGCCAGCTCATCAGCCGCGTCATTCTCCGAGAGAAACGAGTGTCCAGGGACCCATTTTAGCATGATAGAATAGAAAAGACAGTTTCTGCCAGAGAAATTGAGGTAAAAGGAAAGATGGAGGAGAGGACAGGGTGGCGAAGACAGAACGAGAGTCAGATAGGGGAAGGGAAGAGAAATGACGACTTGTTGGTGCTGTCTAGACCAGTAAAGAGCGTGCAGAATGGTGCAGGCTTCAGCGGAAAAACTTGAGCACACTGGGCATGCTGAAAAGAAAGGAGTGGCCTCGATGCCACAGAGACAGCAGTTGGCAAGTATGCCAAAGCCACCTTAGCCAAAAAAAGGAACAGAGCAGTCTGTACTTTTGCCAAAAAAAAAGGAACAGAGCACCAGATCATGAAGGAGGAGAGAGTCAAGATAAGCGAGGGTCGCACCTTGGCGAGAGAGAGAGGGCATCAAAGCGAGAGCATGAGGAGGAGAGTGGACTCCACAGTAAAGAAGGCAGGTTTCAAGGAGATGAGGGAGGGCAAGCAAGAAGAGCCTCCTAGGGAGAAGTAGAAGCAAGCATGAGCGGGTGAGTGGACGCAAAAGCTCTCCAGGAAGACGTGCAGAGTCCCCAGAATGAAGAGATTTTTGGAGGAGGGAGGAATGGAGAGAGGAGTCGGTTCTGCCATCCATCAGAGAAGAGCAAATAAGGGGAGCATAAGCATTAAGAAATGAGAGCGAGGAGGAGTTGTATAGAGAGATGTTGAACCCTACATAATCTGAGTAGGGGGTCAAGCAAAGAGGAGGTGAAAAGTTTAGTAAAGGATAAGCCCTGCCTGACGAAAATGATGACGCCGCGGCTAGCATATGTGGCATCAGGAGAGAGAATGCTAGATCAAGAGATGGGTGCAATGGTGCAGCAGCAGGCAGTGGTGAGGGAGCAGAGGCACAAGATACAAAATGGGAAGGGGGATAAAATTTTGGAGCAGTTAGGAGCAGGTGCAGTTGCATTGACTTACCCCGACAGGTCACTTTTCCAGCACACACTGAACAGGGAAAGATTGGACCAGGGTTGGAATGAACATTGACGCTCATCAAGAGCAGAAGAATGAGAAGAAAACGTCAAGAGAAAGGCAGAAGGCAGGCGACCGATTTTAATGAAGCAACGTGCTGCCCTGCGGTCGTTTAGGGGGCAGCATGGCAAAAAAATGGTTTGTGTGAGGGGAGTGCCAGGGTAACTGGAACCATCGGGAAGGCCAACAGCCATTTCGACCCAACCAAAACGGGGTCGGAGACAGCACCACCACGTTGAGGCGGCTGTTGATTGGTGCAGAAGAGCAGCCGTCTTCGTGTTGTCAACCTCCACGTGGTGTGCCCTGGTAACTGCTTTAACAGGCAGGCTAATGAGAACGGATCGAAGAAAGCAAAGCAAAGAAATGTTGTAAGGCTGCAAATGCACAACAATTTTGATATTTAATTTCGGGGTGACTTTTTTAAACATTCTGAGAAAGTAAATTCTTTTTACTGTTTTTGCACAAAAGTTTATCAATTTATAATCCAGGAAATCTTATACGTGAAAAGAGATACCAAATGTTTTAACCCCAATGAACACTAGATCGATTTTGTCTTCAGATCATTTGGGTCTTCCACCTCATAGCAAAAAAATTTAAATCCCAAGCGTGTATTCCTGTGATCAGTTAACGTAACGTAGGCGCAAAAGTGCTGTGATGACAGTACTAGTAACACAGACGGGGCCCTGAAAACATATGTCTTTGTTACAATTAAACACAATTGCTTTCTGCGACAGAAAGATAAACAAATACCACAAATAAAACCCCCTTCAACCCCACTGACCTGGCGAGCACCAATGCTGGAACCACCACACCTTGCTTGTAATACTTTGCTCCACGATATTCTTTGGCAATGATACAATCTTGTAGCGTCGATTTGCCATCGTTCAATATCTTGCTGCATTGAGACGAAACATATTCTTTAACCTGCACATAAATTGATTACTTTTGGTTGCATTGTTCTAATTAATTACACGGTCCAATCTACTTTCAAAAGAGAAATGAAAATACTTATTCATTTTCACTTTGAATATGGGTTTCAGGCTAAAAGTTTTCTTGAAAATAATGTCGACTATGGACCCATTTTTCAGCTGTGTTTGCATTGAAAACCTAAAAAACTTGCAAGCCTTCAAACCTACGGCCCACAATTAAATAGTGCCAGAAAAAAACAAACTAATGTTGTTCCAAACTAATTAACCAATAAAACAAACTAATTTTGTTCCAAACTAATTAACCAATAAAACAATTTAATTTTGTTCCTGCCCCACAACTTGGCAATACCAAATGACTGTGCCGATATAACACGACACTGCAATATCACTTTTAACCTGTTTCTAGCCGGTTCGAAAGCAGAACACGCAAGAGCAATAAAACATAGCGCAGACAAGTGTAACTAACAAAGTAAATTCCACTCAGTATAGAGAAAACACGAAGATAAATACAAGTCACTACTAGACTGCTACAATAAGGAATGTTTTACTTAACGATTTAATATCTACCAATTTTTACTTTTGAAAGATCACGGGAATCAAACAGAACTCGCAAAGTTTTTTCAAGAATCTTTGCAACAGCAGGGCATCCATCCCTCCTCACAGTTTCGATTCCTTTAGCATCAAAGATCGCTTCTTCTTGATCCTCCGATTCGTACGCATATCCAACATATCTCTTTTTTGTTTGCAAGATGCATGGCTGATAGATCTAAAGATGAACTGAATATCATCAGTTTGCAATAAAAGCGTCGTACTTCATCTTGCACTGACTCGTCAGCAGCAATAACTCAGCGATGAAGATCCTTTAAGACAGAGATTAACTGAAACAGTGCATTTGTGTCGGCCACAAAAAACCAACTGCCTTCAATTTGTTAAATAATCCAATACTGAAAAACAACAGAAAATTTCCCACGTAAATTGCCAAGCAAGATTGCCATTGATTAAAAATCGCTGGTCTAAAATTAACGAGGTTGAGACTAGCTCACGGTTACAGGCTATTTCCAAACAATAATTGCGTATATTAATCAACAATGTTACCTTTTCAAACTTGAGTTTTACTGGCCTTGGATTGCTTTTTGTGACAGCGTCAACAATTTCTCGTGCGACTCGAAATGCTTTTTTTCTATTCGTTCCTTTCTCCAATGCAATGAACATGCTATCTGTATCGCCATAAACCACACGAGCTTGCCATTTAGGATAGTTAGCATGTACTAATTCAATAGCACGTTCGAGTGTTTCACGGGCTTTATGCACAATGCTATCAGCAATCTGTAAGCGGTTGCAAGGTTTAAACTTTTTGCAAAAGTTCAGAACCACACAAAAAACATAAAATATTAAAGCTATCAGAGCTTCTTGAACTTAAGAGATAACAATAAAATGTGTTAATTTTGATGATGAAATCATAGGATTTTTAATCTCATGAAAACAGGAGATTTCGTAAAATGTTTGCTATTTTGACAGTACGTACTGGGCATTAAAAGATTAAAATTGGCTTGGTGTTCAAAACCTATCGCAAATGACCGTGAAATATTGTACAGAGACTTATTGCATTGTAACATCTTAAAAGTTGTTTTTCCAAAAGCTTTTTGTAACACATTTATCAGTGATGGCATTACCACAGCTTAGAGCCACACAAATCTTTTCCAAAGCATGGGCTCTTTACCATTTTTATGCTATTCTACTCCATGGCAAAATTATGGCTTTCATTTACACACCACAACATATATCAGCCGAGTTTACATCAGCTAAGCTCTAGCTTTTCCACTTTTTTATTGGAAATTCATGACAATGCTTACAGCTATTGCTTATGGCAATGTAAACTATTAACAATAGCGCAAATTAGACTCAACCAGTCATACAAGGTCTTGTTTTTTTTTATATCATTAACTCACCTCCACACACGGCATCCTCCCAGAAAAGCTAGCTGACGTATAACCATATGTAACATTCGCTATCAGTTTTAGTCCAAGTTGTCTGTGGTCAAGCATGGTCTTGGTTGCGCGGTCATTACACTTTTTTATTGAATCTTTCACCATGATACGAGTGTTCAAAATTTCTTCCAACATCGCAGGCAGTACACCAAGACGTACGTTTGTTTTCACATAAGCAACACCATTAGGGGCGACATGAATAGCATCTTGCTGCAGTAAATGCTTGACTGTCTTTATTGGTACGTCTAGCAATGTGCAGCCAAATGGTGTAGCACCAGGTCTAAAGCAAAAACATTGGTCACACTAGGAGACGCACTGTAAAACGACTTTAGTAAATTAAGAACGCAGCAAATCAGTTCAGTAAGATTTTTTTTCGTCATTAGCCAGTTGTGTGTAGGTAATGTAGCAGAGCGAACCGCTGATCACCTCAGTCGTAGAGTGCCCAATCTTGGAAGTTTTCTGATCGGACTCAAGGCAATCGCATATTGCCTGGCAGCGACTACAGTGGCATGTCAATTCAGGTTCCTTATTACCAAAAACAAAGAAGTTCACCGAAAAAAGAAAATATACAAAATTTCCCAATAAGTTGCCGGTAATCTCAACTTTTGTCGTTAACTTTTTAGTTTTTTCAAGCTATTTTTAATTTCAGATTTTAGAAACACATTGTAATCATATCCAACATTAAATTTTACAACTAAACACCCTTCAATTAAAATGAAAAGAGTACTATCCTGTTGGTTTTATTTTTTTCACAGTCCTATTTTAATGCTACCAAAAACTACTTACGTTTTAAGACATTCAACACGACCGAGACATGTGGAAAAGCAATAGTTATATGCAATAATAACTGATGGGTACAGACTTTGAAAGTCAACCACAATAACTGGTTCACTGTAAAACCGAGATTCTGGTTCCATGACTAAAGCAATAATTTCAGGAGCCTTCTGTCCTGCTCTCTGCAATGCGCTGGGAGAGACTGCCGTGTAGTTCAGAGAGTGAGCTTGACGTAACATCATGCTTTCCACCTACCATACATTACGAGATTAAATAAAGCTGCAGATCAAAACTGCATTGAAACAGTTAGTTGAACGTAGTTATAGCCGATGTACAATAGCCGAGAACTTCAATGTAGTTTTAAAAAAAAGCTGCTTTGGCAAAATCTTGCAGTGAAGCACTCAGCAGTAGAAAGAGCACAATAAATGGAAAGAACTTAGAGTTCGCAGATTGGTGTATTTTGAATTCGATCGTAAACAATAAAGTAAACTTTGCCACATTAGCTGTTTTCTAGTTGAATTACTGTAAAACCGAATTTGAAAATTATTCAATTTCCAGAGGTAAACGACCAAAAAGTAATCACGAGTCTGGAAGAAAAAAATATCAGAATAAAGTACGGTGTTTCATTTTCGGGAGATAACATAAAAATAATCAATTAAAAAAATAATGGGTGCTACTATAGCGTGAGGTCTACCACACTATAGCGTGAGATGTACCTCCGGTTACTACTATAGCGTGAGGTCTACCACTGAGTTATTTATCCCTCACCCCTCTATAGCTACACACTTACTACTATAGCTATAATAATTCCAAACACCACACATACGAGTACATTCCACACACAAAGGTAAATTTATTCTAACGATACACACTTCGTACATCTTCTAAGAATGGCACAAATAAATCATTGGTTAGGGTTAGGGCAGTGGTTCTAACCCTAACTTCACGCGGTTTGCACCTCGGTAGGCGCGAGTCAGGCGGTAGACCTCACCCTGCATCTTTGTAGGTGACTTATGTTGGCAGACCTCACGCTATAGTAGCACCAAATAATGAATATAAAATATTTTTCATTCGTTTGGATGAAGATTACTACGTCATGACAAAACAACATGAATTGTGGTGATCAAAATCAATTTACAATGCCTGATCCAGTGAGCGGATGCGAAAAGACAATGTGAGGCTGACGTAAACAAGCGCGGTCATCACGCCTGCTATCGCTAACTTATAATTTTTTCCCAAAGTTAACAAAAGCGAGACGGAGACAAAAGAATAAACAGGCGCAGCATTAAAGAGTATTGAAAAATCGATATGATGAAAAGATTTTAGGAAAATTAATTTGATAAATAAATAATTATCAGACAGAAATAATTGAATAATAATACTTGCAATTTCAATTTTGGGCTAAAAGATATGCTTTTAGAGCTTAAAAATGTTTTTTTCAGAAGTTAATTTTTCTTACAAGTTTTGTGGCAGCTTTTTCCACACTGTTGCTCCAGGATATTTTACCGTTTTTTGAGAGCATTTTTTGCTTACTTTAAATAAAAAAAATTTATTGCTAAGCTAATGTGGTGTTGATGATCATGAACAGATGATAATGTAATAAAATAGTCTTCACTAATATCTCGTAAATTCTTTATTTTAGCTCTTTAAACCTATTTGAATAACTCCAGATAATAAAATTTGTTTAAGAGTAAGCATTTTTGAAGAATGCAACGGCAAAATTTAAACTCCAAGTTCCCCTCACTCAATAATGTTCAAGTTCATCAAGCAGTTTATCATGACCGACAGAGTGGAAAGTTTTAGCAACCTCAAGAAAAATGCTACAGACTTGAATACACTTCTCGTTACAGTGTAATAAACTCTCAAAAATAAGTTGCTATATTTGTAGAATAACTCTTTCGACACCAAACTGATGTTTCTTGACTGAGTTGTACTTATCACAATAGAATAGCAATCTTTTATGCAAGAGAACTTCAAAAATTGTGTTAATAGGGAATAATATTGAAATTGGCCAGTAATTACTGCCACTTCAAGTCGATCCATTTTTATGCGAAGATATCACTTCAGCGATCTTTAAAATGTCTGGGTATACACCTCGTTTTAGATAATTGGGTCATGCTGATCTGGGTCAAAATACTAAACGGTGGTGATAAATGTCGGGTTTCCAAGTTGGAATATAGAGGCCACTGAGTGCATGCACATCCAAAATCAATGTTTGGCTTTATAAAGTTCAGTTTTGCTGCTCCTGTCCTATTGTGGTGACGTGTAGGAAAGTACTTCTCAGAGAATAACATTACTATTCAGCCATCGATCTTGTTTCTGCGTGTTCCTACAGGTCTTTCCTAATCATCAAAATGCTACCATGATTTACTCACCCTATACTGTGACCCACGTGTAAGGACTTCATAGAATTGGATTCCGAACAAGCGAGCCAACTCTGACGTTCTTCCAACAATGTCCTGCTGCGAAATAAGCTTCAGATTACCCAGCACTCTGCACATGTAATACTTTATAGCACGGGCTCTGGTATGGCTCTCGTGGTAACGATTAGTCAGAGAAGAGTGAGGCTGATCAAACCACAAAGTGAGAGTACGTGGAGAATAGTAGGGGTGCCTTTGGTGTAGTAGGTGATAAGCTACACTTTCAAACTTGTAATCGTACAAAGCCACTTCACTACGCATTAATCGCCACACATTGAGTACAAGTCGTCCGACGATGTGAATCTCAGAAGCATTATCAGCTCCAAATTCATCTTTCTCCGCATTACACCAGCTGTTCATCGCGTCATCTGGTGCACGCGATATATACCGACACAAATCATATCCAAGCTGATCAGCGCGAGACAAAAGAAAGCCCCAAGACTTCATCTGCACTTCATACCCGAGTAAGATGTCTGGGTCAACGTGCAAAATGAACGTAGAGAGGTGATTAAATAATTCATGCTCCGATGCAACATACACTACTTTCAAGTTGGTAATTCCACATACACCAGGGCTATGATGACAAGTCGCCTCTGCATCAACGATAAAGCAGCCACTGAGCACAGTATCGCCAACATCGTATTGTACAGCATAGAACAGAGCTCGTATTTCATCGATTTCTGGATCAGGACACAGATCGAGTCGAGTGCGAATGTGCAACTCAACACTCATCAATACAAGGTGTTGTTGTTCCTGCACTGACTTCGCTTCAGCAAGATCCTGCTGCTGCGCTCGAAAGCCAAAAGTGTTTTGTGTCACTCCGACTACACGGGAATCAAACCCAGGATTGCTAGTGTTTATCGAATGAAGAGAAAGACGACTTGACGCATCAGGCTGCTGATTTGACGGGATTAAATCATCGTAACATAAGCCACCACAAGCACTAATAGATGGCTCCAAAGGAACCGAAGAAGTTGGACTCGGCGATAGTTTTTTGCGCTGCCGAAAGGTAGCTTTAAGGTTGCTAGAATGAGCAGTTGAGCTGGCTAACCGTTGCTGAGTTTGTGAATCTACACTGCGTATATCGGTCTTTTGCGACTGCTTTTTGTTTTCCTCTTTTTCAAACAAAGAAGACACTTTGAAAGATGAATGTTGAACTGATGTTGAAACTTCATTCTTACTGACCAAGTGTTTCCTAAGACTTTTATCACTATCGATTTGGTATTTTTGTTGTTTTTGTATTCGATCCCAGACTTTAGCAGGAGGTGGAGGGTTTTTAAAAGGCTTTATAACGATAATATTGTGTTTAATGATTGTGCCTTGTCTTGGAGCTGGTAATTCCAAAATCGCATCACTTAATTGGTAAAGTGGAAATGATGACGAAACAAGTTTCCAGTGATGTAATCCACACAAAAAATGAGTTGAAATAAATTCCTTCAACATTTGTTTGCCATGAACAAATCCCCTGATATGTGGTGTTTGAAATCTATAAAAATAAATTATTATTTCCATCTTCCGGTCACAAAAAACCATTATGCAGCGTCCCGACCCTAGTTTGAGCTGACACCACTGCTAGCACCATAAGTGCAACAGTCAAACAAGGAATATGGCTTTAAAAGGTGTTTTATCGGAAAAAGCGACGCAAATAACTATGCAATGTGTAACTGGTTCTACTAAGCCACTTTCTACTGGTTCGAGCAAGTGAACATATTACGGCATTATCTTTTGCTTTAATTGCACTGACCATGGAAAGTATTGGTAACTCCAATAAATGCCTAATCAACTAGACATTATATTCTATGTAAAGACTACTTACAGTCATACTGCACTTTTTGTTTCAAGTAGTCTATACCGGCACGAATTACAAAAAACTTATGTAAAACAATACTATTTTTTAGATAAAATGTACCTTGATGCTGAATTCTGAGCATCGGAAGAGTTGCTGTAAAAGGGTTCCTTGCTTGAATTATCAAAACAGGATGGGGTTTCTTGCAAAAACTTTGCAGCATTATCCCAAGTAGGTGGCATAGGGCACGCCTTCACTACTAGAAAGCCATCACCTCGTTTAACTGGAGTTCGAATGGATTTCGGTGTACTTGAAACAAGATGAGAGCTGCTCGTACCAGTACCAAAAGAAATTCGCTTCGCTCTGGAGATTTTCAGCCGCTTTCTAGTCGGCTTCTTCAATGTATTCAATTGGCGATTATGCAAGTACTAAAAAATGAACATGATAAAAGTACGGTCAAAACTGAAAATATATGTCGTTATTTACCTCTTCTCTTTCTAGGTCAGTGAAAGATGTAAACCAATACTCGATTAAGATCAGCATACGGGAAAGCAGCAGCGCATTTTCCACCAGTCATGAATGCAAATTGCAAGACTGGTAGCCAGAACACCAACAAGGCGGACGCCATTAGTGGCTGCCTAATAGTTGCCTTACGTAACATGCTAGCCAAGCAGTAACGATTCTAATCCGAAACAGCAAGGTCAAACGTTTAGCTACGAATCTTGAATTAGCAAAAGCTCAGCTACTGAAATTGCCGTCATATCAAAATATATTTGAACGGTTGGTAATTAAAATGCAGGGAGACAGAGCTGAGGTTTCAAATTGAAACCCTGATAGATAATCATAAGCCTGAATCAACATTTGAATCACTTGGTCGATTTTTGTGGAAAATTAAATTAATTGCTGCCACATTGTCATTATGATTGCAAACAAAAGGACAAGACATGAATTCCACACCCTTACTTCATCAGTACGTTCTGTTACAGAAGTAGGATGGAATGTTGATGGCAATAAAGAATTCTTTTTCCGCTTTGTTGAAGATGTTGAAAATGAAGGTTCACTCATTTGAGAAGACTCTAAATCAAATTCAAAATTTTATGACTACTGCAAAGTGTCAAAATAACCTGTTCGATTTTGAGAACGAGATTGATGGAGTGCTATTTATTCCACCATAGTTTGTTTAGTGTCACTGCCGGTACCAGCATAGATGTGAACAGATACTCTAGTAAAACCATGTTTCGTTTATAAAGACCAAATGGTTGAAAACGTGTTTAAAGTCTCGGACCATTCTACTTAGAGCTTAATGCAGTCAATTAATACCAAAAACATTTCAAAAACCTCATTACCAATAACATCTTCGTTTTGCTCGGAAACCAGAGTATCATCACTATCATTTGATGGGTCAGCAACCAGTAAATCTTCAATTCCACTTTCCCAAGGCTGTGTCATGACGTCACTTGTATCTTCGTCTGCCATCTCAGAGACGTTGAAAGATCTACAAGTTTGGGTTGTAAAGATAATAGTACAGTAGTATCCACGCGCATCACACAATGCCCAGTTTGCTTCACAAGAAGGGAAGAAATTAAAAATAACATTTTCGTTTCAGGAGTTAGGAACAAGCAGCTAAAAAAGTCCGCAAGGCTCATGACACCAAGCAGTTAACAGAGGATCCCGGCATTACCTAACTACTTCCATGGTCGTGTGGCAGTGGCATTGAATTCCTGAAATTCATTAAAAAGTAAAAAATGAAATATAGTCCCACATTCATAAAAAGTAATTTTATAAACATTTTCACTAACATACCTACGCGGAGTAGCAGTCAGAGTGACATCATCTTCACTGTCGCTTTCTTTATCAGCTAAACCGTTGCTATGCTGCGTTGCTAAGGACGAATTGGTTTCTCTAAAAGTGGCAAATTATGCATTTTTCAACTATTTAGTTGGGTGGTTGGCAATAAGTTAAAACAAACCTTTCGTCATTCTCCGCAATGCATTGTTTCTCCGGTGAAATTAACTGCGAGACTATCGTTTCATTAACAATCGGTGACATTCTGGAAAGAGCAGTTTATTTATACCCAAATATTGAGAAAATGTTTGCTTTCCACTTACTTTTGTTGCAAAATCAGTTCAGCGGATTCCATAGATATAGATCTGCTACTAAAAAGCTGATCTTCCAAGCTTGCAGATCTACCACGAGAGCTGGTAACCTGCTCTGGCATAGAATCATTGCTGCTAGTCCTTTTTCGTGATGAACGATCTTGCATTTCTGTTAACATTCTCAAAACAGAATCGTCATCAGGTGTGCTGCTTTCGAAGCTAAAACTTCGAGAATGAATTCGATTTCGTTGAAAACTTCCATCTAATTTTATTCCAAGATCCGTCTCCATTGACATAGCAAGAAAGGAATCTTCACTCTTTGCACTTTCAGGCGAATTGACATCAACAACAGGCTTGCAGTCTTCAATTTTCATTCTTGTGCTAGGATTTGTACAAACTTAGAGCTAGAAAAATAAAGCTTGAAAATATATACGTTACTTTGATTTCGCAGTACCAGAAAAAGACGGGTGTTCATTTGCACATGAGTGGAAGCCTTCCTTTAATTTATCAAAGGTTGAGACGTCTTCTACAGATGAACAACGAGGATTTAAAAATTCGTTAAGTATCTAAAACAACAATAAACATTTCAAGATCGTAAAACAACATTGTTAAATACCACCAATCTACCAACTTTAGTTGCATTCACTATTTACAATCACAACTAAAAAGATGTACCTTGTTTACATAAAAAAAAGTCTACATTATATGTTTGTGGCATCGAAGAAAAGTTGCTACATTTTAAACATTTTGAGTATTGACTCCAACAGTAATGAATAAAAATATCAACCAACAGTGGTTCTAATTAGTGATATACCGATACTTTAGTATCGGCCTATTTTAATGGTATCGGGTAGTAGTATCAGTATCGGTATCGGTTAAATATAGCCGATACCTACCGATGCTCATTGAGCACAAAATAAATATAAAAATTTTTTGTTATATTTTTCATAGAATAAATATAAAAAATTTTTGTATCCCCCCTGGAACTGGATTGGATTTGTAACATAATTAATGATTTGTAGTGTATCAATAATGACCAGGAAGAGGGTGGTCTTCCAAACAGGACCCAAACATCGTGTAACACTCAATATTGTGTTCATATAAATATACATGTTAAAAGTGTTCTATAAATTTCAGTTTCTCTTTTAACTTCAGAGGCAGTGGTTAATAAAAACTACTTCTAATAAAAGCATTGTAGGGAAATTTCTTAATGTTAAAGCCACTGATGCCAAAACAGTTATCTGCAATTTAAGTAATAATGAATTTTTGAAAGCAGGGAGTGATGAGAAAGTTTTTAGTTTTGACTTTAATATGAAGGCAGTTTATTTGATAAAAAGAGTGTGCAGTTTGTGAATGGTTTTGATTCTTTTAAGTATGGTATACACATTTTTCAGTTTTGACTTACCAAGCTGTTTTTTTTGCTAGAAAAGCTGCAGTTTACTAGTGTATATTTTTAGTTTTGACTTGTGAGTGCTGTATGTTTGATAATAGCTGCAACCAGGCCGGGAAAAAATGGGGAATCCGGGAATGAGATTCCCGGGAAATTTTGCTAGTTCGTGGGAAATTTTCACCGATTTTCTAAAAAAAAAAAATTTTGAGATGAAATTTCAGAAAAAAATTTTTGAAGTTTTTGTGGATAAATCGGCAATTTAGCTACGTTAAAGCGAGGCCCACTCATTAGTGAACAATCGGTAGTTTAAAGTCGCATCGTGCAGGTCGGTGCATCCTTTACGAGCAATTTATACTTATGACATCACAACAGCGTGATTATTAGCGCTGCTTGCTTCGCCTTCGGATCTCTTTGATAGCAACTTGTGTCGCCGGGTCGCTTTGTTTCCGTTAATTTAACATAAACCTTGTCACTTTAAAGAAGCTTAGTGCGAAAGCTGTAAATTTGATTTACCAACGGGAGTGAAGCTGTTTTGCGCAATCTTGTATCCAATTCCTTATCAGAGTTAGAGCGTTTATGTCATGGACTCATTCATAGTTATTGGCTTACCGAGTTCACCTACTGCAATGTAGTTGTATCAGTGTACTTGCCGGTACAATAATGGCTTCAAAAGAAACTAGATTTAAATCAAAGATTTCCATTCAGTGTGGTTGTTGTAAAGTATCTATGCAAAGGAACAGGCTTAGCTAACACACCAGTCAGCCACATCCCGGCTTGCCTATTAAAGAATGTGGTCAAACAAGTCTCACAGATATTTTATCCCGGAAAAGACCACATGATCGAGAAAATGAAGGAGAAACAAACCCAACCGCAAAAAAGAAAAAGACCAATGGATCACATGAAACACAATCTGGTTGTACTGCTGCTACTAGCGAAAGTCCAAGTCGAACAAATTGCTACTGAAATACAATCCGCAGACAGCGTAACGTCAAATACCCAACAACCTGAAGAACCTTGTCGTCGCAGAAGTAAAGCAGCTGAAGTTGAACAGATTGCTAATAGGCGATGCTTGTTCCATTGACGCAAGTGTTAGATTACGCTGCAGTGCAGGACTATTTAATTACGACTTTGCTCTTGGAATCGATTTCGCCGAGAGTAACCAGCCAGTTGGTTTTATCAACTTTAAAAAATTTATAGCAAGACACATAGCTGCAGAGACGCATCAAGCAACTTTGGTTCGTATTATATTAAAATTATGCTTTAGCTATCAATATTTTGCGTGAAGATTTCGCCGAAAAGAATGGTGTTAAACAAATATGACGTCATAATCGCCATTTCAAGCCGCGGGAAATTTTTAGTTCAAAAAAAGGATTCCCGGGAAACTTTGCATTTTATCCACGCCTGGCTGCAACTGGCTAATACTTTTTTATTAATACGTCTATGGAAAATTTTCACTTGCCGAGGTGTTTTCATTGTGTTGTCAAGTTCGTTTTTTTTCAATTACGACATTGTTACTTTCTCATTTTATTTTATTTTTTTTAACCTTTTGTGTTTGTAAGGTAAGCCTATTTTGTTTGAATAATAGTATTCAATCCATTGTTTTAGTATTTTGCTATAAAAAAGTACTGCTTGATTTGTTCAACTTTCTTTTACAGATTTGCAATAATATTGTAATGGATAATGATAGATAAATACCCTAGAAAAAATTCAAAATGCAATAAAAAGCTAGATTTACTAAATACATTCTTTGGTACTGCTTACAAAAGCTTTTATTGCTGGTGCTCAATAGATAAAAAGTATCGGTGATATCGGCAGTATCGGTATCGGCTTAAAATGTGGTATCGGTACATCTCTAGTTCTAATACCCTACATTTGTCTATATTCACTACAACATGTTTATCAGTTGATCACCAGAAAAACTTTAAAACTGGTAATTTGGTTCGCTTTAAAAATGGAAGCAATTCCGATGGAGCACATTATTACTACTAACACAACAAACAGAGAAAATTGCTTTAAATCGTTTTTCCAATGGCATTTTAACACAAAACTCGTAACACCTGGTTTGTAAGACTAGAGCATCATCAAAGCTAGCAATTACTGTCAACATTTGCATACAATGCACAAAATCACTGGTATATTGCTTAACGTTTTGCTTCTAGCAGTTTCAGAAAACATCAAAACTACTAATTGTTATCGAGCAGATAAAACATCCACCTTGAGAAAATTTTCTTCCTTCTTTGTCAACTGTTTAGATCGGCTTTCTGTTGATAATGGCAGCTCAATCAGTGAGCTATCTGTTCTTTGACGTCGTCTTGCTTTTTCATCATCCCATATTGAAACAATCCCAGGATTTCTACCAGTTGACAACTCCAGTTCAGATCTGCAAGCAATTTCTACTGGTGGACAACTCCAGTTAACAAAGCAATAAAACGCCCTGTATTCCATAGGTACTATTTAGCTGATAAGAAATATCTTTAACAGGCTTGCAATCAAACATAATCAATGGCTAAATAGCATTTCATTTACACGAGTTGCAATTTGTACTGTTTTCATATCACCGCGTTACGTAATTGAGATGGTAAGAGATGCCTTACGATCAAGTCAAGGTCTTAAGTTTTTTTTGTTTCTATTATAGTTAATTGTTATATTGAGAAACCGGAAACTTAACACTTCAAACTCAAAGACGAGGGACAGGGAGAATGGGAGCAAATGACCCAGGGCCAATAGTGTTAGGACCCCACAACTTGGCCCACGTAACTAGATGCAAACAAACTATGCGCGCGCATCAAGGCGACAAACAAACTAGGCGCGGAATAAACTAGACGCCAAAGACTTTAAAAATAACCAACATTAAAATACCTGCAAAGCAAAGCGGGCCTATACCAATTCTTTGAGCTTATTACTACTAGACACATAAATTTTCAGATGTCCAAAATATAAAGCGACAGTTAAGACGCGTTGCTATCCTACCAAAAAATGTTATGTGCCAGGCATGTGCATTACTCATCAAATACGGAAAAATTAAGAAAGTAAGTCAGACCTTAAGCATGATAAACAAATTGCTTAGAATGTAGATGATTTGAAAATTTTCCCAATATTTGCCGTGAAATGGGAAAAAATGTAGAGTGTACCTAATGTAACAACCCTTGGAGTAGGAACTTGTCTGCTACAGAAAATTTTTCAAAAGCAAACACAATATTTACAGTAATATTTCTATTGACACAAAAAGTAAAAATGCCAACAAGAGCCCATACGATGCTAATTTTTATGAAACGTTTAGGTTTTTACCAATAAATGCACAAGATTGAAAAATGGGATTTATTCGCAATTCTAAGCAAAAAGAATGAAGTAAAAATGGTGGTAAACATTTCATCAAAACGTTTTGCTTTTACACTAAAAGCATCATCAGTTATATGAATACATAGTTACCTATGGCTAGACTAAGGCAGATAGGCTACTGGATTAAAAGCTGACCGCTGTACAACTAAATTTAATAAGGTTATCAAAATTATGATATCACAAAGTAATGACACCAAGCAACTATAATTAAAAAACTAGCAAAGGCAAGACTTAAGTTATGAAGTAAACTGCAGAGGTATTCTACTACGTATTAAATAAAATAAATTGGTTGCGATGCTCCATCTAGGTTCATTTGTGGCTGAATTTTTTGAATAGAAAAGGTTTCTTTGATTCGTAGCTTTCTGCGGTTGTTGCTATGACCAAGTATTTCAGGAAAATGGAAATTAACCTTGTGCTTAAGATTGAGCACAAGGTGCTTTGCAACATCTGATTCGTGATTTGGTTTTCCGTTTGGTGTATGATCTTGAATCAGTGTGACTGGATTTTGTCAAGTTTGGCCAATGCAGGATTGTCCACCGGAGCAATTCAGTTTATAAGCAATTCCAGCAGTGTGCAATAGGCCTTGCCATTGCCTATTATACTAATTGGAGTTGTTTTGTAATATCACTAATATCATAATTCTGATAACCTTATTAAATTTAGTTGTACAGCGGCCAGTTTTCAATACAGTAGCTACCTGTCTTGGCCTAGCCTTAGATAACTATTCATTTAACTGATGATGCTTTTAATGTAAAAGCGAAATGTTGTAATAAAATGTATACCAGCATTTATTCTTTTTACTAAAAATGACAAACATTGAAAAAGTTTTCGTGTGAACTCAAACGCCCATGGTGATGAGTTTCGTCGTATGATCCCCTGTTTTTCATAAGTTAGCAATTGTTCCAATTTTTGTGCTCTAAGTTAGAAGTTGGCAATTAAAAGTTTGCTGGCTGCTAGTTAATTGTCCTAACTGAGCATTTGCGTGAGACTTTCAAACAAAACCACAAAGGGAACCCAAAATGAGTAATTACGACGCATTTGAATGCTTAGTTCACCGTAATGATGGAGACGCAAAATCATTTTTGATGCCACTTTCGTCACTGGAAGCCGTACGTGTGAAAGTCACAACCACAATCAACATAGCATCATAGAGGTTGCGCATAATCAACACCGCAAGCCTCCAACGCATTGTTTACCGCTCACCTTGCGATATAACAAGACGACTTTTTGTAGACTCATGACCTTTGTAAAAAATCAATCAGCGACAATCTACTAAACACCAAAAAAATTATTTTTGCTGCCGCTAACCCTGTCAAACACGGAAGTGAATATTATTAACTTTAAGTCGCTTTGCTGTGCATGGTTTTTCCTAATTTGGCAACTTTCAAAATCATTGGCGTCTAGTTTGTCCAGCGCCTGATCACTCTGACGGATAGTTTTTGTCCAGAGCCTGCATGCGTGCAGCTAGTTTGTTCGCATCCAATCGTGGGGCACTTTGTTAGAAGGGACAACCACAACTCACAAAGACCTCTTTTTTTGGAGATTAAACTGAAACTGAACAATCTTGCATATTCTTAGGGAAAGCCTTTCCTTTAGAGATCAGCTTGAAATTGGGCAAGTTTTTGCGAAAGACCTTGAGATTGCACATTGCCTAATGACCGCTCTCAGAGTTTCCGTGCAGAACCACAAGTAGCAAGAGAACAGCTTGTGATGGTGAAGTTGCAAAAAAAGAGAGCGTAACATCTGGCCTACAATATAAGTGTCTTTATTCAAGAACATATTTACAATAATTTTCAAAAGATCAAAGGTAGCTTACAAGACAAAATGCAGCGACTACAAACAAGTACATGGATGCAGGGGCATTCGATGGAAACTCAGACACCCATGTACATGGCACCTTTCAGATTTTGCTAAAGAGTAGTCAAAACCTTGTCGGAGCAGTGAAGCACTTTAAATTCTTAATGCCCCTTCTGACAAATACCAACGTGCTATTATGGAATTTCATGTTTTACTTTCGAAGTTAGGAATGACTGCCACAAAAGCAAAACGGCTGATTTTTTTCCAGTAATTAGTTTAAAGAACAACAAGTGAGAAATGTTAATCAATTTGCAAACCTGTTCAATATATCAGCTGCTAGAATATCAACTTCGAGCTCACAGGAGGTTTGTTTGGGAGCAATTTCTACAGGAAGAAAAGCTTCACTTGGAAGAGAATCAATATGGAGAAAGTCGGAGCTGCTTTTGGGGCCGACCTTGCTCATTTTCATGTTATCGAAGTTTTCGCACATAAAAGAAATGCATTGACTGGTGCAACCAAGCGAATTATTTTGAGCATCAGTAAAAGAATAAAGATTAGCTGCATCATCAATGTCTTCACTGGAGGTGTGATGACTTTGTTCATCGGTTGAGGTTGATTTAAAAGAACGAAAATTATTCCATTTAAAATCGGAAGCAACATCTACATACAAATCGAAGTGTTGGCATGAGCACTCAAGATAGCGAGCAAACACATTATTGGTAACTGTGCAATACGAATGCTATGAAGATTATGATATAATTTTAACAGATCAAACAATTCAGACGTGCTTTTACTGATCCCGAAAAAATACGTAGAACTATAAAATAGTTATTAACAAATTGAAAATGTCTATAAAGTCGCCATATCATATTAGAGTATAGGCATGATATCCAATTCCTGTTAGAGCGCAAAAAATAAAACTTTTATTGTGAAAACAACAGCCAATACGACAGTATTATTAATATCACTAAGGTATATACAGCAGAAGAAAAGTTATTTTGATGATGACAGCTGCTCAAAATATCACAATAAACAAATAGTAGCAAATTGTGTTAAAATTGTGCAACTACGTAGAGGGTTACTTGATGGCATGTATTCATATAAAATGTTTTAACTTCACAACTAGTACTTTAAATCATCGTAATCAAGTTGAATCTCCATAATCTATTTCCAATTTGGTTGGATTATACAGGGTGACAGAGAGGCGTCATCCAAAATAGAGATCTAATCATTGATTATATTTAAATATCACTTCAAGTCAGTTTGTACCAGCGCTTTTTGATGGTGGAGATGTCTTCTTTGTATGGGCAAGATTCTTTATTTTTGGAGAAGCAACTCACATTATGAATTTCTCACTAACCCTTTTTGCTAGTCTTCAGTTAGACTGGGCTACCACGACGAGTAGACTGCTTGGTCCCACCACCTGTCTGCCACGTAAAAATGGAAACATCCCGTTAAATATCTTGCCCAAGGACACAACAACCAAGCTTGCCGGCTCGTTCTCTACGCTATCCTTTTTTGCTGAGCACGAAGCAGAGAAGCTGTAAATAACATTTTTTAAAGTCTTTTGGTATGCTTGGTATACTCACAAACTGCACTCAGCCTATTCTAGATGAATAAGATGTGTAAGGACACTAGAAAAAACTCAAGTTATGATACAGTAGTGAAGCAGTTGAGTACATGCTTATATTTTACAGCAAACCTATTAACAAACAAACAAACAAACAAATAGTACCGACCATCAGACTCAATTTTCGCATTTTCAGATGGCTTTTCTACTTCTAAATTTTGAACCTTAACTGGTTGAATACGTTTGGGCACAATTGCAAATCGCTCATCTTTTTCTACAACATAAATTAAAACTGGTCGTTAGAATTTATGCAGACTTACAGACTACTAAATAGTTGAAAAAGTCTTATCTATATCAGTGATTACCTATTGCCTTGCGAAACCAACAACATCTTGCATTTAAAATATTCATTCCATACAAATTGTAGTCCATAAACATTTGAAGAATAAATGGAATATGAGCTTCATGCGGTTGAAATGAAGTATTCATCACAGCACCTGCTTGTAACATTTCAGCAGCTCTAAAAAAGCAACAGACATTAAAGCATCACAATAAAGTTTGTAGGTTTTACCCCAAATTAAACAGGCAGCTGCATTCCTTAACTAACAAGGAAAACTTAATATAGTTTTTAATCTTCCTTAACACAGCAGCTGGGTAGGTATTCAATAATACAAATCACAAGTTTATAAACTGTGGTTAACCACTCTTCTTCCTCAGAGCAGAGGTACCACACAAAACAGATACAGTCGAATCCGGTTAATTGCATATCGGATAATCGCATAATCCGTTTCATCGCATTGAAATCGTAAATCTCAAACCATAGTCTATCATTTGTTAAGAAAATATTTTGGATAATCGCATAGCGGTTTATTGCATAATCCGCTTAATTTAATAGAATTGAAAACAATTATTCAATTACTAAACAAAAGGTTGCGAAATTTCAGTGACAAAAACACGATTGTTTCAAAGTCTTAACAGAAATAAACTGAAAGGTACAAAACAACACCGATTGCCAACGTCACAAAATGAAAAAGGCCGCCCCAGATTAGAGATAAATAAACAACGCAACGTGCAATGTGATTGATGTTCACTGATGCAAATCTTGCGCTTGTATATCACGTTTATGTGAAGAAGTTTTACAAAGCAATGAAGAAAACTCTGCCCACGCAACTGCTGTGATTTCACCAAAAAGTAAAGAAGTGCTTCACACACTTGATATAATTAGACAACTGCAATTTAAAGGAGAGAATATGGACACATTTTTTCGACTAAAAAGAAAAATGCAAGATAGCATGCAAAATAAAATCAAACGAACAACAATCGCGCAGTATTTCGCTTGCAACAAACAAAATTCAATTAAACCCTTTATTTGCATGTTTTTATTTACTTTTTGAGCAAGAATAAGACAATCGCATTGAGCTTGCTTTGAAGTATGACGTTTTTATGCGTGACGACCGTTGCGCTTCAGTTCGACTTTGCACTTTCGCATAAATGCATAATTCGTTTAATTGCATAAAAAGGCTTGAAAAATTGACTATGCAATTTACTGGATTCGACTGTATATCCAAATTCACATAGATAAAGTGCAAACCCTACCAAGAGCAAATTTGGGGAAAGAAGTAATTCATTTTGAACAACCAATAGCTTAAGAATGTAGCCACTGTTGGCATCAGAACAAACACCGTCCCGAAAAGCCTGTCAAGTTTCTTCAAATATAGCTTCCGAGATACCAGTATGCTGAACTAAAATAAAAATGATATCTTACCGCTTAATGTCACTAGGAAAGTAAAAATAGATTTTCATAAATGCCTCTTCTTTGGCATGGAAGCCATAAAACGGCCTAAAAGAATCATAATATCAACAACAGTTCCACAGAATGATACGACTCTACACTTACATAGCACAGACAAGAACGATTTTGAAAACATGTTCTTTTATTAACTTTGATTTTCCAGCAGCTGAAGAATTTAATGCATGGTCAAGACTACATGCCAGCTGAAGTAAGTATTGCTGAATAGCAGCTGGTTCTGAAAATTTTAAATTTGGTCCACAGTATGGTACCATAAGATATGGAAATACACCATGGACATTAATGCATGCACGCTGCCCTAAAAATAAAGAAATTGCTGGTACAATTTTGCACAAAATAATTAAGACTAATCAATAATAGAGGGCGCTTACCATGGAGTGTACTAAAGGCTGATATTGAATCTGGTGAGATTTGACCTTGCAGCCTCCTGACTACTAATCAGCTGCTTTACCATTTGAGCTATGAAATAATAAGCTTGCGTAAGGCTAATTTGCCGTTATAGACTATGTACCTAGCCATTTGCTGTTTATGAACCAAGAAATATATCACTCTAAACACAATTTAGAATAACACCACACTTCAGTTCATTTCATACTGAGACAAAGTTATAGTTTTATTTTTTTGGCCTCGAAAAAATAAAACTTATAACTATGGCTAGGCTATGTGTAGAGCTTGCACCATTATTTACTGTTCAGACCTGCTTTGAAGTAGTCAATACTGCTGAGACAATATATGGCTGTCTCAACTGCAATCTACATAACATGCTTTTTTCAAGATCACAACACTTGAACCTAAAATTAATTAGCACCTAGTATAGGGCTTTAGGGTTACCCAAAGTATTTACAAGGTTTTGATGCATTTTAGGGTTCCGCAAGAGCATCTTTTTTTGATGCAACAATTAATCTTATGAGGTGTTTTGTTTGATTTCATGCATAACAATTTTATGTCAATTACCACATCGCATCACAAATGCCCAACAAAGCAAAACAAAAAGTTGATTTTGCAGAAAACTCGAGAATAGCTGTTTGATTTTACTAAAAGAAGGCACAATACAACTGGATGTTTACGTTCTTTTTAATTTGATTACACCAGGTGGAATATCCGAACATGAGCTGTGGAATCACTAGGTTACCTGTAGTCTCCATAATTGCTTTCAGTCACATACTTAATGCACCATCAGTGCAATCACAAATAATCAAAGAGATTGGCAACGAATTAAGTCCGTATTGTTTGTCCTAACTGAAGGCAATGATTTTCTTTTTTGAGGATTAACATTTCCAAAGTCCATTTGTCAAGACAAAGGGGGATAGCATGCTATCAAAACATCCTAATAGTTGCACTGCTGTGTATTATCAGGCTAGCAGTCTAAGGGAGGTATGATATGATATTTACTAGCCAATGATAGGTCGTTCCCTATCATTGACTAGTAAGTACCATATCATACCACTCTAGCTGCTAGAATTCGAACTCCTTGAATTTATGAAGACTTTAAAAAAAAAATCTTAAAGAATACACTTGATTTTTCTTTTTATTTAAATCATTGAGCCAAATGTAAAATATAAAACAAAATAGCATAGTTTCATATTTGAAATTATGTAAAATAGCAAAGACTGAGATGATAACAAGAAGGAAGATGATGCAAAAGTGGCACCATCTCTGAAGTGTATCAAAGATAATTCAACTGCACCTATTGTAAAACCAAAAAAAAATAGGATGACACATATTTAAAATATGAATTCTATTTGCCAAAAAGCCAAACTCTGAAATCGATTCCTGTGCCTACATGCCAGATTTGTTGCAAAAAATTATGTAGTTTGACTGTGGCTCCAGCTAAATTACAAAAGAACTTGCAAGTTAATCATCCAGCATATGTAAAAAAGACAACTCCTGACTTCAAACAAACGAAAAGCTGCTAGCACTAGCATAAGGACTCTTTCGTCAGAGCCATACACATACATAGAGATTTGTTGTTGACTTCATAATGACTTTGACCACTTATTCATGAAATGAAGAAGTCATTAGCTTGACTGAGAAAGTTATTTGACCCGCATTGCAAATTGCAGTAGAGCAGTTTCTTGACAAAGAAGCTGAGTATAAATTCTAGACCATAAGTCAAGTCAAGTCAAGTCATCCCATCACTGATGAGATATTAAGGGGATCTAAGAGCAGAAGCAGCTCTTTCTCTATTTTATATCCTTGCAGTGGGCCCATAACAACTTGGCAGTACGTATCTCCTCTCCAAGCCTGTTGCCACCTGTCCGCCACATAAAGATGGAGGCACCCCATTAAGTGTCTTGCCCAAGGACACAACAAGCACGCTTGTCGGCTTGTTTTACGCACTACCCTTTTTTGCTGAGAACCAAGCAGTAAAGCGGTGCACACGATTTTCTAATGTCTTGTAGTATGACTCAACTTGAGAAACAAACCCCACGTTTACCAACTGTGAAGGAGACACTCTAGCACAGGGGTGGGGAACCTGCGGCCTTCTGAGTCATGAAGTGCGGCCTTCCGTGGCTTATGGAAGTTCTTTAAAACTTAAACTCAGAATTATACATCTGACACCTAAGAGTAGCAAATACCAGTTCTGTAAACGCTAGATATTTCTTTTCTGTCATTTATGTATAATTTGACACTATTAGTTATCTATTATCACTTTAAATTTGGCATTTGTGAAATCTACATTTCAAGCAAAGCAAAAACGTACTATTTATAGCAGTAAGAGCAGTTCTTTCATGTATTTTGTGTACTAGTGCCGCTCACTATGTTTTACTCATGCTACATTCTTGTTCGGTTGTTGTTTAGCCCACTGCTTCCCGCCTCTATTTGTTTCAGATAGCTTCGTAGTAGTGTCACAGTACAGTAAAAGGTAGTAGTACAGCTTCCATTAGAAAAATTAAACAGCACACGTCATACCTTACTCGCCGTTGGTTCGTCAGATCGTGCTACAAAGGATGTAAACGCGCTCGTTATTGGTTACATATGCAACAAAAACTCTGATCGGTGGCAGTGTTAAACTGTGTTGCCAGGAATGACCATTTAATGTCAATTGGCATTATTGGAGCGTGTTTGGCATCGAATAAATATATCATAATGTCATACACGATTTGTCATTATTTTGCCATTTTCAGATTTTTTTCAACATCATCCTTATTATCACTATGTTATCATATGCATATATGAACTAGTTTTTACAATCGAATAAAACTGCCAAAAATGAACACGTTTACCTCTGTATAAATCAGAAGTCAGTGGCAATAAGTATCATATAGAAGTTCGCACATTTATTGTCTGTGGCCTCAAGGGAGAGCGGATAGTGCTGGTGTGGCCTTTATTTTTAGAAAGGTTCCCCACCCCTGCTCTAGCACATGCCATTGTGCTGGTGTAACACTACCTTTGTCCAATACAACAGCCAGCTGAAGAGGAATTTATATCAGGGATGCAAAATTTTTTTTGGAATTTAGTAGCGCATAGAAATTGTTGGTGGCACACACATGTATAAACCAGTGTTGCCAAATGGTTGTTGATGCTTTTCCCCAACAAAGTCTAAAAATTTTACCAATTCACATTAAATTTTCCCAAAGAAGGAAAACATGGCTGAAGTTATCAGAACCGTGAGGCAAAAGTTCCATTGACACAGCAAGCAGTGATCGACAAAGAGATGACTTATTTTTGGAGATCAACCTCAAGCACATGCTCGAATTTACCTAAACCAAGAGGCAGGATATGCATAGTGGCAGTGATTAACCTGCCGCGACCTTTTTTTTTCAGATCAACCTAAACCACATGCTGACTTTGGTCTTCATACCATTGGAAAATTTCCTCACCAGGTGCACATAAACTTTTCAGTCATGCATGTAAACGTTTTGGTCACAAACATAAACATTTTGGCCGTGCACATATACTTTTTGTTCAGGCAGCATGACTGCATTTTTGCACCCTTGTTTTGTATGGTCAAAAATTTATTGGATTAACTTTTACACAAAATCAGAAAAGTATTGGAAATAGAGCACAGTTGCTTGTTAACATTAAAATTCCAGATACTGAGCAGCTTACTGTCATCGAAGCATATTAATGTTGCTTAGATTTGGTTGTGAACACAATTGCAGAACAAGCGTTTGGAAAATTCAAAAAATTTATGACAGTAAAAAATAAATGTTATCAAAAATGGGTTTTTCCTTAACTGCTGATAGGGCCTCTGTGTAACTAAATGCTTATTGAAAGTTGGAGTTTGCATCAACACATCAGCTACTGCACACCAACACATTGTGCTATTAATCAAAAAGCTATCTAGCTCTGAAACTGCTTAGTTCTAATGTGGTGGTAAAGACAAATTCACCAGAATTTTTCAGAAAGTGAATGAAAAGATGGATGCTGACAATGTCACTCGTCTGTTATGCATGAAAGTGCCCTTGTTATCTCAAGGTAAAGTTTTAGCTTCTGTGTTCAAGTTAAGATGGGAACTTCTAGTATTCTTTGAAACAGCAAAACCAAGATTTTGCAACATATTTCTATGATAGATGATGGGTTCAGCATCAAAAAGGAAAGGAAAAAGTGGCCTCAGCACCACAGAGAGAGCAGTTGGCAAGAATGCCAGAGCCGCCCTTGCCAAAAAGAAAAGGAACAGAACCGTCTGTCCAAAGCACCAGATCATGAGAGGAAAGAGAGTCAAGGTGGGCGAGAGCTGCACCTTGGCGAGAAAGAGGGGGATCAGAGCAAGAGCATAAGGTGGAAAGGGTGGACTCCACCATGAACGAAGGCAGATTCCAAGGAGGAAAGGGAGGGCAAGCAAGAAGAGCCTCCCTAGAACAAGTAGAAGGAAGCATGAGCGGGTGAGTGGACGCAAAAGCTCGCCAGAAAGATCTGCAGAGTCTTGGTTTCACTCCAAGTTTGGCCAAACCTGAGATGGAAAAGGAGGTTGGGATACAAAGAGCCCGCTCATAAGATAAAAGAGTGAAATGAGTCAGGTTGACTCGTAGGGGAGGTAAAGAAGCCTCAGAGACAAGCAGAGGGATATGGGAGGACGAGAGGCAGCCAGTGATGGCGCGACTGGCTGCCCAGTGGAGGCGTTCCCATCTGGTAAGATTGGAAGTGCTTAAAAAAGGAAACCATCTGGGTGAAGCATAAGTGAGAAGGGACCGAAGAAAAGATTTATACAGAAGAGAGAGGGACTCCTTAGATGGGCCCCATGAGGAAGCAGAGATACAGCATAAGGCCTTGAGACATGGAAAAACTTGGCCTTCAGCGAAGATACATGTTTAGAAAAGTAAAAAGTGCGGTCGAAGGTGACCCCAAGAAAAGTTGGAGTGAGATTGAAATGGAGGCGGGAGCCAAGTAAGAGGTTGGGCTGGAGGTTAGCCTGGTGGGGATCCACTGAGAAGAAGGAGGCCTCACATCTGCTCAGATTGGGAGGAAGACACCAGTACTCAGACCAGCGCTACAATTGAAACAGAGCTTCTTGTATGGCCTCCACCACAGTGGGGATCGAGGGGGAGGAGGACCAAATGACCAGATCGTCAGTGTAAAGAGAGCAGCTGACGGAAGAAGGCAGAGAGACCGGAAGATCATTAATGAGGAGAGAGAAAAGTACAGGGCCAAGAGCAGATCCTTGCAGAACACCTTGACGGACTCGAAAGGAATGACTTTTGTGATTTTGATAGACCACAGAAGCCCACCTATCAGAAAGAAAAGATTGGGTCCAACGAGCAAAGCAAGGAGGGAGGCCAGCTGAAATTTGTTTGTGGAAAAGGGCGGGATGACAGACAGAGTCAAAAGCTTTGGAGAAATCGATAGTAGACAGGATCATCCGAGAGCCTGGCCTGGGTTTGTTAAACCCATCCGAAATGGACTGAGAAAGGTACAGAATTTGATCAAGTGTAGACCGTCCAGGGCAGAAACCGGCCTGGCGGGGAGAAAGAATGGAATTAGATTCCAGAAAGATGAGTAGACAAGATAGAATAATGTGTTCAAGAAGCTTTAAGATGCAGGAGGTGAGAGAGATAGGCCGCAAGGAAGCAGGAGAGTCAAGAGGCTTTCCCATCTTGTGTATGGGAATAATGGAAGATGTCTTCCAGATGGAAGGAAAGGAATGCGAAGACCAACAAAGATTGGAGATGTGAAGAAGAAAATCCATGCCATAGCAAGGAAGATGCTTTAGCATGGGATAGGCAACTTTGTCTGGGCCAGTGGCGATGGAGGAGGTAAGGTTGGAAACAGTCACATGAAATTCAGCGAGAGTGAAAGAAGAGCAAAAGGACGAGTGAGACTCCATAGGGCACGTGGCTTGGCAGAGCTCAGAGAGGTAGCCTCTGGCTCTGCTATGCAGGGTCTTTGGCTGAGAAACGGAAAAGTGAGATCTCAAGTAAGCGGCATAGACCAAAGCCGCTTCCCTCAGAGAAGAACAGTTGGGGAAGTTAGGAGAGGAAGAAGAAGACGAGGAAGATGAGCCAGCGATATAGCAAAGAAGAAAGTGCACAGATTTAGGTGAAAGAGAAGAGCAGGTCGTCTGCCATGCCTCAGCCTTGGCCTTGGTGATGACTGATGAAGCGCGTCGAGAAGCAGAGATGTAAGCCTGTCGATCTTCATCACTTCTGTGAGTGGTAGCAAAAGCCTTGCGTCTTTCACTAACCGCACTTTCCACCTCAGCAGACCACCAGGCTTTAGAAAGGCATTTGATGCAGCTGAAAGGAATGGAAGATTTGGCTGCATTCAGTGCCAGAGAGGTAAAAAGAGCAGCAGCAGAGGAAAGAGAAAGAGACGAGTATTCCTCTGCTGAAAGACAGTGAGAGTCAATGTAAGAGGCAAAGCCATCCTGGCGAGCTTTCTGAAAATTGAAGGAAGGGGGGCGCTCGTTGGGGTGAGAGACCAGAGAGAGAGGGACAGATAGAAGAATTGGTAGGTGGTCAGAACCAAGGTCCTGTAGCACCTCCCAGGAGCAGGAAAAGGACAAGAGAAGAGAGGGCAAAGGAGATGTTAGGAGAGGAGCGATGGAGAAGGGTGGATGTGTCAGGGTCATTGAGGGGCAGGAGGTCAGAGGAGATGACCCAGTCGAATACTTCCTCCTTGCAAAGGTTGGAAGTGACTCTTGAGTCCCAAAGGAGGTGATGGCAATTGAAGTCTCCCAGAATAAAGAGATTTCTGAAGGAGGGAAGAATGGAGGGAGAAAAGGAATCGGTTCTGCCATCCGTTGGGGAGGAGCAAATAGGGGGGACATACACATTAAGAAATGACACCGAGGAGGAATTGTTTAGAGAGATGTTGATCCCTACATAATCAGAGTAGGGATCAAGCGAAGAAAGAGAGGAGGTAGAAAGTTCAGAAAAAGATAGGCCCTGCCTGATGAAAATGACAATGCTGCCGCTAGCGTGTGTGGTATCAGGAGAGAGAATGCCAGACCAGGAGTGGGTACGATCAGAATGCAGAGCAGTGAATCCAGGAATCCGGAAAGAGTAAGAGGAGTTAAGATCGGATTTCTGAATGCAGATAAGGTCAACAAGATGGGATGAAAGAAAGTGGAGTAGTTCAATGCTCCTGGCTTGAAGACCTCCAGCATTCCATTGAAGAACTCTGAGAGAGTCATGGGAGGAGTGGAGGCAGAAGGCGAAGAAGAAAAGCCAGGAGCAAGGGACGGTGGTGAAGGGGCAGAGGAAGGAGATATAGAATGGGCAGATGGGGGATAAGAAGTTTGGAGACAAGGGTGGGACGAGAGAGCAGCGTTAGCAGAGGCGGCGCTAGATTGCACAGTGGAGGTATACATGTCGGAGGAGTCCAAAGAGGGAGTCACAGTGATTCGGCAGGGGGGCAGCTCCAAGAGTGAGAGCCGCCAAGAGCTCTAAATTGGGATAAGGAAAGTTATGAGCACCTTAGATGGACCCATTTGAAGCAAGCGCAGCATTGCACTGACTTGCCCCACCAGGTCACATTTCCAGTGTACACAGAGCAAGGAAAAATGGGGCCAGGGTTGGGATGAACGTTACCGCTCATCAAGAGAAGAAGGAGAATCAGGAGACGAAGAAGGGCAAGAGAGGGGCAGGAGAAAAGAAAAAGAGAAAATAAGCAACCAATTTTAAAGAAGCTGTGTGCTGCCCTTCTGCAGTCGTTCAGGGAGCACCATAGCCAAAAAATGAAGGGGAGTGCCTGGGATAACTGGGACTCTCAGGAAGGCCAACAGCCATTTTGACCCAACCCAAATGGGGCTGGGGACTGCACCACCATGTTGAGGCAGCTGTTGATTGGTGCAGATTTCTGGATCTCGGTAAATAATATTAATTTAAATGTAATTTTCAAATGGGAAGGAAATATTTGTGGATACAACTGTACAAAAACGGAAGCAAACTTGCAATGGAAGCATTGAAAGTATTATGTTGATAGCCCAATACATACTTGTGTAAAGCAAGTTTATCACCTCTAACTACTACTACAAAGAAAAACAGAAGTTTCCTGAAAAGCATAGATATGAGCACAAGAACTGCATTAAGTAACGTTAAACCAAGCCTTAAAAAAATTGTGAAAGGTTAATGAGGACAACCTGACCATGAAAGATCAAATATTTCAGTGCAAACCATTCTGATTTTTGTTGGCAAATAACATTATTTGTAGTGCATCTGATAACAACATGATTTTTTGTGCTATCAATTAAACTTGTTTTTTTAAGGCAGTGGCTATTTTGCCGTCGACGGCAATTTACCCTCAGAGACTATTTTGCCGTGAGTTGTTTGTGATTGGTCAATCTTAATGACGTACTAAACATGTGACTTTTGGTCGTCTCTGATTGGTCAATTTAAAAAATCAAAAAAAAAATTTTGCACCCCCAGGTCTCTATCCCCCACCCTGCACACTCCCTTGCAGTGTACACTGCCCCGTACATTTACATACCAGGCCTGCCCCTTCAGTGTACACTGCCTTTCTTTTAAAGCCCTGGCCAGCTGAGATTCGAACCCGATACCTTGGCATCTCAAGACCAGCGCTCTATCCACTACACCACAGAGACACTGTTGCGATTGTAGCAAATTTGGCTATATAAACACACGTGAATGATCACGGCAAAATAGATTCCAAGGGCAAATTGCCGTCGACGGCGAAATAGCCACTGCCTTTTTTTAACATTAAGTAATTGACAGTTCTGTGACATTTTCAAAAGTGTATCAGGAGATCTGTAGCATCAAAAAGTTAAAAAAGAGCACTGACCTAGCACAACAGGCATGCAATTGAACCCTAAATTAGGCAAAAGCAGTACATCATGATAGTGAGTTATTGCTGTAACTGGTTAACGTTGGTTTTAAACATATCTGCTAAAACAGTAATACATACCTAAAGGAGTTGCACCAAATATACGAATAACTGGAATTGTTGTCACCTCTTTTTGTTTGAACTCAGAATAAGTTACATCTAGATTAGGAGTTGGCTTTGTCATATAAAAACCAACAGCAACTATTCGCAAAGAAAATATAGATTTTTTTCCTACAGCAGTCATTTTTAGTGAGCTTAATCTGCTAACTTATTAATTTACAGCATATCTGATCCATGAAATCACTAAAAAGTACAACACAGTAGCATACAAACATACTAATAACTCATATTCACTGCATCCTTTTATCATTTAACCTTCTTTGATATTCTTAACAACTTTTTATTGTATATATAGGAACTGCTTACTTACTCTTAACCTTCACAAATTCTCAGGCAACTGTAAGACTACAGAAGTGGCCAGAGTCAACAATTTTAGAGTCTGAGCTCAATCCTGATCCATGAACACAATGCATGAATCCTGATCAAGTTCTGCTATGCGCAAGAAACTGATATTGGTCAGACTCCAAATAAAAGTATTTAAAAATTATTTTGGTGTTCACATTTATAGGCTACAGTTAGAATTGGCATCCTTATTACCGATATACATTTCATGCTTAATTAGGCTTCATGCATCTGCAATAATTAAAAATAAAACAAATCAAGCAGCAGCAGGAAGTGAAAGGATGGTTGAAACAATGCACACAAAATGCATAGGTTACATTCAGCAGGAATCAATTGGGGATAGCCATTATTAGTATGAACAGATAAAAGCATACACAGTCATAGTCACATTGCAGAAAGCAGCATAGATTGAAAGCAAGGCATCTATATGCAGGACTTCTTATTTGTGATCCTGCATACTTTAGCTATTGGGAGAGTAACATCACTAGCATATACAGCTACTACAAAATGACTTGGGACCTAAATCATTTTCACTCGTTTGATGAGCTTTCACACTGTCTTTTTCCCTTAGATGTTGCATTTTTGCAATAAACCATATATTACTTATTTGGTTGAAATCAATTACAATGTATAAAATGTGAACAATCAGCTATTGCCAGGCAATATTATAAAATTGCTTTGAAGATTTTATTACAAAAAAAATAGTGATGAGAATTCAGAGTAAGTTTTGAACAAATTCATTACCAGTTTGAGAGTTCTAAAGAGGGCAAAATAAAAGTTTTTAGTGTGATTGACTATATTTGCAGCTCTCTAGTTTTGGCTGGAAAGTACACCAGTGATGAAAAGAAGGCTCGGATTCTCGCATGGAGGCAGGAAAATGTGCCAATTAAAGTTATATGTGAGCATAGTGGAAGAGAAAAAGCAATCATCATGAGGATTTTGGCTGCAGCCAAAGAGCTTACACGCAATACAGTTCCCAAGCATAAATTTGTTGGTGGGAGAAGAAGAAAAACCTCACAATTTACTGACACCATTATGAAATAAAAACTTTAAAAAAATCCTTGTTAAACAGCATCTGCAGACTCTTCATCCAAATTTGTTGAAAAATGTCACAATTTGTACCATGCAGCACTTCCCCCAAAAGATCTTGAATTTGCCAAGCTGTATAGATGTGAAAAAAAACCTTCTTTCTAAGTGATTGAAAAAAAAATGCCTGGAATTTGCCAAGATGTATGCCAATTGGACCACTGAAGAGTGAAAAAAAGTAATGTTTTCAGATGAGAGCAATTTTCAAGTTTTTAGGATGAGGTCTACCACAGTGCAACATCCAAGGTCATCTGACTGTTTTGACCCTGAATATACAGGTATACGGTTGCAACTGTGAAACACCCAGAGTCAGTCATGTTGTGGGGAAGTACTTCTGGTAAAAAAAGAAGGGTAGGACTTTACTTTCTTTTGAAAAACAAAAAAATGAATGCTGATGTTTATGTGAAGGTTTTGAAGGAGCATATGCACAACTTCTTCTGCATTCATGGCTCTGAGGTGTTTATGCAAAATAGTGCACCCTGCCATATGGTCAAAAATATAAGTTTCCCAGGAAATAGCCCTGATTTAAATCCCATTGAAAATTGTTGGCAGAAAATGAAAAAACTATGACAAAAAAGAAAACCCTTAACTTGGACACCATCAAGGAAGAGCTGAAGAAAGTGTGGTGCCTGGAGATGATGCCAAGTTATTTTAAAAATTTAAGTGACTTTATGCCCAAACGCTTATAATTAGTTATTAAAAACAAGAGCAATATGCACAAACTATCAATAAAACTGTTTGTTTTAATAAATGTCTTTACAACAAATAAAAGCTTTGTTTTTCTTGGAAAATGAGATAGGTCTCAAGTCATTTTGCAGTAGCTGTACATTATGTGCAGACATTCACAAATTATCAGCCAGTTAGTAAGAGGCAGTGGCTATTTTGCCATCAATGGCATTTTACCCTTAGAAGCTATTTTGCCTTGAGTTGTGATTGGTCAATCCTAATGACGTACTAAACATGTGTCTTTTGGTCATTTCTGATTGATCAATTTTAATAACTAATTGAAAAATTTTGCACTACCAGTGTCCACTCCCTTTTAGTGTACACTACCCTGTACATTAACATATTGAGCCTGCCCCTCCAGTGTACACTGCCTATCTCTAAGTGCCCTGCCAGCTGAAATTCAAACCCACAATCATAGCATTTGAAGACCAGCGCACTATCCACTACACCACAGTGTCACTGGGCAGAATTATGGCAACATAAACACACGTGAATGATTACCGCAAAATAGTCTCCAAGGGTAAACTGCCATCAACAATAAAATAGCCACTTTCTTAGTAAAACAGTATGCTGATTAGCCTCCTCTTTGAAAGAGCAATTCTTGTTTATGGTTAATATCAAATTACAGTACTTTAACAAATTGTTGTCTATAGCATAAATTATATTTTTGGTTTGACTTTTAATGTATTGTAGCGCAACAGCAGGCATCCGACTGTAGTCCGAGTTAAAATGAGTACACTCCGTGTGGCGACTAGTCACTTCTATTGTGATAGCTAAGGATCACTATCTACATACAGTAGCTATCATGATAGAATATATATATACATAAAGCCAGGTGTTGTTGGCGACTTTCTACTTGTGTAGTGGATTACTCCCCTACACGTTATTATTAACCTCTGATAAAACTATCTATATATATAAAAGTCAATGTCTGTGTATGTGTGTGTGTCTGTGTGTTCCCTATAGGAAGAAAGGTTAAAAAGTTTACATAAAAACTACAAGCGTATTCTTATGTAAAATTCTCCGAGGAAGACAACGGAAGTAGTTCCGAACCTCTAAGTGCCCCCCTAAGGGAGCTATGGGGGGCAGAACCCCCCTTTGAAAATTCAAATATATCCAATTTAGATGAAATTTAAACCATATGTATAAGACACTAAATTAGAAAGCTTTCCAAAATTTCAGCCTTTTTCGACTATATTAGGGGGCAAAAAGCCCCCTTGAAAATTCAAATACCTATAGAGAGAAAAGTTAAAGAAGCTTCAAAAAATAAGTAAAAGTGTATTGTCATGTAAAATTTTCTAAGGAATACTGTGGAAGTGGTCTCGAACCTTTAAGTGCTCCCCCAAGGGAGCTATGAGAAGCAGAACTCCCCTTTAGTTTTTGTTAGGTACCACAAACAGAAAAAAATTTGTGACAAATAAAAATCCAAATTTGATGGTTATGAGCAAGACTGTACTTTTAGAAATCACCAGCAGATTTACCCGTCGTTGATCGGGTAATTATAACTTTTTCCAGGGAAGACAAGTACGGTATTTTGATTTCTTCTATGGGGGGCTACGAGCCTATGGGGCTCTACTTGAGGCCTATTTGTACTGTTGTACGATGAAACAAAAATCATGAAAACATATTAGAATATGGTTATTCAATTTCAATGTAAAAATTTAATCAGTCTTTACATTTTACACGATCAAGGACGGGTAAATCTGCCAAGTACGGTGTTTTGATTTCGATTAGAATCGTCTTTGGGGGGCTACGAGCCTATGGGGCTCTACTAGAGGCCTATTTGTACTGTTGTACGATGAAATAAAAATCATGAAAACACATTAAAATATGGTTATTCAATGTAAAAATTTAATCAGTCTTTACATTTTACCCGATCAACGACGAGTAAATCTGCCAAGTACGGTATTTTGATTTCGATCAGAATCGTCTTTGGGGGGCTACGAGCCTATGGGGCTCTACTAGAGGCCTATTTGTACTGTTGTACGATGAAATTAAAATCATGAAAACACATTAGAATATGGTTATTCAATGTAAAATTTTAATCAGTCTTTACATTTTACCCGATCAACGATGGGTAAATCTGCTAAAGGAATACTGTGGAAGTGGTCTCGAACCTTTAAGTGCTCCCCTAAGGGAGCTATGGGGGGAAGAACTCCCCTTTAGATTTTGTTAGGTACCACAAACAGAAAAAAATTTGTGACAAATAAAAATCCAAATTTGATGGTTATGAGCAAGACTGTACTTTTAGGAATCACTAACAGATTTACCCGTCGTAGGTCGGGTAACTATAACTTTTTCCAGGGAAGCCAAGTACGGTGTTTTGATTTCGATCAGATTCGTCTATGGGGGGGGGGCTACGAGCCTATGGGGCTCTACTAGAGGCCTATTTGTACTGTTGTACGATGAAATTAAAATCATGAAAACACATTAAAATATGGTTATTCAATGTAAAAATTTAATCAGTCTTTACATATTACCCGATCAACGACGGGTAAATCTGCCAAGTACGGTATTTTGATTTCGATCAGAATCGTCTATGGGGGGCTACGAGCCTATGGGGCTCTACTAGAGGCCTATTTGTACTGTTGTACGATGAAATTAAAATCATGAAAACACATTAAAATATGGTTATTCAATGTAAAAATTTAATCAGTCTTTACATTTTACCCGATCAACGATGGGTAAATCTGCCAAGTACGGTATTTTGATTTTGATCAGAATCGTCTTTGGGGGGCTACGAGCCTATGGGGCTCTACTAGAGGCCTATTTGTACTGTTGTACGATGAAATAAAAATCATGAAAACACATTAGAATATGGTTATTCAATGTAAAATTTTAATCAGTCTTTACATTTTACCCGATCAACGATGGGTAAATCTGCTAGTATATACATAAAGCCAGGTGTTGTTGGTGACTTTCTACTTGTGTAGTGGATTACTCCCCTACACGTTATTATTAACCTCTGATAATACTAATAATTAGTGGCAACACTGCCAATGTGCTTACGCTTTGTAGTGATATAAATTTGGACCTCGGAACTGCTGGTTTGTAAATAAACCTGTTCTCAGTAATTTGATTGAAATTTAGCTCAAGAGCTTTGGAAGTGGATTTGTGTAAGAAAAGTGAATTGTTTCATTGCAGGCTTAGTTAGTACTTTGCACTTGTGGTTTGTAGTTGAAGTTGCTAAGGTTGCTACTCAATTCCCCTCCTCAAGCACGTGCAGCTGGTGGAGATGTGCGTTAGAAGGGAGGAAGTTGCTGAGGTCGTAACATGTCTTCCCCGCTAACGTTGAGAGAGTGAGGATTGCCGGCCAAAGTAAGATTTCTGCCAATACTTCGATTAGAAGGCAGTCTTGACATTAGGGCTCGACGATGGCTTGTGCTGCTTGACTGAAGACGCTGCCGTCCAACTACATCGTGGAAGATGGCAACTACTTTTTTGTCGGGATCATCGTTGCAGCACAATGGCAGGCATCCGACTGTAGTCCAAATTAAAATGAGTGCACTCCATGTGGCGACTAGTCACTTCAATCATGATAGCTACTGTACGTAGATAGCAATCTACATATATAAAGCCAGGTGTTGTTGGCTTGTGGTTTGTAGTTGAAGTTGCTTTAGTGTGAATCTCTGTACATAATTACCGGTACGCATTGGTGTTGATGCTCTCAGCCACTTCCATTATTTTGCTCTTTTACACCATGTCAAGACAAGCAGGTCAACAAAATGAACTTACTGCTCTTCTTTGATAACACTATGCTGGTATGTTGGTCTAGCATACAACTGTAGCAATACTATACCAGCAGATTTACCCGTCCTTGATCGGGTAAAATGGCAGATTTACCCGTCGTTGATTGGGTAAAATGTAAAGACTGATTAAAATTTTTACATTGAATAACCATATTTTAATGTGTTTTCATGATTTTAATTTCATCGTACAACAGTACAAATAGGCCTCTAGTAGAGCCCCATAGACTCGTAGCCCCCCATAGACGAATCTGATCGAAATCAAAATACCGTATTTGGCAGATTTACCCGTCGTTGATCGGGTAAAATGTAAAGACTGATTAAATTTTTACATTGAATAACCATATTTTAATGTGTTTTCATGATTTTAATTTCATCGTACAACAGTACAAATAGGCCTCTAGTAGAGCCCCATAGGCTCGTAGCCCCCCCCCCATAGACGAATCTGATCGAAATCAAAACACCGTACTTGGCTTCCCTGGAAAAAGTTATAGTTACCCGACCTACGACGGGTAAATCTGCTAGGGATTTTTAAAAGTACAGTCTTGCTCATAACCATCAAATTTGGATTTTTATTTATCACAAATTTTTTTCTGTTTGTGGTACCTAACAAAAACTTTAAATTTTCAAGGGGGCTTTCTGCGCCCTAATATAGTTGAAAAAGGCTGAAATTTTGGAAAGCTTTCTAATTTAGTGTCTTATACATATGGTTTAAATTTAATCTAAATTGAATATATTTGAATTTTCAAAGGGGGGTTCTGCCCCCCATAGCTCCCTTAGGGGGGCACTTAGAGGTTCGGAACTACTTCCGTTGTCTTCCTCGGAGAATTTTACATAAGAATACGCTTGTAGTTTTTATGTAAACTTTTTAACCTTTCTTCCTATAGGGAACACACAGACACACACACACACACACAGACATTGACTTTTATATATATAGATATGTTGTTTACATCTGACAACTTATTAGTACCGTGATAAACTGTAGTAGCCTGAATTACAGGTTACCGTGTTTCCACTCTGGATTTTACAAATTTCCATACTTCAAAGTTGTAAAATCTCAATATTACCCAAGGTAGGTAAGCATATGCTCAAAATCTGTATCAACGTTGTGTGGAAAGCAATTGTTTCTCGGCAAGAACTTTGACCTATCTTCTGATATCTGTTACCCAAATGAACTTGAAGACCTTTCATTTAGAGATCTGTGGTTCTCTTGACCCACTGTTGACACATGAACACACTTTGGTGTGACAACAATACACAATAACTTTTTTTAAAGGTCAAAAGACAATATAACCTTGCCATTAGTTTTCATGACCCATAAACTTAATTTAATTTTAAAAGACATTTTCCCAAATGCCAAGATAGACAATAATTTCCAAATATCTTCGCAAGGTCTTGAGAAACTTTCCAAGGATAAGCAACGCTGATACTGTAATTTTCCAAAATTCGTCAATTTTTCAAAAAATTTTTCCAAGATTCCAAGATATGCAGTAAAATTTTCCAAGGAGTAGTAACGCTGCAGGAGTATAGTCCTACATCAGTCTTCTTTTTTTGTCCACTGCTGTAAAATTTATTTTTTATGAATGCTGATTTGGGCAAAAATAAAATGATTGATTGATTAATTGATCATTAGAGAAATTTCTCGTACTGCTCACCATCGTAATTCCGGCGGAATAAATATAACGACACGTGAAGGTAACGGTTGCAAAAGTCCCGAAATTCTGGCAAATTTAACAACAAAAAAGTAAATGCAGCAATAGACAAAATACAGTTTTACAACAGAATCTTTATTAAATAGCTCTTGAAACACAATCCATTCATTAATCACAGCCATTGCTTTCAAGCCAAACAATTTTAAAAACTATTTGATCATTACTATGAACTTGACTCACATTTCAAACGGTGTCTCAAAAATAGCTGTTTTTTTTTTAGAGTAGAGTAAGATATCCATGAGTGAAAGTTGTTCCTTTTGCATAGCTGGGCACCGCAAATTTACACTCAATTCCGCAACCGCAAATCCGCAAGTTTGCGATAGGTTTGCGGTGACTTTTCGCACTTCCGCAACCGCAAATGCACATTGCACTTCCGCAAACTTAGACCACATTATTTACTGTTATTTTGTCTTCGTGATGATCTTTTTTATTTTTGAAGGTCAAATTTTGCCATCGCCCAGACGTTGACCTCCAAAAAAAAAAGGTCATCAACTCCCGGACGTTAACCTCCAACCCAGAAAATAAGAGCGTCCACTTTTTCCTTTTTCCGCGGATCAGGCAACACTGCCTATTGCTTTGTGGATTTGCGGTAAATTTCAATTTTTCACCGCAAATCCGCAAATAGAAACTTGAGTCCGCAATTCGCGGATTTGCGGAAGTGCCCACCTTTGTCCTTTTGTCACTAACGTACCCACACCAAACAAATTTTTTTAGGCAATACAGTTTTCATTGAAAAATTAGGGTGCTACTATAGCCTGACCTCTATTAACATAAGTCATCTACAAAGATGCAGGGTGAGGTCTACCGCTTGACTTGCACCTACCGATGTGCAAACCGCGTGAGGTTAGGGTTAGGGTTAAGGTTAGGGCAGTGGTTCTAACCCTAATCAATGATTTATTTGTGTCATTCTTAGAAGATGTACGAAGTGTGTATCGTTAGAATAAATTTACCTTTGTGTGTGGTGTTTGGAATTATTATAGCTATAGTAGTAAGTGTGTATCTATAGAGGGGTAAGGGATAAATAACTCAGTGGTAGACCTCACGCTATAGTAGTAACCGGAGGTAGATCTCACGCTATAGTGTGGTAGACCTCACGCTATAGTAGCACCAAAATTAGTTGAGTTTTTCAATTAGGCTACATCTGTTGCTTTTGTATTGGTATCCAACGCACTAAAGAAAAGTAATTTTTTCTTCACAGATGTAGTAGCCTAATTGTGTAAGGAACAAAAATCGTGAGTATTGAGGCTGAGGACACATCAACAAATTCATACAGCTGGAGAGAGAACAGACAAAAAACAGATATATATTTTATTTATATTATTATCACAGTCGATTCTTTATAACTTCTGACATTTATATAACTCTTCTATTTGTTGTTATGTGATAAAGGTAGATTATAGCTTTAGGTCTGTTTCTTACCAAACACGATTCTAGCCATGGCTACCGCAGGGGTGGCCAAAATTTTGATCTAATGGCAAAATTTGTTACTACCTGGCCCCTTGAGGGCGGGATACAGAGCAATTTACACAATCTACAAAAAAATAGGTCGTTAAAATGTATTGTAAAACAAAAATAACAATAAAATGCAAATATATGTGATAAAGTTTGTGGTGATTGCGTGTAGTTTTGATTTTAATTTAATTGTATTTGGCTTCATTTTTAATATCACAATCAGTATTTCCTATAATGGGTGTCAAATATCAATGTTGACATTTGGTATAGGCAATTGCTTTCACATCAACCTTATCAAAACTCCATTGCTTTATCGTGTCACGTGATTCGTGTTCGCATTTACATATGTTCGCATTGCTTATGATTATTATTGCTGGTCAATCATCCGCTTTGCTCATGCTTTGAATCAAGTTACTGCTGCTTTACTTGCTTTGCCTTCATGGCTCATATTACGTTAATGTATTTTATTGACTGTCATATCGAGTGAGGAATTTATCGAGGAATAATACTGCATAATAAACTAATGAACTCAGGACAACTGGGGAATAATACCGAACAGCGATAACGAACTCACGACAAGTTGATAATGTTTAGTTTTTTAATTGTGACTGCTGCTATACCAGTCACACGGTTTGGGGGAAGGTCTTAGTGCACATTGCAAACTCAATCGCGATATCAAAAAGCACTCTTGATAATTAAATCAAATGTAAATCAGAGACGAATGAATCCGATCTATCACGAACAAATGGCGTCGGTACTGCGACAGGTTTTCCAGAATAACTAAACAATTACAGTAGATTCCGCTTAATTGGGCCGCCGGTTAATTGGGTCAGCCGTTTAATTGAGCCAAATTGTTAAGAACAAAATCCAATCAAAGATAATACACTACGTTAAATCCGCATAATCGGGCCACTATTCCGCTTAATCGGGTCACAGCTGTAGCCAGACATACACTGGTTTAATTGCAAAACCGCCTTTGTAATGTAATAGAACTCAATATCACAAAGCCAACTATATTATGTAACAATTGAAAAATACAGGCACAAATTATTTTGTCATTTCATGCCCTTGGACATGGTAATTGTTGTGTCTTGCTGCAAATTTTGTGAAGTCCCAAGCAGAGATGCCACAAAAAGATTTTTAACAATTGCTGAAAGGGTTGTTGTCCTAAGAAAAATTAGAGAGCAACCTCCAAACATTAGTCATCGCCAGCTATCTGAGATAACTGGTGTACCAAGGACAACCCTGGCACAGATACTGCAAGACTTCGGATAATCGGGTCAGCCGCTTAATCAGGCCAAATGGTGCTTATCCCGATGTGACCCGATTAAGCGGAATCTACTGTATAAGTAAATAGCCGAACCTCATACTTAATTTGGGAACAAAACATAGAATAATAGAAAGATCAAATAGCAAATAGCGATGGCATTAACAGTACGACGATAAACAATAATAATTATAAGAGAATTACGAGAAGCACTCATTGTTAACAATAAATTCGGTAGCTTATAATGCGATAAATTACAATACCTTATAATATATACACTTAGTGCCTGTGTGCGACTTTTCGAAAGGATTCAAATTTATAGCAGAGATTACACTTCATCCATATTTTGATGTTGAGAAAAAGCCAAAATGACTGAGGTGCCACGGTTTCATAGTGCTGCAAATTTACGAAATTCTCAAGCGAGTACGTGGAAATAAACAATGAAAACTTCATAGAGATGGCTGTCCTAGATATTTTTTCTTACAGCAAAAAAAACACAAACTATAAATTTAGGTCTACAGCAGCTATAAGTGGTTGATGTAGATAAAGGCCCTGCAGTTTTACCAGGGTGAGAGACAGTTTTAATTAAAAATTTTTATTTAAGGATTCTGTCTGCGACATTAATATAAAAACTAGAGTAATAACAAAGGTACATATTAAATATTGACGGAATTGCGTTGAAATAATCTTTAATTTGATGAAAGAATGTTGAAAACCGGTTGAGAAAGGAAATCGCAATTCAGTTTTTTAGTAAACTGATTTTCTAAAAATGTTGCAATTTTTGAAAAAATTATTAGATTATGATACGTCGCAGTGCAGGTCTGTGTTAATCTATCAGATAGCATTTTGACATTACAGAACGAATAACAAGTATGCGAGGGAAAAAGAAGAAGCATGCTTAGATATAAGGCTTAAAGTGGTTAAATAAAAAATGACTGGTAGCATTGTCAAATCAGCTTGATTTGTTACAGAGTTGTTTTTAAGGAAAACACATTATTTATATCTCCTGTAAACGCTTTTCATCGCTTTTCTCCGATCAGTACTTTTTAAGAAAATACAGCTAACAAATTGTGCAGTAAAGCGTTGATTGTGACGTCAATTTAGACCCCAATGAGATGAAATATATCGTAAGCTGGCAAGTTGGGGCTGCCTTTCGTTTGAGTTCGAAATGGTTTTCCTCGGTTGAAAATTCCAAATTTTGAAAAAAATTGTTATTAATTGTGACGTCATGATCACGTCACCAAACACGGGGTGTCAATCAATTGTGCCAAATTTGATGATAGTATGGCCAGTAGTTTTTGATGAGTTAAAGCGTACATACGTACGTTCAGACTGAATTGTGCTTTATATATTAGGTAAAAATATCTTTTATAAAGTTTGGGGTATAGAGGTACCTTTTCAGGGCTAGTGTTCAGAAATTTTATAATGATATCTTTGTTGCACTTTTTTTAAGGGACAAGCTGAATAAAATGCTTCAAAAAAATTAGCTTCACTGTTATTGGGAGAATCCAAGATGGAGTTGCTGGTGCTTGGGCATGATAAGTTGAGACTGCTTTTACTTTCGTCAACCATAGATATTATTTTTGTTACAATTCTTTTTTAGGCTACCACGACGTCAATTCCAAACTCATTTTCTGCTAACCTCATCAACGAAAAGAGTTTTTTGTATTGTGTATGTTTATTCTCCATTCACGAGAAAGCGAATTTTATCGCCATCTTTTGTACAAGACGTCCACATTTGCTTGGCAGTTGCCATTTGAGAGGCGTTTGAGCAACCTGTCTTCCATATAAAGGTGAAGGCGTCTCGTTAAGTGCCTTGTGGGTGGTTATAAATAGGCATAGTAGGCATATGAGATTGCAATGAGATTTCACACTAAAAGCTCAAGTTATCATTACTATGCCTACTATGCCTGTACTATGCCTACTATGCCTGTACTATGCTTACTATGCCTGTACTATGCCTACTATGCCTGTACTATGCCTGTACTGTGCCTGTACTATGCCTACTATGCCTACTATGCTTACTATGCCCACTATGCCTATTTATAACTACCGCCTTGCCCAAGGACACAGCAAGCGAACTTGCCGGCTTGTTCTACACAACCTTCCTTAAATACTGGTACGGAGCGCCAAGTAGGGAAGCTAAGGATACCATGGTTTAAAGTAAGGATACCATTGTTTAAAGTCTTTTGGTATGACTCGACAAGGAAAATGAATCACAGGTTTATCGAGTGCGAAGCGGACGCTCCAACCACTAAACCATCGTGTTGGCTTTTTCTGATTGAAAGCGTCTCTCAGGAAAAAAATAAAGGAGCATATTTCATCAGAGGCTCATAGTGTCTGTGTGACGCAAGAGGAGTATCGTGCATATGATGCAATTACGAAAAGCATTGATAAAATAAATCAGAAATATATTGCTTCTACTTGCAGAGTTTTCAATACAGTCTACAGTTTGGCAAAACGATGCAAACCATTTTCTGATATTGAAAAGGAGATTAAACTTTAAATAAGAAGTGGAGTTGACATGGGTGTTGGACTTCATTCTCGCAAAATGTTGTAAAAATAGTTGAACACATTGCAAAGAATATCAAGAATGAAATATTTACCAAAATCATTGAACAAAACCTAAAAATCTGTGTCATCGTGAATGAAGCTTTAACCACATCTAAAAAAAACAGTTCTTATAACATTTCTGAAGTTTAAGATGTCTCACCAATGATTTCCTTTGATTTTGTCGAATTGGAAGGGCAAGGAGCAGAACAAATATACGCGTATTTGTTAAAGAGTTTAGATGAGGGTTTTGATAATGATTCTTTTGATAATGAGTTTTGATAATGAATATTTGAGAAATAATTTGATTGCTTTCTGTTCTGATAGAGCAAGTGTAATGCTTGGACGTAATTCTGGAGAAGACACTAGACTTAAAAATGATTTTCCTAACATTATCCTTCGGCATTGCTTAAATCATCGTTTGCAACTTATTTTGGGCAATTTCGTCAATGGCATAAACCAATAAATCATTTCAAAATATTTATGTATAAAATCTACACAATTTTTCACCAATCAAACAAAAATCAAATGCAACTCTTCAAAATTTCATAAATGCTTGGGCAACAAATTCTGAAGATAGGTAAAGTTCTATGACCAAGATGGGCTACTTGCTGTGTGGGGGGCATATCCAGCATTGTACAAATATTTTTATAGTAAAGCAAACCATTCAGGTTTGACTGCACGTCTTTGCAGCGATTATTCGGAGAAATTGGCATTAATGATAGATATACTTCAAGAAATTTCCTGACTATCAAATGCTCTTCAAGCCAGAAATTTAACACTAACAAAAGCTGAAAAGTTAATAAAAAGGATTATTAAGGTATTTGAATGCTTAAAAAAAGCAAGAGAACTAATGAAAAAGAAATCAATGTTATAGCTGCTTCAAATTCTTTTAAGGATATCTATTTTGTTGAAAATAACAAAGTCGTTAGCCTTCCTCAAAAAGAGCTACTTGAAACAGTAACAGAAAATATGAAAAAGTGGCTGATAAACTGTGACAGTTTAAAATCAAAGAGCAATGAACAAAATCAGAGACGTAGCAGCCGCCCCCCAAACCCCCAATTGGGGGGGCCCAGGCCAACTTTGGGGGCCCAAGTTAGTCTGAAATTGCTTTTTGGCTACGTGACTATTTTCAGTTCAGCAGACTTGTTTACAACCGATTTAAACTGTAGGAAGAAATTGGCTTGTGACATCATAAGTGAATGCAACGTCATTTTATCTCGCAGAATCTAGAATATTTCGATTGATTTTCTGGTAGAATCTTGAATATTCGATTGACGTAACAATGCCGTTGTTACGCAACAATCATAGAATGGTCTGGAATTCTGTTTGGCTATAAATACCGGGACAATATATATATACACTGCAGAGTGCAGATAAAGTATTTTATTGACATTGTATAGAATGAAACGTTCAAAAAGTGGTGCTCAAAAGAGAAAAGAAGCAGCCACTGCTCGAGATGCTATAGCGAAATTGCCCAAGATGACAGATTTTTTCAAGATTACTGAGCAGAGTAGACTTGGCACTAGTACCGAGAGGGATGAAGAAAACTATAGTGTACAAGAAAAAGAAGACTATGACGATCAGCATCAAAGTGATTGTGAATTTCCAGAAAATGTAAGTTGTGATTTACCTGCCAATACGCAACCTTCAATATCAAAAATATCTGAATCTCAATTTACCCCTATCCCTGATGACCCATGTAAATGGCCTGAAAGTATTTCTGATGCTCAACGATGTGATATAGTAAAGCGTGGACCACATCAACTAATAATGAATTTTCCATATAATAACACAACTCCAAGGCGACGTTTTTCCTCCAACCATTATAAACGTGTGTTACCTAATGGTGAAAGTGTTTCACGGTCGTGGCTAGTTTATTCTGGGGAATCAGATCAAGTTATTTGCTTTTGTTGTAAGCTATTTGGAAAAACACTAAGCCCCTTTTGTAGTGGTATAAATACATGGGAGGGTTTTTCGAAAAAACTGAAAGACCATGAAAACGGCATTTCCCACCAAGAATGCTGCAGTCAATGGATGTTGCTAGCTGAAGGGATAAGAAATTCATCCAATATCGATAAACGCGAGATGAATATTTTTTTCAATGAAAGACGTTTTTGGAGAAATGTTTTAGAGAGACTTATCGACATTGCCTTGTTTCTATCGGAAAGGAATCTTGCTTTTAGAGGATCTGAAGAAGTCTTAGGATCTCCTCACAATGGAAATTTTCTATGTATATTTGAGCTTTTGGCAAGGAGAGATCCGATCCTAAAAGAGCTTCAAGACAGAATCAAGAATAAAAACACTAAAGATCACTATTTGAGTCCTACCATACAAAATGAACTAATTGAATTGCTAGCGACAGAAGTTGAAAAAGAAAATTTACAGCAATTGAAATTGGCAAAATATTTTTCTATAATTTTGGACTGCACTCCAGATATGTCACATCATGAACAAATGTCTGTCATTCTCCGTTATGTACTATGTAATGAAGAAACTGCTGTTGTTAAAGAAACATTTTTTGGCTACTTGAGAATAAGTGACAGTACTGGGAAAGGCTTGTTGGACGCTTTCTTAGAAAAAGCGACCGAACTACAACTCGAATTGTCTGATTGTCGAGGTCAGTCATATGATAATGGTGCTAACATGAAAGGAAAACATTCTGGGGTCCAAGCAAGAATGCTAGACATCAATCCCAAAGCTGTTTACGTGCCCTGTGCAAACCATACCCTTAACTTAGTTGTTGTTGACAGTGCTAATTCATCGACGGAAGCATTGACATTTTTTGGAGTACTTACAAGGTTGTATGTGCTGTTTTCTTCCTCTGCTCAGCGTTGGGAAATTTTGAAGAAACATGTGGAGCTGTCCATAAAGTCACAATCTGATACTCGTTGGGAAAGCAGAATTAAATGCATCGAACCTCTTCGATACAATTTAAAAGAGGTGTTGCTGGCACTGAAAGACTTGGAAGCCATTTCCATAGAAAGAAAAGATGGAAGAGCTGCCTCAGAAAAAAAATCGATGATAGCTCATTTATCAAAATGGAGTTTTCTTTTGTCGGTGTTTATTTGGTATGATATCCTATTCCAAGTCAATAAAGCAAGCAAGATTCTTCAATCGTATGGAGTCTCCCTTCATACAATGGAAACGGAAATCCAGGCAACTGAAAAGTTTTTGCAAAACTATCGCACAACGGGTTATGACAGTGCCGCAACATCTGCTGTTGAAATAGCACAGGAATTGGATATTGATCCTTCTTTTCCTCCGTCAAGAAGTGGAAAGAAAAGAAGATTGTTTGATTATCAAGGTGAAGAGGAACAACGAGCTACTCCTGAACTGAAATTTAAAAGCAACTTTTTCTATCCATTAGTAGACCAGGCTATTATGTCAATAAAGGAGCGCTTTAATTTGTTACGTGAGGTTTCTTCCGCCTTTTCGTTTTTGTACACACGAGACAAACTTTTGCTTGTGCAACAAGAAAATGCTCTTCTTACTTGCTGTAAAGAGTTCCAAAAAAAGTTCGGTGACATTGATTCTGATGAAATGAGCGCTGAGCTATAGCGGTTTGTTTCAATTTTACAAAAAAAACGCAATCTCAAAACGGCTCAAGACTTTCTGAACTATCTTCTAAAGACTCATTTATTTGAATTGTATACGAATGTGTACATCGCACTTCGAATCTTACTAACTTGCCCCGTGACTGTTGCCAGCGCTGAAAGAAGCTTCAGCAAATTGAAACTGATCAAAACTTTTAATAGAACGTCTATGACAGACAGTAGACTATCTTCATTAGGCATGTTGTCAATTGAAAATGACTGCGCCCGATCTCTTGATTATGACAATGTCATAACAGCATTTGCGAACAAAAAGGTTCGCTCCAGACTATTTAAATGATACTGTGTTTTTATAACTTTTTCATGTTTTTCAGTGTCATTGCTTTCATTTCGCAATGTCTGCATAAATGTCCTACTGAACTCTGGCATCGGTGCCGAATTTTTTATGACTTGCACCTTCGGTATCGGCATGCTTTATTCTGACATTAGCCTGTTTACTTATGTACAAATTGTGGTGTATTTTCTTAATGCAGCTTTTCAATTTTACACCTCTAAAGTGATATGACCTGTGCGCAGGGGCTCTTGCGCTTACTTTGGGGGGGGGCCCGAAGTTGGAGTGCTACGGGACTGAACAAAATGATAAATTTTATGATCTGATTAATCTTCTCGATGCCAATTCTTGGAATATTGATGAAGTAGTTGTACCTTGGTTAGCTGCAGAAGATAAACTGAGGAAATTTAGTAAAGTTTTTCATCATGAAATTAGTATCAATGAATTTTAGGACTATGTGAGAATGTAAGCAAAATTCTAGCAACCTTGCAAAGGCTGAAGTTCCTTCAAATGTACAGAAAGCTAAGAATATTATCAGTGCTGTTGCTGTTAGTTCTGTAGAGGCAGAAAGAGAGTTTTCAAGAATGAATATTATATATTTAGATAAAATAAGTGTCCTTAGTGTTGAAAATGTAGCTAATTGTATAATGATTAATCTGATTAGTCTCCCGTTTAGCTGATGGAAGCCCACTCCTTCGGTCAAGAAGTGGCTTAGAAGAAACCATTCTGCTGATGACAACAGGATGAAAAAAAGGCAAATAAAGAAATTGATGATAATCCGGTCGTCATTTCAAAATATTTGCGGTAAAAATTGCAAAATTTATGTTTAATTCCAATAATTTTTTCTTTGATTAAGATTTGGTTTGTTTATTTTTTATAGAATAACAGCATTTAATGTGAAATATTAAATATATATAATGAAAAATATTAGTATCATTAAAATCTGGAAAATGTACCTAATCATAAAATCTATAAGCATTAAAATAAAAATAATTTATGAGAAAAATAATGACAGCTCAATAAAAGCACAGCATTCAAGCATGTGTATTCATTATGCTGGTACTTGGAGATCAAGTACCTTCAGGTTTTTAAGTTCATTATCTACAGGTAAATAGTACAGCAATTTAGACACTCCTCAACATCATCATAAATTCATGATGATGCTTGCTCAACCATTACTTTGAAATGTTAATTGAGAAGTAATCACAAATAATCAGTTTATTTGTTGGAAAATAGCACTTTTTGTAACAGAACCGGCTGGAAAATATGACTTTTGTAATAGAACCGGCTGACAAAAAATTTGAATTCCACCACGGGAGCGGAGGTGTCCAAAGTCAAAATTTTGAATCCGGGTTCTAATTCTAATCCGACAAATGCAAATCCGAATTCAACTCCGACTCCTAACAAATCAAAAATTATGATCCGAATCCGACCTTGAATCCTGAAAATAAAAAATTTTCATCTTTGCTTCTGATGCTCAGGGATATCTAAACATAGCTGCTGATGCTATAAATTGACGTCTCTTTTTAACCTAGTTATATAATCAAAATCCGAATCCAAAACTTCATAAATTTACAATCCGAATCCGACGAAAAAACCAAATATTCCTTATTTTAAAATCCGTCTCCGGATCAGATGTACACTTCTGATAGGGACTAGGGACCCCTACGAGATTTATTATTGCTCGAAGGGATTTTTTCAAAAATTGTAATGAAACGTAGGGATTTTCCAGTTTTGTCAATTTACACCTCGAATTACGAAATTTTTGTTTTGCTGACATATTAACATAGTTACCAATTTTGGAAATTTTGTTTACTATCTCTCTATGTAAATAAAAGCAGTGCAGGTACATGTAGGGATTTCTGATTGTTTGCAGCATGGGTTTTTGAAAATTTTGATTGGCAACACTGGTTGCGAGCGGTGTTAATGCTAAATAGCGCAGGTGACTAGGTGAGCAATCACTGAAGCCAATTAAATACCGCGAGTTGTGCTTTTTTGTACCAGCATATGCAGGTGTGTTTTTGAATTATAAAATGGAAAAAGATCAAGGAAAATATCCTACCATGAAGAAATGCTTGCTAGTAATAAAACAATTGGAAGGGCAAGTAGAAAGCCTTAAAAGTGAAAAAGAGGAAGATTTGAAAAAAATTAAAAAGTTCGAAGAAGATGTAACCCAATTAAAAAATGAGTAAGTCTACCATATATTTTATCCAAACTAAAGCCACTTAGAATTGTATAAGCTTTGCATCATTTAAACTACACTAACAGTATACTGGTTAAAAAAGTTGGGCAGTTGTGGCACTCTGTGGTATGCAAAACTAGGCCCATTGCTGGCCTAGCTCTGCATAGTCCGTTTCTTATATAATGTTAACGACTTATTTAGCTTGTCAAATGTGAGGTAATTATAGAGTTTAGTCACTGTAAACAGTATCCTGCTCTCAGAAATGTGAGCTTAGAACCAGTAAATGCTTTGTTTATTTATAGGCAGTGACTATTTTGCCATCAACATCAATGACATTTTATCCTTAACGGTTATTTTGCTATCAAACATTTGTGATTGGTCGATTTTAATGACGTGTTAAACATGTGACTTCTGGTTGTTTTTGCTTGTTCAATTTCAATGATGAATTAAATTAAATTTACACCCTCAGTTTCACTTCACCACACTGTACACTGCCTTGACTTATTACCCTATCATAAAAGATTCCGACCTGTAGCTGTTGCATTTCAAGGCGTTTGCACTATCCACTACACCATGGAATTAATGTCAGAATTGTTGCAAATATGGCTATTTAAGGCCATGTGAATAATGATGGTAGAATATGACATCTACAGCAAAACAGTTACTTTATTATATATACCACAGGGATTGTCAGTAAAAGTGCATTTTAGGTGCATAAATTATTAAGCTGAAATGACGCATCAAGTATTGTTAGCAGGTTTTAGATCTAAGATAGTAGATTATCTTATACTTACTTACTTCCAATTCCAGTTGCTGTCATGGCTGTTCAACCTTGAATTTGTTTTTCGTAGTAGGTTTCATGACAGGGACTTGTTTCTTGTTTTGCTAAGGATTGTAGCTGACAATTATTCCCTATAACTAAGCTATGAACACAAGTGCAAGTATAATGTGATATTGTTGGACATTGGGAGTAATAATGTGTGCTACAAAAGCAAGTAATATTAGGTTATTGTTGTACATTGAATCTGATAATTCATGCACCTAAATTGCACTTTTACTGGGAGTGTCTTTTAGTGTTGAGCTTTTGACTTTATTGCTGCAGTTATTGTTTTAATCTAGAACTGATCTGGTATTCTTGTTAGCTTGCATAAGTGGGCTTTTAAATATAAAGATTTTCTTTCTAAAAGTCCTCTTTAATCTGTTAATGCAATTTGTTTTTCATTAATAGGATATGTAGTCTGTGCCACTTCTTGTCACATACCGGTAGCTGTTGCAGTGTTCCTCGATCCAATGTTGATGTTAGTTAGTGGATATTTTGCCATTAACAGCATTTTACCCATGGAGGCTATTTTGCTGTCAGACATTTGTAATTGGTAAATTAATGGCGTATTAAACATGTGACTTTTGGTCATTTCTGATTGATCATTTTCAATGATGAATTAAAAAAATTGCACCCCCAGTATACACTCTCCACACTACACACTACCCCATACATTCACATATTGGGCCTTCCCTCATGTGTACACTGCCTTTGTGTTAGTACCCTGCTAATGAAGATTTTAACTCATAGCCATTGCATTTAAAGGCAGCTGCTGTATATACTACACCACAGCATCACTGCCAGAATTGTTGCAAATATGGCTATTTAAACACACATGACTGGTGATGGCAAAATAGCCATTTTTTTGATATTATGTAATCTACATTATTATTGCAGCTTAAACTTTGCCTAGCAATTTGTTTCTCAATGTTTTGCTGCTGTTGAGTAACATGAAAAACCCACAGATAGCACATTTAGTTGTCACTGTTGATCATTTAAATATATTTTATTACTAAAACATAAAGTTTGATGCTCAGCTTGTGCAATTATGCTGCAAATTTTTTTAGCAAGTGGGGAAAAACTGCATAAAAATGTTTATTTTAAACACCATTTTAAGGGTTTTGTAAATTGCATAAATATTGCATTGCATAATGCTGTTAAATGCTATTAACAGCATTATGCCACTTCTCTCTGTAGATGGCATCTTCCTTATCCAATCAATTGTTTATTTTGTGATAAAGTCTTGTTGCTGACCATGATTAGTTACTTACTGAGATAGTGTCTCCTAGTAACTATGAGTGTAATATCAACTGTGTTTATAACAGAAATGATCAACAGCTGAAACAATTTCAAAGACAAGTAACAAGCCTTAAGAATGAAAAAGAGGATGCTTTGGCAAAAATAAAATTATTGGAAGTAGATGTAACCCATTTAAACACCAAGTAGGTCTATCATATACTTTAGCTGGGCTAAATCATTGTAGAATGTGTTAGCATGATTATATGTTACCAGTTTTGCCTTTAAATGCAAAAAAGTATAAATTTGCAAAACATATCTGGCAGATTTGCAATTAAAATTCAATAGTATTTGGTAACTTTATTCAGTTTGGTAAAATTTTTGAAATTTTTCTAGCAAAATCTTTTGCCAACTGTTTAATGTGTGGAAGACATTGAAAAGGAATTTGAGGTTGGATTGATGCTTTTTTAGGGCAGTGCAACATCTTGCAGAAACAGTGCATGTTTCCAATCCCATAGCAAGTGACGGTGACTTGAATATCATGTATGACAAATTATCTCTCAAGCTATTACCATAAAGTAAATTAAAAACTTTTTTCCTTGAAACATGAGGAAAAAATGGTAATTTTGATCTTTTTAAAAACATTTTATTTTAAAATGTAGCCCTTTTTATGTCAATTGCTTGAATGCTAATTTACAATACAGTAAAATTTGCCAATTACTCTGTGGGGTTGTAAAAAATTCCATCCACAATTGACCATTCCAAAATTGTTTTTTGATGCGTTATTGAGGTGCATCATTTAAGTATGGTTGTGTGCATGCAGCTATTACACTCTTACATCTGCCTGTACACAATGGTACTGGGTAAGAAAGTAGAATCCCCTCAAAATTTTTTCCAGGAGGGACAGCACCTTCACAAATACAGTAAAATCGTGTGATTTTAAATGAAAAATAGACTCTTATTTTTTGCAGCAAGTGCTTTAAACTGAGTCCCTGTAGTTCTATATGTAGTTACAAATATCAGCATTTTAGCTATTTTACTACACTTAAAAGCTGCATGTATCAAATGTGCACATATTTGTATCTGTGTGTTTCTTTTTTTCTTGTATTTTGGTCAATTTTTGTATGCTTTTTACAACAATAAAATTTCACCTATCAAATAGTTGTGATCTCTTCACACATTTAGTGAAGGGTTAATTAAAACTTAGTAGGAGCTAGACAGATATGTTGCAAGCTATGTTACTGTGACTATCATCAGGGGTCCCATGAACAAGTTTGAGAAGTGTCTCAAACCTACCATTATTTTTGCCACAATACCTACTCAGATAATGACGTTTTGCACTTTATTGCATGTGGGACAAAATGCCTTAAAAATTAACTCATTTGTCTTTATGCATGATTTGTAAAATTAGTTGACAAGACTTTGATGAATTTGCTGTCACTTATCAATAATGTATGAGACATGTTAAAATAGCAAGGTGCTTGCTCAACTCCATCACTGCCAGCATCTGATCTTGGCAACAGAGCAGGCTGGGGTGGTAAAAAGATAAACCCTTGGTTCCCATTTTTTTCGTGTGGCTGACCTGGATCATAGATAGATACCCTGCCATACGATGATGAAGAAGATCTATCAGTAATATTGCATTCTGAGGTATGTGTAAGAAAGAAAGCAAGAAGTGCATACTATGACTACTACATTATACAAAAATCCTAATTTTCTCTTTTTAAGTTGCACAGCTTTGGTCATCAAATATTTTCCAATTTTAGATTAAAAGTTTACTTGCAATTGCAAGAGCCTACTGTTTAGTTGCTTACAATTGAGAAATATAACTAGTTTAGTTATTTACCATAATTAAGCAGCAATTGAAGTTTGCAAGTAATTATTGTTGCATCATAGTCGTTGTAACATACCTAACATCCCATTACTTCATAAAGGTCATATTTCTCATCCTCATGTTGGGTGTTGGCATAGGATTAATTTTAATTACATACGTTATTAGCCTGACATTCTGAAATGCTTACATATCACGGCTGTAAAGTTTGCAGAATTTGAGTGACCAAATTTAACTTAAATTAGCTCATTAAACAGAAATAGCCTGGTATTTTGTTGCAGTCGATTAGTAACCAATTAGCTACTTGTTTGTGAGAAGAATGCAAGAGGAATATCAAAAGAAGGACAAGAAGTTGTATATGTGTTTTGTTGACTTGGAAAAAGCTTTTGATAGAGTGCCAAGAAAAGTGATGGAATGGGCCATGAGAAAGAAGGGTCTATCAGAAGTAATAGTTCGGGCAGTTATGAGCCTGCATGATGGTGCAAAGACAAGAGTGAGGGTGGGATCTGCATATTCAGAGGAATTCGAAGTAAATGTTGGTGTACAGCAAGGATCTGTGCTGTCGCCACTATTGTTTGCAATAGTGGTGGACGTTGTTACCAAAAATGCAAGAAGGGGTGTGGTTAACGAATTACTATATGCAGATGACCTTGTTATCATGAGTGAAGACATGGAAGACTTGAAGGAAAGGTTTTGGAATTGGAAGAATGCACTGGAAAGTAAAGGTTTAAAGGTCAACATCAGAAAAACAAAAATGATGGTAAGCGGGTCAGAAGGCGAACTATACAAAAGCAAGATAGATCCATGTGGAGTTTGTGGGAGGAGAGTCATGGCCAACTCAGTGTTGTGCACAAAATGTGGAAACTGGGTTCATGGCAAATGTGCAAAAATAAAGAGAGTTACCGCTAGGTTGGCAATGCATTTTGTTTGCTTGAAATGTAAAGGAATAATAGAAGGGACGATGGACTCAATCGAGAAGTTGTGCAATGAAGTGGAGACAGTGAATGGATTTTGTTATTTGGGAGACGGACTAAATGCTAGTGGTGGTTGTGAAGCGGCAGTCACAGCAAGAGTAAGAATCGGTTGGGTAAGATTCAGGAAATGTGGAGAGTTGTTGCTTGGAAATAGGTTTCCTCTGAAGATGAAAGGTAAAGTTTATTGTTGTTGTGTAAGATCAGCAATACTGTATGGAAGTGAGACATGGTGTCTAAAAGAAAATGAAAAAGCAATTTTAAGGAGAACGGAGAGAGCTATGGTGAGAGCCATGTGCGGTCAGAAAATTGTAGACAGAAAGACGACTGAAGAACAGATGGACATGTTAGGGTTGAAGGAAATAATAGACTGGTTAGCAACAGCAAATGGAGTTAGATGGTATGGACATGTACTGAGGAGGGATGACGATAGTGTTTTGAGGGTTGCTCTGAATCTTGAAGTGACTGGCAAGAGAAAGCGAGGACGACCAAAGAAGACCTGGAAGAAGCAAGTGGAAGAGGAGACAGAGAAAATTGGTTTGAAGAAGGAGGATGCTCTGAGACGAGACAAGTGGAGGGACGGAGTGCGTCAAATTGCAGAAGGAATGGGGTAAATCCGGCCATCTCTGCTAAAGGGAAAACACTGGATAAAAACTGAATAACTACTGCTACTACTTTGTGAACTCATTAGGGCCGACATAGTCACACAAATTATTTCATCACTGAAGCGCAATGTTACAGTTATGCCTCTTCTCCCTGCAGAGATTTTGAAACCTTTCCACTTATCCCCATGCAGTTGTTGCTTGGACTTGTTTTTAGAGCATCTTGGAGATCTTTGACATGCAATTAACTCAAGTTTCTGCTGCAAAATATGTAGCGGAGTAGGCAACTTGCAAGCTGGTGTGTTGATCACATTAAAAACATAGGTCATTTGCAACTGAGATGACCGACTAGATCAGTGATTTTTAATTGGTTAACCATGGTCTTCCTGGAGCCAGTACTTCACGGATGTGGCAACAAGTCTTAGACCAAAATCAATTTTCCCTGGTTTATTGATTGGATAACAGATAATTTCACAAACACATAGTTATATTGTTTTTTTTTTTTATTCTAAACAATGAAACCAACAACATGTATTGAAATTATCCATTTGTTGTTGATTTTGCCCACTTTTTCTAATATTTTGTTTGTCCGCTGGCATTTTTAAAGTCAGCTGACAATCGGCATAGCATGTTATCTGCATGCATTTTGCAATATCTGGTGAAAAGTTCACTAACCCATACAGTTTTTATGCATTCCTTTAATGATTTCAAGCTGAAGAGTGTTTATCTGCCATTTTGTCCTTCATAGTTTGCCACAGATTTTCAATTGGGTTTAAATCAGGGCTGCTCCCTGGCCAGTTGAGGACTTGAGTCTTCTTCTTTCTGAGGTACTCTGTTACAACCTTTGATCTGTATCATGGAACACCATCATGCATGAATGTTGAGCAGTTATGAGCTGCCATGTAAATGTTCAATTTCTCTTTGAGCAAATCTAAGTCTTTTGTGCTATGTGTGGTTGTTCCAGGTAATGGGTGGATAATCCAGTGGTACCTTTGGCAGACATTGCTCCCTAGAGTATAAGGCTAGGTTGGTGTATCATGGTTGAAAAAGTGCAATGGTCATCACACCATTCATGAATGGTTATCATACCGTTTAAGTCTTTAAACACTGCGCTTTCTGTAGACAAATTGTTAAATGGTAGATTAATCCAAAAATAGCACTTCTTGCCACTGCTCAGTCGACCACATGGTGTACTTGCTTTAGCTTTCATTGCTGGAGTAAGATGTGGTTTTCTTGCCAGTTTTCTTGACTGGAGGCCAAACTTTTATCCAGTTGATACCACACTCTCCTCACACTGATTTCTGAGTCTCTTTTTATCATTACAGATCAAATATTCTACAAACATGTTAATGATTGTACAACCATGCATTTACTGAGGTTGTCTCATGGGTCATTGTTTTAGGTCTTCCTGATTGCTTTTGGTTGGTGTACAAGCCAAACTTCTTAAATTTTACAATAATCTGTCAACAGCGTTCTTCCTGCAAGTTAATCTGATCTCTTTCTCACGTTCTGTGTAGCCTTCTTAATGTTAAACAACAATTTGGTCTCTTTTTGCCTCAGTCAGTGATGATTTTTGATCCATTTTGATGTTGTCTCAAATGCAGAAAAATTGGAAAAAAATCAAAACTATGAGCTTGCTTGTAATGAAATGGCCATGAGCAAGCCGAAGCCTAAAGGAAAGCACAAAGTGATGCAACACTGAGAGTATGTGATGCAGTCAGGGTGCCATTTTGAAAATTGTACTTTTTGAATGCTTTGTCTTAAACCTTTTGCCACAATTGTATTTACCGTATTTTTGGACCATAAGATGTACATGTAATCCTTTAATTTTCTCAAAAATGAAATGTGCACCTTTAGTCTGGTGCATCTAATGTTTGGATCAGGTTGAATTTTGTCACCAAGCTTTAAACAAATTTTATGTTGTAATAATTGCTATCAACGTAATAGTACCACCCTAAACATATTCTTTTTTGAGGGCAATTTTTTCTTTCTTTCTAGCAATCAAATTACCTACTCTCATTTCCCTTACGAGTGTGTTTTTTCTCTTTATCTACTCTTGTTCCCTTCACACGTGTATCTTTTTTCTTCACTTTACGTGTGTAGATGTACACATGCGTTGTGCATGTATTGCAACATGTAAGGTACCTAGCAACTAGCGCCTAGAAATTGCACTTCTCATGCAATATAAACACAACAATTGATTGTTTGGTCATAAAATACAAGTACGGTACTGATAGAATGCATTGAATTTTGGTTTCATAAAATGTGCCTTATAGTCCAGAGCATCTTATGTATGAAAATAAACACGTAAAAAGACATTTATTGATGCTGCACCCTATGGTCTAAAAAATACGGTATCCTTTGTATCCACAGTAAAATCAGAAAAATTTTTCTTGACAACTTTTTTATTTTATTTGGACAACATCAGTGAAATTTACTTTGATATCTTTTTTGAGGGTAGCCTATCAAATTTGGCAAAGTAGAAAACTGGGCCTCATGCCTCTTTGCATTTCAAAAATGGGCCACATGCCAAAAACTGTTAAAAAGCACTGAACTAGATAAAGACTGATAATTAATCAAACACAATACATCAGAGGGGAAAACAAATGTGCAGCTGTATACAAACCAACATTATAAGCAAACTTCAAGATACGCAAAATATTGGAATTCTGCAGTAATTGAGGAAACGTTACATTATCATAGGAAAATTGATGTCATAAATTAAGCTGTTAGACTGATTTTGTACAATAAAAGTGTGAAAACATTGTACCTGTAGCTGTAAATTGCTGTTGTGTTACTGTAAAGTGATGTTTACATGAGGCGTTTTGCTATCTTCAAAAAATTTTGAGCAAATGACCTAAGATCTAAATCAGATTAAATGACAACTTTTGTTAGCTTACCATACACACTGAATATATAGTAACAAAAACATCCTGTTTTACAACTTCAAAATACATTGGTTTGGCTGGTGTAACAATTTGTTCAACCATGTCTGCCAAAATTTGTTTGGCAATTTTCATACATTTGCTGGCAATTTTTGCACTTGTGCAGGCAGTTACACACTAACAAAAATGTTAATAGTAAACACTGCTCATTACTTGATTTTAACTTCTTAACAGTAAGCAGAAAAAGCCACTTTACTAGTTGAAGCACTCAATGCCAGGCAAAATTATTGGTAGCATTGACCATCTCTTTTGTAATAGATAAATTTTTAATTACATATTAAACTTTTTAATTTTAAGACGAAGAGTTTGAAGACTATTAAACAACTTTATGATCTTAAATGTGTAAGCTTAAAAGCAATGAATGCTACTCAGGGTTCCCACGGTCATGGAAAAACCCGGAAAAAAACTTTCCTGGAAAGTCATGGAAAATTTGTTAAAAATTGGAAGTCATGAAATTTTGCTTAGAGTTGAAATTTTTTTTAAAAGTTATTAGTCATACCTGTGGCAGTGACTTGGCAAATACAATTGATTTTATTACCTTACTTAATCAATTTTTAAAATTTTAATAGGACGATGTTTGATATTTATTTGTGTGAGAAGTGAAGTGGGGTGGCAGTGTGATACACCGAGTCAGGTGGGAAGATTATAAAAGTACAGTACACTGAGTCATACTCTATTCAACACTTATATTTTCAAAGTTATAGTTATTAACCCACTTTGTAGTATCAAGATCTGTTGCTTACCTATCTCCTAAAAATGAATTATATTTGCTTTCTGCAATACGTCATATAATTCTATTAAAGGTAATTATCTTTGTGATATGCACCTTTATCTTGCTTTTCGGATACAATGTAACTACTGTTGACAAAAAATATTTTTTCTTCATTTCATGACTTATGAGTAGATCATGAAGCAACAGCACTGTGTTGTTGATGCAATTTTGTGTTTTTATTAGCTGAAAATTCAGAACATAACCATTAACCAAAGCCTAATCTCAAACTTTACTGCTAACAAATGAACCTTAACCTAAAACCAAAACCAACTGCGCAATTTTGCAACTGTACAAGAAAGACAATTACCAAATCTTTTTTTCTTATATACAAAAATGTACAAAACAACTTGATGGATCAAAACTTTTATTTTACCCACAAGTTATAGAAAATAGTTACAGACAAGTGTTAGTAAGTAGTAAGAATTAATTTGTTTGTAATCAGTGTTTGGTAATGGCATCCAAGTGATGTCACTTTCGTGAAATTTGGTTGCAAGAACCAGAGTTTGCTGCTTGGGTGCAGCAGACAAAAGATGACAGTAATGGGTACCGCAAGTTGTGCAGAAAATTGTTTGATATATCAAACATGGGGATCGGTGCTGTTTAAAGCCACATGAAAAGTAAACAACAATCAGATCATGAAGCACAAGCAAAGTCCTTTCACACAATCAGTCACTGACTTTTTTGGCAGGACAAATAAGTGTGCACCTACCACCAACAAATCTGGTAAGCAACTTTCATCCTTGGTTGCTATTTCTGAACAAGCCAGTGATGTGTCAACAGTGCTAATATCATCACCAAGCACATCTTCGATCATATCAGAGGAAGTGTTGCATACAAAAGTTCTTTAGGCTATTAAAGTAATAACCAGTCACTACTCATTTGGTTCTTGCAAAGATATTTGCTGTTTATTTTCTAAAATGTTTCCAGATAGTCATATTGTACAGTCATTTTTATGTGGAGCTACAAAGTGTGCTTATTTAGGATGTTTTGACATTTATCCTTAATTTCATGAGCTGCTTACAGAGAAAGTTCATGCAGTCATGTACTATACTTAACAGTTTGATGAAAGCTGTGATGAAATCAACCAGAAAAAGCAAATGGATATGATAGTTAGATTCGGAAAGCAATAAAGTAACAGAAAGATGCTTTAATTCAGTGTTCATGGGTCATGCTACAGCAGCAGATATGTTGACTCATTTAAAAAATGAAATGGCTTTACTTAATCCCAGTAGTTTGATGCAAATATCTATGGCTGGTCCCAACGTAAACTGGAAGTTCTATCACAATCTTTTTCAGGAATGCAAAGGTGAAGAACTCCCAGACTTGCTAAATATTGAAGTTGTAGTTTACATGTTGTCCATGGAAGATTTGAAAAGGTAGCAAAAGAATCTGAATGGAATTTTGGCACTACTTTGCGTTTTCTGTGGCAAATTTTTCATGATACTCCAGCCAGAAGAGAAGATTTTATTGAAATTGCAAGCAGTGATTTGTTTCCCTTTCGGTTTTGTCAGCATAGATGGGTAGAAGATATTGAGGTTGCTGAACAAGCTTTGAGATTTTGGCCTCATGTCACCAAATAAGCCTATGTCAAAAGTGTGAAGAGTGAAAGAAAAGCTCCAGTTTCTGCTTCTTTTGTGTCTATCACATCTGCATGCGATTATACTCTAATTAAAGCTTAGCTAGAATTTTTTGTTGCTGTGGCAGAACCACTGCAAGAAGTTTTGTTGAAGTTTCAAACCAAAGCTCCAATGACTCCTTTCTTGGCTTTGTCTTTAAAAGATTTGTTACTGGCTATCATGGGTCGTTTTTTAAAACAAGAAAAAACTGAAACTTTCATGAAGTTACCTACTATTGACCCTGCTGACAAAAAGAACCAAAAAAACCCAAAGCATGTTGACAAGTAGCTTTGCTGCTCGAGGTACTTTAAAAAAGCAACAGAAAAAAAAGCTGCAGGTGAACTATGTATTTTATCTTTTAAAAATGATTGCATTACGTTTTTGTCTGCTATTGTAATGAAACTCTTAGAAAGATCTTTAAAGTATTCTGTGGTTCACAGTTTGTTGATTGTCGTACCTCAGAAGTTGATGTCTGATTCTGCAGAAGCACAGGTTAAGTTTGAGTGACTTCTGCAGATTTTGCTCAATGGAAAGTGGTGTTTGGCTGAACCTTGTGACAAAATTCGTACTCAGTTCAAAGGCTTTGTATTGGAAATGAAACAAAGCCATCTTGCTGAGTTTTTGAGTGTCAACATGAATACAGACAGATTGGATGAATTCTATTGGAATTACATGAAAGATGCAAAGCATGCAATGGTGTGGGAAGTTTTTAGAATTATCTTCATGCTTTTCCATGGTCAAGCTGCAGTTGAGAGAGGGTTTTCAGTCAAAAGTAAATGTTTGGTTGGAAACTTGCTAGAGAAACCTTAGTTGATAGTTGCTTTGTGTACAGTAGTGTCAAGAGTGATGCTAATCATTTCAGTGAGCTTTCTTTTACCCCAGACTGAAAGGAAAAGTTTGGGCAGCAAGAATGCGATATCAGTTGTATTAAGAAGAGCAAAGAAAACTTCATGCTAAAAGTGATAAAGCTAAAAAGAGGAAAGCTGTAGAAGATAAAATTTGTGAAGTCAAATGTATAAGATTAGAAGTGGTACAAAATTTCAATAAAGCTTTAGTTATCGACCAGTTTATTGTACTCTTTTACAAAGAATAAGTGAAAACTGTAAGGTTTTCATCTAGCTCTCTTCAGGAGTTATTGCTAGAATGAAGCCTGGTGTTGATGGCAAGGTATTTAGAGGGCATAAAGCTGGTGAAAATGTCGGAATGTTCTGATTGGTAGACAACCAGACGTTTCATCGAGTCCAAATCAATGATGTAATTTTAGATTCTTTTGCTATAAATATCTTGCCATCAACACCAGGCTTCATTCTAGCGATAACTTCTAAAGAGAGCTAGACGAAAACTTTAGAGTTCTCACTTATTCTTTGTAAAAGAGTACAATGAAATGGTCGATAACTAAAACTTTATCAAATGTAAAAGAAAGTTATTAAATAAAAAGCATCCATGCTATGAGCCTAGAAGCAGACAAATCAGCTACAGAGGCAGAAATGAAACACAAATTTTCTTTGCTTGCATAGTAAAATATTTCCAGACTGAAAATTTGTGAAAGTGAATATATTGAGAAAAAGTTTTGTGACCAAGTATGTGTTTTGAAAAAAAAGTTGAAGTTTATGGAATAACATTGATCTATGTATGCTTAAGAAGTATCACATTGGTTCAGTATGTAAATTGCCTATGCTCTATCATGACTTTTTGTTGAACTTTGATGGTTGATGTGTTTTTTTTCCTGGGAGAATTGTTGATAAACTATATTTCTTATTATGTGTTCTGCTCAATGCAACTACAGCACCACGTAATTTACATGTTTTGGAAAAAAAGTTTTGTGAGCTTTTTATACCAGATTTACTGAGAGATGTTTTTCTGCCAGACTGTGAAATCATTTTCTTGAGTGCAAAAATTTTTTGTGTATATGTTTTTTGTTAATTTTTATTGTGGCATTTCATCTTGTTATAACTAACTTGTTCATTCGTGTTGTACCTAGATTGCATGAAGTCATAGTTAACATCAAAAGTGCTCACTATTTCTTGATCCAATTAAATGAGAATTGTAAAGGGGCTTTTTGTAATCTAAATTTTCGTATCATTGTTGGTTTGATATTATTCTAATAACAAAAATATTTTAGCTCAGAAACAAAGCTATTCTAAGTAAAATGCTCAGCTCAGAGATTGCAGAGTTAAAGACCTCAAAAGAGGAATTTTTTCCTGGCTAGAAGAAATAATTATTGTCGTATTGTTTTCATAGCCTCACTGTTGTTGTTTGTGAATGTAATTGCAATGTTGAGGGTTGTTGCATGTGCTAGTTTGCATTTTATAACAAATAGTAGCATAAGCATAATTTAAGAAGACTTAGAAAGTTAGTTGAAACATTAATAGCTTCAAATTTAGTTAAGATAGTTGGAGTTAAATATGCCAAAAATGAGAAATTTAACTGAATGTCTTATCAGCTATTATGTTTTAATCAAGAAGGTTTTATCAATGCCCTGTGAGAGTACATTGTGGCAGTAATGTGTGTTTAAGCAGATGTTATATTTCTAGATGTTAAAATTGAATGATAAAGCAATGCAAGTTAAATAATATTGGCAAGTGAAAATGTTGGCACTAGGAGCGATTAACAAGAATTTAATCTCGTTACTGAAAGAGCTATTTCAATGTGAACTGATAGATGTACCATATTTTCCAGCTAATAAGTGGAATCGCCAAATAAGCTGAGGCCAATTTTTAGCTCTAAAGATAAAGGTTTTTTGCTTATTTATTATTATTTTGCTTATTGGCCAATAAGCCGACCCAAAAAAATCAGGTCCTCAATTAAGGTCCTGAAATTTGGCTTATTAGGCGGAAAATACAGTATTTAAAAGTGCGTAAAAATGCTTTAATTATGGTCATGGAAAAGTCATAAAAAGAGTCATGGAAAATCATGGAAAGTCATGGAATTTAGTTTTGAAAATTGCGTGGGAACCCTGGCTACTTATTTATACCACATGCATTGTTGCGCTTGGAGTGTTGAAGTTCTACCTTTATTACTACCAATACAAACTTGATGTGCAGTTATGCACTTATGCTCATGAGCATTGTTACCACATCAAAAACAAAGTATCGTAAATGATCTGTTTAAGTGCATTTTAAGACATATGATTATTTGATATATGTTTGTTTGCACAAAAGAGCAATGTGTTGATGTGTAATAAAATGTCTTTGCTGATTATCATTGGCTATATAGTGTAATGGTGTATCTTACTAGCTATGGTTGTATTATCGATTTTGTATTCAACAGAAATGATCAGCTTATTGACACCAATCGGTCATTGACACAAATGGCTTTAAAAAACCACTGTGATACCAGCAATGAAAGTCGTTCCCATCAACATGTTGAGGTATTTATGTAATTCGTTTATGTGTTGTGTACAGCTGTGATTTGACACCAACTATTTTGATGTGCATGAGCTGAGTCCAGTGAGTGGTGGCATGCTTCCTGAAAATTAAAAAAGGAAGTGTTGCATGCAGAAGTTCTTTGGGTTTTTTGAGTAATAACCAGTCACTACTCATTGCCAAGTTATTAGCTGTTTATTTTCTAAAATGTTTCCAGATAGTCATATTGTACAGTCATTTTTATGTGGAGCTACAAAGTGTGCTTATTTAGGATGTTTTGACATTTATCCTTAATTTCATGAGCTGCTTATAGAGAAAGTTCATGCAGTCATGTACTATACTGTATGGTTTGATGAAAACTTGAATCAAATCAACCAGAAAAAGCAAATGGATATGATAGTTAGATTCTGGGACAGCGAAAGCAATAAAGTAACAGAAAAATACTTCAATTCAGAGTTTATGGGTCATGCTACAGCAGCAGATATGTTGACTCATTATGAAAATGGAATGGCTTTACTTAATCCCAGCAGTTCGATGCAAATATCTGTGGCTGGTCCCAACGTAAACTGGAAGTTCTATCACAATCTTTTTCAGGAATGCAAAGGTGAAGAACTCCCAGACTTGCTAAATATTGAAGTTGTAGTTTACATGTTGTCCATGGAAGATTTGAAAAGGTAGCAAAAGAATCTGAATGGAATTTTGGCACTACTTTGCGTTTTCTGTGGCAAATTTTTCATGATACTCATACCACAAAAAAAGATTTTATTCAAATTACAGGCTCTGATTTGTTTCCCTTTCGTTTTTTTTCCCTTAAATGATATTGGCAGGTGAAAATGTTGGCACAAGGAGCAATTAACAAGAATTTAATTTCGTTAACGAAAGAGCTATTTCAATGTGAACCGATAAATGTATTTAAAAATGCATAAAAATGCTTTAATAATGGTCATGGAAAAGTCATAAAAAAAGTCATGAAAAATCATGGAATTTAGTTTTGAAAATTGTGTGGCTCCCTGGTTTGAGATTCGAGTCCTTTGGATTCAGTGTTCTGAATTGCCCATTCCTATTTCAAATGTAATAAGCGGTGGCTGTAATAACTGAATTTCCTAAACAGCAGCTGAACCAGCCTCCCCACTTGGGGTTAAAAATGCATTCATTTTGAAGTATTTTTAACATTTATTCAATGCATAAAAAACTGTGCAATGATATTTTTCTAGATGGAAATGTTTTTCTGAGATGGTCATCTGCTTCTGCTTTCATGGCACTAAACATGCTTATCTTCTGAAATCCAGTTCTGTCAAGCCTCAACATAAATCGACAAAGACATTTCTGTATCTTTGCAGCTGTTGGTGTTGCTTTCTCAGGTTCATCATTATCAGATAATTCAGTCACAAGTTCATCATTGTTCTGCATCACTACAACAAGTTTCTCGAACTTTTTTTCAGTTGGTATTTGCACAGTTTGATCATCATCATCAATGCTTACCCAGTTTTTAAACTCTTTTTCACTTTGCCCAACAGGTGGTGGAGGCAAGGAAATGATTACATCTGTTGATTCATCATTGGTAAAACCTCCTTTTTCCAACAATTCTGGATAGTTGCTGGAAACTTGGCCCTTGCTCATTTGATTATATGCATGGGCTCCAACAAATTAATGCGTTTCACCACCGTTTGAGCCACAAGTCCAGCTTCTGGAGCATTGTCCAGTATGTCAATAAGCTTTTGGCACATCTCACGTCTGAAATAACTCTTCATTGATTTGATGATGCCCATGTCACAGGGTTGCAAAATTAATGTTGTATTCAGCAGAATAAAAAATAGTAAAATGTTTTTCAAAAGGGTGGTAACTTTGTGAGCTCAGCAGTTATCCAACAATAGAGCCACTTTCCTTTCTTTTATTTGCAGTTGTTCATCCCATGATTTATGCCAGCTAGCAAAAATGGTTCTTGTCATTTAGGCATTTTTGAAGAAGTTGGATGTGATTGGAATAGTTCCAACATTTTTAAAGTAGTGAGGAGAGTTAAATTTTGCGATCAGCAGCAGTTTTTCCTTGTCATCATTTATGTTGCAGGTGACTAGCACGGTTAGATGGTCTTTAGCTGTTCTAAATCCTCACTGATTTTTCTTTTTTTCTGCTTCTACATATGTGCTTTTTGGTAGAGCATGAAAATAGGTTGCAGTTTCATCTGCATTGTAGATATTTTGCGGTGTGAAGATTTCAAGAATATGTTTTATTATTCTGGATATAAAATGCTTAGCCCCATCACTAACTGCTTCAGTTGTCTCAACTACAAAATGTAAACAATGTTGAAAAATTTTTTATAACAAAACAAGACCTAAAAAGGAAATTAATTGACTAACCTCTTAGAGTAGTGAATGACACTGAGAATTGTTTCTTCCAACGGCCAAGCCATCCTTCAGTGGCATTGAAATTTGTATGTCCAGAGGCTTCAGCAGTTTAATTTGCTGTGTCCATAAGAATGGGACCGTTAATCAAGGCGTTTTTTTGGCGAATAAACTTAAACCAATCAAAAAGAGCTTTTTCCACCTCTTCATCTTTTCCTAACCTTTTACGTTTCACCCCACTAGCAAAAGGCTCTGCAGCAGCAACAGTAGCATGTATGACAGCTTCGTTTTTTATCACGCTTGTAAGAATCCTCTTGTAATTCTGAGTCGCTCAGCTGCTTCATGCTGATTCAAGAAGGAAAAGGTTTTAAAGTGGTTAAACAACTTAAGTTTTTCGGCTGTTCTTGTCTTGCTCTCTTCATTCTGCAATGGATTCAGAAAACTTGAGCTACAATAAACTTCAGTTGCTACTACCAAATGTTTTAAATTTCTTGTAACTGATGTTCTAAATTGGCTGTTTTATAGATAATCGGATCTTCTTCAATAAATCAGACTACCAAGTGTTTTAAATTTCTCATAGCTGATATTCTAAATTGTCTTGTCTTACAAATAATCTGATCTTCTTCAATAAATCGTAATTGCCGTTTATTTGCACAGAGTCACAAACAATTACGTATAAAGGTAGTGAAAATTGGATGCATTAAACAAAGTTTTTTCAATAGAAAAAGATTAGGAAAATTCTGTTTCAAGCAATTTGAATGCAATAAGGGGCTGGTTGTATTAATCATGGATGCATTAACTGGAGTTCACTTTCTTTTGTCCATCGATAACGCTTTGTTTAGTTGCTGGGAAAACTGAAAAATTCTTGCAATGATTACAGATCAACAGACTTCCTTCTGTGCATATAATTTTTAACTCGGCTTGTTGCTTAGTCAATTCAGCTATTATCTCAACTTTAATTCATAAATGTATTGAAATTTGTTTAGAAAGGTAATAGTAAGAGTTGAGAAACAGGTCCAACAAGACAAATACATTTTGCTTTAGTAGGTATTTTTTAATTTATTAAGTAACAGCATCTATGAGAAAATGGTGCCTCTATTCATAGTATAAAAGTTGTGCATATTTTGTGAAAAACCGTGTCCTTACAGCTTTTACTAAAGCACTTGATTTTTTATTTTTGGAACTATTATTTTTGACAAGAGATGTTTGATTATTGTTCCAAATGTTAAAGGAACATAGCATGCAACTTATTGCATTCAATAACTGCTGAATCGATATAGCGCATTATTTAAATGGAAACAAAAGTATTCTATTAGTAACATAAAAGGAAATTCTATAAACTGAATGTTGCAGAAATCTAACTGGTTGAATTCGAGCAATGCACTACAACTAAATCACTACTGGTATTGCATGCTTTTGCTGCAATGAACCTAATATCTTGAACTAAGCTTGACTAAACTGCTGAAAATAAATACAGATTTGTAGAAACAAACAGCACTAAGTGATTCAGCTTTAAATGCAAACTCGCCAGAAAGTATTTATCACCTACCCCTAAAATACAACCAAAATAGTAAGTATTTTATACAAACATAAGTATTTGCTAAAAAACTTAATACTGTAACAAACATACAATTTTGTGAGAAATAGTATGTAATTAAATAAGTTTTTTAGCTAGAAGAACAGTTTATGACAGGGGTGTCCAGCCCACAGGTTACACGTGGCCCGCCAAAGCTTTTAATGGTGACTTGTTTTGCAAATGGACATTTACTCAGAAATTAAATTAATCAGAAAATACTGTACAAATGCCAGATTAAAGCTTTACGGGTGCATTTATTTCTTGCAATGACCTTGTCCTGGCCTTTTTGGGCACTTTGCATTTGTGTTGACTTCCTTTTTGCATTTTTGTGAGCTTGCTCATGTTATAATATTTGCTTTTATTTAAAATTTAGTTCTATTGGGTAATTAGTATATGGCAAGTAAGAAACAAAAATTTAGTGATGGTGGCTGAGTATCCCAAGAGAGACAGACAGAAGAATATTTTTTGTACATGTTGGTAGCAAGCCGATCTGCTTAATATGCAACAATGCAGTGTCAGGGTTAAAGAAGTATAACATTTAGTGGCACAATGTCACAGTTCGTGCATAAGCTTATGACAAGTATAAAGATTAGTTTAGAAGAGACAAAGTTGCAGAATTGAAAAAGTACTCGCTGGACAACAGGCATGTTTTAAAAATATTTTTTCTCAGCAAAACTCTGTTGTTGCAACTGGTTATATAGTGGCACGAGTAATTGCAAAACGATCCAGACCGTGTATAAATAAAGAATTTGTGAAGCAATGCTTTCAGTATGCTACAGATGTCATGTCATATGTCCTGAGATGAAAAACGATTTGAAAAATAAGTCTTTCTTGGCAAACCTTTACTAGTCGTATTGAAGACTTAGAATTTCCATAAAAGGGATTCTTATATTCAAAGCTGAAAGTTTATATTTTGCTTATTAGCGATTGATGAAAGCATGGACAGCAAAGATACTGCTCAGGTGGCCTTTTTTTGTGTTGTGTTAAAGAAAGTTTGGCCATTGCTAAAAAACTGGTGGCCACGATCCCACTTACAAACGCCACTAAAGGTAGTGGTTTATTGGAAGCTGTCATGACTTACAGAGAATTTCAAGGCTCGTTGTTCAACTTGGAATCAGATTTTAATGATGTTCTATACCATTGCAAAGTACATTGGCTTAGTTATTAAAAAGAGATGATGAGAATGTTTAAACTTAAAGATAAAATTCAGCAATTTATGGAAGGAAAGGTTACCCCATTGCTGAATTAGATGATGCCCAGTGGATATGTGATCTTGCTTTTCTTGTTGACATAACTTCTCATTTCTATAAACTTTATATTTGCTTTCAAGGTCAGACACAGCTAATTAATTGTATATTTGACCGAGTCAAAGCCTTCCTGGTAGAACTATTTCTTTTGGAAGAACAAATAACAAAATTCTTACCCATTTTACTACTTTACTAAGCTGTTAACATCAAAATACAAAGAAGTATGTAAATTTCATTTCGAATCTGATTGAAGAATTCAAAAACTGGTTTTATGACTTCAAAAATATGTGTGGAGTGTTGAGACTTTTTGTCTCTTACTTTTTTCTGCAATACCAGATAATGTCCCAGAGAAATTGCTAATGGAGTTAGTTGACTTTTAGTGTGAATTTAGCTGAAAGGATAAATTTTACTAGCAGTATGTTTCCCAAGAAAAGTACCCAGGTATTTTCAAGCATGCAATATTGTTGATCTCACTATTTTGAAGTACATACTTGTGCTAAGAAGTTTTCTCCAAAATGAAATACACTAAATCTTCTGAAAGGCCGTTACTATCACCTGGAAGATTTTTTGGATGTTGCTATGTCCACAATTGAACCTGATCTCATGAAACTTGTTCATAACAAGCAGTGCCAAAAGTCGGATTGATTTACTGCATGTCTTAAAATGAATAAGAATATATTAGATTCTTTTATGATTGTTTATTATTGATGTCATCAATTTTGGCTGTAATTACTGGTAGTTTTGGTTGTTGGGTGTGACTTTTACCTCAAAAAGATTGTGGATGCCCATGGTTTATGATGTGGAGAACAGTTTACAATTTATGACAAAGAAACCATTTGTTTCTCCACAAGAATGAATAAAGTCAACATAGTTATAGGTTTTGTCATTTTATTGTTTTTAATTTGTACTACTTGCTGCACATACCCCCATACTATTCTAGGTATGTGTCTACAATTATCTCTATCACCAAACCCCTCCAAGATTCATTTATCAATCAGTAAAACCATATTTCTGATGTAAAGTTTACTATCCACTGGTCAGTTATGTTCAGTTGGAAATATTGGTTTAGCCAGCTGTGCCTGCCTTAACTAAATTACATTTTTGAGATCATAAATGATAAGTTGGTACTAATGGGACCATCGCTTCTAATCCTGATTGTAGAAAAAAGACTTTGAATTAAGAGAGGTCTTAAAACTCTATGATAATTTCATGAATTCCATTCATTTCCTCAAATAAGTATGAGAGAACAAATGCTAAGTTGCTAGCGATAAGTGTATTGGGTTGTCCTACCTACAGCACAAAATATTAGTGATGTTGTCAAACACTTGATGTTGTGTTAAGTAGTAATACAGCTCAGTCTGTGAAAAGACAATTGAATTAACAGTACCCAATAATCTCTTTATGCCAAAGTGTTGCTTTCCCACAGGATTAATTACACATTTACAGTTGAGACACTTAGATTTGATTATTCTTCAAAAAAGCAAACACTAAATGAAGGTAAAAAGGTTATTTACTTGTAATATTAAGCAAGGAGTAAATAATAAATCTATTGTTTTTCTTAAAACACTCCATACTTTTTGATAGAAACTAGTGTCATTTACAAATGTTTGTTATTTCATCTCAAAAAATTCAATATACCTTTGTATTGCCGGTATTTTTTGAAAAAAAATGACAAAAACAACTTTTACAATCAATCACGTTGAAGAAGTCTTAAGCAACAAAGAAATGGAATTTTTGAAATTTGGTAAATCAGGTCCTCACTCTTTTAGCCACAAAATCATTTTCCTCTGTCTCAACCACTGCGTAGTCTTAAGAACACCAATAAAAAGTAAAAGTTCTTTTTAGAAATAATCAGCTTATGTTTCAAAATTAAAGGTACAGTGTTTTAGATAGGAATTCAGTAGAAAAACAATAGGGGGTTATACTTAGCTGCTGTTTTTCTCCCAAAGTGTTTGAAGTCCCAAGCAACATCTTATTTGCACTGTTTCCAGAATGTACTTTGGAGGTGGACTTGCTCACAATTGAAACTGGCAATAATTTTACAAACTTTTATCCATTTCTTTCACCACTTGCATGGAAGCATAAATGTAACACTGCAGGAAAAGAGGGCCACCAGAGTGATTGTAGTGCTAAACATTTGACATACTACTTGCGATTTTTTGTAATTGCATGTCTATTTGTATGACTTAAAATTTGTGGCTGGATGCGTATTTCTAGATCCTGTAATAATTGCAGCTAAGGGAAGTGCAAACTAAACCAAAGTCAAGCACTTACAGTTAAGTTATTACAATAGGTTGGGTCGGTGGTTCTCAAACTGTGTGTCACGAAGCCCGGGTGCGTCGTTTGAAATCTCGTAGGGCGTCGCACAGTCATTCTGTTCGAAACTACTCTCAAATAAGCGAAGAACGGAAAATTTTAATGCAAAAACTACAGTTTTGTAACTTTAAGCAAACATACCGTTCTTAATATCGAGAGCAGAAGAGAATACTTGAGTAATGTACTGTTTCTGCCAGCTCACGCTTCACACATTCGAATTTTTTTATTATTACGTAATAGCCATTACTTCAGTTTAAATCATTTTTATTGCTTAAACATCATTTGATGTCATCACATCCACAATTTGCAAGTAAACCATGAAATTTTTTTGCTTGAAAATTAAATGATATAAAGAGCCAAGTATCTACCCTTTTGAAATTTACGCAACTCCCATCAAAGGCTTTATTAGCATTGTATCAAGTTGCGCACAGAATTGCTAAGTTGCTGAGGAAATAATACTGCCTGCTGCAATCAATCTTGCAAGTACGATAATAGGAGAAGGAGCTGCCGAAAAATTAAAGTTAATACAGTTATCCAACAATACCGTGTGTTGTCGGATTGGTGACATGGCGTTGGACATTCACGATCAACTGATCGATAGAACGCAACAGCGAGAATTCAGCCGGCAATTAGACAAAGCAACTGATGGCAGTCGAGATGCCCACCTAATTTGCTACATGCGTTTTGTTGATTTCTCTGAGCAAACTTGGTAGAAGAGGTACTATTTTGGAAGCCTATTGAACTTGGTTGCTGAGGAATTGATCTTTTCAATATAATCGACAATTCTATTTCTACAAATAACTTAGATTGGGGAAACTGCATTAGCATATGGGCAGATGGCGCCAAAGCTGTGTCTGGCAGTCGCTCTGGACTACAAAGTCTAATTCAAGAACATGCCCCATTGGCCAAGTGCATGCATTGCATGATTCACCATGGTGGTTTGGTGGTGGCTCTGACATTGGTGGCTTGTGAACTGAGCCCGGACCTTGGTGCTATAGTTGAAATCGTCACCAAACGTATCAACTTCATCAAAACACGGCCATTAAAGTCAAAAGTGTTTGAAAAACTTTGTGCAGAGATGAATGCAGAGCATCAAAGTTTGCTGTTTTATTGTTCGTCCAGGTGACTTTCGCTTGGAAAATCATTTAAACGAGTCCACAAGCTGCTGAACGAACTCGACACATTTTTGCAAAAACAAAAGAATCAACTTGCTGATTGCCTAGCTGAGAACAAATTTTTATTAAAATTGGATTATTTGTGTGATATGTTTGCTAAATTGAATAAACTGAACCTGTCTATGCAAGGGGCTGATAAAAATATATTTGACATTTGAGATAACATCACATTGTTCACAAAAAAGCTGTCTCTGTGGAAGGAAGATATTTCAAATGTGTCCAGAAGTTCTCAGTACTCCTCTTTTTGTCCAATCTGCTTGAAAAGAAAAGTATGATGCTGCCTTCAGATTTACAAAGCATATTTGTGCAACATCTATCCAAGCTCCAGTTGAAGTTCGCACTTTATTTTCTGGAAGATTTATTTTGCTATGAATGGATTCACAAACCTTACGTGCTACCTATCACATCTTCCTTCACGGAAGAAGAAAAAGAACACTACATTGATCTTACCTGTGACAGGTCCCTAAAAAGGAAGTTTAATTTAGTCAATCTGACAAATTTTTGGATTTTATTGAATGACGAATACCCAGCTTTGACAAAAAAAACATTGCAAAAACCTGTTCCGTTTGCTATGTCGTATTTGTACGAAGCTAGATTTTTTGCCATGGCCGTCACCAGTGTTCCCTTTAAACGCAAAAAAGTGCGAATTTGCGAAATTATGTCCGGCGGATTCGCAGTTAAAATTCAACAGTGCGTAAAAAAAGTCCGGTGGTTTTTGGTAACTTTTTCATTTTGTTAAAATTTTTGCAATTTTGTTGGCAAAATCTTAGCCAACTGTTAAATGCATGGGAGACAGTGAAAAGAAATCCAAGTTAGGACAGATGCTTTTTCAGAGCAGTGCAACGTCTCACCCAAACATCGCACGGCTGTGACACAACAGCTAATGACGGCGACTTAAATATCGCGCACGCCTTTGCCTCGCTTTTTTGCGTAACAAATTATCTCTCCAGTAATTAACCTGAAGTAAAATCAATTTTTTTGTTTACTTTTTCCCAGCCGATTTCAGTCGTAGCTAAAGAACAGTAATAGCAAGCAGCTCTCAAACTTCAGTTTTAACTCAAGACATCATTTTTCGAGGGAAGTTTGAAACTAAACTTGCTTAAAATCTTTACATTTCAACGCTAACTTTCAATCGTGCTTGTTAAGATTAAAAAGTACATAGTTCTCGCTTTCAGTTAAGCACAAAAACACCATTTATTGAGGGATTGGTTCAGTTTTTGTACGTTACAAATAAATAAACTTCTTTTACTTGCCATTTATAAACACTAAAAATAAAAAAGAATACAACTTCTAACCAATTTGGTTTTGAATTCGCTTCAAATACTTTCCGAACTGAGATGAAAGTTTGCTTGCAACTGCAAAAACCTGCTGTTTAATTGATTACGATAAAGAAATGTAAGTTGTCTAATTATTTACCGTAATCAAGCAACAGTTAAAGTTCACGAGTAATTTTTGTTGTGTCATAGTCGTAATAATCTACCTAACATCACATTACTTCATAAAAGTTCTAGTTCTCATGCTCATGTCGGGCGTCGGCAAAGGATTCATTTTATTTACGCGCAATGTTAACCTGTCCTTCCAAAGTGCTTACGAATCGCTGTTGCAAAGGCTGTAAAGTTTGAGACCAAATTTAACCACAACTAACTTACTGAAGAAAAATAGCGAGGTATTTCGCCGCCATCTTATAACAACCGATAGGCTACCTCAGTGGTTCTCAAACTTTTTGCGATGCGACGCATTTAAAAAAGCTTGCGAGACTTTGCGATGCACCAGACAGCATCCTACAGTTTAGTTTGTCGTACTGCGAGATAAATGTGGCCCATAATCTACATAAATAACTGCCCCTATGCAGATGCTCCCGAGATTTTGGATTGGTCTGTCATCTTCAATCGTAAAATTACGCTCTTCTAAGTTTGTAACTCACCTTTCCTGTTTTCGTCCAACATACAACTGAATGCTTTATTCTTTATATATTTTTCGCCAATTAAGTTAAACTTCTGCAATTTGATTCTTGAATTACAAGTGAACCGTTGCAACAGTGTATTAAAAACACTATTGTGAAAATGTCAGAAGAAAGTAAGAAAGGAATCTACGATCAGAGTTCTTTTGACGCAATAAAACCTAGACTTAATGGCACAAAACCAAAATATCCCACGACGCCTTTGGAAAATTGAAACGACGCACCGGGGCGTCGCGACGCACAGTTAGAGAACCACTGGGCTACCTGTTTGTGAACATTTTGGGGCTGACATAGCCACGGTAATTATTACGTCACGGAAGCGCATTGTCACAGTTTTGACTTTCCTTTCCCTGCAAATTTGTCCGGCGGTTTTCGTACATTTGCTAGCAATTTCGCACTTGTGCCGGCGGTTACGCACTCACTAAAATCTTAGAGGGAACACTGGCCGTCACTAAAACTAAATATCCATCACGAATAGGCGTTCAAAGAGAAATGAGTGGCAGTTTCAAAGATTCTCTCAAGGTTCCACGATCTTTGCAAAAATGAACAAGCCCACACGTCAATGACGTCGCATTAGATTTGAACTAAATTACTGACTGATAGGTCATTCGTTCTTTTTGATATTTCGCTTCTTTATTGATTTTTCTTTTCTTCATTACGTATTGCAATACTGCTAAATAGAACTTCGGTAGCAGTGTTTTTATGACTGGGGCGTCCCAAGCTCAGCATACTCTTGCAAAAGCGTCGCAACAAAAAAAGTTTGAGAACCACTGGGTTAGGTTATGATGTAAGAGTATAACCCATGGACCAGGTTTTTGAGATAAAAATGCTGATAATTTTTGTGATTCCTGTAAAATTTCCCGTGAAAACTCATCATTTTGTTGCATGTCATTAATGGGAGCAATCACCAAACCTTCACATGATGCTCTTGTTAATTTGTAGTCATGTGAAGACCAATTGCTAAACTATGCTCTTTGCTTCCATCAGTCCAGGATTGGTAAAAGGATTAACCCTTGGCACCTGAGATGATGGTCCAGTTCAGAATTACCAGCTTCAATGCTGAAGGAATACCTGCCACAAAATTAGCATTAATTACCAGCACTCATTCTGATATATTATGTGTACAAGAAAGTCACCAAGAAATCAATGCAAACAAATATTCCAGAAACGGATCAGATAATTTTTCACCCCAACCCAGAGCATAAAAGTGCTATGTATGCACAGGATAGATACATTATCCTCAGCGTTAGTGATCTCTTGTGTGTCAAGAAAGAGATCCTCCGAGTGGAAATGGAGCACATTATTATAATCTCAATATATAAACCTCCTCCAACTCTGTTCGAGTGGCCACAAAGTTTTCAACTGATGAATAGAACCTATCTTATCATTGAAGACTTCAATAGTCGTTGCTCCAACTGGGAACTACAGCAAAACAAACTCTGATGATGAGGCTGTGGGCTGCAGCTCTTGGCCTCACAAACCTATTTAATGCAAAGGACAAAGCTTCTTTTGACAGCGCATGCTGGAAGAAAACACATAACCCTCACATAGTGTTTATTTTATTCAACCACCACCAAAACTTTGAAAAGAGAACTGCCAACCCAATACCAAGGTCTCATTCCAGATCACTAATTATATTCGCACTTTTTGATCTGAAACCTAATCTGAAAATCAGAATGCGGCTTATAGTTGATGCATTCAGAATTACCTAAATTTTCTGAAGAAATTTGGCTAACTAAAAGATGAAAGAAGCTATAATACTTTGAAGTATTTTATCAAAGCATTATAATTACAATAAAGCACAAATCATTTACTACGGTAGTTATGTATTTAAATATTCTCTTAATATTGTATCAGAAAATATGCTAATATGTCTGAATTTTAAAAATTTTAAGTGATCTGTGGTATTAAACTTGTTTGTAGCATGCTTAGATATTCAATATATACATTTTTTTGTTTCATTAAAATTGTAAAATTTAAATGCGTCTTAATTTTTGGGTTACTACTGAGAGGGAAGGTTTTAGACATCCAGAAAAGGTGCGGCTTATACATGGGTGCGACTAATACACGGGTATACATGGTAATTAATTTTTATGATGAGAAAGAACATTGTGCAATGTTCCAAATCATTGATGTTGATCAACCGTTGTGCTAATGACAGAAAAACAGCACTTTCTTCATGGTTGTTTTTCTTCATATGTAAATATTTTTCAAAATAGAAAAGTCTTGCTACTTCCTTCTGGAATTTATTCGGACATGAAATTATTGCATTTTGTAATATATTGGCTCCAATTAGTGGCATCCATACATGAAAAAATAACAAAAAACTTAAATTGTTTTTATACAGAAGCAACAAGCTTTTTTAGTGACAACTTTATGGCAACTGTCTGTACAAGTTTTTACAATGAATACCACAGACACTTTGAATCACATAGCCGGGGTGAGTTCTTTAGAAACTTTCAGACAAAGTCCTTTTAGTTTATCATTAGCTGAATTTAACTTGGTAAGAGCAAATTTCCAATTATGTTTTTTGCAAATTTGTTCCATTCAGTTAATCAATAAACAATAAACATCCAAAATCATGACGTTTAGAATGCTTTGTAGTGTTGCTCTCAAGTTCAACCAAAAACGTGATTGATCTGGGGCGATGGCAAGCTCTTATCAACTGTTCTAGTCTCACAATGGCAGTATTTCTAGTTACGACGCTCTTTTTTTAGTGAGTTAAGTTTTTTTCATCTTGAAAATGCAGCTTTTTTCCTATTGTGTCAATTTTGTTTTCACCTTTAACAATAATCAAGTAAATTAACTGCTAAAAATTTGTTTTACATAAGTTAAAGAGGTCATTAAATTTGAAAGCGACACTTTGAAATAGCATAAACAAATGATTGGAGAGAGATTGTGTGACCAGCTACGAAGCAACATGTAAAAATTGCATTCACATCAACTATTACTGTGTTAACACCAGTTGGATACTGAACTAAACGAAGTAGTCATAGCTATAGAGTTATCAAGAAATTACTTTTTCCTACAAAAATTTTAAATTTCAGTACTTAAGAATATCTAAAATTAAAAGATTTAGGATTAATGATAATTTAAGGTGTTCTATAAGCTGCAGTTCGAATCGCATTGGCTTAGGTAGTTAATGCTGAAAAACCTACAAAAGTAGTGGTAAGAATAATTGAGTTTGCAAAATTAGAAGTGCTTTCATTGTTTCTGCATTTTAATAAGATATGGTGCCATCACTACTTGCCATTGCAGCACAATTGTTGTAACATTGTCACCACTCCACAAGAAACACACTACTGCCGATACTGCCTGCCAGGGTTGCTTGATCAAAAGCATCCAATTAGGATGCATTTTACAAGCATTTACACTGAAAATTTGTTTTGGGCGCTAAAATGAAAGAGTGCCTAATTAGGCTGCTTTTTATCTACTCAGTAAATAGGGATAAGTTTTATTTTTTGTGCTAAAAATTGGATTACTTTCCAAAGTTCAATGCTACTGTGCAATTTTTTCATTATGCCATAGTGGAATAGTTTTACCAATAGGTGTTCCAAGTTCCACCACAAATCATAAAAATTTTTTGAAAAAAAATGATATAAATTTTGTGAATTCCATTATGCGTTTAGTCTGTGCCAAGTAATAGGCATTTGTTAGGTCAAGCTCTCTTTGATAAATGGCTACAAATACAAGATAAGATTTGATGAAAAACATTTTTAAGACGTGTCTACTTGAGTTCTGATGACGTTTTTGTGAGATTACATTGGCTTTATCTATAACAGATTACTAATAGGTAGGTATTTGTCAATGTCAGCATTTTTTGGTGAAAGTAGCCACTCCAGTGTGAGAGAGGGAGAGACATTTATGAGGTTTTGCCAGTCTTTTACTATTTATAGGTAACTCTGCAATGGGCAAAAAAATGAATTAATTTTTGATATAGGTATAAGCCAGAAAAGCATGGAAAAATTATTAGGTTTTTGTAAAGATACTTTCTGAGTTCAACAGTATGCAGAAAACATAGCAACAAATAGCTTAGAGCTTGTTTATAACTTCATACATTGTACTAATCCTGATGTTTTGATCTGATCCTAGAGTGAGTGGGTAAAGTAGAAGAATAACTAATGTTTACAAAAACTTTGAAAAATTCAAAAGTTTCCCAAAATTATGTTACCTATATTTAAGATATCATCTTTTTTTTTAGATTTTTCTTACAATATTTCTTCCTGGTTTAAATGAAATGCTTCTGACAGCAATTTTAAATCAATTGATGCATTGGCTACATAAATTCTAGTGAAGTCAACGATATCAAAAATTTAAGAGTAGATAGTAAAAGCTATTTTGTCTTTCTGTGGCCTACCTCAGCACGGCAGTAGTTTAGTGTAAACATTTTTGCCCCAGAATAGTAGAATATGGGTATAGGATAGCAAATCGTTTGTGGGTGTGTATATTGCTTTCTGTTTCCTAGTTACGCTTTTGGCTGGGAGAGGTAAAGAAGTACTATTACTCTGCACGTTGTTTTAATTAATATTTATCAATAATGCGTGAGCATTCTGTCATTGCTTTTCAGATAATGCTGAATTGATGCAATTTTTGTGATATTGTGACAAGAACTATTGATCTTGTTTTACTTCCTTCATTTCTTTTTTTGCAGGATTATATTCATTTATATTAAAAAAATGCTTTACTTTCTATAATCTTAATATTTGTTGTTACACGCATGGTTGGGCTAGAAAAAAACGTTTTTGGGCAGTAATTAACAATGCGTTTGGGTACTTACTTAAACATTTGTGTGGCAATTGTGCTGCCTACTGCCTATTGTTCAGCATGCATATTTCTAAGAATGTTTTTAGATTTCAAAAGTAAAAGAAGTTGTACAACACGCTAAAGCTATCACTAATTCCTATTTTTCTGAACTGGATCTGTGTCTTAATCAATTGTTTTTTCCTGTGGCAATTAATCATAATCTTACAGGTTAGTTTCTGTTTTGTATCAACTTTGAGTGGGCTATTTCACTTCCAGATCGTTTAGTCTATGATCTTTTAACTTTTGCTGTTGTACAGTTGATAGAGTCGCTGAGTAATTTAACTTAGTAGTAGTTCAGTAGTAGTAGTTATTCAGTTTTTATCTGGTGTTGTCCCTATAGCAGAGGTGGCTGCATTCCCCCCAATTTCTTCTGCAATTGCTTGCACTCCGTCTCTCGACTTTGCTCAATTTAGGCCATCCTTCTTTTTCAAACCAATCTTGTCTGTCTCCTCCACTTGCTTCTTCGGTCGTCCTTACTTTCTCTTCCCACTCACTTTAAGATCCAGAGCAACCCTAAAACACTATTGTCATTTCTACTCAGCACATGTCCATACTATGTAACTCCATTTGCTGTTGCCAACTGATCTATAGTTTCCCTCAATCCCAACATGCCCATCTATTCTTCAGTCGTCTTTCTGTCAACAGCTTTCTGACTGCACATGGCTCTCACCATAGCTCTCTTCATTCTCCTTAGAATTGCTTTTTCATTCTCTTTTAAACACCATGCTTTGCTTCCATACAATATTGCAGATTTTATGCAACAACAATAAACTTTACTTTTCATTCTCAAAAGAAACCTATTTCCGAGCAATAACTCTTTACATTCCCTGAATCTTTCCCAATTGATTTTTACTCTTGCTGTACTGCCGCTTCACAACCATCACTAGCATTTAGTCATTCTCCCAAATAACAAAATCCATTTACTGTCTCCATTTTATTGCCTATCTTCTTGATCAAATCCACTGCTCCTTCCATTATTCCTTTACATTTCAAGCAAACAAAATGCATTGCCAACCTAGCGGTAACTTTCTATTTTTGCACATCTGCCATGAACCTAGTTTCCACATTTTGTGCACAATACTGAATTGGCCATGGCTCTCTTCCACACACTCCACATGGATCTATCTTGCTTTTGAATAGTTTTTCTTCCGACCCACTTACCATCACTTGTTTTTCTCGTGTTGACCTTTAAGCCTTTACTTTTCATTGCATTCTTCCAATTCCAAAATCTTCCTTTAAGTTTTCCATGGTTTCACTTACGAGAACAAGATCATTTGCATACAGTAATTTATTAACCACACCCCTTCTTGCATTTTCTGTAACAACGTTCACAACTATTGCAAACAATAGTGGCGACAGCACAGATCCTTGATGTACACCCACTTTTACTTCGAATTCATTTAAATTTGCAGATCCCACTCTCACTCTTGTCGTTGCACCATCATACAAGCACATAACTGCCCGAACCATTACTTCTGATAGACTCTTCTTTATCAAGGCCCAATTTATCACTTTTCTTGGCACTCTATCAAAAGCTTTTCCATGTCAACAAAACCATATACAACTTCTTGTCGTTCTTTTGATATTCTTCCTGCATTCTTTTCACAATGAATATTGCATCCACTGTTCCTTTTCCTGGCATAAATCCAAACTGCATCTCATTCAAATTGACTAGTGTTCGTATTCGCCTCTCTAGCACTCTTTCAACAATTTTCATGGCATGCTCTAGCAGTTTCACTCCTCTGTATAATCCCCAGCTCATCACATCACCCTTTCCTTTAAAGATAGGTACAATCACACTTGTTTTCCACTCATCAGGCATTCCTCTACCATCCAATAAACGCTGACACGGTTCCATCATCACTTTCACTTTGATTTCGCCACTTGCAACTATTATCTCCTCACTTACCTCAAATGGTCTAAATGCCTTTCCTGATTTCATCTTTTGCATTGCTTCCACAATTTCCACAATTTTTCCACTGGTCCTTTCGCTACATTAGTTTCCACCATGTGTTCCCATTTGTCCTCTTCATTCATGATCTTTTCCTTGTGTTCCTTCCAAATTTTTTTTAGAAGAAACTAATTTATTTTATTTCCTTCCAAATTTTTTTGTGTTCCTTAGAAAAGTACACTTATGTAATTAAAAAGGCAAATGAATCTTTGTTCAAAGGTATTTTATTGTTTTTTTGTAATTTTAGATGATATGTTTCGAGCCCCTTCCCTAGTATCACCAGCTGTAGTCAATCACAACCTTGCAATGTAACGTAAAGCATGCGGAAAACTCTGTACAGCAGTTGCTGTGGTATAGTGCTTGAGGTAGAACTGCTCTATATCTGTAGTCCTGTTAACTTTTAAATCTGGGCACAAGCTGTGTTACGCATAACCATTCAACATTTTGTGGTAAAAATCTAAATGCATGATTGTACACTTTCAGAATCTTCTCAAGTACAAGCTGTTTCTGGAGATCAACTTGTTGGCAGTCATAGCAATGTGGATTGTGTGAGTATCATTTTGCAGATTGAATTTTTGATCTTTCAAGTCTTATTCAAAAGCAGGTATGTAGTGGTAGACATGCACTGAACCACCACGTCTAAGCCTGCAGAAAAAAGGATGTAAAATCGAGCAAAAAAGGGATAGTAAAAGCTTGTGCTGTGTTGGAGATTTTTTGTTTTGTGTTTTTAGCTCAGTACTACAGCTCAGCATCATTGTTCTGGTTTTTAAGCAGAAAGTGATTTTGATTTAATTTTTGGGTCATGAAATTTATGTGACTTTCAAATCTGAAATAAACAAAATATAATTGCTTTACATTTGATGGTATTATAGAAATTTAGTGCCAGTTTTGTGTTTAATATCATCAGTTTTTTATCATCATCCATTTTTTGCAATGCAAGGCTTTATCCCAGCTGACCAAAGTCAATCAGCTTGCAGCGATGATCCTATTTGGACAATCTCAAAGTTAAGTATTGGTCATATGGTCCTTGGCAATCTCTCTAAGTCTTCTTTGCTCATTTTCTGTAAGTACATGTTGTTCCTGGAACTCTCCAAGTCAACACTCCCCATTAATCTTGCTGCAGTCATCCTCTACTTGACTTAGTAAACCACCTACATTGGTTTGTGTGTTGCAAGTCAAATGCATTGTTGGCTAGTTAGTATTTTCAATTTTATTTAGGCTCAACTGGAAGAGTTTGAAAACGTTCAAGGAGAAAATTGTCTTCTTCGTGAGGAGTTAGAAAAACAAAAGCAAAAGCTTAAGGTTTGCAAGTATTTTTTCGTAAATCAATATTCAGATAGTTATTGATTACACAAAACTATAGATTAGTTATGAAAAAAGCTGTGCTCGGAATTCTTCATGATGCCTTGTATCAGTGGCGGTATTGCAAAATATTGTGCTTTTATAATGGTGATATATGAACTAGAGCTGAAATGGAGTAAATTCCATCATGTGTTTAAATTAAATTAAAGGCTTTTTCCTTAAATGCAAATGTTGTTGTCCCGTTACATGAAAAGGCACACATTTATAAGCCACTTCGCTGGCCCTGCAGGCATTGCCCGAGAGGGCGACCAGTCAGTTACTTTAATTTAAACATTGGTTCAGCCAGCTGCGTTGGCTTCACCCAAAAAACTTTTTTGAGAGCAGTAACGAGAAGTTGTGATAAATGAAGGTATCAACCTATACCCCTAATTCCGATTTTTGTATTCTTGAATTAACCAATCTTACTCACAAACACTCAATCATTGCATGTGTGTTGTGGGTTAAAATTAGTTGGATGCACAATATGCAGTAATTGTACATAGGTGTTCTAACATGGAGTCTACCCACAGCTCCATTATTATAACTTATACTTGTCATTGCACTCTTAGAAAACCAGAATTTCACTGGTGTGCAGGTACTCTAACGCATCATTCTACTTTGATAGGCATATTTCAGCAATAGGCTCTACTATTTGGGTTTGCTTTCAAAATAGTAGAGTGAATGACCGTGGATAAGTAGTGCAGCTACTGCTTTTACTATATTTCTTACCAAATAGGACTATGACCTCATTTAATTGTATGACAAATCAAAGGTTTTTGAAACGTTGAAAAAAAGGAAAAACATGCTTAAAGTAGTTGCTTGTTGCATCTACCGTGTATAATAAAGCACAATTCTGTCTGTCTGGACATTTTAACTCCTCTAAAACTATTGGGAGTGCGAGCGTACAACTTAGCACGATTAATCACCACCCTTGGTTGAGTCTTATAAGAGTGTTTGTAACATCATGATGACTTCATAATCAAAGGTAGTTTATTATAATTTGTAGTTCTTGGCATAGGAAAACTATTTTTTGCTTAAACGAAAGCTGGTTCCCACCTTACCAACTTAGATTTTTTTGTGATCTAGACTGACGTCATAGCTAACGCTTAAACACACAATTTGTTCTCTGATTATATGAAAAACTACTGAACAAAGAAACGTTTTATAATCCTTTTTGTGAGATATTAACGAGGTGCTTTCCATAGAAAAAACTTTGCAGCAATTAAAGCTCAATTGATGATGCTACAAGTGTTTCTTTTTTTAAGCATTCTAAATTGGCTTCTCTTTTTTCCTGCACGCTTGAAACTATTTTTATACTGAGCAAATTGAGCTTTAAAACCGTAGTGTAACTTTTTATCTTCACAAAAAAGTGATAAGTTAACTAAGAACAGGTGAGTTTACATTAGTATATGAAGGTTATGCTAAGGTACTAACAGCTAGTGTCAGTTAAAAACTTAGGAAATTTGCTTACCAGCAGTATGTCACTTTAATTAGTTAACACCAAGGATTAGTTTATAATGGTTGATCAAAAATTGGTTGCCATACGTGATGTTGATTTTTACGTGAAAAATTTTCCTATCAGGCCTTAAGAAAGTTGCAATTTTTAAAAAAGTAAGTGTTTTAGTTTATTTTGAATACTTTTTCTAGCAAGCATGGTTATTTGGTATTATCCATCTAAATTTGCAAAATGATTTAACAAAAAGTGAAATCTAAAAATATTGAACGGAAGCCTTCTTATCAAAAACACTCAATATTTTGGTGTCTGTCCTTCACGAAATTGCAGTTTTTAGAAAAACTTAGTCCTTTGCTACATCTTTTGGTACAATGCTCGAAAGCATTGCTCTTTGGCATTATCAATCAAAATTTTCAAATATTCATCTGGAGATGAAGTCTCTGAACATTTTCAAAAATAGTCCGCTCCAACCACAAAATGGTAATTTACCTACAAATGGTCCAGTTTTATATTTTACTACAAAGTATTTAGTGTCGACATACATATCATCTAAATACCGACGCTGGCGCAATCGGATGATTTGATATTTTTAACGCCCTCACAACTGATGATGGCTGCGTTTTTGCCAGAACCAAGCGACATTGGTGCAGCCAGAGACTTTAGGTTGTGCAAGTTTGCATACCGGACTTCTTGAAAAGCCGCATGGACTACTGGGTGGGAAACATTGTCATAGAGCGAGTTGAAGCGTGCAGAATAAATCCAGAAGCATGCTTGGAAGGTTTAAAATGCTTAAATAAAAAATCGGTTGTTGCATCGTCAATTGAGCTTTTCAACTATTGTATAGTTTTTTTTAATCAAAAGTACCTTGTTTATATTTCCCAAAAAGCTTTTAATTACATTTCTACGATCAGTATTTTTTGAAAAAATGAAGAAAACAAATTTTACCATTGATCGTTGATTATACCGTCATGTGAGATTCTAAAAAAGTGAGATTTGTTGATGTTGGTAAATCGGGTACTGGCCTTCATTTAAGCTTGAAACTGCGTTCCTCCGTCAAAAAATGCGATTTAAAAAGCAGATCTTTCATGAGGACGTCACGAACCCTTGGGAGCTCATCTATCGTGCCAAGTTTGATGCTCGTGCGTTCAGTAGTTTCAGAGGAATGAGAACACGTATACACACATAGAATTGAGCTTTATGGAATATATTATCAAAGTATTTATTCTGAACTTGATAATCTAACTTGATAAAATGTCGCATAAAGCAGCGGTTTCCAACCTTGTTGGACTGACAGACCAGTTTTGATTTGATTATAGTATCGCGGATCAAAAAACGAAAAAAGAAGTCTTGTATATCAGACGCCTTTAGGTCTGTCAAGAACAAGGTTTCTTACCACAGTTTTATCCCAATATTAGTTGCAAGTAGCCTTGTTAGAAGTAGGCCTATACCTCCATTGCTATCACTACTGCAAGTCTCCCGGGTAGAGCTCGACCGATATATGCGTACAGGGAGTCCTCGGGTTACGACGGTCTCGACTTATGCTGTTTTGAGGTTACGAACACCCCCCATAAAAATATAAAAAATAATATGAAATAGAGCTGTTGGAATCTCATGGAGAGGAGTTATCTGCTGGGGATTTGATACAACTGGAGAAGCAGATTATAGTGGAGGAAGAAGAAACCCCCCCACCCAGAGCCCAAGGCTTGACAAAAGGTTTGCTGAGATACAGCAAGCGTTGGCAACTTTTGAGGCTCAGGATCTTAACATGGAAAGGTTCACCAGGGTTTCCAGAGGCATCATAGATTTACTGCAGGGTTACAAAGAGATCTTGGATTGGAAGAGGATCCTGTCTGTCCAGTCTAAGCTGGAGCAATAAGAAAGTAAAGAGACCTGCACCCTTTACATCAGCTGCCTCTACTGCTACAGAGCCTCTACCGTCTACCTCAGGTGCCTCTACTACTCCAGCTTCTTTACCATCTTATTAATATTTTATTTAATTCATGTGATATGGAATTGTTTTCTCTTCAAATAAAATAGTTTTTTACATTAATTGTTACATTTTATTATAGTACAATACTTAACAGTACAGTACGTATAGAGTAATGTATTTATGATGTTCCGACTTACATTGAAATTCGGGTTACACCGCGCCTGAAGAACAGACAACGTCGTAAGTCGAGGACCCCCTGTAATTATAATTATCGTTTAGGCTGTTATTTACTGAAAATATTATCGGTAGTTGAGTACGGCGCCATATTAAAAAAATAGTTATGAAGTTCAAGCTTGAGCTAATGACTTCAATTTTTAAGATAAATTTCAACTGCAATTTTAAAGCAGGCTATCTTTGTCGCCGCTGAAGGTCAAATGTCGGCCTATCATCGGCCCTTAATTTGTGTTAGGAGTGCGAGCTCAGCATCGTAACCCTTGACTTTGCGCATTGCGCAGTGCATGATCGCAGGCTGTCCACTGTCATTTTTTATTATTTCTTACGGATTAGTGATTTTTTCAGACATTTTTATTTTTTCATTTTTTGGCAATTTGTCTGCATTACCAATATATGTTTGGATAAAATTTTTAGTTTCACTTGAAATAAAAAGTGCGTAATCATTTTTGCTATTTGCCGTGCTAACTACAAAATAGCTTATTTTTTATACATCTTTGTCATATTAGTATGCAGCAGTTGTTGACAAAAGTGGTGACTATAACCGTTAGAATGCTGCTAAACATCAGCCACATAAGGGTTGTCGTTGAACGTGATGAATCACCCGTCCTGTGCTTTAATGACATGGATGAAGATTTTGCGACTGGAAAATTTGCTTGGTAGGTTCAACGGCCACTTTCTATGTTCTGTCTTTCGAACTAAGGACTTAACCCTCGAGAAGCTAAACTTCCAGCCCACTTTTTAACAACACCAACTCTTGACACATAAGTCTGTTGCACACGAATAATCACTGATCATCGACAATATTTTTTTTTGTCTTAGCAGCGAATAGTCCCCCTTTCTTAAACGCGCACTGGTCCTTGCCTTCTAGCTATTTACTCTTTTCACTTGTCTCTTTTGTCATCTCTTCACTTCCCTTATTTTTTTGGGCACATAACCGACCAGTACACACACACACTTTTTTTAATCAGCCCACTTTTTAACAACACCAACTCTTGATACATAAGTTTGTTGCACACGGATAATCACTGATCATCAACAATAATTTTTTTTGTCTTAGGAGCGAATTTTTTTTTGTCTTAGCGCGCGCACACACACACTGTTTCGTGCGTCATGTAATAAAGAAATAAATTCCAAATATTTCCCAAGTTTAACCAATAAGAATTGCTAAAAAATAAAATTAACTGGAAAAGGTTTTTGACGGGAAAATACCGGAAACAATTATCCGTTAAAAACAACCAATAGAATCGGTTAGAAAATAAAAAGAAAGGGTTTGTCAATGGCAGGAATATCGGAAACAATTTCCAATATAACCAATAAAAATCGCTTAGAAAGTAAAATGGAAAAGAAAGGGTTTGTACGTGGAGTAATACCGGAAATAATTATCAAAAGAAGTAAAATACGTTGAAACGAGATAATGATTTAACATTAACTAATCTTTAGATTATTATTGTTACATGGGCTCATGTGATTTTGGCTCACATCAAAGAAGTTCTTTCAAAAGTGTACTTTAAGATGTGTTGGTGCAGCCCAAACTGTTTGCGTATGTGTAATAATCGCAGAAAATGCATTGGTTTATGTTGCATTAAGGAACATTGTCAGCCATTGAACAAGAAACTATTTATATAGTGTACTACTTTTTTGGTAATTTATTGGTAATTTTTTTCAGGATTGGTTGTGTTGTAGGTTTATTTTTGCTATGATTAATTGGCCAGATACGTGGTTGAAGAAGTTAGGTAAGAATGATCAATGTGAAAATTAAGTTGTGGGCAAAGAGAATCTATTTTGAGCATGTCTCGTGCAAGTTGTGCATGTGCGAGCTAAACTACAGTGAGCTGGGATTTCAAGCTATGGCACAGCATTTTGCGAAAGAACGACACAAAAGTGTGTCAAAGGACAGACTTTTAAACGATGCCAGACATATTACAGATGATTTAATTCAAGCTGTAGCTGTTTCTGATCAGTTCCCCACAACTAGCCAAAAAATTGTTTATTATAACCAGCACTCCCAAAAAAGTTGCAGCTGCTGAAGCAAAATGGATATTTAAGCTTGTTGAATCAGACATGTCTCTTAGAAGTTGCGATCATTTGAGTGATACATTTCAGAGCATGTTTAATGATAAACAGTTTTTAATGGCTCGGCAAAGAGCTTCGTACATTATACAGGATGGAATGAGCTCTCCTCTTGAAAATGATCTTTGTCGCAGTTTGTCAAAAGCAGAAAGTGCGTTTATTCTGATGTATGGTGAAACCACTACTATACAAAGCAAGTGTCAAATAGATGCACTCGTGCGCTTTGTTGTGAAAACGCACACAAGTTCGTAGGTACTTGACCTCTTTCTTTTTCGGAAGGGCGACTGCTGCAGATACTGTTCAAAAAACAATGGCTTATCGAGAGAAAGGTATGCTTCCCTTTGAGTGTTTTTTAACGTATCTTACGATGGACCGAACATCAACAAAGCCACCTGGAGTAGATTGAATGCAACGTTGAAGGAAATGGGACATCAAGGGCTGATTCCTTTTTGTAATTACTCACTACGCATAGTGCACAATGAATTCAAGAAATGTATTGAAGCACTCGAGGTGGAGAATGCTTCGGAATTAGCGTATAACTTTCATAATTGATGTAAAGATAAACCATGCAAAATAGAAGATTTCAAAAATCTATGTGAATGTGCGATCATGCCAGATAAGTTACTCTTTCTTCGTCACGTTTCAACTAGATGGCTCACACCCTCATCTGTGTTGGTTCGTACTTTGAAACGATGGAATAATGCAAAGGCTTATTTTTTGTAATACCTGCCTAAACAGAAGGAATGCTAACGTTTTTTGGATTTAAATGAGAAATAGAGGGTAGAAAAGAAATCCATCCGTAGTAGGCACACACACGGAAGCCTTAGCGTCCAAAATTTTGCCTCCTGAAATGAAGGAGATTCTTGACCTAGCGATTGAGATAATCAACTATGGGAGCCCTCAACCGTATCGTTTTTCAAGCTTCTGTGTAAGAGTATGCAGTCTGAATATCTAGCTTTGCTTTTTCACACAAATGTCCAATGGTTGTCCAAAGGGAATATGCTAAAACGGCTGTATGAATTACAAGATGAGCAATATTTCTTGACTCTAGGCAGAAGGCTAATTTATTGCCCTAGTTCCGATTCTAAGGCTTTCAACAATCACTGCTTATCTTGTGGACATCTTTGAAGCGTTGAATACTCTCAACCTTTAACTTCAAAGGAAAACATCAACATTATTTTGCATTATGACATTATTCGGTCTTTCATGTCAAAACTTGACCTCTGGAAGAGTCGAATTGAAAAAGGAATTTCAGCAAGCTTTAGTTACTTGGATTCTGCTCTCACAGACGGTAAACTTTAGTCGGAATTAAAAAACAAATATTTATAACAAATATTAACTTTACCTTGATGACTTTAAAACAGAATTCATCAAATATTTTCCGGATATAGATCAGAAGTGAGAAACCTGGAAGTTTATTAGAAACCTCATTCAATCAGAAGTAGTCGATATTTTTTATGAAGCACAAGAGGATTTTCTTGAGTTGAAGTTGGACTCCATAGCTAAGGACAACTTCAAAGAACGGGACTTTGAGGCGTCTGGGTCAAATACCTTGTTGCCTGTTTTCTTATTTCAGCTCAGGCTTTTGGTATTTTAATTATGTTTGGTTTGACTTATATTTGTGAAGCCGCGTTTTATGCACTTGCTGCCATCAAAACTGAAGAAACAAGCTGCAAGTTGAAAAGGATTTACGCTGTACGCTGTCTGAGATTAAACCTCGCATTAAAGTGCTAGTTTCTAAGAGACAGTGTCGAGTGTTTCACTGATGCATGATCAATAAATCTACCAAAAATACAATTGCAACTGCTGTTTGTAGTTATTTAATATCTGTAGGAGGGTGGGGGGGCTTAAAGCAGAAAAGCATTGCTTAAGGGAGGTGCAGTAGAAACAAAGGTTAAGAGCCACTGCTATATAGTGTTTAGCATAATGTTCATAATTCTCAAGCTGCAAAATTGCAAACGTTACGATTAAAACTGCATAGACAGAGTGAGTCAGAAGTAATCGGGCAGTCATTCATAGCTTTGGTAGTTTTGACTGCCCGGTTACTTCTGACTCACTCGGTATAATAGAAAAATTTTAGAAAAAAGTGCACCAACTAAGAATACTGTCTATCAAAACAGAAATAACCAAAATTTAAAGAAGCACTTGCACATCTGGCTGTGCTCAACTGTATGTGTTTCTCTAAGCATGTTATATAGTTTCTTCGTGTTCTAACAGTTTGCCAATACAATTTCGGTGTAATGTATTGTCACTTTTTGTATTTTTTGCTAACAGGAGCATGAAGCTAAAGGTTACAAGCTGTTGGTTACATGTATTTAGCCATTCAGCGTTTTGGTAAGGCCATACGTACAAGATATGTCGATGTATTATAACTAGCAATTTTTTTCATTTTTTTAAAATTTTTTTATTTTTTTCAGTTTTTTTTTCAGTTTTGTAGTGATGGCTTGGTGGACAGCCTGTGATCGCTATTATTGTAAAGCAAGACAGGCTCAAAAATTTTACATGTATATTTTTTTAGTGGTATCGGCTATCGACGCTTAATAAATAAATGTATCAATATCGGCTTAAATTGGTCAAGCTCCACTCTTAGGAAATACCGATGGACTAACTTTGCTTGTAAACAGAGCATTTCGAATGCTGTTAAACTGACTCTGTCGCACTCTTGGCCAGCTCAGGTGTACGTTTTGTGGAGCACCCTGAATAGCCTGGACGATTTTCACTGGCTTCGTTGAGTTCTCCAATGTTCCATACTAAATATGCATATCTTTTGAATGATCCCGTCTTATGGTAATGTTTGACCAATGGAGTTTCCATTGAGATATAGTTGTGTTCAGAGGCGTTGCTTCTGTCATGTTCTACAACGTAAGGAGTGTTAGTAGGGCAAATATTTCAATCGTTAGCTACTTTTTTTATAGCTTGGGGCAGATCCCTAAATATGCAAAACCTGCACATGAATATATTTTAAGTTGCATGCAGAAAGTTTATGATGTAATTTTTTTCTTTTTCGAATACAACTTTTGCCAAATATTGCGAAAATCCAGCAGAGGTGTAACTGAAGTGGATATCTGAATTTGAACATTTTTGGAGATTGACTATTTTGAAGGCAGTGGCACCAACTGCCAATATACTGGTATCCGTGGCATATCCTTTCAGACTGCACTCGAGGATGCAAATAAAGTGAGCTAAGGAATACGATTCAGAAAGATCGCTGGGATGACTTTGCCTCCTACTTTGACTTTCACTGTCCTTCTGCAGAGGAATACTCGTCTTTTTCCTCTGCTGCTGCTCTCTTTACCTCTCTGGCACTGAATGCAGCCAAATCTTCCATTCCTTTCGGCTGCATCAAATGCCCTCCTAAAGCCTGGTGGTCTGCTGAGGTGGAAAGGTGTGGTTAGTGAAAGACGCAAGGCTTTTGCTGCTGCTCACAGAAGTGATGAAGATTGCCAGGCTTACATCTCTGCTTCTCGACACGCCTCGTCAGTCATCGCCAAGGCCAAGACTGAGGTATGGCAGACGACTTGCTCTTCTCTTTCACCCAAATCTAACCCAAAAACTGCATGCTCTCTTCTTGGCTATATCGCTGGCTCTCCTTCCTCATCTTCCTCCTCTCCTAACTTCCCCAACTGTTCTTCTCCCAAGGAATCGGCTTCAATCTATGTCGCTTACCTGAGATCTCACTTTGCCCTTTCTCAGTCAAAGGCCCTGCGTAGCAGAACCAGAGGCTACCTCTCTGAGCTCTGCCAAGCCACGTGCCCTGTGGAGTCTCACTCGTCCTTTTGCTCTTCTTTCTCTCCAGCTGAATTTCATGTGGCTGCCACCAACCTCCCCTTGTCCACTACCATTGGCCCAGACAAAGTTGCCTATCCCATGCTAAAGCATCTTCCTGGCTCTGGCATGGATATTTTTCTTTATATCTTCAATCTTTCCTGGTCTTCGTATTCCTTTCCTTCCATCTAAAAGACATTTTCTATTATTTCCCTCCACAAATTGGGAAAGCATCTTGACTCTCCTGCTTCCTTCCGGCCTATCTCTCTCACCTCCTGCATCTCAAAGCTGTTTGAATGCATCATTCTATCTCGTCTACTCTTCTTTCTAGAATCTAATTCCATTCTTTCTCCCCGCCTGGCCGGTTTCCGCCCTGGACGATCTACTCTAGATCAAGTTCTGTACCTTTCTCAGTCCATTTCAGATGGGTTTAACAAACCCAGGCCGGATCCTCGGACAATTTTCTCTACTATTGATTTCTTGAAAGCTTATGACTTCTGTGGCATCCTGCCCTTTTCCACAAACTAATTTCAGCTGGCCTTCCTCCTTGCTTTGCTCGTTGGACTCAATCTTTTCTTTCTGATAGGCTCACTTGTGTGGTTTATCAAAATCACAACAGTCGTTCCTTTTGAGTCCGTCAAGGTGTTCCACGAGGACCCGTTGTTGGCCCTGTACTTTTCTCTCTCTTCATTAATGATCTTCCGGTCTCTCTCCCTTCTTCCATCAGCTGCTCTCTTTACGCTGACGATCTGGCGATTTGGTCCTCCTCTCCCTCGGTCTCCACAGCGGTGGAAGCCACACAAAGAGCTCTGTTTTGATTGGAGCACTGGTCTGAGTACTGGTGTCTTCCTCTCAATCCGAGCAAATGTGAGGCCTCCTTCTTCTCAGTGGATCCCCACCATGCTAACCTCCAGCCCAACCTCCTCTTACTTGGCTCCCGCCTCCATTTCAATCCCACTCAACTTTTCTTGGGGTCACCTTCGACTGCACACTTTCCTTTTCTAAACATGTATCTTCGCTGAAGGTCAAGTTTTTCCCACGTCTCAAGGCCTTACGCTGTGTCTCTGCTTCCTCTAAGAAGTCCCTCTTGCTTCTATATAAAACTTTTCTTTAGCCCCTTCTCGTTTATGTTTCAGCCTGATGGTTTCCTTTCCTAAGCACTACCATTTTCACCAAATTGGAATGCCTCCACCAAGCAGCCAGTCACGCCATCACCAGCTGCCTCTTGTCCTCCTTTATCCCTCTTCTTCTCTCCAAGGTTTCTCTACCTCCCCTACTAGTCGCCCTGACTCATTTCATTCTTTTTTCTTATAAGCGGGCTCTTTGTCTCTCAAACTCCTTTCCCATCTCAGGTTTGGTCAGACCAGGAGTGAAACCAAGACTCTGCATATCGTCATGGAGAGCTTTTGGATCCTTTCACCTGCTCATGCTTCCTTCTACTTGTTCTAGGAAGACTCTTCTTGCTTGCCCTCCCTGTCCTCCTTGGAATCTGCTTTTGTTCACGGTGGAGTCCACCCTTTCCACTGAATGCTCTTGCTCTGATCCTCCTCTCTCGCTAAGATGTGGCTCTTACCCACCTTGACTCCTTCCCCCCTCATGATCTGGTACTTAGGAAAGATGGCTCTGTTCCTTTTCCTTTTGGCAAGGGCGGTTTCTGGCATCCTTTGGTAGTCTTGGCAGTTTGTCTTTGCAGTCTTAGCTCTTTGCTGATCTTGGCAGCACCAACAAGTCTGTCATTTCTCTTCTCTTCTCTAATTATCTTACTCTCAGTCTGTCCTTGCCACCCTGTCCTCTCCTCCATCTTTCCTCTTATCTCAAACTCTGTGGCAGATTTGGCAGAAACTATCTTTTCTCTCCTCTTGCTCTATCAGGCTACAATGGGTCCCTGGACACTCGTTTCTCCCAGGGAATGACGTGGCTGATGAGCTGGCCAGATGGGGAGCGCTACTTGCACTCTCCACAATCCCTTGTAGTTTCTCTCTTCTTATCTCTTGTATCGACTCTCGTCTTTTCTTGGACTTGAGGCGTACTGTCTCATCAAAATTTTTGACACACAGGTTTCCTCAATTTCCACCGAGGAACTTGTGCTCTATCATCATGCTGGCTGTGTCCTCTCTCATCTTTCCTGCAACAGACTTAGCCTTCTTTTAGGTTTTATCTCTCTAGATTGGCAGAATCTAAAATCCTTTCTGCAGCATCTGTGGACACTCGTCCCAGGATACTTCTCATCTCATTCTGCACTGTCCAGCTATGGACTCTTTGTGTCGCTCACTCTTTGGCAACTCTCTGTCTCTGTATGACCTCTGGTCCAGACCCTGGGGAGTTGCCCGGCTTCTGAGGCTCCATGGACTTTCACCATGCCCCCATCTCTCTGAAGGGGTTGGGTAAACAACAACAACAAGGAATACAAAATAATCATCCTTACGCTGGTCAATCAAGCAAATTATGCGTTTTAAAATATTTTCCAAGTGACAATACACCAGATCAGCCAGCAAAACCATTATGCATGAGTAGGGGATCTCAGTACACTATTTTTGTAGATTGCATTGATTAAAGGCCGATGGGAGAATGTTCCATCTAAAACCATATCAAACCCTCGATTGAGAAGTTGAACTCAAGGAAAATCAATTTAGATATATCACTCTACCATTGACCTTTAATTGAGAATCATTTCCGACAGACATGTTCAAAATCGTAGCATGTTGATCTGCTCGTCTTCACCATATTTTTTGTGATCAAGCATTAACTTTGTAATTGTTATGTTGCAAAGTTTGCACATGCCCTGAAAAATCGCTAACTTGGTGCCTATGTTTAAAAGAAATTGTTGTGTCCAATGCTGTGCTTTGACGTGCTTGTTCCTGAATGGAACTTTTTACTGCAATTAAAAGTTGCTCTAGTGATTGATAAGTAATAAATTTATCACCAAAAGGCGGATGCCTTTTTATTTTGATAAGGAAGCTTTGATAGTATATAAAACGTCTTTTACTTGTTCATTAGTTTGAATATTGGTACCTTTGCAGGTTGTTGAAGAAGAAAGAGATCGGTTCTTAGGTGAAGTTATCCTTTTGCGTGATTACTGCAAGAGATCTCGAGGTAAGTTTTGTTTCAGTCTTGTGAACAGCTATTGGCAGGACTGCATTGGTTGTAAACAATTTATTAATCAGGATTTTTTTTAGGCGTTTTAGGGACTTGATTTGGGCCCCTAAAAATATAAATCGTGTCCCTAGAATCAGAGAAAATTTTGTCTATGCGATAAAGTGAAGGTTCCCAAACTGGGGTTTGTGACAACTGCGCAAGGGGTCCCGCTACAAAGTCCCTGAAATTATCTTTAGTGAAGTTATGAATATGAACCCCAGCCTGACATTGAAATGGAGCGCGAGTGACACAATTGAGGCAACACAACAAGCGTTGACCTTTTTTTTGGAAGACTCCTCCAAATACATATTATTTGGGACCTACAGGTCCATATCGGGCACCTACCATTTTCCTTAAAAAAAAAACCTTTATTAACTATAATTAATTAGGCCATTTTAGAGCACGTCATTTTTTTATCTTTTTATTTTTGCTATGAGTAATAAATAATAGATATTTTATATGAGCACGTCATTTTTTTATCTTTTTATTTTTGCTATGAGTAATAATAGATATTTTAAATATAATAGCTAATCAAGTCCTGGAAAGGCTATGCTAAAATATGTAAATTTGCTTTTAAAAATGCTAAGTATGATGGAAAGCATTTTCAGGCTGGTTTGTTAGGGTAGAAATGCTTTGTGCTGTAAAGTTCTGTTTGACATCGTTATCTAAAATTAGTGGTATTTGACTGTCAATCATTTTTAATGTGTAGAAGTTGCTTATAACAAAGTGAATACACCTTGCGCAGCTAAGCAATGTTTCCTTATTTGGAAGCAAGTCAAGAGCTGTCGCAGCCTGACTCGGTGGCTGAGTTAAAAGAAATTATTCAGACTTGGAAAAGGCTCTCAAGACCAGAATTATTTGCTAAGTGCAATCTTAATTATTGATAACCTGATTTACTAGAATTTTGTGGCCAGCCTGAAAATTAAATCGAAAACAAATTGCAGTGTATGAAGACGAAGTTTTACATGAGAAAAAAGAAAAAGAGCAGCAATTTAAAGAAAACAGTAAAATACTCGAAGAGAATCAAGCATTGCAGAATGAAAACTATCAGTAAGTTTTATGAAAAATTTTTTGGAATTATTTTAGTAGCTAATCAGCATTTGATTTTTTCAACATTTGCAGTTATTTAAAGGCGGTAGTTTGTTGTTTCTCACTTGTGTTTTTGCAGCTAGCAAACAAGAATGATTTTAGTTATTAGATATTTTTGAATTATGAAAGTTAATGAGGTTAAATACTAGACAAATTGTCTAAAAAAGTTGAACATTTTTTATAAATTCTATTTTATTATTAAAATTACTTGTGGAAAAATCTCCACTTTCGAAAACTCAAAATGGAATAGGGGCATTAAAGGCATGTGGAACCGAGATCTATCTTCCTGAATAAAGATGGCGATTGACTAGTTTTTATCAAGACTGGCAATGTTGTTTTGCGACAAATCTTGACTTTGCATGTTCTTTTCACACTTTTTATGCTATCCAATGATCAAAGAGCAAAGGTCTCTTGCTACTGCCAGGTGTTTGGACTTGCTGATCAAGCAGAATATCTTTTAACTTGTGTTTTGCATCAAGTAAACTACTAGATAATGTACTCACCGAAACACCAAGAAATAGCAATAGCTTCGCCCATGCTTCACCAAGTTAGAATAGTGAAGCTGCTCACCCAACGTGTTGTAAGAGGCGACTTTTGAGTATCCACCAATGGCAGTCCGCCTTGTTGGTAGTGGGGCTACCAATTGGCAATTTGCATCCTTGACTGGTTCGAAATGGGCTGCCACTTTTCCCCTAGCCTAATTCAATTAGGTTGATGGCATGAACCTGGATTGCTGTTCGCGCAATACCTCCATCCCAAGGAAGAGGAGGGGTAGACCAACAACAACAACAAACACCAAGAAATAGCAATAGCTTTCATGTCTCTTGATCGTAATATTAGAGGGGATCTAACTACAAAGATTCATAAACTCAAATCAATCTTTTCTGTTTGATGTGTTTAATTGCTACCAACTTGGTTTATTATAACCTTGTATGTTTAGTTATCACTAATAAATTCTGATATAATAGCTTATTGATTAGCCATCACCCACCAATTGCAAAAAACGGTTGTGTTAGGTTCCTGTACTTCACCTGGTAGGATAGTGACGGTGTTCAACGAGCCTAAATTTTAAATTAAATTTGGGTGCCCCTCATATTTAAAACTAAAGTTGGATGTAAGCAAGGGCATGCTTTTCGTAAAAGAAAAATTGCTCCAAAAGCTTACCTCACAAAAAAGTTTGTCGAGTAATTAATCCCCTGTCCCCAGCAACTCTAAAATGTAAAGAATGGGATTTGAAGAATCTCCATGTGATAGAAATTTAGAGCATAATTTGGAAGTTAGAATGCTGGAAGTTTTTTGTGAAAGAAATTAGGAAGAGTGCATGTTTTTAAGGAAAAGAAAAGATTTCTACAGGAAGTAAGATAGAGAGACCAAGTAGTTCGATTTGTTGGTGTGAAGGTTTGGAAAATATGCTCTGGTGGCGGTCTGGAAATATGTTGGAATGGAAACTGTTATGATTTTAGTGAAAGAAGTGCTGTGTTTGAAGAAAAAGTGACAGAGGATGGCAATGATGCTGGTTTTTTGGGAGGAAGTTGTGAGAGTTATATGTGTGCATGGGGTCCGGGTGGAAAGATCAACTGAGAGCAAGGTTAATTTTATTATGAAATGGCATGTAAGTGGGCTTTACAAAACCGTAGTAAATGATTTTTGGTCTGGTAGACTTTAATGGACATGTTGGGAGACGGATTGATGGTTTTGAGGGTGTGCATGGTGGTTATGAAATTGGTGAAAGAAGTGTTGAGAAAAGAAGACTGCATCAGTTTTGCAATGAAAAGGAGTTTTTTGTGGGTTGTAAATACCTGGTTTTAAAAGAACGGACAGAGGAAAATAATCTACAGTATGAGTGGAATTGAAACAGATTGATTTTTTGTTGGTTGGTGAAAACAACAGAAAGTATTTCAAAGACGTGAAAGCAATCTTCTAAAAATTGCCACATCGGTTGGTGGTAGCAGACGTAGACAAAAGAAAGTAATGGAAAACGAACAAACTGTTAGAGGGAGGGTTTGGACGTAAAAGAAAAACTATATGAAAGCAAGATTGCAAGAAAGAGTTAAAGCGTAGGTCAATGATGATACCCCCAATATACGGAATGCTTTCAAAAATGATATTTTGAAAGGTAATGATGAAGTATCTGGAAAGAAGAAAGGCAGAAGGAATCATGGTGATGCGTGGTGGTGGAAGGAGGAGGTTAGGGAAGCTATACGACAAAAGTAAATGGCATATAAAAAGATATGCATAAATCGATTAGAGAAAAACGAGGCAAGGTATAAGAATATGAAAAATCAAACAAAGAAAGTCAATGGTATTGCTATGAGCAAGGAAAAGACTTGTCAAAATTGAGCCAGACGCCAAATGACATTTTTTAATTATTGAAGCTCATAAAAAATGATGGGAAAGATATCCAAGGAGGTAGATGCATAAGAGGAAGAGATGGAACATTAAGTTTTGATGAAAAAGACGGAAAATAATATGGAAAATTACATGGAGGAGATCATGAATAAGGAAAATGACTGGGATCAAGTAACAAAAGCTAATGCTGTGGAGAGACCTATTAAAAAGGTTACCTGGGTACAAATGGTTGTAGCAATGAAACCAGGATAGGCAGCTGGAACCCTGGAATATGTGCAGTGATGATATCTGCTAGTGGATAAGAAGAGTTTGGCGTGAGGATTGAACTTTGCGAACGATTGTTGGATTGAAAAGAAATGCTGAATGAATGGCAAGCCAGAGTGTTGGTGGCACAAGGAAAGGAAGACGTGGAAAATTGTAATGTATACTACGTGGTAATGCTCTGAGGAAAGCGGAAAGGTGGATTTGAAAATTAGTGAATGTTGATGCATTGCAATTTGGTTTTATATCAGGCAGAGGAACGAAACATGCATTGTTCGTTGTAAGAAGAAAACAAGGGAAATGTAGATATAAAGAAAAGGTTGTATATGTGCTTTGTTGATAATAATGAGCCGTTTGATAAAGTTCCAAGAAAGATGAATCAGAGGGCGAAGAGGAAAAAAGGTTTATCAGGAGTAATTGTAAGAGCAGTGATAAACTTCAGTCCCAAAGCGAAGATGAAAGTTGACTGGAATTAGAGTTAGGAGAAAGATTGATGAATGAAATTTTGTGTGCAGCTGACTTGGTTTTAATGAGTGAAAATATAGAGAATGTATGAGAGAATTTTTTGAAATTGAAGGAGGCGTTTGACAGCAAACGGCTGGAGGCTAATCTCAAGAAGACCACAATAATGGTGAGTGGCTTGAAAGGTGCAATACTTAAAGAGCAAAGTCGATTCATGTGCTAGAATGGAGGATGCCCGATTTACTTTGCAAAACGGCAATGGAAAATTCAGTGTTGTGCACAAAATTTGGTCAATGGATTCATGGTAGATGTGCGAATGCGAAGAGAGTGACTTCAACTTTGGCAAAAACTTTTGTTTGTAAATGATACGTTGAGGCAATAAAAAAAAGATTGTAGAACCAGCTGAAGAATTATTATTGTATGACCATACAATTTTTGTTACTTAGGGACAGATCGAATGCTAGTGGTAAAAGTGGATCAGCTGTGACTGCAAGAACGGGAATTAAGTGGATAAATTTAGAGAATGTGAGTTGCTTCATCGAAGAATGCTTTTGTTGAAAGTAAAAGGAATGATTTCTTGAAGTTGTGCAGCATTGGTGGTGCTGTACGGGAGCGAGACATGGGGTCTGTGGGATAATGAGTTGACAATTTTAACAGAAATAGCAATGATAAGAGCAATGTGTGGAGTTAAATTAATTGAAAAAATGATTAGCTATGACTTATACATTTGCTGGATTTGGAAGAGACTGGATGGATTGTCCAGGGCAAGTGTAGTGCATGATATCAGCATGTTTTGAGGAGGGATAGTGATGATGTGTTGATAAGAGCGTTGTAGTTGGATTGAAAGAAGAGGTCATAGGTGACCAAAGATGCCGTAGAGAAGGCGAGTGGAAGAACATGTTAAACGGATTTGTCTATGAAGTGAGGATGCCATCGGCAGAACGAAGTTGTGCATTGCTGTATATGAATTTTCCAGAAACATGAGGTGAATCTGGCCACCTCAGTTAACTGGGGTAAAATTGGATATAAAAATTGAATTTTTCTCCTTACCCCCCCCCCCCCCTTCTCTCTCTCTCTTTCTCTCTCACACACACAGCAGAGGGGTTGTGTTGCTGACACAAACGCAGTGCATTTCAATCGATAAAAGTGTGTTTGAGCACATTATTTTTTTGTTGACACGAGTCATGGTTTTGACAAAAAAGGCATCAGCCTCATACTTCAACTCTTCGTAGCCATTAGTCAGTTTTTTAGAATTGACTTCGTTGCGTGAATGAACCGCACTAATCAACGTGTTAGTGTGGTCCTGATCTTGTTGGGTTTGGTCAAAATGGCCTTTGGCCTGTCTGTGGGTTTCAGATACCTCATTCACTCCCCACACCAAACATTTTTTGCAGTGCTGCTCTTTGAATGACCGCAAAAGGGCAGCACACACTCTTTAAAATGGGCCATTTGACTTCTACTCTCATCTCTCTCTCTCTCTCTCGCGTCTTTTTATTCTTCTTCAAGTCTGATGACTAGGAACGTTCATCTCCACCGTGACCCTAACTTTGCTTAGTTTGCTTGTGCTGGCAATGTGACCATGTAGAATCAGGTCTGGTCAATGTAGTGTTGCACCTTGGTTAAATTGGTAAGAAGAGCTGGACATTGAGGAGGATTGGGAAGAGACTAGAAGGTGGGTCAGTGACAGGGAAGAAGGTGGGTAGGAGGTTTGTAAGCGAGGATGAGGGGAAAGCTGCACTGGCAGTGGGGTGGTTGGGTGGATTTTTCTGCATAGTAAAGGTATACATGCTGGAGGAATCCGGAGATATGACACAGTGTTGGTGAACTAGGGGGCCTGTGGAGGAGCCTAGCTACAGCAGGAAGTACAGCTGCTTGAATGAGAGGTGAAAAGGGAGTAAAACTTCAAGGAAGAGAAGAAGATGCATCTATAATGTACCCGTTTGGAGCAGGTACAGCATTACCTGCCTCTGCAGGTCACATTGCCCGCTCTTACAGTACAGCGGAAGATAAGACCAAGATTTAGATGAACGTTGGTGCTCACCAAAAGTAGAAGTAAAAAAGAAGGCAAAAACGAAAAAGGCAGGAGAGTAAGAGAAGAGAAGACAGATGACCAATTTTAGAAATGGTCCGTGCTGCCCTTCTGCGGTCGTTCAGTGGACATAACTGCAAAAAATGTTTGGTCTGGATAGAGCCCGGGTTACCTGGTACTTTCGGGGAGGCCAACAGCAATTTGGACTCAATCCGACGGGGTTAAAGACTGCATCACCTCGTTGAGGCGGCTGTTGATTAATGGTGCTCTAATTTTTTTCAAGTAATAATACGGCCGATGAGTTGGCCAGACGAGGTGCGCTGTTTTAGCTGTTTGCAATCTCTTGTAGTTCCTCTCCTCCAACCTCTCGTATCCACTCTTGTGGACTGGTGGCCTGTTGTCTCATGGAAGTTTTTCCATACACATGTTTCTTTAGTATTTACTAAAGAACTTCTTGCTCCTTCGCCACGCTTGTATCTTCTCTTATATTTGCTGCAAAGAACACAGCCTTCTTTTAAACCCTTCATCTTTCTGTAGTTGTCAGAATTGAGAATCCTTATGTAGCACCTGCGGTCATCCGACTCAAGACGCTTTTCACCTCATTCTGCCCTTTTCAGCTGCGGACTTTTTACGTTGCTCGCTCTTTGGGGACTCCTATCAATGTACAACCACTGTTCCAGGTCTTTCGAAGTTTCCCGGTTTTGGGGGTTTCATGGTCTCCCACCGTGTCCTCATCACTCGGAAGGGGTCCGATGACAGTGACAGCAGCATGAACAAAAAAGAGAATATACATAAAATATACTCCAAAAAAATATGCACAACAAGAATAGTCTTGCGCAAAACTTTCAGACCCATGCTCCCACACCCCAAGCATCGCTTTTGTGATCTAAAATTGCAAATTCTTAGATTTGTTTTCAAAGACTAGCTTTGCAAATTCCAAATCCCCGCAAGTGCAAAAACAAAAGCACAAATATCAACCGCATATCAAACATTCTCGATATTCACGGTTTTGTACTTCTTTACTAAAATCAAACGAGCGAAGTTTTAGTCTTTACCATCAGTAAACTTCAGGTACAAAAATCGCGAATTTCGTACACCTCTTTCTGGTGCAAATTTTGCTACCTATCAGTTACTGGAGCGATCCCTTAGGCATAAGCCATCTTCATGTGTGTGGGCACTCAGTTCTCATTTTTCACCGCTTAAGACACCATGGGTTGGTGGCTTTGTTTTAGTCCCAGTTGAAGGTCTGAAGTTTGAGCGCTTTACGGTAGTCGTGACATGGGGATGGTTACTGGCTTTGGTTTTACTGCACTGTATATCTTTCACTTTTCGCTTTGCTTTTCAGCCTTAACAATTCAGTCCAATACCTTCAAAATGAATTGAAGAAGTTGACGCCACCTCATGTATACTCGCATCATGAAGCTGCATCATTAGATCGCGAAAGCTACAATAATCCTCTTCAAGATCGTTCTACCGGGAAGCCTTCGTTACCGATTGATTACCAGTTTGATCCCGGAAATCAGAGTAAGTAGATTCAAAACAATTTTAAGACCAGTCTTGACCAGATAAGTCGACAAGGTTACACCGGAGTATATGTCATCAAGCGTGCTGGCTAAACGCGTTGCAAAACTGTCTAGGTTGGAGGTCGAGAAATTGGAGTAGATTATCCCAAATGGGGTAAAACGAAAAAAGTTGGGGGTATAAAGCATAAAGACACGAAATTCGATTTCATAAAGTTGATCTCCGAAAAAAGAATGGTCATTCACTTGAGAAAGTAGTGCAAAAACAAAAAATTCAGTAAGAAATTTCCAAAAGAGCTTTCGTCTTTAAGTTGCGTAGAATACAAAAACATTAACTTTAAAAAGTCGAATTCCATAGCAACATGTTTTCGCCTTCAATTTGGGCTGAGTGCATTTATTGGATATAATCTTTTTCGGTGTTTAAATATTTGTGAGGTAATTTCATTGTTCTTAAAGTAATTTTGTGGTAGCACCCAAAAAAGTTCTCCTGCCTATGGTCCAGGTGGTGTGGTGATTGGAGAGTTTGCTTCGCCGTCGGTAGACTTGGATTTTATACCCTTGTCCAGCAGTGCTAATAAAAATTTCATTCACAGATCTCCTACTCGGTGCTTAACAATAGGAGTAATGTGGAAAATATATCGTGAAACCCAGGTTACATTCACACATAGAGGTTTTTCAAAGGAGGAATAGAACTTCTTATTGAGGTTTCGCTGCTTGATACTGGTGCAAACAGAGCGACGCTCATTTGGCATTCAGCATCAAGCAGCAAAATTTGGTTTCAAAATCAGTTCTAAATATTGGTAACAGGTTTTATTCCTGGTTGTGAAAACCGCTAGGTGCAAACGCAGCCTAAGTTTACATGATAAGGATCATAAGGAGTGGAATAAACCTCAATGACGTGAAGGCGTAACCACTGTTGGCGCCAGAAGAACAAACGCTTAGCATAAAAGTTAGGGCTGCGCAGCTAGAGGCGGAGCTAAGAGCCAGATATCAAGGGAATTTTAGGGTCCGGAGTTGGAGCTGGAGCCAGTCATTTTTAAAAGTACTGAAGTAAGAAAATATTTGTGTTTTGTTCTTGGAGTTGTGATATATTAAATAAATCAAGTTTTTTAAAATACATTTACCGCAAAATAAACTCGGTAAAATATTTGAGAGTGCTCAATAACAAAAACAGTTAGAGCAAATTGATATATCTTTACTAGCAAAAATGCTACAGCCTGTTTCGCCGTTAAGGCTCCTCAGGTATTTCTTCAAAAACACGAAAAATGAACCCAAAACAAACAAAGAATGCAGTATTACTTACGGTTGTTCGAGGGGAATAAGCAGAAGTAGTATGGTAGACAACAGAAACTATACTAAAACAATAATCTTTTCTGCTGGTTCTCTTGCGAACAGCAATCTCATCTGGGTAACTAAGAACTGTAAAGGTTGGTATGAGAGTTATAGTGACGTAACAATGGGAACAGGTATATACTTAATATGGTAAGTTGGGAAAATAGACGAAAAAGAAAGCATAAAGAAAAACAGCAAAGTAAAGAAACAAAACAGATAAACTACAACGAACCGTCCAATCTGATACTTTTTAATTTAAATTTTTTCCGGAGGCGGCATGTATTCACTATTTCAGATCGTTTATTGAGCATTATTTTTCTGTCGCCGCTTAAGATGGCAAGCTTTTCAGCCAGGCACAGGTTACATCTGCTCCCTCCACAATTATATGATGGTGCTGTAGAAACAATGGACCATTTTATAGACGGCTCAACACCATTATCCTTTGCTCGCCAGACTTTTTTTGATAGCTCGGTTGCGTTTCTTTTATTACCGTGGGTAAATGAATGTTTGTGATTGCAAAATCTCGCTTTGAAATCAGTAAAACAGGATCCAAAATATAATTTGGTGGTATTGTTAGAGGATATTTCTGCTTTATGTACAATTGATTTCTGTTTACATTCGCCATCAAGTAAGCAAGCAGTTTTTATTCTGCAATTACATTTTGGATCGGCGGTGGGAGGTCTGTTGGCCTTTGGCAAGGCGGAAAGAAGCTTTTTGTTGTGGCTTAAGATGACCGCGAACATACTTGGCATACAGCTATAACTAATTTTAATATTGTTTTTGTCGCATATCTAGTGGAGCCGGTGATGTTTAGGGAAATGCTTCGAAATTAGGTTCAGGAATTCATGGTCAATATTTGTTTCAATGTTTTCACTATATGGACGGTTGAACCAAACTATGTTTCTTCTGCTGTTGCTAATTGTCTTTGCTGCTTTTGCTTCTTTCCGGTATTTTAAATAGATTTCACATCCACTTTCATGGAGAGCTTTATTGTACATCGGAGCCGCTCTATCAAACTCATCCTCAGATAATGAAAGTTGGGTAAGGCAGTCATTGATCATAGATGGGATTTGTTTCTTTATCGAAGGAGGGTGGTTGGAATTTTTGTTTATGTAAAGTGGATTGTCGCTCGGTTTTCTATATGGCCAAAATTTTCCAGTGTTAAGGTTCAAAGTTGCGTCCAAAAAGTCGGTGCGAGTCAGGTTTAATTCCACCCATATTTTTATATCATAATCCTAAAATAGCCTGATCAGTTGTTTTCGAGTGCGGTCAGTTTTTGATCCGGAAATGTTATTAAGAACAGCCAACTCATCACCTGTATATGCACCAACACAATTACAGCTCAATAGAAGTTTCATTTTATGAAGCAGAAACAAATCTACTAACTCGCAAACTTCAGCTCCATCTAACGATCCCATAGCGACATCCAACGTATGGTTGCCTTTTTTGATCCAGGTGTTACCATCGCAAAAAAGTTGCGATTTGCGTGAATGCATTATACAGTAATACGCAATGGTTTTTCATCTATCACAGTGAAATTTTTGGCGAATTGTAGTGCTTTCCATGGAAGAGACTCTGGAATGGATGGATAAAAATCTCTACAGTATCAAACTTCATAAACTTGGAATGGCGCTTGTTTGGTATTGCTTGAAATCAAGAAATTACTGCTGAAGTGGTACGTTATTGATTGAGATCACAATTGACCCGAATTCCGCTGTTAATATTGTCCAGTATAATTTTGCTGATTTTACCGATTTCAAATTTGGTGGGGTTTATAAGTCTGCATTTGGGCTGTTTGGAAAATTTGGTTTGTGATCCTTCAAGGTAATAAAAGCATTGCGTTCAGAAAGTGCTTCAACTCTGTCATCTAAATTGAGTTTTGTTGCGATAATTTTTGCCTCCGTTGAAGGTAAGTAATTTCTTTGCCACAATACAGAGCTTACTCAAAATATTTTGACATTTTAGGAAGATGCATTGAGGAATTTTAGGGATAACACGAGAAAAAAGATTTTGAGAAAAAATAGATTTTGTAGATAATAATTTTTATTAGTTGTATTAAAAAAAAAACTAGCATACAAATAGATTGTCAAGAGTGTACTCTTGATTTAGAGCAACGCAGTTGAAGAACGTGCAAATACTTCTTTGTCTTGATTTCAACGGTTTAGTAGCACACATGTGGTTTGAACCTAGAGCTAGTTATATGCATAAAAATGGCAATTTCTAATTTTATGAATATTCCATGGTTTCGGTGTTGTTGTTTTTTTTGTTTCTATATGCATTGTGATTTTTAATGAACAATTTGACAACTCGTGATGCACCTTTCATCGATCCTCTAACTGTAAACTCGGATTTTTCCTGTGTTCGGACCTTTGCTTTTATGAGCCAATTTTCCGATCAGCTGTTATTAACTACTTCTATGGGATTTAATGGAAGTATTCCGTTCTCTATACTCCGTCCTCTCTTTATATTCTCTATATTGCCGTTTATTTGGTTATGTACTACTCGCTGGGTTGTTGATTGCTGACCAAACCTTTTATAGTGTCACCATTTGTTCGATTTTTATGCAAAATTTTTTTTGATAATTGTGAATTCTTGGTTAAGTAAAAATATATGTACTTAAAATCTTTTGTTTACGCATTTTTTAACTGATTCTAATACTCATTTTTCTGAAGCAATGCTTTTTAAGTAAACGAAGTGTATTTACTTCCACCGACACAGAGGGGTTATTTCAAGCATTTGCAAAATAAAAAAGTATGAGATTCAGTTTTAGTGTGATAAGGTTGTGAATGCAGTATTTAAGATATATTTTATTTGCAGGAAAATGGACCTTTACTAATTAGAAAATTAATTTATAACGCAGGCCCACAAAAAATTTTTGGCATATAAGATGAAAGCAGTTTAAGGGTAAATTGGGGTCGCTGAGCTCGAAAATGACGTTATTTTTTGCAGATTGGCTCTAGTTTTTGAGATATTTTGAATTTTCTATGGCTACTTTTAAATGGACATTTTCATAGAGCTGGTTATTGAACAAAATGTGTTTTCAGTGTAACTGATCCATATTGGTCTGACATAATGATTACTGACCCAAAACAGGCAAAGCTCTTAATTCACGGAATGAATAAAGCATGCTATATAGTAAACAAGCAATGTCAAACATCATAAAAAACTACAAAGTATTGTATCGGTCCATCATTTGCAAAACACAGCCTCTGTAACAAACAGTTACATGGGGATGTTCATAGACTTAAAGAAACATTAACTAGCATATCACATTGAATTTTAACTGTTCATCTAAAGAAATGTTCACTTATATAATTTCCGGCTAGGACTTTGTTCAGTACAATCACTTATCAATGTCCAGCAATAGTCTGCCATCATGTAAGAGTTCCAACAACCTTGGTATCTTTCTTCCATCGTCCTAATGTCTTGATGGAATTTCTCCCCTTGTTCATCGCTAACAACACGTAGGTTCTTTGGGAAATGTCTAGATGGCTAAATAGATACTGAAGGTTGATGCTCATTTTTGCACCAAGAGCTTGAAAGTTTTGGAGCATCACATTTACAAGGTTCCGGTAGCTGCTAGCTTTTGTGTTTCCTAGAAACTCTCATATCACTGAGACATATGAGCACCAGACAGCCCTCTCAGCCTTTGTCATACGAGCAGTGAAGGTTTGATCTTGCATCAGTTTGCGAATTTGGGGTCCATCAACAATACCTGCTTTAAGTTTTTCCATGCTGAGATCAGGAAAGGTTTTGGCGATATTGAAACAAATCACCATCTTTATCAAGAACCTTCACAAATTGTTTCATCAGACCCAATTTTATTTGAAGCAGAGGCAGGACAATGCGATGCCTGTTAATCAGTGGCTCATCTATGATATTTTTATCACCTGCTGCAAGATCTTCTTGTGCTGGCAAATCTTCTACCCAGTGCTGATCAGTAGCGCGACTGTCCCAGTCTACAGAGAAAACAAGGATGTTTGGTGTACCCCCTTGCTTTCCTAACAAAAAATTGACCATTTTAAAGTCTACGCATATGGCTCAGTTGTGCTCACTGTTGTGCAGTTTCTGCAAAACCATCTTCACATTTATATAGTGTTCTTTAACAATCACGGAATGTCCGATTGGAACACATGCAAACTTGTTGCCACTATGAAATAACACACATTTCAAACTCTGTTTGGAGCTGCCTATAGACAATCTCCATTCATCTGGGTTGTACTCTGGAAGACCCCTTTCTAAAAAGAGGCCTTGGATGTTGTTGCAGTCAACAAATCATCCCTATCACGGCAGAATGTAATTTTAATTCCCGAATACAGTATACCATGTTTACCAAGACAAGATGCCAAAATATCAGACAATTCCTTGGATAGGCCGAGATCATGAACTAGATCATTCAGTTGGCCTTGACTAAATGGTTTTGGTTTTGCACTGAGTAAAGATGCTGCAGTAGCCATGCTGGAAGAGCTATTAATACTACTGTCACTGCTATCAGTATCATCCATTGCTTCCAGTAGCCTTTCATCTGCAGTAAGGTCAGGTAAGGAAGTGAAAACTGGAATTTCAGTGCAATGTGTTATGGGTCATCAAGCAGACTCAATATCAGGTTAATACCAATCTTTGTTCTTTTGCTGATTCCATCCAGTCATTTCCACCATGCAAAAATAACAATCATGGTAATTTTTAGGCTCACGCCATACCTTAGAAACCCCAAACTGCACCGAATTGACTTTGCCTTGAGTCCAAAAGCGCAGCGTTTCTGTACAATGTTTGCACACCTTGTGGGGTGCCCAAGACTTGTCTTGGTCCCCTAACTTCGTGCCAAAGTAGACTTCATAAGCTTTCTTTGTAAATTCTCTCACATTATATCGGTACTTTGCCATCATCTATCCATTACAAATGTAGCAAAATACGTCTGGATTGTTTCGGTATTGTCTTCGCTTAGTGCTCATCTCTACTACTTTCTCTTGTAAAGCTTTATTCAAGACACTATAAATTTTCCTGCAAATAAATATATAATACCCATTTAAATGTTCGCCAAAAAGCAGCAATTCATCGTTCATTATGCCCTTCAATGATGACTCTTTTCTAAGAAGCAATATAAACGTAATAAAGAGAAACTTTGATAGAAGTAAGTCGTAAATTTTATGGTTATTAGCTGATAGTAATGCTCTAAACTGGTGGTTCTCAACCTTGCTTCCCATGTGGCCCATTTTCAGCGTCAAAAGAAATCTCAGGCCCACATAATCTTTAATAAAAAGTATAACCTTTCAAAGAAATCTCAGGCCCACATAATCTTTAATAAAAAGTATAACCTTTCGAGTAACATGGAAATGTTTTTTATTAATATAAAAAATGCAGTAAAAATGTCAATGACTAAAGTAATCCTTCTGTCTGTCTATCAGCTTGTCAAGTGGAATTTGCAAACCTTGGTTCGACCTCAACCCTAAATCTCCTCTCTTTTGAATCTGCAATTGATGACGTTTCTTTGTGAATAAATCATTTACAGCAGAAAATCCTGCTTCCATTAACCAAGTTGTAGGAAAGCCTAGTAAAAACGAAACTACTTTTACAAAGAGCAATGGATAAGATGATCCTACTTTCAGCCATTCAATTAAGCCATTTCTTTCATTATTTGCCCGTAATACTTTATCCTCCTTTAGTTCAAGAAGTCGTCCAGTAATAATAAGATCAATATCTCCCTCACTTAAGACGTCAAATTATGCCACATTCATTATCCAACTTGGTGGACTCATTTCGATGATATCTTTAAATCTTCTGGTCATATCTTCTCTTAAGCTTTGCAGGTGATAAGTGCAGCTTGTAATTACTTCTGGGCTTGGAGCAGTTTTGGCCAAATTACAGAAATAAACAAATTCATTCTTTTGTAGATGCATCTTCCAGAGACTTAATTTGTTAAAAAAAAACGTCCTTTTTCGGCACAATCTACTAGATTGGCGTTTCCCCCTTGCAGTGTCTTGTTGAGTTGGCAAACATGCGCAAATAACTCAGCCAGGTAGAAATTTCTTGCTTTTGTATTGGTGTTATTTATCACTGAAAATAAAGTCTCGGCTTTACTTTTCTGTTTCTTGCTACAAGCCTGTGTTTTGATGTGATGAACAAAGATAAGAACCATGTGCCACAGTTCAGCAAGACGAACAACAGAATTTCCTTTGGAAAGCTACCGAGCTTCAGTGTGCATGAGAAGTGTCTGATGGTCATCACCTTCGCATAATTTCTGAAATAAGCGGTCATGCAAAGGATTGTCTTTGACAAAATTTACGGCTGAAATGGCAACTTTCAATGCCTCTTCCATGTCACCATTGAGAGATATAGCATTAAGATGTTCTTGATGAATAATGCAATGAATTGTCAGTATATGAGGAGAATCTTCTTTTAATTTTGCAACAAAGCCATTATGCTTGCAGGTCATAGCGCTGGCACCGTTTGTTGCAATCTGCAAGAGAAATAACACCGGAATCCCATTTTCGGGCGGGTAGTCATTGACAATTTATCGTTAAAAAAAATTAAACCATTTATTTTGTTATGTCATAAGCAATAATCAAACAATCTTTTATTAACAAGACCGTATCACAACATTAAAATTGCTGAGGTATTCGGAATTTGAACACTTTAGCCTAATAGTATAAAGAAATTTAATAATTGATATTTAGAAAAAACATTTGTCAGCTTGACAATGAAACACAATAGCCTTAACCACTGGCGTCGATCCGGCGGGGGCAGGGGGGCGGCGCCCCCTCGGGTCTAACACCGAAGGGGGCGACATATGTCTGGCCTCCGCGGTGTTTTGATAACAATATTAAAAGTTGAATGCATGCACAGTAGCTAAAACAATTCCGAAATATAACAGCGCAAAATCGTAGTATTGTTTTGTCGCAAGTTTACACTCACGCTATATAAAGCGAGGTGAAAACTCCATCAGCGTGTGGTCAGCGTCGGCGGCGTGATTTTACGATCAAAGCAATCGAGTTAACTATTACCGCACATTATCGAAGCAATTTGTGATGCTTAACAAAAGCCAAACTTGAATGATAATTTTCACATGTTTTGCGCTACCATCAAAGCAACTAAAAGAAAAAAGACATTTCAAATCAACAACTTTTTTTATCAAACGGCTTCAAAAGATCAAAAACCTTTAATCAAATTAAAAACTTTTTCGAAAACTTGAAAGCAACTATATAAAAGAAGTTGTGGTACTGTTTTATTTTTATATTCCTAATCTGATAATAACAGCATGAAGCGTCAATCGGCTATCAGCGCATTTTTTAGACCGATTTCAAAGAGAGTTTTGGAAGTAAATGTTCCAGGGGAGTCGAGTGAGGATAGCATTGATATGCAGCAAGTTGCAATCTCTAGCGATATAGATAACAAAAGTTCTGTGCCTTCTACCGATGTAATCGATCCTGCTCTAGAAAACATTTATGATGAAGATCGTAATCGATCTACAGCTCTTCCTGCGTCATTCGACAGCAGTACCTTGCCAAGGAAATGCCGTCGCACGAAGGCCGTACTGTGCAACGAGAGTGGTTTACCGAGTTTGCATGGCTTCGCTGCAACCAGGATGGAACCTGCCATTGTTCATGCTGTTTGTGGGCCTCTAAAAACAATCGGCTGTCAGCGAAAAATACTGAAGGAATACATAAAAGCAGATGGGCAAGAAAGACTAATGGTTGGCAAGATTACCGTAAAGGAAAAAGTGCATTACGTTCTCATAATCGTTCTCCATGGCACCAAGCAGCGACCGATGCATTACAAGTATGTATGTATGACGAATTTTAGAACATTAATTGCAACTTTGAAATGTCGTAGATGTTATAGGCTTTTTGCAATGCAACTAAAAGTACATTAACCATCTTTTTATTGAAAAAATTTGCAGTTCATTTTAAACGATTTTTAAAATATGTTTTAAAATGTTGGTCAGAGCACATGCAGATATAAAAGTGAGCAATATAAAGTAATTTGATTTTTTGTTTGCTTGCAAATATATTTAGTGTCTTAATTAGTTTAAATTTTTGTTATCACATTTCTTTTTAGTTGCCGCTAAAAAAATAATAAAGCGTAATTTGCATTCAAAATGTCAAATTGCAATAATTATTTCGAATTTTTAGGTTGCTCTTGATGATTCTGAAATTCAGGTTTGCCTTGGAAACAAGACTAGAGAAGAGCAACGGAAAAATCGTCTCACATTAACTGCCATTTTTGATTGTGTTCGCCACTGTGGAAAGCAGGGGATAGCCTTGAGAGGCCATGGAAACGAGAAAAAATCAGGAAACATTTGTAATTTATTATGGTTGTTGGGACGTTACAACACTGACATAAACACGTATTTAAATTCTGATTCAAGCACAAAATATTTGTCTCCCGACGTTCAAAACGAAATGTTAAAAATATTATCTCAGATGATATTGCGGAAACTAATTGCTGCCGTCAAAACAGAGTCCAGAATTTTACCAGATTTATACGCAGTGCCGGCAAATAACGTCATCGGCAGTTACGTCTTCGCTCTAATTGCTGATGAAACTTCGGATATTTGTAATCAAGAACAAGTAAGCATTTGTATTCGATATTGTACAAATACACTGCAAAGCGACGAGATTTTTCTTGGTTTCTATGAAACTTGCAAAACAGATTCAAGTACTTTGTTTTGCTTGATTAAAGATGGGTTGATGAGGCTTGGTTTGGATATTTCTGGTCTTCGCGGTCAAGGTTATGATGGTGGTAGCAATATGGCTGGGAAAATAAACGGCTTACAGCAAAAAATGCTCAAGGAAAATCCGAAAGCGTTATATTTCCTTGCATTGTTCATCAGCTTAACTTGGTTTGCCAGGACGCTTGCACCGAATATTCTCAAGTATCACACACGATTATCTGTGTGAATAAAATCGTGAACTTTGTGAAAGAGTCGCCAAAACATTGTGGATGGTTTGCTGCCATTCAAGCTTCGTCTGCAGAAGCAAGTACAGTGAAGTTACGACCGTTGTGCAGCACGCGTTGGATTCTACGAAAAGATTGCATTGATGCTTTTCTAGAAAATTACAATAGTTTAAATAATTTTATGGAGGAGATAAATAATGATACCAGTGTTTCTGCAGCTGCAAGATCATCAGCCTTTTCGCATTTACTGAACTTAGAAAAGTTTGACTTTTATTTTATTCTTCGTCTGCTACAACGACTTTTCGGGATTATCCATCCAATTGATGTAGAATGTCAGACACGCCAAGCTACCACAGGAGATTTAAATGATTGGATTCAAGAACTTGCCAGCACTCTGACAACTGATCTAGACACGTTTGGAAAAGAGCTTTTTGCGGAATGCTAAGAGCAAGCGCTGCACATGAAAATAAACTTGCCTGTTATTCCTCGAGTGTGTCGTGCTTTCACTGACGAAAAAGTGGAAGAATACTATGTCGATTTATTCAGGCACGTTTTTGAAAAAGCTGCAAGTGCGCTGCTACGTCGCTATCAATCACAGCCACTAGAAATAGCAAACTTTTTACGATGTCTTTTGGAAGATGAATGTATGCCAAGTCACAGCATGAAAACAGTGAGCGAGTTCTATGGAGATTGGAGTCTCGCTGATATTGCGAGAGAACGTCAGCTGTTATTTGCACGACTGAGAAGACAAAATCGTTCAATTTCGGTTGCAGAAATCAGCAAAGAATTGAGCCAAAATTCTGCTCTAGTTGACATGGCACCTAACTTTGTTTCTGCATTAAAAACATATATTGTTCTTCCTAGCTCTGCTTGTGAAGCAGAGCGGTCGTTTTCTACACTTCGCAGGCTGAAAACGTACCTACGATCTACGCAAACCCAGCAACGTTTGAATAATTTGGCCATTTTAAACACACACCGCGAGTACGCTGAAGCCCTTGATCTTGCCGAAGCAGTAAATGAATTTGTTTCACGATCTCAAACCCGTCGCAACAAATTTGGATTAAATTCGTAATCGAGCATTTTTAGTTATGATTGAATTATGAGTAATTTTTATTGCAGTGATCGTAAACTATCATTTGTGCATTTTGTTTTTCTGTATATCACAATCACATTCTGCGTCACTACTCTTTATGCGTCCATATTGTTTGTTTATTTCATTAAGATAATGTTATTTTTAATATCGAATTCTTGTTATAATCGCAAAAATAACAATCATTTAAGCATAAAGCATTTTTGTAGTGTTTGAAAGCAGTGAAAAATAGAAAACAAAGTTCACATAAAAATTCTCGCCCCCCTGTTATTTGCCTCTTTCAAGAAAAAATCGACGCCTATGGCCTTAACATAACCTACTAAATGGTGTTGAAAAGGAAAAAAACGAGGGTTCTCCATAGTGTATAATGAAAAGGGAAAACGGAAGAGCTCTCTAACTAGTATGCAATCAAGACGCGCCAACCTAGTCTCCCTACTTCTATTTGACCAAATCGACTGCAGGAGTATAGAGCTAACTATAACTTCTCTAACACAACGGAGATTAACCTACACAGTTTATGATATCTGTTACGCAGCAAATAACATCTTAACTGTTACGGTGTTATACACTAACATGTTACGGTCTAAAAACAGGTATTAATTATTAGCATATTAAGAAAGTATAATAGTTAAATTAATTTGAGATTAAGTTACACTTTATAGCAAATAGAATTACTTTACATTAACTAACTGAACAAATACAATAACGAAAGCTGCTTACCTATCATTTAAATTATCGATTAAAGTTGATACACTTAAAGATCAAAGCATGTTCTCACAACCAGCAATTTGACCATGTGCTTTATCAACTTCGAACAAAGAAAAATGTACGTCACCGTGTTGCCAAATTGAATTGGTGGCACATAAACAAAATCTATTCCAAAATTAAGGGCACGTATATCGACAACCGGTGTGTCTTCATATCACACTATTACAACTTCAGAAGTAAACAATATTCAAATTTGAATGAGACAGTATAATTAAACCACAATATTACAACAGAAGTAAACAATATTCAAATTTGAATGAGGCAATATAATTAAACAAAATGTTTCAAATCAATTTAAAAATTGTAACAAGAAGAGATTCACTTTCATTATTAACTTTGATTTTATTAAAATGCTTTTAATTTAATTTCCTTTAAAAATCAAGCAAGTAACTTTGTGATTGTAACCTAACTATTGCTAATTCGGCGACTTGAATTTACTGGACTAGGTAGGAGATACCACCTCATTATTAGCACGTAGTCATTTTACACCTATCGCTATTATGACTCAGATTCTAATAATTACCGTATAATGCAACATTTGCGACTTCTTTCTCGTTAACTTTTAATATAGTTATTATCTTTGCATCTTTATAGCAGAAAATATGTTATTGGTATTTCTTTTCGCTGCTTTACAATTTTGTTTTTACAGGTTCCCCTGAGTTCAAGGAATATCGTCAGCATCAATCGCACTATCCTTATGTGGAACCAAATCCGATTGAAACACCAAAACGAACGATAGGCTTTCCAGCAACTGAACCAAAGCCGGTATTAATGTCTTTGTAGTTTGCATTGATGAACTGGCGTGACTCAATTTTTTATCAAAAAATGCGTAGGCATATCTTCCAAGCTTTTTCATCCCCATTTTTCAACAATGTTGTGATGAGGGTATGGAAAGTAAATGAATTTATTGTGAAAGAATTTGAAGAGACGAAACAAACGAAAGCAAAGTGTCCGAGCAGTGGGCAACAGTAATTTGTTTACTGTGATAAATTTTTGTCATGCGTGCAATGAAAGGCTACCTAAAAGAGGGTTGCGACGCTTAGATACCTACTCATTTTGCTTAGAGACTCGCTTTTCCTGGTATCACTTTAAGCATTTTTTAGCTGGATCTATCACTATATCAGGATAAATTTTCTTGGTGCATCAATATATGATTGGTTAAATTGTAATAGCATCTATGTAGCAGGCGTATCCTCAAACAGGTTGACGCTGTATGACTTCCAGGTTTTTAATACTCTATCATTAAACTCGAAGTTTAGCATTTTGGATTCCTGTTTGTTGTTTACCGTCCTTTTTTGTGATATGTTATTGCAGCATCCCAGAGCATCTGCACCCCGTTATCAGCTTCAATCTTCACATCCACCTAATATGACCAGACCTCCTCCTCTCAACCTCCAATCCATTCCATCCTATTCTCATCCACAGGTGTGCTTAGTGATTGCTTTTGAAACTTATGAAAAAATTTTATGTAGAGAATTCAGCTAGATTTTTGCCTTTTTTTTTGTTCCCTAGACGTCCTGGTCCAGTGGATGTTGGCCACCATCCATTGGCTTTTAAACCAGAGTATTTTGAAACAGCTCAACTGTTTAAATTATTAGTGATTTTCTTAAATTTCAATAGTTTTTTTTAGTGAATTTCTAACTGCGATCTTTCGTTGCGAAGTCTCCTTTGGTTGCCATTACATTGATGGCGGCTACCATTTAATTGAAAATCTCTTAATACCGCTTTGTGCTTGACTGGATGGTGTGATAGACTGAGCCGTCGAAATATTGCAAGGAGAAGGGTCCAAGTATTTTGTTTGGATAGCATGGCCCAGCGGAACCACCGTTTCCTTTCAAACACCTGATTCGATTCCAGCTATTTTTAGTTTTCCTGCTGTGGCACAGATCCTTGAAATGGGTTTTTAAAAAGTTATTACAGTAGACCCCGCTTAATACATCTACAGATGATAAATCCGCCGCCAATTAAATCAAAAACGCTTGGTGCGGAGGTGGATTTACTAAGCGGAGTCTACTGTGTTCCAAAATAACGCACTCTCCAAAGGGATAGACGTGAAGAGTCCTAGATTTTGATTGTTTTATCAGATATCGTTACTAACAAGTGCATCCCGAAAAAATTTTTGCATAGCAACTTTTTACGAAGGCAATTCGAAGATCTGTGCCATACTAGACAAACTTAAATTAGCTCACCGCAAGTAAAGGTTTTAGGCAAATCAGAGGAAACAGAAAACCTCGCTTTTGTTAGAGCAAACTAGTCAAGTGGACTACGAGGGATGTTTGAAAAATAACGGGACTGTGCAAATAGTTATTTTATTTCAATTACCACGTAGAAATTACAACTTGTCCCCTTCGAAAAAATCTTGAGCTTGATTGCACTTTTTCATTCTTCGCTGCGACGCTTCCATGCACTTCTGGAAAGATTCTTCCGGGTTCGCTTGGAGCTCTTTTGTCACGGCTGTTGTAATTGCTGTCTGGTCGTGAAATGAGTTCCTCTAGTGACTCCCTTGCCATAGAGAGCCAGATATGGTGAGTAGGGTGGTTGCTCAGTACGGCAGTGTTATTTTTTGCAAGAAATTTCCGGATGCTCTAGGCGTTGTGAGCAGGAGCATTGTCGTGATGAAGCAGCCATGATTTGGTCTCCCACAATTCTTTTCTCCCGAATCAAACGTCGCAAGGTGTCTTTGTAAACGTTTTGGTTGATGGTTTGGTCTTGTGGCAAGAATTCTACGTGAACAATTCCATGAACATCGAAGAAAACGATCAGCATTGCCTTGATTTTTGACTGGAACAGCCTCGCTTTCTTGGGCCTTGGTGACGACGCACTCTTTCTCTCAAGGCTTCTGCCGTTTGGTGAGTGGTCGTAATCGAAGATCCACGACTCGTCACCAGTAGCAACTCTGCTCAGCATTTCTGGTTCAGTTTTAAGTTCTTTCAAGATGTGTTGATACACTTGCACACGACGTTCCTTTTGTTCATCTTTCATCGACTTGAACCATTTTTGCCCAGATTTTTCTCATTCTCAGTGATGATCGCTCACATCCTCTGATTGTTCATGCTCAACTCATTTGCTGTCACAACAGTAAGGCGACAGTCACTGCGCACTTTTTCTCTGACACGCTCAACATTTACTTTCGTTCTGCTTGTTGTTGGCCTTCCGCTCCTGGGATCATTTTGGTATTCTCTCCTCCCTCTCTGAACTTCCTGTGCCACGTAAAAACCCGAATTCTCGACATCGCTGCATCTCCGTAGACTTCATGGAGCAACTTGAATGATTTAGTTTTTCCAAGCCGAACGAGAATCTCAAGTTGATTCGTCGTTCGATGCTCATTGTTTACCAAAGAAAAACCTACAAAAAATTTTAATTTATTAAATTATCTCAAAACGAACTACAGTAGAGTACCTTTAAAGAAAAACCTGTAGAAAAGCGTATGGTTGTCACAGAATGTTGAAACTGCATTTTTACAACCACAGGGCTTTGCGCCATCTTGAAAACAAAGCTTATCACTGTTGTAAATGTTGCTCATGTAAAGCATGTGGTTCCTATGCTTTTCAAACACATCTTGTTGGACGATGTTTTAATGGAATCCCGATCGAGCGAGTTTGGTTTTGACATTTGTTATGTCTACGTTGTTGTATCCTTGGAATAGTCACCTTGCAATAACGTGCTTTTTTAGTAGATTCTAACAAGCAACAAAGAAATGCTATTGAAGCGCCAACAGTAACTGCGTGTTCAAACGATTGAAGTCTATTGCTCTCTGTATACTCACGACTGAGTAAACTAAAATTCATATTTCATCCACCACATTATTCCTATTGCTAAGCGAGCTGGAAATCTGTGAACACTATTTTTAAAGGCTGTATTTTAAAGGTATGACCCAAAAAGGGAATTGAACCCAGGTCTACCGCCTGCAAAGCAGGCGCTGCTTTATTTACTACATCCGTGATCCCCAAACTATTTTAATCGACGCAAGTCAAACAGAAGTTTAAGTCTGCTAGTATTCACGATCCCGGCCTCGCTAGTTTCGGCTTCAAACATGAGAGTAAACTTTTTGTGAGATCAAGTTTTTTTGGACTAACTTTTTGCTATTTTTGGTCCCTAACAAAAGTGAAGACTATCTTGTTAATAATCAGGTTTTTAAAACCATAAGCGACCCCATTTGGGGTCGCAACCCGTAGTTTGGGGACCACGGTACCACATCATCACGCAGGTTAACAAATATACAACGAGCAGTATCAAATTAATTCCAACGGAACATGAAAATATTGAAGGTCCAAAGTAGGTCTTAACAACTAGCTCTATATTTATCGTTACCAAATCGCTATTTCTTGGCAGCAGGGTTGGAGGTGAAAGTATGCGAAAAAATGGGTAGCTAGTGCAAATGCAGGTTTTAATGAATATATTATTTGAGTGATGTCGGAAACCAGCTGTGTTTTATTTTATCGAAACACACACTCGCATTGAACGCTATAATTCAAGAAATTGAGTTCGCTTCTGATCACGCACGAACACAACGCTTATGACAATGCAGGGCTTTCTTGAAGACTAAAGGTCATATTATGAAACAAATTTTTTAGAGCTATGGATCTCCGATGATGCATCCCGTGGGAAATCGGCCTGCCGCACCAATGCGGTTTCAAGCAACATACCACTCAGAGATGGTGCGGGGAGAGTTTAATCACGGTGTGAGGCCTATTCGCGATAGAGGTGAGGGGATTAATCATCAGCAACCGGGAAGAAAAGACTTGCAAATGGATGGTGAAAACGCTGTTCCATTTGGTGTGCCAGAAGAAGATGACAGTTACCAGGGTTATATGCAACATATCAACACCTATCAAGCGGAAAGATTGTCAATGACCATCAACCAACCTAGCGATGAATCGGCTACAACCACTCAAGCAAGTCGTGACGTCGTCGAAACCCCTCGTCCTGACCAGTAAGCGAGTTATAATTAATCCTAAGTATCTTCTTCGTGGCCGGTGGTCTTGTGGTACAACTTCAAGATGAAGAAGTGTGAAGCATTGTGTGCTAAAAATTTTCCCGCTTTGTTTACTGTTTGTCTCAATTTTTAAAGGAAGAATGTGTGATGATGCAATGACCTTGAAAAAAGCCAGGAAGTATGTTATGACCATAGTCGTTACACCATTACTCCTTAGCCTTGTTTTGTCTGATTAGATTTTGCAATTAAACTAAACGAGATTTCTACTGAACATTTAGATTCTCAACAAACTGAACATTTAATCTACTTTTAAAACTTGTCCAATTTATTCTTTTCCATTTGCCTCTTTAAGCTTGGCCATCATCCTAAATCATCAGGGTTGATCAGTTCGTGGCAACGACGCCTCTACTTTACCCTCCTGAGTGCTGGGCATCTACGAGTTACCAGTTCTTCTCTATGCCATTCTTTACTGTGTCTTCTTCCAAGTTTCTTTGCTCTTCCTCTTCTCACGATTCCCACAACTGTCTTTTCTCTCACTCTCCTAGTCAAAGCTCTCTTAATTCATTGGCTCAAGATGCTCCAACAGTTTCTAACGGTTTCCCTCTAAGACGTTCATTAGTAGCCTCAATATCTGTCTATTCTCAAAACACCTAGTTGCTAGTTTTGTGCAGAAATGTCTTGCCACTCATAAAATTCATCCAATCAAGTTATTTTTATTTTAGTTACGGCACTATGATTAGAAAAGACGTAGTAGTGGGTCAATCGTTTATTCTAGGGAGGGAACAAAGAATATAACCGGCAACAGTATGCTACGAAAATTGCTATGTGCTCACAATTTATGATTGCTTGAAAGTTCCCCGTTCAGATGAGGGCCGGCCGTACAACCACATGCCTGTAGCTGACCTGTGAGCACTAGATGCAGGTTGATCTTTTATCATCAGCATTTCAACGTTTTGTCAGAAAACGTCTAGCTTTATGTAAATATACATGTAGATCAGAAATTGTTTGGCTGATTTGTAGAGCAATTTGGTCTTTCTTACTGATGGGCTACGTGATTAGGTGAACACCGTCGTCAATGTCACCTATTTAATTACCGCTTTTGCCGGGGTTGTGATTCAGTGACGAAAAATGTCCTGTGCTCAGGTTTTGTAAGAAACCTGCCAACAGCCGCCTCAACGTGGTGGTGCGGTCCCTGACCCCATTTGGGTTGGTTCGTAATGGTTGTTGGCCTTCCCGAGGTTCCCAGATGCCCCGGGCACTCCCCTCGAACCATTTTTTCGCCGTCCTACCCCCTGAACGACCGCAGAAGAGCAGCACACAGCTTTTTAAAAATCGGTCGCTTGTCTTCCCCCTTCTCTTGCCTCTTTCTTGCCCGTCTTCGTCTCGTTCTTTTACTGCTGATGAGCGGCAACGTTTATCCCAACCCTGGTTCCGTCTTTTCCTGTTGTATTCCTCCACTGTTCAATCAATCAAAACCCTGACTCCTCCAGCTCGTATACCTCCACTGTTCAATCTGTCCCCCCTCTGCTAATGCAGCACTTCCGCCCCACCCTCGCCTTCAATCCTCTTATCCCCCGTCTGCCCATTTTGTATCTTCCTCCCTTGCGGAGTCAGGGAGGAAGATAGGGTTTTTCAATGGAATGCTAGCAGTCTCCGAGCCAGGAGCACTAAACTGCTACACTTTATCTTGTCTCATCCCGTTGAACTTATTTGTATCCAAGAATCTAACCTTAACTCACCTTCCTCTTTCCGGATCCCTAGGTTCTCTGCTCTGCAATTAGATCGCACCTACTCCCGGTCTGGCATTCTCTCTCGTGATGCCACGCACGCTAGCGGTGGCGTCATCATTTTCGTCAGGCAGGGCCTATCCTTAACTGAACCTCTTACCTCCTCTCTTTCTTCACTTGATCCTTACTCTGATTATGTAGGAGTCAGCACCTCTCTAAACAACTCCTCCTCGGTGTCATTTCTTAATGTATACACCCCTCCTATTCGCTCTTTTCCGACGGATGGCAGAACCGACTTCTTTTCTCCATTCTTCCCTCCAGAAATTTCTTCTGGGAGACTTCAATTCCATCATCCCCTCTGGGACTCTAGAGGTACTTCCGACCCCCGTGGGGAAAAGTATTCGATTGTGTCATATCTTTTGACCTCCTGCCCCTCAGTGATCCTGACATACCTAGTCTTTACCATCGCTCCTCTCCTGACATCTCCTTTTCTCCCTCCTCTCTCGCCATCTCTTGCTCCTGGGAGATGCTTCAGGACTTGGGCTCTGATCACCTACCAATTCTTCTAACTGTCACTCTCTCCGGTTTTTCGCCCCAAGAAGCGTCCCTCATTCTTCAACTTTCAGAAAGCTCACTGGGATGACTTTGCCTATTGCTTTGATTCTCACTCTCCTTCTGCAGAGGAATACTCATCTCGTTCATTTTCCTCTGCTGCTGCTCTTTTCTTTTTAGCCTCCGTTTCAATCATACTCCAACTTTTTTGGGGTCACCTTCGACAGCATTCTTTCCTTTTCTAAACATGTATCTTCGCTGAAGGCCAAAATCTCTTCCTCGTCTCAAGGCCATACGCTGTGTCTCTGCTTCCTCATGGGGCCCCTCCAAGGCGTCCCTTTCTCTTTTGTATAAAACTTTTCTTTGGGCCCCTTCTCACTTATGCTTCACCCGAATGGTTTCCTTTTTTAAGCGTTACCGATATCACCAAATGGGAACGCCTTCACCGAGCGGCTAGTCGCGCCATCTCCGATTGCCTCTTGTCCTCCCCTATTCTACTTCTCGGCGCAAAGGGTCCGTAGCTGGACAGTGCAGAATGAAATGAGTGGTATCATGGGACGAGTGTCCACAGGCACTACAGGAAGGATTCTCGATTCTGCCAATCTTAGAGAGATAAGAACCTAAAAGAAGGCTGTGTCTGTTGTAGCGAAGACGAGAGAGGACACAGCGAGCGTGACGAGGGAGCACAAGTTCCTCAGTGGAAATCGAGGGAGCCTGTGTGTCAAAGAACTTCGATGAGACAGTACGCCTCGAGTCCGAGAAAAGAGAAGAGTGGATATGAGAGGTAAGAGGAGAGAGACTACAAGGGATTGCGGAGGGCGTAAGTAGCGCACCCCATCTGGCCAGCTCATCGGCCACGTCGTTTCCCGGGAGAAACGAGTGTCCGGGGACCCATTGTAGTCTGATAGAACAGGAGGAGAGAGAAGACAGTTCCTGCCAGATCTGCCACAAAGTTTGAGATAACAGAAAAGGTGGAGGAGAGGACTGGGTGGCGAGGACAAAACGAGAGTCAAATAGTAGGAGAAGAGAAGAGAAATGGCAGACTTGTTGGTGCTGCCGAGACCAGCAAAGAGCGTGCAGAATGGCGCAGGCTTCAGCGGAAAAACTTTAACATACTGGACCTGCCGAAAAGGAAAGAGTGGCCTCAGTGCCACAGAGAGAGCAGTTGGCAAGAACGCCGGAGCCGCCCTTGCCAAAAGGAAAAGGAACAGAGCCGTCTGTCCAAAGCACCAGATCATGAGGGAAAAGAGAGTGAAGGTGAGCGAGAGCCGCACCTTAGCGAGAGAGAGGGCATCAGAGCGAGAGCATGGAGTGAAAAGGGTGGACTCCACCATGAACGAAGGCAGATTCCAAGGAGGACAGGGAGGGCAAGCAACAAGAGCCTCCCTAGAAGAGGTAGAAGGGAGCATGAGTGGATGCAAAAGCTCTCCAGGACGATATGCAGAGTCTTGGCCTCACGCCTGGTCTGGCCAAACCTGAAATGGAAAAGGAGCTTGAGAGACGAACAGCCCGCTCATAAGATAAAAGAGTAAAATGAGTCAGGTTGACTCGTAGGGGAGGTAGAGAAGCAGAGGGATAGGGGACGACGAGAGGCAGCCGGTGATGGCGCGACTAGCCGCTCGGTGAAGGCGTTCCCATTTGGTGGAATTGGTAGCGCTTAGGAAAGGAACCCATCCGGGTGAAGCATAAGTTAGAAGGGACCGAAGAAAAGTTTTGTACAGAAGAGAGAGCGACTCCTTAGAGGGGCCCCATGATGAAGCAGAGATACAGCGTAAGGTCTTGAGACGTGGGAAAAACTTGACCTTCAGCGAAGATATATGTTTAGAAAAGGAAAAAGTGCTGTCGAAGGTGATCCCAAGAAAGGTTGGAGTGAGGTTAAAACGGAGGCGGGAGCCGAGTAGAAGGAGGTTGGGCTGGAGGTTAGCGTGGTGGGGATCCACTGAGAATAAGGCCTCACATTTGCTCGGATTGAGAAGAAGACACCAGTACTCAGACCAGCGCTACAATCGAAACAGAGCTCCTTGTGAGGCTTCCACCGCAGTAGGGGCCGAGTGGGAGGAGGACCAAATGGCCAGATCGTCAGCGTAAAGAGAGCAGCTGACGGAAGAAGGCAGAGAGACCGGAAGATCATTAATGAAGAGAGAGAAAAGTACAGGGCCAAGTACGGATCCTTGCGGAACACCTCGACGGACTCGAAAGGAACGACTGTTGTGATTTTGATAGACCACAGAAGCGCGCCTGTCAGAAAGAAAAGATCGAGTCCAACGAGCAAAGCAAGAAGGGAGGCCAGCCGAAATCAGTTTGTGGAAAAGGGCGGGATGCCAGACAGAGTCAAAAGCTTTGAAGAAATCGATAGTAGACAGGATCGTCCGAGAGCCCGGCCTGGGTTTGTTAAACCCATCCGAAATAAACTGAGAAAGGTACAGAATTTGATCGAGTGTAGACTGTCCAGGGCGGAAACCGGCTGGACGGGGAGAAAGAATGGAATTAGACTCCAAAAAGATGAGTAGACTGGATAGAATAATGCGTTCAAGAAGCTTTGATATGCAGGAGGTGAGAGAGGTAGGCCGGAAGGAAGCAGGAGAGTCGAGAGGCTTTCCCATCTTGTGTATGGGAATAATGGAAGATGTCTTCCAGATGGAAGGAAAGGAATGCGAAGACCAGGAAAGATTGAAGATGTGAAGAAGAAAATCCATGCCAGAGCGAGGAAGGTGCTTTAGCATGGAATAGGCAACTTTGTCTGGGCCAATGGCGATGGAGGAGGAAAGGTTGGAGGCAGCCGCAAGAAATTCAGCGGGAGAGAGAGGAGAGCAAAAGGACGAGTGAGACTCCACAGCGCATGTGACTTGGCGGAGCTCGGAAAGGTAGCCTCTGGCTCTGCAACGCAGGGCCTTTGGCTGAGAAACGGCATAGTTTGATTTCAGATAAGCGGCATAGACCGAAGCCGCTTCCCTGTGAGAAGAACAGTTGGGGAAGTTAGGAGAGGAAGAAGAAGACGAGGAAGATGAGCCAGCGATATAGCAAAGAAGAAAGTGCACAGATTTAGGGTTAGATTTGGGTGAAAGAGCAAGTCGTCTGCCATGCCTCCGCCTTGGCCATGGCGATGACTGACGAGGCGCATCGAGAAGCGGAGATGTAAGCCTGTCGGTCTTCATCACTTCTGTGAGCGGCAGCGAAAGCCTTGCGTCTTTCACTAATCGCTGCTTCCACTTCAGCAGACCACCAGGCTTAAGGAGGGCGTTTAATGTGGTCGAAAGGAATGGAAGATTTAGCTGCATTCAGTGCCAGAGAGGTAAAGAGAGCAGCAGCAGAGGAAAAAGAAAGAGACGAGTATTCCTCTGCTGAAAGACAGTGAGAGTCAGAGGCAAAGTCATCCCAGCGAGCTTTCTGAAAATTGAAGGAGGGGGGCGCTTTTTGGGGCGAAAGACCGGAAAGAGAGGGATAGATAGAAGAGTTGGTGGGCGGTCAGAACCAAGGTCCTGTAGCACCTCCCAGGAGCAAGAAAGGGCAAGAGAAGAGGGGGCAAAGGAGATGTCAGGAGAGGAGCGATGGAGAAGGGTAGGTGTGTCAGGGTCATTGAGGGGGAGAAGGTCAGAGGAGATGACCCAGTCGAATACTTCACCCCGCGGGGGTCGGAAGTAACTCTTGAGTCGCAAAGGGGGTGATGGCAATTGAAGTCCCCCAGAATGAAGAAATTTCTGGAGGAGGGAAGAATGGAGGGAGAGGAGGAATCGGTTCTGCCATCCGTTGGGGAGGAGCGAATAGGGGAGGCGTACACATTAAGAAATGACACCGAGGAGGAGTTGTTTAGAGAGATGTTGATCCCTACATAATCAGAGTAGGGATCAAGCGAAGAAAGAGAGGAGGTAGAAAGTTCAGAAAGAGATAGGCCTTGCCTGACGAAAATGACAATGCCGCCGCTAGCGTGCGTGGTATCAGAAGAGAGAATGCCAGACCGGGAGTAGGTACGATCAGAACGCAGAGCAGTGAATCCAGGAATCCAGAAAGAGTAAGAGGAGTTAAGATTGGATTCCTGAATGCAGATAAGGTCGACAGGATGGGACAAAAGAAAGTGGAGTAGTTTAGTGCTCCTGGCTCGGAGGTCTCCAGCATTCCATTGAAGAACCCTGAGAGAGGAGGCAGGAGGCGCAGAAGGACAGCCAAGAGCAAGGGACGTTGGTGGGGGGGCAGAGGGAGAAGATATAGAATGGGCAGATGGGGGATAAGAAGTTAGGAGACGAGGGTGGGGCGAGAGAGCAGCGTTAGCAGAGGTGGGGCTAGATTGCACAGTGGAGGTGTACATGTCGGAGGAGTCCGAAGAGGGAGTCACAGTGATTCGGCAGGGGGGGCAGCTCCAAGAGTGAGAGCTGCCAAGAGCTTGAATTTGGATAAGGAAAGTTGTTAGCACCTTAGATGGACTCATTTGGAGCAGGTGCAGCATTGCACTGACTTGCCCCGCCAGGTCACATTTCCAGCGCACACAGAGCAAGGAAAGATGGGGCCAGGGTTGGGATGAACGTTACCACTCATCAAGAGAAGGAGGAAAATGAGGAGAAGGAGGGCAAGAGAGGGGCAGGAAAAAAGAAAGAGAAAACAAGCGACCGATTTTAAAGATGCTGTGTGCTGCCCTTCTGCGGTCGTTCAGGGAGCAGCATAGCGAAACAATAAAGGGGAGTGCCCGGGGTAACTGGGACCCTCGTCACGCTCGCTGTGTTCTCTTTTGTCTTCGCTGCAACGGACACCGCCTTCTATTAAGCTCTCATCTCTAGGATTGGCAGAATCGAGAATCCTTTCTGCAGTGTCTGCGGACACCCGTCCCAGGACATCTCTCATTTCATTATGCACTGTCCAGCTACGGACTCTTTGCGCCGCTCGCTCTTTGGCGACTCTCTGTCTCTCTACGACCTCTGGTCCAGACCCTGGGGAGTTACCTGACTTCTGGGGCACCATGGTCTTCCGCCATGCCCCCATCCCTCGGAAAGGGTCGGGTAACAACAACAATCTGGAGACGTCAAGTGTTAATCGATGCGTTGTGTTTTTAGATCTCAAGCGTCTTAATTTCCCAAGGGATTGTCTTTTGTGTTGAAGCTGCATAAGCACTTCGAAATTCAGGCATCATTCCTTGTAATCTCATGTAGTGCCTCAACAAAAGAGATTTGGAAATTAAAGAACACTAATCGAGCGCCCAAAAAAGTGATCGTGTAATATGCCTACATCGCCGCAGAGCGAATCTGCACAATGCAAAAAAGTAACTTTGTATGTAATCCTTTTTTTGTATTTTGTGGTCAACAGTTACACCGTTTCATGTTGTGTTAGGCGCAGCCAATCAAGACATTATGTATTGATGTTGTTTTGCCACTTTGTTTTGCAAGCGAAAAGTGCATAACTGACGTTATCAGCGTATTGAGCAAGTTCCTTATATTCTTTTTAATATTCAAGATATCTGCCAAATTGCGAAATATTAAATTAGTGCGTGATCCTTTTATAACAATGTTTTTAAACAAACTTAAGGGGGTGTTAGTTTTTGGTCTTCCAACTTGACGTGATACTGCTGTTAATAAAATCTCCGAAAAATTTTGGTGAAACATTTTTTAGTCCATTGTAAACTTTGCTATATCTAGTGCGCTCTTTTTATTGCTGTTGCAGTTTTGCTATGATTTAGAAAGTCGGTTTTACATCATTTTTCCCTCGTTTCGCAGAGTTAGACGTACTGATTCAATGCATTTCTACCACTACACACTCGCTTTCGAACCAGACTTCGTACTGGAACAACGTAGCACTTTAAATTCGGGATGCCCTTCCTGACAAATACCAGCGGTGTTTCTATAGCGTTTTGATATCCAAACCTTTCGCTCTGAAGCCCGCAACAATACCACTACACCACGTGTTTATATCAATTCACTTTTAATTCATTTTGGAGGCATGGAGTTGTGTTGTGATGGTCACTACCTTGACCAATGTAGAAGCACCCGGAGACAATGCCATGCTTTTAAACACAGAACCTGCATAGAGTTTTTTGGGTTCTGGTATAGCATGTGTCCTACCAGATTTGAATAGCGCGGTAAATTATTTAAGCTGAAAGGGCAGTGTACACTGTAGGGCCAGGCCCGGTATGTAAATGTACGGGGCAGTGTACACTGGAACCCACCCTGTACACTCCCTTCCAGTGTACACTGCCCTTTCAGGTTAAATGATTTACTGCGCTAAAGTGCGTTTAAAAGGTAGGACACATACTATACCGGCACCGTTTTTTGTCTACAACCTAAAGGTGTATAGAATCTGAAGGTGAACTATTTTTGTTAAAGCGATTTTACTGTTTGTATTCTGTAATCGAATTTTTTTGAGTATCATAGTTAAATCAGTTGCTTATAATAAAACGATTGCGAGAGACTGAGGTTGTGCATACTTTCTTCACAAACATTGGACCACTCGATAACTAATTAGTAAATTACAAATAGCACGCCTCTTCGTCACTGGTCTGTTGGTCGCTCTGTCCCAGCAGGCTATTAGTGGACTATATGCCTAAGACGACATGTTACAGAATATGCAAAACAACCGATCTCACGAAAGCACGGGAAGAACTCAAAGGCCTTCGCTCTTTTTAACATCACAACTGAAAAAGTAAACTTTATTATGGAAACTCAATTACAATAAGTATAACCAAACAGCAAAACTAAACAAATGAGATGAAACCCGAGCGGAAAGAACAAAGCCAGCAAGCGTTTTCGTAAAAACAAGTTGAACCAAATTTCTCAGTACTAAGTGCAGAAAACAAAACAACTTATTTGTGCTAGTTGCCCTAGACTCATCCTTTCTCTGCACATTTTGATACCACCAAACTTCTTTTACCAGGCCTATACTGTTTTCTTTAACTTCAGCACGTCGATCTGTTTTTGTCTGCAGCTTTACGGCCGCATTTGGCTTTCACCGTAGCTCTTTGCGTTTTTCTTGAATTTTTTTCATTTGGTCTCGAACACTATGTTTCGCTTTCATACAATGTTGCTGATATTTTGTTTTGGAACGAGATTTGGGTAGGTCAAAACACATTAACTTAGTATTGCTGTTTCCACAACTACTCATTGGGTGAAGCTGGCTTGCTAAACCATGGTAGTTTTAGTCTCGACATTGCTGATGGGGGCTGTAAATATTGTTACAATATTTGGCAACATCTAATGCTTTAAATCTAGTTTTTGCGTAGCCAATCTGTGATTCGAACCCGCGTTGTGTCGTTGTTATGTGTGTTTCACTCGAGGTATCGTTTTTTATTGATTAGTCGTTGGATTGGCAAGGTTGACCCTCAAGCGACGCAGTAGTAACTGTCTTGTTAACACACCTTTACATTATTTTCAAGTAGACACGTTGCAAGGATTACGTTGTTTGTAAAACCTGCACGTTTGAGTAAAAGCCAAATAACTATCAAAGAAAGCTCGTAGATGCCAACGTAGAGAAAAGTTGGTAGAGCTGTTTCCCGGTCGATTGTTATTGTGTTGGAGCTGTAGTAAAGAAGAAGGTACTTGGGGGTCAAAATAGTTTGAAACCGCTACACCGCTAACAACGCCAACGTCACCGAAGCTAACGACGCTACGCCAATCCATCTGTTTTTTCCTATCTGCTTATCACTTTCATTGTTTCCATTTTCAGTTTTGCGTATTATCAATAAAAATTTATCAAAGGATTTATTCAAAAAAGTCAGGCAATAACAGCGTGACGAAAGGAAAAGCGCGTTTCATCTATTTACAACTTCAGCTTCAAGGCAATCTGTCTCGGGTTCGGAGACTACCCTAAGGGTCTCTGCTCCACGAACCCGTTACAGGGGCCCTGCCTGCTTGTAGGGTAATAGAATGGAAAGCGGGTCTTGAACCAAAACGCTTAGGAATCAGTTCAGTGACAGCAAAGAGAAAAGTTATAATTTTTTTTGAGGTCGACATTGCACAAAACGCAAAGTGGAAGCCATGTAGATAGTGAATGCGGGGTACCGATTGCGTGAATGATACTTCATTGGTCTTGAACCCGGTACCGGTTTGTGAGGCCTTTATCTCCCAGGCAACACGGAACAAAAAAAGAACGGGTTTAGGTTATAATTCCGGGGCACATATGGATGTATTACTGTAATTGTTTTATTCATTTTTCTGTCTAGTGGGAAAGAGACCGAAGCGCTATGCATTTCGCAGATACCAAAAGCGTTGCGCTTTTTTGCTGTGTTTATCGCAGGGATGTGGAAGCGGCCCTTTTTCTGTAGAAGCGGAAGCGCGAAAATTCTACCGCTTCCACATAGGTTATTTGATTTGAAGAGTAACTTGACGAAAAAGTTTTGCCCATTTCCAGATGTGGATTAAGCGGTGAAGTTGCACTATAAGCAGAGACGTAGCAGCCGCCCCCCAAACCCCCAATTGGGTGGGGGCCCAGGCCAACTTTGGGGGCCCAAGTTAGTCTGAAATTGCTTTTTGGCTACGTGACTATTTTCAGTTCAGCAGACTTGTTTACAACCGATTTAAACTGTAGGAAGAAATTGGCTTGTGACATCATAAGTGAATGCAACGTCATTTTATCTCGCAGAATCTGGAATATTTCGATTGATTTTCTGGTAGAATCTTGAATATTCGATTGACGTAACAATGCCGTTGTTACGCAACAATCATAGAATGGTCTGGAATTCTGTTTGGCTATAAATACCGGGACAATGTATATACACTGCAGAGTGCAGATAAAGTATTTTATTGACATTGTATAGAATGAAACGTTCAAAAAGTGGTGCTCAAAAGAGAAAAGAAGCAGCCACTGCTCGAGATGCTGTAGCGAAATTGCCCAAGATGACAGATTTTTTCAAGATTACTGAGCAGAGTAGACCTGGCACTAGTACCGAGAGGGATGAAGAAAACTATAGTGTACAAGAAAAAGAAGACTATAACGATCAGCATCAAAGTGATTGTGAATTTCCAGAAAATGTAAGTTGTGATTTACCTGCCAATACGCAACCTTCAATATCAAAAATATCTGAATCTCAATTTACCCCTATCCCTGATGACCCATGTAAATGGCCTGAAAGTATTTCTGATGCTCAACGATGTGATATAGTAAAGCGTGGACCACATCAACTAATAATGAATTTTCCATATAATAACACAACTCCAAGGCGACGTTTTTCCTCCAACCATTATAAACGTGTGTTACCTAATGGTGAAAGTGTTTCACGGTCGTGGCTAGTTTATTCTGGGGAATCAGATCAAGTTATTTGCTTTTGTTGTAAGCTATTTGGAAAAACACTAAGCCCCTTTTGTAGTGGTATAAATACATGGGAGGGTTTTTCGAAAAAACTGAAAGACCATGAAAACGGCATTTCCCACCAAGAATGCTGCAGTCAATGGATGTTGCTAGCTGAAGGGATAAGAAATTCATCCACTATCGACAAACGCGAGATGAATATTTTTTTCAATGAAAGACGTTTTTGGAGAAATGTTTTAGAGAGACTTATCGACATTGCCTTGTTTCTATTGGAAAGGAATCTTGCTTTTAGAGGATCTGAAGAAGTCTTAGGATCTCCTCACAATGGAAATTTTCTGGGTATATTTGAGCTTTTGGCAAGAAGAGATCCGATCCTAAAAGAGCTTCAAGACAGAATCAAGAATAAAAACACTAAAGATCACTATTTGAGTCCTACCATACAAAATGAACTAGCGACAGAAGTGCTACAACTATTATTGCTAGCGACAGAAGTTGAAAAAGAAAATTTACAGCAATTGAAATTGGCAAAATATTTTTCTATAATTTTGGACTGCACTTCAGATATGTCACATCATGAACAAATGTCTGTCATTCTCCGTTATGTACTATGTAATGAAGAAGCTGCTGTTGTTAAAGAAACATTTTTTGGCTACTTGAGAATAAGTGACAGTACTGGGAAAGGCTTGTTGGACGCTTTCTTAGAAAAAGCGACCGAACTACAACTCGAATTGTCTGATTGTCGAGGTCAGTCATATGATAATGGTGCTAACATGAAAGGAAAACATTCTGGGGTCCAAGCAAGAATGCTAGACATCAATCCCAAAGCTGTTTACGTGCCCTGTGCAAACCATACCCTTAACTTAGTTGTTGTTGACAGTGCTAGTTCATCGACGGAAGCATTGACATTTTTTGGAGTACTTACAAGGTTGTATGTGCTGTTTTCTTCCTCTGCTCAGCGTTGGGAAATTTTGAAGAAACATGTGGAGCTGTCCATAAAGTCACAATCTGATACTCGTTGGGAAAGCAGAATTAAATGCATCGAACCTCTTCGATACAATTTAAAAGAGGTGTTGCTGGCACTGAAAGACTTGGAAGCCATTTCCATAGAAAGAAAAGATGGAAGAGCTGCCTCAGAAAAAAAATCGATGATAGCTCATTTATCAAAATGGAGTTTTCTTTTGTCGGTGTTTATTTGGTATGATATCCTATTCCAAGTCAATAAAGCAAGCAAGATTCTTCAATCGTATGGAGTCTCCCTTCATACAATGGAAACGGAAATCCAGGCAACTGAAAAGTTTTTGCAAAACTATCGCACAACGGGTTATGACAGTGCCGCAACATCTGCTGTTGAAATAGCACAGGAATTGGATATTGATCCTTCTTTTTCTCCGTCAAGAAGTGGAAAGAAAAGAAGATTGTTTGATTACCAAGGTGAAGAGGAACAACGAGCTACTCCTGAACTGAAATTTAAAAGCAACTTTTTCTATCCATTAGTAGACCAGGCTATTATGTCAATAAAGAAGCGCTTTAATTTGTTACGTGAGGTTTCTTCCGCCTTTTCGTTTTTGTACACACGAGACAAACTTTTGCTTGTGCAACAAGAAAATGCTCTTCTTACTTGCTGTAAAGAGTTCCAAAAAAAGTTCGGTGACATTGATTCTGATGAAATGAGCGCTGAGCTACAGCGGTTTGTTTCAATTTTACAAAAAAAACGCAATCTCGAAACGGCTCAAGACTTTCTGAACTATCTTCTAAAGACTCATTTATTTGAATTGTATCCGAATGTGTACATCGCACTTCGAATCTTACTAACTTGCCCCGTGACTGTTGCCAGCGCTGAAAGAAGCTTCAGCAAATTGAAACTGATCAAAACTTTTAATAGAACGTCTATGACAGACAGTAGACTATCTTCATTAGCCATGTTGTCAATCGAAAATGACTGCGCCCGATCTCTTGATTATGACAATGTCATAACAGCATTTGCGAACAAAAAGGTTCGCTCCAGACTATTTAAATGATACTGTGTTTTTATAACTTTTTCATGTTGTTCAGTGTCATTGCTTTCGTTTCGCAGTGTCTGCATAAATGTCCTACTGAACTCTGGCATCGGTGCCGAATTTTTTATGACTTGCACCTTCGGTATCGGCATGCTTTATTCTGACATTAGCCTGTTTACTTATGTACAAATTGTGGTGTATTTTCTTAATGCAGCTTTTCAATTTTACACCTCTAAAGTGATATGACCTGTGCGCAGGGGCTCTTGCGCTTACTTTGGGGGGGGGCCCGAAGTTGGAGTGCTACGGGACTGAATATAAGTCTGAATGAACGTGCGATATAAGTAACGGGAGAGATCGACAAAAAGTATAACTAGCATCACATTTTACATCGATTACAGGTAAGAAAAAGGTAGTTTGGACAATGAAACGTAGCCAATAAAATGATAATTTCATAAACTTAACTGACCTTGGTTAGGGGGTTAAAAATGTTGAAAGAGAAATTATTCACGACGGAAACAATTTGATCATTCCACATTAGTGCTCTTCAAAAGGGCTTTCGCAAAACGTGTAGCAGTGTTCCGTGAATTTAAAGGGCTCCATGAGAGGACCGTGAAAGTTCTCTTTTATTACTTGTATTTATTTCAGTATATTGATTTCTTATATGTAGTGGTGTTCCGTGTATATAAATACAGTTTCACCTCGTTAACTCGGACAGCTGGGGTGGGGGGAAGGGTGTCCGTGTTAGCCGATTGTCCGACTTAACCGACGGCCTATAGGCAATAGCTTATAAACATGCCTAGGGTGAAGAAGTTTAGGTAAAAGTGGTTTTCGTCATTTTTGTTTTTCATGAAAATAAAAACTAAACAAATAAATCTTATTTACAGTGTACAGGTGTACTGTACATTTATTATTTACATGTTATGAAGGTAAGGTAAAAGAAAATAACCTTGGTAGTAGCCGATAATAACAGTCGATATCGGTATAGGTTTGTTTGCTAGGCTAGGCTAGCCCAACGTAGCCTTTGTCAGGTGATTCGTTTTCATAAACAGAAATATATGAATATATAAATAAATAAATAAATCTGCTTTTTTACATGTTATGAAGGTAAATATAGTAAAACAAAATAGTCTATATAATAACGGCTTTTTTAACTAAACTAATTAGTAAAAAACAAAGTACTACCCGTATTGCTGTCAAAGAAAACTGCTGCTACAATCCGTATTGAAGAAAACGGCCGATTTTAGGCCAAACACTTTTAAAATTTTCAAACATTTTTTTTCTCAATCTTGGAATGTTTTTCCATTTTTTTCTCGGTTATGGTCCGAGTTAACCGATATTCGGCTTAACAGGGTCCGTATTAACGAGGTGAAACCGTAGTTAGAAATAAAATGTTGTGATGGCAAGTTACAGATTGTGACGTAATTCTGTTACAGCTTTAAAAACGTCTGAATTTGCTAACTTCCTTTGTTATGTAATAGTGCTTCTGGTAATTTCAATTTTGCTCGCTTTTTATGTATACGACCGAAATTTCGCACTTCGCAATTCAAAAAGATTTGTCAATAGGTATCGTAAGAACGGATAGAAGGTCCACATTGATGATTAGAGTAAAGTTAACTCAAAGTCACAGTTAGTTGAGGATAGAGAGTGAAATTCCACGCTATATGCTGTTGTTGTTACCCGACCCTTTCCGAGGGATGGGGGCATGGCGGAAGACCATGGTGCCCCAGAAGTCAGGTAACTCCCCAGGGTCTGGACCAGAGGTCGTAGAGAGACAGAGAGTCGCCAAAGAGCGAGCGGCGCAAAGGGTCCGTAGCTGGACAGTGCAGAATGAAATGAGAGATGTCCTGGGACGGGTGTCCGCAGACGCTGCAGAAAGGATTCTCGATTCTGCCAATCCTAAAGAGATGAGAGCTTAATAGAAGGCTGTCTCCGTTGCAGCAAAGATGAGAGAGAACACAGCAAGCGTGACGAGGGAGCACAAGTTCCTCGGTGGAAATCGAGGGAGCCTGTGTGTCGAAGAATTTAGATAAGACAGTACGCCTCGAGTCCGAGAAAAGAGAAGAGTGAATACGAGAGTTAAGACGAGGGAGACTACAAGAGATTACAGAGGGCACGAGTAGCGCTCCCCGTCTAGCCAGCTCATCAGCCGCGTCGTTTCCCGGGAGAAACGAGTGTCCGGAAACCCATTGTAGCCTGATAGAACAGGAGGGCAGAGAAGACAGTTCCTGCCAGATCTGCCTCAGAGTTTGGGATAAGAGGAAAGATGGAGGAGAGGACAAGGCGGCGAGAGTCAGACAGTAGGAGAAGAGAAGAAAAATGGCAGACTTGTTGGTGCTGCCGAGATCAGCAAAAAACTTGCAGAATGGCGCAGGCTTCAGCGGAAAAACTTTAACATGCTGGGCCTGTTGAAAAGGAAAGAGTGGCCTCAGTGCCACAAAGAGAGCAGTTGGCAAGTACGCCGGAGCCGCCCTTGCCAAAAGGAAAAGGAACAGAGCCGTCTGTCCAAAGCACCAGATCGAATGGAGGGAGAGAGTCAAGGTGAGCGAGAACCGCACCTTAGCGAGAGAGAGGGCATCTGGGCGAGAGCATTGAGAGAAAAGGGTGGACTCAACAGTACAGGAAGGCAAGTTCCAAGCAGATGAGGTAGGGCAAATAAGGAGAGCCTCCCTAGGGGAAGTAGAAGGAAGCATGAGCGGGTGAGTTGACGCAAAAGCTCTCCAGAACGATATGCAGAGTCTTGGTTTCACTCTAAGTCTGGCCAAACCTGAAATGGGAAAGGAGGTTGGGAGACGAAGAGCCCGCTCATAAGATGAAAAAGCGAAATAAGTCAGGTTGACTCCTAGGGGAGGTAGAGAAGCCTCGGAAAGGAGAAGTAGAATAGGGGAGGACAAGAGGCAATCGGAGATGGCGCGACTAGCCGCTCGATGAAGGCGTTCCCATTTGGTGATATCGGTAACGCTTAAAAAAGGAAACCATTCGGGTGAAGCATAAGTGAGAAGGGGCCCAAAGAAAAGTTTTATACAAAAGAGAAAGGGACGCCTTGGAGAGGCCCCATGAGGAAGCAGAGACACAGAGTATGGCCTTGAGACGAGGAAGAGATTTTGGCCTTCAGCGAAGATACATGTTTAGAAAAGGAAAGAGTGCTGTCGAAGGTGATCCCAAAAAAGTTGGAGTATGATTGAAACGTGGTGGGTAGTTGATAGCACCAATCAATAGTTGTTTCAACGTGTTAGTGGAGCGGTCTCTGAACCCGTTTAGGTTGGGTCAAAATGGCTGTTGGCTTTCCCCAGGGTCACAGTTACCCCGGACACTCCTCGCGCAATATTGTTGAAATTTGTGATGTGACGACAGATTATTGTCGAGAGTTGCAATATGTGGTCATACGGTTTAGATCTGAGAAGCATTAGGTTAACTGTTGTAAAAATACGAATTATAGGAGCTGGTGTTAGCCTATTTAAGATATTAATTTAATTAATTGATGTTAAGGCATGCAGGCTAACTGCAATCAGTTGAATAAAATACCACTTCCACGACCGATTTCGTTCCTATTCGAACTCGTCAGGTGGACTCAGGCATTGAACCGACGATCACATGAATAGCTTATGAATAGCTCACATGAATTCATGTGAATTCGGTTCAATACCTGAGTCCACCTGACGAGTTCTAATAGGAATATTTTGTGGGATTTTTGTACTCAAATTTATAACTTTGACCTAACTAACGAAAACAAGCATGCCAGGAGAGAAATAAATGAACCAACCAGTCACAGTTGCAAGTTTGCAGTCTTGTTATCGATTTACCGAAGTTGATATAAAAACTTTGCGTACAACCCAGCAGCACTAAGATGGAATAATTAGGTGATAGTTCAAGCTAGTTGTTCAAAAAAGGACTTCAGTCAAGCAGTTTATCACAGGAACTTTAATACAGTAGAAGGTACGGAGGGCCTAAGATACAGTATAACCGGGCGTTAGCTTAGGCTAGAAGCTATAGCCTAGCTGCTAGCAATCAAATATATAGCCGGCAAGCCAATTTACTAAGCTACCAGACCCATATTTAGCCTAGGATATCGGTATCAGATTGGTGAGGTAGCAAACTGAAATAAGTTCCCTACAAAATCTAAAAATATTTTTTTTCGCAAGTTGTAAGCGCAAGAAGCAGGTTCTTTACATGCTTTAAAGGGGACTGCAGAATTTTTAAAAGAAGTGTTAAGGCATATTTAAAACCTAATCTAGGGTTGCCAACCGTTCCGGAATGACCTGGACAATCCCGGAAATGACGTCTGGCGTCCCGTGTCCCGAGCTGGGTCACTTTTGTCCCAAAAGTTACTGACAGCTCTTTGTATTAGCGAGACTTCATTGATCACTATATTTCCGTAAATTAAGAATGATATATCTCTGAAAATGTCATGCAATGACTTTTACGAGTTCATTCGCATAAGCAAAGATCTTCTTCCAGCGGCAAAATCACAAGAAATAAAGATTAAAATGCAAGATGGACTGATTTTTTTGTGCGTTTTGTTGGAAAAATAAATCTACTTAGTACAAATTCCACATTTTCCCTATTTTAGTAGTTTTTTGCATTTATGTCTTAAAGATTCACCGTTTCACAAGTTTCTTCTATTATGATAAAATTAATTAGGGCCTTAGAGGTTGTTAGGATAACGCTGCACAATCATCACTCTACGACGTGCAGCACGCGCTATTGCTTTTGATCTCTATCGTGTTTCGTAAGCTTCTGTTGCATCAATCTAGGAATTCTTGGTATTAGGTGTCCCGGAATGGCGAAACAGAAAGTTGGTATCCCTAACCTAATCAGCGTCGAAGCATGCATATGCTAATGGCTTAGCATTGCTGCATGCTTCTCGAGATTGGAAGGCTGTGGAGGTCACTCTAAGCCAAGACATGAGTACACTTTCAGCTTATCTCCAGACTTAAGGGCTAAAGCTCAGCAATACGAAAACGGTGACGGCGGCTTTTTATCTTAACAACAGAGAGGCCAAACGTGAGCACAGTGTTTACAACAATGGCAACCTATTGCCACCCTGTCCAGTTCCAACGTATCTTGGGGTAAAGCTGGACAGGTCGCTTACTTTTCATCACCACTTTCCATCACGCTCTGCGCAAAAAACTCTCCACCCGAGTTGCGCTGTTGAGGCGACTTGCAGGATCTGGATGGGGTGCAGATGCCAAAACATTGTGCATCTCTGCTCTTTCCTTGGTCTACTCTACCGCTGAGTACTGCGCACCAGTTTGGTGTCGTAGTACGCATACTCGCCTCATTGACAGCATTGTCAATGATGCTTTGCGCATTGCCACTGGATGCTTGCGTCCCACACCAACGGAGGACTTGCCTACTCTCGTAGGTATCCAGCCAGCTGAGCTGCGCCGATTAGGAGCGACTCTTTCCTTGGCGAATCGTGCTATCCATGATCCCGACCATGTACTGCACAGACAGTTGTTTGGGCAGCAGGATGCGCATCTGGGGAGACTTAGATCAAGACGCCCATTTGTACCTGCTGCGTGGAAAATATTAGGTAGTTTGTCAAAACTGGACATCCGCGTGAAGCAGTGGACGAAACATACATAGAGCACGGACTACTTGGAGAGTACTTCAAGGATCTGTGCTTTTATTTCCGGGTCAGTTCCAGGCCACTTGGAATGAGTCTGCCCAGAACATCTTGGGTAAGGCTCAATTGCCTGCTGACTGGTGTAGGACGTTTTCACTCGTCCAGGTATAAACGGAGTCTCGCTCCATCACCGAATTGCGAATGTGGCACCACTGAGCAAACTGCAGATAATGTTATATCTTCATGTTTCATACATCATGTACCAAGAGGAACACGAGGTCTGCAGGTTTTGAATGACGCAACTCGATGTTGGCTTGATACCACCACTGCCAGCATCTAATCTGGGCAGCACAGCAGCCCGAGGTGGTAAAAGGATAGACTCTCGGCACTGGCTTTGATTTGTGCTGGCCCGCATTGAGTTTGGGGGCCTGACCAAACGACGACGACGAGCGTCGAAATGCATACGGAAAATACTTTCGTTCTTTTCTAAATAAACCTAATAATAAGGTTGTAGCCAGTTGCCACCTGATGAGCCGCTTGGCGAAATAGCTGTAGTGTTTTTATTATTTTATCCTGACGTGTAGTGTTTTCAATTACATACGTATAGTTCTAACCTTGGGTGTTGATTTGGATATGAAATAAAGGACTAGTTGTTGTTATAATGACTAACTTGTTTTCATATTAGCTCCTAAATATTGCGTCACAAAAACAGCCATTGTTAAAAATATTTTCTACTGCGTAGTAACTTTTCGGACACCTTGTATTTTGATAGGCTGTTTGGTTTACCGTTTTTTACAAAGGGCGGAATTGAAGTCGCTCGATTTTGGCTGCGCCTCCACAACCCTGTTTCATACACAAGTTGCATACAACATCATAATTTATATACAAACTTCAATCTGAAGATAGTGTTGCTTTAGCAGCCTATAGTTGACTAAACTAAAAGCACAAGCGTACTGGAAAGGTCACCAAAACGTAAAATTGTAGGTGTAGCTTAGCAGTTTTAGTTCATTATTTTCTTCATAATTGAATAAGTGTGAATAAAATAGTATTTGTATAAGCTTAATGCAGCGTATTGGTGTGATGTAAGACCATATAATTCCTTCGCACAAGAATAATGTGCTTTTAAGTTAATAGTGACGTTGGGAACCACTCTACAGTAGTATTGAAAGGGTATAGGCCCAAACGAGTTTTGTGTGATTGCCCTTGCTGCCGTTCTGTGGCAAAACGACGGTCTACTACGCTAATTTTTTTAAAAAAGCTGACGGAGCAAGTGCCTGATTCTTTGCATCCTGATTCGTTGCATTCTTTTCAGAATGCTCGTCAAGTACGCCTGTGCCTACTGCCTACAGTCCCTCATCCCCAATGCAATACCTCGAAAATTCTATGCATTTCGCACATCTTTCAATTCCTCTTTTATATGTTTGTTGGGAGTTATCATATAATGCCCCTGTACAGATTTATTGAGCTAATGCTGGTTGCACAAGTTGATTTTTTCAGCGGGAGGAATATATATGGATGTAATTGATTGCTTGTGTGTGTGTGTTTTGTTTTGACGTTTTTTGTAATATGGACTGTTGGAGTCCGAGATAAATAAAGTGCAGCGTTAAACTGCTGCACTGAGCAAACGCAGAAAACTACCGAAGGCCTAGATACACCAATGTAAAGAAAATCAAAGTATTAATTGGTGAAATGTGGCGAAACGCACAGGTTGGAAGGCGAAGCCCTGCATAAGCTGATACAAGCAAGAAATTTTCAACTGTCTAAGTTTTAAATTGCAGCCCCCCTCTTTGAAATTTCTGGATACGCCCCTGCTTATTTAGTTGGATTTATCAAGCCAAGCCCGTAGATAGTCTTTCCTTGTGTTACCTCACCAAGGACAACATAGAGCCCGTTGAAATAAAATTTGCCTGTACTCATGAGCAAATATGTGCCCATTAAACGAGATAGCTCAAAGTGGAAAGAAATTTTCAATCGAATCGCGTTTATTCTCGTTCGGAGAGTGATTAATTAGCCTAAGAACAGTTATATCTACTGATATGCTGATGGCCAGGTGGGCTATTTTTGGTTTGCCAACTTGGTCTTTTTTGACAGCATTTTGCCAAATAATTCTTGACAAGTGTGATAAACTGCCCTAAAATGCATAGCATTCCTGTTGAGTTTGAAGATATAGCTGAAGTGATTGAAGCAAATAACTCATTGGAACTGACTGCAAAATAACCAAAGTAAAATATAGGATTTAATATTGGAACGTTAACCACAGGTAGTTATAGCTTGCGACGGTCAAGGTCAACAAATTACTAATGATAGGTGCAAAATTTAAAGGGTTTGGAGCCAAGTTGTTGTAGTTGTTTTTCGGTTTTTCCCGATTAGGGGTTGCCACAGCAGATAATTTGCATTTTATTACATGGCATTGTGAAATCAGTTAAAAGTGCACTCCAGCACGCTCGCGTCTTAAAAGGCTATCGAGTTTATTAGTGAATCATAAAAGCTATGGTTACTTTTTGAATTGAAATGGCAATTTCCTGCTGTGAGAAATGGGGAAACGAGACTTTCCCAGAAATAAATATTTAGCCTTCGGCCTAAATATTGCTCATGGTATTCTAACAAATATGTCATCGACCTAGCGGCAATCAATCTTCTGACATTTTGTTAATGGCCTGTCGGGCTACAGCTGGGCTTAGCTTAGTGTAGGCCAGAGACATAGTAAGCGAGTGGGGGCACAAAGGCCATGCTCCCCACATCAGGGCCGGCCTTAGAAGTTGCGGGGCCCAATTAGTTGGATGCTTGCGGGGCCCAATTAGTTGGATGCTTGCGGGGCCCCTCTATACTATTTATTATTGTGCATAAAGAAGAAAAGAATTGCAAGTGCAAAGCACGGTGTATATACGACGTAATAAATACGTTGCTAGCGAGGACGTACCACGTTTTGCTTTGATGTTTTGGCGGGAAAGATACGTTATTAATTAATCTGGTTACTACTGGTTTGACTGCTGGGCGCTGACTGGCTGAGTGCACACATGTGATTGCATCAGTAAGATCACGCCTCGGGCTGGCCGCCAGAGGATCGAGATGACCGAGATTGTCGCCTTTTGAAAAAAAAATGCGGGGCCCCTCTCAGCGCGGGGCCCGATTTGGAGCAATCGGTCAAATCGGCCTAAGGCCGCCCCTGCCCCACATTTACGAATCCGCTTAAGGAATGAAGGTGTTTTCAGATATAACCTATAGGCTAGGCTAACGGCTGCAAAACGTTGATTTCCACAAAAAAATATTTAACAGAATTGAAGAACACCAAACCTGAAAACTATTCTGTTACCCCTTTCTCCGTTTGGTTATCTGGCTAAGCTAATGTCGTAGGCCTACAGTACTGGAAAAATTATTATGGATTTTTTTATTTTTTAATAATTTTACAAAAAATTTTGGAGTTTTTTAATTTGCCCTGTAACTGACAGCACTAATGGTGGTTTAAAGCAATTTGCAAATCTTCGTTTTTAACAAAAAGTTTAAGGTCATTTGAAAGTTTTCCTGACAATTTCCAAGGACAAAAATTAGCAGACTTTTAACTAAGCTAGAGAAATAGGAAAGAGGAAGGATTTGAGTCATAGAAAGAAAAGGCAAATTAGTGTTTTACTGAAGCATATTGAGTAGTGATCGGAAATATCGGAACTTTTTCTGATATCGGAATCGGAGAATTTTAATCGAATTTCCGATTCTGAAAACGATTTTTTGGAATTCGTATGTTTGCAACTTAAATTTTTATTACAAGTAATGATAATAAGTAAATATTTGTTTGACACTTTAAAAGAATCAGAATAATCTATAGATCTTAATACCTAAAGAATCTTTATTTCTGAAGAAGAAGTTGAGAACATTTACGGAAGAAATTGTAAGGCTAAAAGGTTGTGAGAAAAATGAAAAAAACAAGGTGAGTTTGATACTTCACTAACAGACTTCAGTCTCATGTAGAGTTGCCAACTTGGCTGTTGTCCTGCTGAATTTTTTGTTTTTATAATTTCTTGGCAACTAAACCTTTGTAATTTTAACGTGATGCACGAAGATTAGTTTAAAAGAACTATAACATAAAAAAAATGTCCATATACCATTTACCGCATCCTTCGCAAAAAATAAATGCGACCGTTGGCGGCTCTCTCCTCATCTCATCCCAACTGACAACCCCTCTCAGTAGTAAGTGACAAGTGTTCTTCCGCGCAAACTCTATGACTGACGGGTTATTGTTACAATTGTTATTGCTATCAGGTAAGCTTTAGCACTTGTTACATTTTGTAATACAACCAATCGCTAGTGCAAATATAGGTTACATAGCCTATCTCAGCCAAACAGTTTTTATCAGAAATGTATGGCACTTGTTCGTAATCAGAAATCATATTGTTCTTATTCGTAATCATAAGATTATGATTTTGAACCTATGACATTTTAGTGGATAGTGAAGGCGGGTTTGTCCGTAGGCTATTGCTAGATATTTAGAATACTGTAGTTCCTTAGTTTTAGTTCTACTTTCACTACACACACACACACACACACACGCATGAATTTAAAAATCAAATTAATGGATGCATAGGCCTACACACATATAAATATATATTCATACATCCTTCAGTCTGTATAGTATCTACATTCATACATGGATTCTAAGGCCCATGTGTAAAATCTGCTAAAAAGTATACAGAGTAAATACATAGGATTTTGATAAACGAAAATTTTTGAAGGGAATGGCAAAACTTTTCTGGGGTGTTGTACATACTATACATACATGCATACATATACATTACATTACAATCTATTGGGACTTGAATGATAAAAACCTTCAAGAAATTTACTTGAATGTTTTTTTTTCTAAACATTTACCTTTTTCATTTCATTTTATATAAGAATAAAATTATATAACTTATTACATAAAAAACTTTTTTCTTTTTTGTTCTAACAAAACCATTTATGTTCCTTCTGAATGCATAATTAATAAAAGTACTGTGTCCAAAAAGTATTTGTTTCTTAAACCAGCTTCAGAGTCTCAAAATAATCATGAATTCATTGCATGTATCGAAATCGGAATTTTAATGAGGTATTGGGACTCGTTATAAAATTTGGTATCGTCCCATCACTAATAGTGACCTCAATCAGTAAGAGAAAGCCAATAAATTAAACATATCAACTTAAACTGTTAGTGCCATAAGAAAGAAACTGGAAATGGGAAGAAATATTCATAGCTTTCAAGAACGCGAAAATGTGGACGGAAAAGGAAAACAACACTTAGGCTTGATGGAAAAATCACTAAAACTTAATAGAATTGATATAATGGATTGATAAAAAATCACTAAATCACGCAATGGCACTGAAGGATAGAAGAGCCTCTTATAAGAGATTTTCCATGCAGTTGGCTAATCAGGATAGTATTGTGAATAGAAAAACCTGCAATAACCGTCTTCCTGAACAAGGGCTGAAAGCGTACAGGCCTAGAAAGAAGCCTCGGTTGACTCAGAAAATCAAGCAGGCAAGGTATCACTGAGGGCTCTACAGCATGAAAATTTGACGTCAGAGGATTGTTCAAAAGTAAGACATCCCACAAAGATAATAATTAATTATAGAACAATTTTTTTGATGTTGATAGGCTTTTCTAACAGACTATACATCAAATATAGAGTTACAGTTGCCAAAACCACTTCCGGCCAATTTCATTAGCCAATTATTGACCAACAGCAACTATGATATTTTTGCTACCACTTCATTAGACTTACCTGGCTTCAAACCTATTAGTGTAAGCATGTGTTTATTAATATTTCAGGTTATCTTTTCGGATGAATCCACCATTGCAGTACTTGATGACAGAGTACAGACTATTGGTCGAAGGTCTGGTAAGCAGTTTCTGCCACAATGCCTTGAGAAAACAGTTGAATTTCCTGCCAAGATCATAATTTGGGGGGCAATATCAGTTCATGGAACTAACAGATTGCACATAACAGAAGGAACCATGAACCCAGTAAAATACGTGCAAGTGCTAGAAGGACGACTGTTACGACAAATGAGCGCGTGGTTTTCTTGGCAACGACTTCATTTTTCATCAGGATGGTGCCCCTTCCTATACTGGAAAGATCTCAATGAAATGGTTCAGGGACAACAAAATTAGAGTGCTAAAATGGCCTGGAAACTCTCCAGATAGAAATCCCAAAGAAAATCTATGAAACATCCTAAAAGATGAGAATCACGCAGAACCAATAACCACAAAAAAAGCTGATGTAAAGGTTATTCAATGTGTGGTTTTACAGCAACAAGATAATCAGTCATTGCAAGATTCTTGTTAAAAGCAGGGATGTGGAAGCGGAAGCGGTATTTTTTCTGTGGAAGCGGAAGCGCAAAAAATCCACCGCTTCCGCTTCCACATAGAAGGGAAGAATAGAGAGAGAAAAGAAATTGTTTCTGCTATCCGTCGTAGAAGAACGAATGGGGGGAGCATAAACATTAAGAAATGAGAGCGAGGAGGAGTCGTTTAGAGAGATGTTGACCTCTACATAATCAGAGTAGGGGCCAAGCAAAGAAAGAGAGGAGGTAGAAAGCTCAGAGAAGAATAAGCTCTGCTTGACGAAAATGATGACGCCGCCGCTAGCGTCTGCGACATCAGTAGAAAAAATACCAGATCGGGAGTGGGTGCCATGGGATTGCAGAGCAGAAAATCCAGGGATCCGGAAAGAAGAAGATAAATTGAGGTTAGATTCCTGGATATAAATAAGGTCAACGGGATGAGACGAAATAAAGTGTATTAGTTTAGTGCTCCTGGCTGGGAGACCCCCAGCATTCCATAGAAGAACCCTAGGAGAGAAAGAGAAAGCAGGAGGTAAAGAGAAATAGCCAGGAGCATAAAGCGGTGGTGAGGGTGCAGAGAGAGAAGATACAAAGTGGGCGGAAAGAGGATAAGAAGTTTGAAAGCGAGGGTGGGGTGCGAGTGCTGCATTAGCAGAAGGGGGCCAGATTGAGCAGTGAAGGTATACCAGATGGAGGAGTCCGAGGAGGAAGTCACAGTGCTGGTAGGTGTAGAATCTCCAAAAAAAGCAGGGAGGGCAGCTCCAGAAATGAGAGCTGCCAAGAGTTCTGAATCTAGAAAAGGATAGTGAGCACTTTAAATGAACTTAATTAGAGCATGTGCAGCATTGCACTGACCTACCCCGCCAGGTCACATTTCCAGCGTACACTAAACAGGGAAAGACAGGATAAGGGTTTGGATGAACGTTGCCACTCATCAGGAGAAGAAGAAAAATGAAAAGACAGTCAAGAGAAAGGAAGGAGTAAAAAGAAGACAGGTCGATTTTAAAGAGGCTGCGTGCTACCCTTCTGCGGGCGTTCAGGGGGCTGCACGGCGAAAAAATGGTTTGTGTGAGGGGAGTGCCCGGGGAAACTGGAACCCTCGGGAAGGCCAACAGCCATTTTGACCCAACCCAAATGGGTCGCGGACCGCACCACCACGTTGAGGCGGCTGTTGATTGGTGCAGTTCAATTTTGCTCGCTTTACATGTACATACTATATATACGACAGAAATTTCGCACTTCGCTATCCAAAAAAGATCGGATTTAATACGTGTTTTGAGGACGGACAGAAGGTAATGATGATTAGAGTTAAAGTTAACTCAAAGTCAGAGTTAGTTGAGAATAGAGAGGGAAAATCAACGCTATACGGTGTAATTTGTTGTTGTGACGACAGGTTATTGTCGAGAGCTGTGATATGTGGTCATACGATTTAGATCTGAGAAGCATTAGGTTAACTGTTGTAAAAGTAGTTGTAAGTAGTGAAGGAACTTGTAATAATTGTCTATTTGTTAAAGTGTTTAATTATTTTTTGAATTGTAGTAACGAAATATTTGATTTTCTTGCAAGCAATTCGTGATTTCTAAATTTTTGTTAGTGGGAGTTCCGTGACAAACGCGAAAGTACATCAGGGGCTCCACAATGACAAAAAGATTGAAAAGCACTGTTCTACATTGAACACGAGCTCTGATATCTAAAAAAAACAAACACAGAGTAGTTCGAAACAATAAGCTCAAGCGAAGTAGGTAAAGTAATAGCAATAAATGAAGGTTTTTGTCTTCTCAAAATAATAAAGTGTAGAAGGCAGGCTAAAGACCCACAAAAGTTAAAAAAAAATTGTCAACGGTCGTTTTTTCGTTTTTTGTTGGTGGAAGCGGAAGCGTTTGAAAAATAACCGCTTCCACATCCCTGGTTAAAAGCATGCCAAACAGAATCAAGGCTTTAAAAGCTTCCAAGGGAGGACAAACAAGTACTGAATTACTCTGGCAGCATGTGACCAAAACGTTTTTAATTTATTTTGTTTGTGTTATATGACTTGGTGAATACAAAAAAATTAATAAACAAAACATTTTAAAAAAATCCATAACAACATTTGTCTCTGACTGGTCTTATTCTTGGAAATTGTCAGGAAAACTTTCAAATGACCATAAACTTTTTGTTATAAACGAAGATTTGCAAATTGTTGAAGACTATACCGGTAAAGTAGAGCAGTAGATAGTTAACTAAACCCATGGTCAACTAAACTGGTGTTGTTCTCATATTGTCTTGCGCAACTATGACGTCATAATGCGCAGGATTGCACGACAATGGATCTCGGTTGTGTGGAATTGCAACAGCTTTGCTTTGAACTACCATTAGTGCTGTCAGTTATAGAGAAAATTAAAAAACTCCAAAATTTTCTTGTAAAATTATCAAAAAATAAAAAACCCATAATAATTTTTCCAGGGCTGTATATTTTAAGTTGTAGACGGAAACTATAGACCGGTTAGCAACGGCGAATGGAGTTAGATGGTATGGACATGTGCTGAGGAGGGATGACAATAGCGTTTTGAGGGTTGCTCTGAATCTCGAAGTGAGTGGCAAGAGAAAGCGAGGACGACCGAAGAAAACCTGGGAGAAGCAAGTGGAAGAGGAGACCGAGAAGATTGGTTTGAAAAGGGAGGTCGCCCTGAAACGAGACAAGTGGAGAGACGGAGTGCGAGCAATTGCAGAAGGAATGGAGTAAATCCGGCTATCTCTACTAAGGGCAAAACACCGGATAAAAACTGAATAACTACTACTACAGCAAACTTCACAATCGATTCTATCTGTAGGCATTTATAGCCTAAACTTTAATACAAATGAAACATATGCTGATATGACGATATATGTAAGAAACACAGAAACGTAGCGGCACTCAGACCATCGTACCGGCACAGCAGGCCTACTTCAAATCTACAGATTTCCTTTTTGGCTTAATGGACCGCTTACGGTCTGGCCGCTCATTTGCTACCGAAGTTTTTATGTATTAAACTTGTGATTATTTTGATTGAAATGAGAAACAGCTAGCCTGGTCTACAAACGATGAAATAGTGAAAATAAGGTACACGGTATTGTACCGGTACCAGAAAGACTAAAAACAATGCAATTGAATACATTATATGCTGAGAAAAAAGTATGAAATAAGGTTTTCCACAATTATTAGCACAATAGATCCAGTAGGTTTAAACATTCAGCAGGTACAATAATCGAACAAGCTCTATGTACGCTCTCAGCAGTTGTTGAGGCATATAAAGATTGGTGATTTTACGTATGAGGTTTAGAACACACTAAATTACTAAATCCAAATGTGAACAATGGACTAGGTTACTGCCAAAACCAATTTAACGGAAAAGCTAAAGCGAAACATAAATCTGATTTGTACAAGAATCGAAGGAATAAATTCTTCACTAAAGATTCTCACACTTTTAAAACGTATGAACTGTATACAAACCCAGCATATAACGATATTATTTAGCATTCAACAATTTATTACTCAATATTTTCGGCATCAACTTTTGAACTTTCTTGTTGCGAGCCTGAAATAAAATAAGCTTTAGGTTTTTGTGATCTTTGGGGTAAGAGGACAAAAATTCCTAAAAAATGATTGTTTAAAAAATACATGTTTTTCAATTTCAAAGGGTTTAAAAATAGAAATAACAACAATTTTTTCGCTTTTGAACCCAAAATGATTATCAAGGTAAGTGATGAACACATTTTGCATACAGTAGGCTATGATGTGTTTGAACTTAATGCTTTTTGTTCTTGAAGTGGAAGGCACGTCATGATATAAAAATACTTCGCAAAGCTAATCAAAGTTCAAACTCGGGGAAGAGGCATCCTGCTTCGAGCAGGCCGTGAATACACATTGCAGTCTGATGGCACCACCACCAATAAAACGGACTATAAATGCTACACCGGCTTAGAATGTTGAAACTGCTCACCCAGCAATGTCTTCAGAGGCGACTCAGCAATTTGCATTCATCACTGGTTAGAAATGGGCTGCCGCTTTTCCCCTAGCCTAATTGATTAGGTTAGCGGCATGAATCTAAAAAGTTGTTTTACACCGTGCCTTCATCCCAAAAAATAGGAGGGGTAACCACAACAACCATTGGTGTGAGCCAAAATGTCTCCTCTTACGATATGATTAGTGAACAGCTGTACTATTTTATTCCGGTGAAATATCAGCTACCTTAAAAGTTTCTAAATATAGTAGAAGTAAAGAAAGTATGAGATGCCATTTGAAAAGGGCAACTTTCCACGCTATATCAGGGGTGTCAAAGTCGCGGCCTTCGGAGTCTTTCAATGCGGCTCGCGAGACGATTCTAAAATTCTTAATGAATTTCTCTTCGTGCCACAGAACTCGATTTCTGGTTGACGACGCCTGAAGAAGGGCGATGGTGTGGAGATGCTGGAGAGGTAATGATCTTTTTTTTTTGGAGATCGACCTCGCCACGAAAGGTAATAACCTCCTTTCTGGAGATCGACCTCGCCACGATCGGCCCTCAGCACGAATGCCAACGTGCAATGTGGCCCCAGAAGCCAACGAGTTTGACACCCCTACGCTATATTACAAAAATTTTATTGAAATTTCTTACTTTCTCATACGAATGCATTTTTTCAACATTTCCATAATTAAGTTTTATCACGTAAGGATCTAATTTTTACGCAATATTGCATGAAGGAATATGCTTATTACTATTTCTTATGTTCTATGTCATAAATTTCAATTAGTCGATGAGTTATTTTTGTTGTTTACACCACCAACCTGATCTTTGCTGGAACCATTCCCAACCCTCCTCCACTAAACAGGAGTGCCATTCTCTTTCCTCCAGTTTTTTGTTTCGATTTTTGTCACATTCCCTAAAAAAATAACTTCAGATTTTATCAACGTAGATTTTGTTTAATTTCGATCTTTGATCATTTAAAATGAAAACGACAAGCTTTAGCCGTTTTTCATAAACTGCTTAGTAAAAAACCAAATAAATCCAGCTAATGCCGCGGCTAGTTTGCAGGTGTGCCGCGGGTTTTTTTAAATACTTGATGTTTATACAAGTTTTCAGCTAAAATTGAGTAAATGCTGTCATGAAGTAATGGTTCATAACGTAGGAGATCGTGTTATGTGGCCCGAAAAAGTGGTGATCTCCAAAAAAAGAAAAGGTCATCACCTTTCTTGCTGTCACCTGTAATGTTAATCGCGACCAATATGAATAAATTCATGTGGCTGTTGTGCCGCGAAATTTGTTTAGCTTTTTTACTGTGCCGACAGACAAAAATGTTTGGATAACACTGGTCTACAGTATAGAAAAACTAGGCTACGGCATATTATTTCAAGCATAGATTGCGTTTTCATGGATAAACCCAACCAAAAATCGATGACGTTTTTCCAGTTAGTCGAAATGAAACACCGCCTACTCTGAGGAGGTGCAACTTTGGTTACAGAGAGGACCACATAAAGCAATCTGGGCTTTTAAGTACCAAATTATGAAAGCTGGCAACGATGTTATTGTTGCCCACTTCAATCAAGAACTCTTTTTGAAGATCAACTTTGAAAGCAAAAACTGATGACGAAAACCCGTTATTTGTTGGTAGTTTTGCCCGTTTTCAGATTGAAGACTTTTTGGCGATTAATGTTTTGAAAGTAATTATTTTCGCCCAAACTTGCAGTGCAAGCCAGCTTTTTTATGGTGTTTTTGCCCATTCTCAAATTGAAGACCATTTTGAAAGCGCAAACCCTGAGTAAATGAAATTAATTAACTTCGCAAAGTGATGCGCAGGTCGTGGTCAGTTGCCTATTCCTTGTGTACTGTATGCAGTTATGTGCACATTTAAGTCTTTTAAATATGGTTACGGTCAATTGGGAACTTAAAAATGTGATGCAGTTATAGCTGTGAACTGCTTACTATACCCCACCAGTTTAAATTTTTATTGCAGAGCCTGCATTATACTATTGGTTTTACTTGAAGAAATCTTTGGCGCAGTGTTCCAGTGGCATTAAAGCAAAACGAAATTGTTTGAGTTCTCTCGCGTTCAGTTTTCCATCTTCATTCTTATCAAGGAGTTGGAATTTCCACTATAACAGATAATTTATATAAAAAAAAACAAACAAAAAACGTGGTGTTATAAGTAGACAATAACAATTAGTTGGCTGCTGAATATTGCAAAGAAAGGAGCTGGAAAGCATTGGTCAAAAGAAAGATTTGCTTGCTACAAAATGAAAAGTAAACTACCTGTGAAATACGTTGAACATATGCGGAAACAAACAAAGGGGCGATTGAATACACTCATTTTGAAAAGACTTACTTGAAGAAAAGCAGGGGGAAAATGGAGCAATGACATACATGATTGTGCTGGATGCATGTCTTATCCTTAGACCAAAAGTACAGAAAACATGGAATGGAAGTCAATGGTTGTTAACCTTTAGGTAGAAAACGATACCTAATAATGATATCTAACGAAAGGAAGTAGCCTGGGCTTGCACCACGTGACTATGAACGTAACTTTGTGGGCACAAGGCCTAATCAGTGATCCATTAGAAATTCCCCGTAAAATTCGATACTTTATAATTATTCATGCATAGCTCATGCTCTGTATGATAGTTTGTACTTGGACACGACCACGGCGACGGGTCTACTGCTTGGCCCAACCACATATCTTCCACGTAAAGATAAAAAAACTCCAATGAGTGCTTTACCCACGGGCACAACAAAAAACTTGCCTTATTTTTCTCCACACTTTTTCTTTCAAGCAGAGGGTCACGTAGGAAAGCTGAAAATACCATTCCTGAGAAGTCTTGACATGACCCAGTGAAGGTTTAAACTAAAAATCTACTGAATTAGAAGCGGTCACTCTAACCACAACAACATCGAGGCAACTTCTCGAAAAACTATCGCATATGGGTTTCCAAGACGTTCTATCCCCTTGTTTCGGCCAAATACCCCAAATCTTTTCTTTAGACTTAAGAGGTTCAAACGTGAAGCTCAAAGTTTTAGACTACAAAATTAAGCTAGGCTACAACCCAAACGTGATTTAGGCAAGAATTTCCGAAAAGAAGTTTTCTTACAGTAGTCTGCTAAATAAGAAGTTTACTTTTTTTAAGGCACATAAAACTACTGACTAATTTGCTTACATTACTATAGTACTTTCGTAGATCAACTTGAATGTTCCTTTCAACTAGATCGCAACTGAACCTTTGACGAATGATGTTTTGGATGAGCAGAAAGAAACATTTTTATCTCAATGGAATAGTCGAGTGTAGATCTTTTTTCGTAAAATAATAAAATTCAATAACTTACATCAGCAACATCTTGTCTTTCGTCGTAGCTGATGCTAGTGATGGTCTTGCGAGGGTCAGGAGTTCCAAACTCATCTGTGTCCTTGAGATGAATGAACCAATCAAGAAGACGGAAGGGAAATTGGTGCAGTTCATCGGGTCGGCATTTTGCTTGAGAAGCTTCAATAACATACGAATGTTTCACAATTTGTTATGAGCCTATAATGTTTCTATTCCCAAGTTTTCAACTAAGTCTGCAAATATTCGGATTACCTGAAAGCACTGGCCTGTATAACAATTTTTTTGAGGGTATGGGGAGCATAATTGAGTGAGGGATTTATGTAAATTAGTAACCAACCGGAAATTTTTATGTAGGTTTCGTGTTGAAATAATGTAATTTCCTTTTATCAACTTGAAGGTCCTTTTTTTGGAGATCAATATTTTCAAAGCAGTTGCTTAGCCTAGGTTGGTCTCGAAGCAACCGTGAAGACATTTTGTTTGATGAGCAACCTCTCCAAAGTGTTTTTTTACCTTTTTTTGTTCCTGTTGTATTATTTGAATAGGCCATCCCTCTTTATTTCCCCCTCCTTAAATACGCCACTGCTTGAAGGACATAAAACGCAGGAATATGAGTTCAGAAAAACTTGGGTAATCAACTTTCAAGCATTTTGAGTAGTATTGTATTCACTGCTTGTACAAAAAAAGTCAGCAAGATGCTACAGAGCATTGTACTGCGTAAATTCCTTCTATGGGGAGAAAAAGATAGGTTTGTTCTGCATCTATATGCAATAGGCGGATGGAACAATCGGTAAATTTTGCTAATGACGGCTAGCCTCTTGCCTTCAACTTTCACGATGAAAGATTTTTTTCGAGACAAAAACGTATTGAAAGCTCATAAGTGTCCCATTAAATAATCTCCGTTACATAAGACTAGCGTCAATTTTAATATTTGGTGTACTTTCACTGCGATCTTGATTTGCTTTATGCAAAATAAAATAAAGTAAGATATCATGAAGCCATCTAATATATTTTCATTTTGCTTTGCACACAGTTAGTGCCGGCTGCTGACGACTAGATGTTTTTTGTCAAAACTCAACTAAGTCGATTGTCACCAAGTATATCAAAAAACGCCGAAGATCAATCAATAGCCTATTCACCCAATGGTTTTTATTTACTTGGTAGTGTTGCAAATTTGCCTATGTCGGGGAGGGAGAGGGGCAAAAGCAATGAATTATTTAGTTATTCATTGTAGTTAGGGTAATTTTCTCGGAAAAAAGATAATCGCATCCTCTACCAAGATATTTGAAATGGGGGCAAAAAGACAAAGCATTGCTTTGCTATCAAAGCATCCCAGAATTTATAATGATTGCCTTTTTCGGGAGGACATGTTGACATATGTTTGAAGCACATAAGTTACACTTTAAAAATGAGTATAAATTACTTTATAAAGGATTTGATTTAGTTTTGGGCCGACTTAATTCATCGCGTAGTTACTAGTGGGATTATTATTTTACTAGTTAATAATTCAATCCTCAATTATTATTTCATTGCCTAAGTTTAGACAAAAGCAATTTATACGTAGTCTGTAGGAAAGGAACAATTGGGCACTATCTAGCCTTGTTTTTACGTTAATATTGAGGTAATGATCATATCAACAAAATTTCAAAGGTTTTTCATGTTTATTTGAAAGCGCTATTTACGATAGATGAGAAAAGCTGGTTTGTGCCATTGGGTTTGTTTGTTATGGCCAATATTTAACTAGCCCAAGCTTAAAAAATTGATCTATTTCGACTTCAAACTTCTCCAACATCACTAAAGCTGTTGAGACAATGCCTTATTAAAACATATGTGAACCTATACGAATGGATTTTTCGGAAAAGTTAGATAACGAAACCTTTTTCGGGCGACATGTCTTTTTGTGCCACTCTGTTTCACGCACCGAGAGATTAGAACAATTGTTGTCTTTTTAATGTCAACTTGGCGGCTTAGTTTTGCTTAAAAAATTTTGACGTCACCCACGTCAATTGTGTTTTTATAGTGCGACGTGTTTGACATCATAACTGCTTCAGGCAAAAACTGTTCCTCAAAGTTGGCATTGGACTCGCTATAAAATATAAATGTTACCACGGCAATTTGACTGTAATGGTTCAAAAAAAGATTTAGCAGCACTGTTTACTGCAGGCTTACTTTAGTCGAGATTTAAATTTAGACGAAGTCGGTTGTACTTCGATAGGGTGTTACCGGGGAGGAAAAAGAGGCTGAGGCTCCTTTTAGCCCAGCCACTTCGCCTCAAAAACGAAATAGAGTCCTTTATAGATAGGTCTACATCCTACAGCTTTAGTCACAAAAAAAAATTAGAAATGTTTAGAAGTGTGGATAGCTTCCTTGCCAAAATCCAAGTTGTACGACTGTATGGGGATAGTCGAAATCAGATCGCTTAGTTTCTTTGTTACGTGATGTAGTTCAGGTTTTTTTCACATTGATGTCACAAAAAAAAGTTTTAATTCTCAAGTTACACTGAGCTGCGTGAACCAGGCTTTTCATTTGCTACGAAAAAAATCTTTTAATTCTGCAGTAAATCAGCATTATCCTTCAAGGGTTATTTAATAAATTGAGCATCTTTTATAAATCAATCTTCCAAAAAGTTATCAATATCAACAAAAACTATTTTATACATCGATTAGCACCATTAGCTGGGATTTGTTTTTCAAAAGAGAAGTTTTTACTCAATTCAACGGATGAAAATACAAACAGGTGGCAATAGAGATTTAGCGGCTGCTTTGTTTTACAAAAATTTATTGACATGAAACTTTGTGCAATGTAAATGACTAATGTCATTAAAATCCAGCAGCCTGTTCACGATAGCGGCATAACGTAAACTGCCTTTCTCAATCATTTTAAAACTTGATGCTCTTTGTGCAAAAAAAACAATATCTTTGGCACTTTTAAGAATGCGTAATGTAGACCTACCGTAAGGCCAACCACTCACGCAAATCTATGAAAAAAGAAGGGATGCTACTCCTATTCAGAAAAGCCAGTTCACTTTAAAAAAGGACTCTTTTTTAATAACTGTCTTTTCCCATTATTTTAATGGATTTGCTATCATGTGTGCACTGCGCATACGGCATTTTTAGCCCACAAACTGATTTTCTCACATTGTTTTTCCTTGCCCAATCAATAAGTATTGATAGCACCATTTTGCTACCTACCGATGCACGGTCCGACGTAAGCGATCTTAATATTCTTTCTTTTTTTGCAGGCTTCTTTATGGAGAAAACATCTGTTTACATATTGTCGTCCAAACACGCTGCACACTGGAGATACCTCTCTGAAAGTATTGAACACAAATGATATCATTATTGGTAGTGGCTGTATGGTAAGTTAAACAAGCAGCCAAGAAAAAAAACTAGCTTTTGATAAGTCGGTTGAATTTTATATGAACTCCGTTTGATATTTCAAAGAGGCCTAGTTTAGCTCTTTTATCTCAAAATAATCGAAATAATTTTCCATGGCAGCTGGAGTGTGGCACACTGTACAATAAAAGAATGTTTTATGTCGAAATAAAAATTTAAAGCAACTATTTCATTAATGTATCAGTAATTCAAAATTGGTACAGCCTTCTACTACATTGACTTTTCTTTCAGCGACTTACTCACGTTGAATTACATGATGTAGGACAGACACAAGTTGCTTTCTTTTCTCCATTTTCATCTTTTACAATTTCACACCACGAACCTTTTGGCCGCTTGCCACATTTTTGACGTTGGCAAAGCACTGTAAAAGCATTTTAAAGATGAAATACCGCAAAATTGTGAATATAAATAAGCTAAATTTAAAAGTTTGGCAACTGGCAACAACCATTATTTTACTTATTCATCGAATAGTATGTATCAGGTTGCTTTCAAGCTGTTGAACGTCAGGAAATTATTTGCTCCGCACAGTCCAAAAGTATAGTTTACAATATGCCCACAAAAGTAATAATTTTTCTTAGTATGGCTTCGATGTTTCTCCTCTTTTATTTGTGGTTACCCATTCCTTGTCGGTGGTGTGCGAGAGTTGTTGAAACATGGGGTCAGAGCGTGAACAAAATGGGTTTTCTAGCGTTTTCAAGCGGCATATCTTTTCAAAGCACTCATCCTGAACGGAGGGGTGTAGCCAATAGAGGAAATTAGTTGTCCAAAAAAAAAGAGGATCTTGTAATAGTATTCGAAAAACTTTCATATATTTATAGTTTGTGAAAAAAAAATATTTTGATAACTATTACTGTATTTCATTCAAATTTTATCCAAAAAAACTTTTTACTGAAGTTTCAAATTTTTTTCAGAGAGTTGAGTTGATGTGAAACACTGTTTTAGTATATTGTTTGCTATAGAAAGCTCCCCAAACCTTTTAACGTTCTTTACTATCGAATCGTTAATAAAGCTTTAAATAATTGATAAGAAAGTCTGTGTAACATGTTATAGAGAACATAAAGGCAGTGACCTACGTTTATTGATTATATTCAAGCTTAACATTTCATCGCTTGAAACGTGATGATTATATTCTTCTATTCATTACTCAAGCATATATTTAGCGAATAGCTGTGAAGAAAAAGATTTTAAAAAGCAACCTTTTTATCTCTAAAAAACTTTTGAACGAAACTTTTGATTTAATCAAGTGTTTTACCATTGCAGAGCCACTTGATTGATCTTGACAGCTTAGAGAAGGGGGTCGGAAACCTACTACGATCGAAGAGCCATTTGGGCCCGATTTCCACCACAGAGAGAAAAATGAAAATCGCAAAAGATTTTATTTGTGCGAATTTGTATGGCACAACTCATCAAATTAAGGTGATCTCTAAAAAAGCAAAGGTCTTCTTTACCTTGGATTTGGCGGAAAGAACCAAATTGCGAGACACGCCCACCTGGTTCACTCCTTCCTAACAGAAGTGCTCTCCAAAATAAAGAGCAAAAGCGCGACAGGTTGCTGACTTCTGGCATAGGCTAGGCTGCGTTTGCTCATAGCGGGTTTCGCTGCCAGGAATAAAACTTCTTCCCAACATCTAGAGCAGGTTTGAAGATGAGGTTCCACTGCTTGATACTGAAGGCAAACAGAGCGAAGCTCTCTTTGAACTCAGTAACAAGCAGCAAAGCTTCGACTTACAATCAGCTCTAGATATTGGCAAAAGTTTTATTTCTGGCTGCGAAACCCGCTATTAGCGAACGCAGCCTCAGAGGCTTATCAATACAGTAGATAAAATGCTTTAAATAATATGTTTTAACAGCTTTAAAACTGTCAAAATGCTTTACGACCCATTTAAAAAGCTAACTCATTACGTAAACGTCAGAAGTAGCCGTGAAAAACAACAAACCATTAACGATCCAATGGGGTCATCTTCAGAGCCGCGTGAGTATGTTGCACCTCACCACAGCTGCAACATCCCAATAGCAATGGGGATGCATTTCAGTTAGGCGTTCCACATTCAGGCAGGTAATTACCGTAAATTGCTTTACAGTTCTATCAACTTTTGTTTGGGGTCCCTCTATTTTTATTTTAGTGGTGAGCTCTCATGGTTTAGTTACTCACTGCACTACAACCACTTCGAAATATGCGAAGGATGTATTGCAATATTGCACAATACAAGAGCTCATTTGGCATAACAAAACAAATGCAAAATAGAATGGTTCATTTGAAGTGCAATCACGAGATTTATGAGCTCAACCAGACAGAACTTCAAATATTTACAAGCTATGCTATCGGTCATGACCGACTGAGACAAATGGGGAGGCGGATTGAGACCTTATCGCCGTAAATGGTCAATATTTACAGACGCTTAGTCAACCGGAAACCAAACATCGCCATGCGGTCTCGTATGTAGCCGGAGATGGTTGAGGTGATACGAAATTTGCTTGTAGAAACACTTCAAGGCAACAATACATTCATCATCGTATAAAGCCGCTTGAATATGTCTTAATTTTTTGTTTTTGTGCAAAATAAAATACAGTTTAGGAAGAGAGAATACTCGTAAAATCTCAAGATACAAACAGAAAAACAACGTAAGCGTACTCAATTTTATATCGCAAAAAACGATGTCGCATTAGATCAGCTTGAATTTTTTTTAATAGTATGAAAATATGTTTTAGTTCACAAAAATAGTTGACCGGCTCTACATTAATACAATCTACGTCTAATTAAACTAAGTCAGCTAATACCGGCGCGATTGTGTAGTCGTTAGAGCGTCCGCTTTGCAGTCGGTAGACCTGGGGTTTATTCACCAAGTCGAGTCATACCAAAAGACTTTAAAAAGTGGTATTCACAGCTTCCCTGATTTGTGCTCAGCAAAATAAGGATAGTGTGGAGAATAAGCCGGCAAGCTTGCTTGTTTTTTTTTTGGGCAAGGCACTTAACGGGACGCCTCCACCTTTATGTAGCAGACAGGTGGCCTGCCGGTACTTCACCGGGTTACAATTGTGAAGTTGCTAACCAAGCATGTCGTAAAAGGCGACTCACCAGTGGCAGTCCGCCTTGTTGGTGGTGGGGCTACCAGTCACTCATGACTGGTTCAAAATGGGCTGCCATCTTTCCCCTAGTTTAATTTCAATTAGGTTGATGGCATGAACCTGAATAGCCGTTCGTGCCGTACCTCCATCCCGAGGAAGAGAAGGGGTAATCACAACAACAAGAAGTCAGCTAATAGTCGTGCGATCATGTTATGAAGATCGTAACAACAAGGAATTACGAATCCCAGACAAACCTTTCCGCTAAGATCGAATAACGACAATGTGCAGTGCCGAAGGAAACCTAAAGTGAGGCCCTCTCAAAACTTTAGACGGAAACCATTTCAGCAAGCTTTTGTTGGGAAAGGGAAAACTCTATTTTTAATCCAAATCAAATATGAAGAGCTTTTTTTTGAAAATAACAACTTTCAAATTCAAAATTTACGCGCTTTCCATCCAAATTCAAGGTGAAGACTTTTTCCTTTTCTTTTGGTAGATCTACTTTTTCGGAGTCCAATATTTCAAATAATATTTTTTGAGGAGAACCCCTCATATGGCAAAGCCCTGCAACGTGCAATATTAAACGCAAGCAGACCCACCAGAAATGAGGCTATCTTTAAGAATCTTTCCAACAAAGTCCGTTTGAGTATTTTCAACCGAAATAATTGACGAGTGAACTCAATAGGCTGGTCACTAGTCAGGCTTTTATTCTCAGCAGAGAGAACAAAGCTTTAGGCAAAGATTTATCAAAAACTAGCCGGCTCTGCCGGCGTCGCCCGCAGTGCTCCCATTAGTAATGTCGAGATTAAGAATGCTGGTTCAGTCGGCTTCACCAAATGGACAATTGTGAAAACAGCAATAACAAGTTTATATTTTTAGACTTAGCCAAATTTTGTTGCAAATCAAAATTACCGTTTTTTGAACGCCATCGAATAAAATACAGGGTGGCCCAAAAGTAGGTATGCAGTTATTAAACTATTTTTTATGTGCTTTGAAGTTACCAGCAGTGCACTTTATGTGGCCCAAAAGTAGGCATACAATTAATGGAGAGAACTATTTGGAAATTCTTTGTGAAGTGGTAGTGCCACAACTTCAAACTAAACCTAACTTTGATGAACTCTTCTTTCAGCAAGATGGAACTTCTCCATATTATGCGTTAAGAGTAAGAGATTACCTTAACAAAGTCTTTACACAGCGTTGGTTCGGAAGAACAGGTAGCATTGAATGGCCACCATGCTCACCTGACCTGACACCAATGGATTTCTTTTTTTGGGGTGTTGTAAAGAACAAAGAGTATGTAAAGAACAAGGAGAAGAATCCCAAAACAGTAAATGAATTAAAAGATTGCATTTATGACGCATTCAGAGAAATTGATGCAAATTGAAATTTGTGCTGCACGGTATGTCAGAGTGTTTTGAACAGATGTAAAGAAGGACATTTTGAGCACTAAAAAGATTAAACAGTTTCCATTTAAGATATAACTATCATTCTAGAGGTTTAAAAGTGCCTACATAAGAACTACAAATCTACTTTTGGACCCAAACCCTACTTTTAATAACTGTATACCTACTTTTGGGCCACCCTGTATATATTATGAGGTATTGTGCCTAGCCGCTACACGTCTCCTGAGTTTCTCGAGTCTCTGGGAACGTCTGATTTGCCCTGTTTTCAACATAAGCTTTCTTAAAACTTTTCTTAAATGCAAACCTTCATATGATGAATTGGGCAAGTGCTTAAAAGCATATCAAAGTTGTAGAACGACCCCAAGGTAATTGAAATGTATGTTAAGAAATAACCTTTTAAATATTATAACCACTACATAGGATATTTTTTCGCAACTACAAGCAAATTTGTACTGTATGAGCAAAAGCGTCCGGCTGCGGGTATGTAGCTCCGTCTTGGTCTGAACGCAGATTGGGAAGAGAATATTAACCCGAAGGGAACCATTTACAATTAAGTTAGTATTGCAATAGCACGGTCCCATCATAAATGTTGAGGTTAAAAGTATTGGATCAGAAGGCTTAACGGGCTTTACCCAATCGATATTTGGAAGAACAGTAATAAAAGTGAATGCTCTTTAACATAGCCAATTCTCGTTCTAGAATCAAATCAAATAAAAATCATTATAAGGGTTGCGGACAGCGGCCATTTTTTCGGCAAAGTTTCTCCAGTTCGTGGCTACGTCTTGCTTTTTCTATCTCCAACCTAGGCGTACTTACAAACTGGACTGAAACAGCCAACGATTCCACCATCGCTTATGCGTTTATTTTATGAATAGCATGGAAATAATTTCGAGATTGTGGGAGAGCACCAAAGCGGTTGATATGCATTTTTAGGAATATCTTATTAAATGTTAGGAGCTCTACTTAACTTTTTTGTAGTCGTATGCCTAATTGTGCTTCATAACGCCTTTGGCTGGGCGCATGCTGCTTGTTCTTCGCATAAACGCAGCCTGGAAAAGAGCAAACTAGCCCGAAGTAGTGCACTTAATGGATATCAGTGAGAACAGTTATGAAGAGTAAATGTCTTTTAAACATAATTGATTCTCGTTGCCAAATCAAAAGTACCGTGTTTTAATAGGAATCGAACAGAAAATGCATAAAAGGTGATAGAGCACGGCCGTTAAATTTCTCCCAAAGTTTTGAAGTCCCAAGCAACATTTAATTTGCCCTGTTTCCAGCATGTACTTAGGGATTGGACTTGCTCACAATTGAAACAGCCGATCATTTCACACACTTTTATCCGTTTATTTCGACCACTTGCAAGGAAGCACAAATGCAAGGTAGTGAGAAAGGAAAGAAGGAGAAGGGAGGCAAAGTAATTGTTTTGCAATTTCTGAAATAAGCTATTAAATATTTGGCACACTGCTAACAGCTACTCGTGAAGTAAACTTATTCGTTTGACCTAACATCTGTGGCTGCGCGTATATCGCATGGTCGTGGCATTATCGCAGGTACGAAATCAACCGAAGTCAAGCACATACAGTTAAGTTATTGCAATAAGTTAGATTATGGTATAAGAGTATAATTTACGGACCAGGTTATTGTGGTAAAGATGCGGAAAACTGATGTTGTTCCTGTGGGATTTAACGTGACAAATCGTCAATTTGTTCAACTTTGCTTCATTTGATTCAACATTAGTTAAAGATTAAGATCAGTCGGACTTAAGATTCGACTATACAAAAATATTGTAACTTGCCATTGCATAATTAAAACACAGGTTTTTGGCCTTATCGCTAAGTAAATACTGTAATGTATCATTCTTCTTTAACTGGTGGCAAGTGAAATGTTTGCTTTCAAAAGAAAAATAAATAAAACTTACGCGTTGCTTTTTTTACCTTTTTCACTTGAATCGTATCAGACAGCACTATGGATGGCATCAAAGAGTGAGTTGTGAAGCAATCAAGAAAAACGAGAAAAGGATGCTTTAAAATACTTAAAAAATTATCGCTTGTTGCATTGCCAATTCAGCTCGTATCCTTGGAGGACTATTTTTTTCGAAAGCACCTCGGTAATGACTCTTAAAAAAGCTTTTAATCGCATATCTATGGTGAATACTTAATGAGAAAATACAAATACAAAGTACAAAGAACAAATTCTGCAATCAAGTGTTAACTGTGACGTCATCTTAGCCCCAAAAGGGATAAAAATTTTGCAAGTTGGTAAGTTGACGGCTGCTTTTGTGTAAACGCAAAACGATTTTCCTCTGACAAGATATGCGAGTTTTGAAAAACTACCTTTGATTATTTCTAAATATGGTAATGCTTCACCAGCATTCTTAATTTCCCTCAATCCGCACCAGCATCTCACATGTTAGCCATCCACTGGTCTCCCACACAAAATTAAATCTGTACTAGCATATTGTATGTTTGTTCATCCTCAGTGGTTCCCGCATAAAATCCAAATATGTCCTTCTGGGCAATTTTAGATCATGCCATTGATTCATTGCTGCATTACTGCACAGACCTAATATGAGGGCAACAGCTTTGACCTATATTACATAAGCATGTGAATGGCTGGCATATGAAATACTGGTATAGATTGAGGGAAGTCGAGGATGCTGGTGAGGCATCGCCATATTGAGAAATTTGAAGTTTTTGATTCCATTAAATTGCATGATTTACAAATATCTTTGATTAGGTCGTCATGATGACGTTACGACCCCCTGTGACATTCTCCCTCAGAAGATGATCAATCGTATTAAGTTTGATGCTCGCATGCCCTGCAGTTTTGAAGGAGTTAAAGCGTACTTACAGAAAGAACTCTACTTCATGTTTTTGATGCTTGGAGATTCAATTTTACAAAAAAATTGATTTTGACTTCGACATGATTTAAATGATTGTCAGTTGCACGAGCTTTAAGTCATTTGAAGTACCGGTGCAAAGGTAATGTTACTGTAATTGCGTTATAATCACATGACACATATATCCTACGCATTTTAAATGTTGCCTACTAATAATGTCAAAATATTTGTGTGGCAATATTTGACGGCCAAACATAACTGTTTGACAACTTCAATGCTCTAGTTAAAAGAAAGCAGATACAAATTTTTGGGGGTACTTTAGAACCCCTACAATTTTTTTCTAGGGGAATTTACCTTGTCTCCTCTGGATCTACGCTCATTGCATTGAAAGGGGCTCTTTTGGATATATTCAGGATATCCGAGAGGTCACCGAACTCCCACTACGCAAGATATAAATTGAGTAAGCTTGCAAAATGATATGAGAATTCCATGCTAAGTTAAGATATATTCACATCCGCATGCTATGCCCATAAGAAATGCAATGTGTGTCAAGTTGAGGTTTCTGGGTGACATCTTAGAGATATGAGGAAGATTAGCAATTTAGTATTCGGTCTTGTCGTTCAATATGACTGACACAAGTGTGGATTTGATTGAAGGAAGATTAAACGCTAGCGTTTGCGACCATGAGATATCTCACACAGATATTATTTTATGTGGATGGATGTGATATAACTCAGTAAACGCTAACTTCAAATCAGCTTATTTTTAAAATAAATTTCATTATGTACCATTAAGATGTATGTTTTTTGATAAATTATTGGTACGGTGACTTCTCTGACACCCCGCAAATTTCGCTAAAACCTTCACTTTTGCTTTCTACAAACAAAACGCACTGCACATTTTGACTTTTAGAAGCAAAATCGCAACCAGCATGGCAAAAGTTTCTCACAGAGACCCTGACAGTAAAAAGAAAAAATTTGATCTGCATACCATCTTTGATTTTGAGATTTCTGGGTTAGCACGCCTAAATTAAACTTCGAGGCTCAGGGATTCAGCACTGCCAGTGAAGCAGCTGCTTTATACAAAACCCCAATTGCGCAGAAGACAATTAATGTAAATTAATCATTACAAAGAAACACAGATGTGGCTCAACTTCGATGTTGTTGTCACAACAAATATTCATCATGTACAAAAATAATCATGTAGAAAACTTGATAGATTTAAAGCAGGTGCATTACAATTAGTGTTTGTAGATAGTTTCATCATTACGACTAAACAAGAGAAAAAAAATTGGTCTTGACGGATGAGTAGCTAAAGGTTTGGGCTAAAACTAGGCTCAAAGCACACCGCCAGACCAACTGTGTCATTTAAATACAAGTCTAATGAAAGCCCGCAGAATTTGAGTCATCGTCATAACTTAGTGACAAAATATGATAAAACCTCCATTAGCAACTAACCACAGATACATTATTTTCTAATTTCCGCGATGAAAAGGACCAAAGGTCATTCATATCGACATCGTAAAAACTAAAAGTTATCTTCAGTGGAAATTGGCTTACCGATAAATAAAGCATAAGTTTGCGACTAAAGGTTCAACAATCGTAGAACAAAACAATCAGTAGTGATAGACAGCTGGAGGGGATTGCTCGTAATTCTTTAAAACTTAATGCTTTGCGCGAAAAAATATTTTCGTCTTTTTTGAGGTTTTACGAGATAATTTCAAAAACAACCGCAAACTTCAAAATGTCTGTTTTAGTCTACCCGGTTAAATAATGAGAATGCTGTAGCTTGTGCACGCACTTCCTGTGCTGTTGGCGCATTACTTTTTCTTGGGAGAGAGAATTAAATCCTTGGTGGAAGGAAAACAAAGCCTTACGTTGTTTAAGAGAACATGGTGCTATCGGAATATAACCTGCGGGAAATGACCAACGGCTATCAGCAACGGGCATTTTAACTTGGCCACAATATTTACCACGCGATGGCGCGTTGGAAGATTCTGCTAAGATCTATAGTTGGCTTCACTATTTGCAGCAAAACCTTTCCATGAACAAATTTGTTTGTATATCAAGGCAAGTTCACACCAGATTAGGGTTAAGGAGGCTAAAGCCCACCACCCCCTTTTAGCCATATATATGACTTAAACTCATACTTCCAACAGGAAACTCGAGTGACAGTTTTAGAGATGCTTAAAATTTAATGCTATCAAATCGCTGTATGCCATAAAATAAACCTTTTAATCGAGATTAACAAAAATAACCCTTTTTTAGAGATCCACAAACATTGTGAATTAGCGCCTGCGCCGAGATTACACTGAGAAGCACGTAGTTTAAAATTGTTTCGGATTTGCAGTAGATCTTGCTGCCGGCACTTTGCATTTTTGTCATAAACACTGCAATCAAGCAAAGCAAAATTGCCATAAAGTTTTTTTCTCGAGCTTACAGCTAAGTAGAAACCATGCTGGCTATAAATTTGTAACTTTGCAATTGCAAGTCAGTTTCTTATCGCACTGTGCTGCGTTTTTAATAAAACCAGATGACTTTAGCTTCCAAAAAATAGCTTTCGATAGTGCAGAAATATTACCACAAATTCAAATTAGATAATTTCAATGAAGCGTAAAACTGCCTTCGCCTTTAACAGCTAACTTCGAGTATACTTGACTTAGAAACTTATTTCGCCCGTACCAGTAAGCAGCTAGTTTTAAGATGTCATTTCCACAATTATTGTACATTATATAAAATCTTCACTTTTCAAGAGCCTATAATCGATTAGTTGGGCTTTATCTCTGAAAGTCTCTACCAACATCTTGTAAAACAATCTAAGATTGCCAACTCAGTGACCTGCTACAAGTTAATTGAGACTGTTGAAAGCCAGTCTAACCTTGCTGAATAAGAATAAATCTTCACCACAGCTTAAAAATCTTTTAAAACAAGATTCAGTTAAAGGTAAGCCTCATTCATAACCAAAAAATCCCTGGTGAGTATTAGTTTCGAATTCCAATTCTCCTTCCACCCCACACCTTTTCATATTTCATGCTCAGGTAGATTGACGTTGTACTAAAGATTAAGTCCTTTTTATCGGAAAGGAGGAGCCACATTGCAAATTGCAGGGGTGCTCTTCAATTCTTTGAGGTTTTAAAAAATTTCCGAAGTCTTTAATCTAGTGCTATTGCTCTTGACAGATGCCGACAGGCTGTTTTCATTATGCCATCTTTTCAGGGTACTTATGTCAAGAGAATAGCATTGAAAAATTTTACAATTTCCGGTGATTAGCGCGATAATACAAAGAAATCCTCTTTCAATTTTTCATGTAATTCTTTTGCATACGGGAAAGTAATTGCATTCACTGCTATTGTTCTTGTCTGATTCATATCATAATTTAGACATACTGTGAATTGTTATTGTAGTCAGTGCATTGCCATAAGATGAGCATGATCTATTTTAAACAGCAAAAGAATCCAAATTCTTAAATCCTGCATTGAGACGAAATGCTACCCAACTGGCTCGCCGACGTTTTGCTCGAGAATTTCAAGTGCAAACAGATAAGGTTACCACAAAAAAATCTACTGGGATTTGCTGAAGGAGAAGTGCATACAGACTAGTCTCGCTTCCTTGACCAGCTAAAGCAATCATTTGAACCGTACAAACTGTTCAAACAAGACGCTGCGTTATTGAGAATTTTGCTGTTTGCAAAAATACCTGCGCAGACCAAAATGGAGCCCAAGTTGAAAATGTGAATCACCAAAACTTTTCACGGAATATAATGCTCTTGATGCATTACTCCGAAATCGTCCTACTTTTCTGGCCAAAATGTTTGAAATCTCGATTTGATATAAACTAATTGTTTCACAAAAATTTCAAAATCTCAAAGAATTGTCAAACACTTCTTGCCATAAAAATACCTGGCATACTGCTGCCGCTGTTAACTCATTTATTGCTGACATTAGGCAGCATATAAGGGTACAATGAAAAATCAGTGTTGTCCGTGAGAAAACGTGGAGAAACAAGCATTATATATGCAACTTAACACATTTTTATGACCTATCAATTGATTAGACCAAATCAAGTCTTGCACCGGCGCGATGACGTGGAGGTTTGTTCGTCCACTTGTTGTGAGTGGTAGATGTTGGGTTCATGAATCGTACCGAAAGACTTCCCTGCTAGCCGAAGAAAAAAATGGTTCGCCGCTTCCTTGCTTGGCGCTCAGCACGAAAAGGGTAGTGCGGAGAACGAGGGGCAAGTTCGCTTGCTGTGTACTTCGGTGAGGCACTTAACGAAATGCCTCCATCTTTTTGTGGCAGACAGGTAGCGGGGCCAAGCAGTCTAACCGTCATGGTGGCTTAGTCTTTCTCCGAGGAGAGTTGGTGACAGGAAAGATAACCGGCCGCAAAACATTAGCCAAAAACAAACAAATGATGTGGACGTCAATAAATCGAAACACTGCCTAAAAGGAGTAGAATTGAAGAAGGACGACCCACAAGATCGAGTACTCCGGGGAGGAAGAATCCGCACCGACGACCCACCTGAGTGGGAATAAAGCCAAAAGAAGATTACTAATTGGTAAGTCAACAAAAGTACTTACTTTCATCAGATGACAGGTCAAAATCATCATGTTTCGATGATCTATGTTGTTTACTCTGCAGAAGAATAGTTATTAAAAATGTTTAAAATCTTAGTATAACTACAAGATGTCATTGCTGATTTGCATGAGATGCAAACTGGGGCCAGATAAGTGGGGCCCGGATATACTTTCACTGAAAAGCAATCTATCCGCAAGAAATGCGTCTTGCAATTTTCTCACCACTCATTACGCGCTTTTTAGAAATGTACTCATCTCACGTCAAAAACTTTGTTTGTTCACTACCAGCTTTGGTGAGCTTGTACCATGTGCCTCATGCACCTTAATTCAGCTCAGGGCCCACACACCAACGATGAAATAATTCGGAATTGATTTGGAGGACCTGGCTCTGGTATTGTTCTCAAAAAAGCTCTAAAGCTGTATTTTTCACTCGATGTGTGGTGTTCTCCAAAATAGGTTTCATCACAAGCTTTAAAAGTGAGGGTTGCTCCGGTTTTAAAACTATAGCTGTCAAGAAAATACTGACCCTATCTTAAATGCTTATTACTTTCATTTTTTTACATCCTCCGTGCCTGACGAAATTGAAAATACTGGTACTTCTTTCTTCCCTGTTTTTCGTTATATCATATGAGTCTGAATGTCGTTCATGTATTTTAAAACAAGTCAAACATGGATACGAACAACCCAGTTTTTAGCAAAACGACAAGTATAAAGTAGCATCAGGTAAAGAAATAACATGATTATAAATATGCATTTTAAGACAAGTCGGACATGGATACGAACAACGAAGAGTTTTTAGCAAAACGACAACTATAAAGCAGCATCAGATAAAGAAATAACATTATTATAAATGAGGCTAGTAACTCAAAAAACTTCATCTCCAGTTTCCACACTATGTCACTAAAAGCTTTTTTTAATGTCAATCAGCGAAATAGATCCATCAACTAAAAGAAATGTTAGCAACTAGATTACTACGGGTGATTACATGTCAGGCTGCTCTTTGAAAACAGTAACTTCAAGACAAAATAAAATTGAGAGGATGATGATGAAAAGGTACAAATATACAAAAGAAACTTTTTTTGATATGTAGGCTTACTTATTTCATAAAGATTTATGCTTGCAAAAATCATTACAGTATACATAGGCGCAACATTTCGTATTCTATGAGGGGGCTGACGGAAAAAAGACTGTTTTACATTGCAAGTCACGAGACCTTGTTTGGGATCAACTTTTTGAAAAGTAGGCAGTGGGGTCTGGCATTAATCTGAGAGGGCGATAACAGCATGGGGGGTCTGCAGCACATCAACGTCCTTACTTTTTTGCTAATGCCTCCCAAGAAATTGAAATTCTTACCCGAAATCAAACTTGATCTCTAAAATTGTTTCCTTCTGGTCTACGCCGAAACTTGTAGGCCTAAAATCGCCCCTAAAATAACAGTAAAAACCAAAAAAAGTCAATTGTCATGATCGGCACTAAATTTGTGTAATATTGGCGTTTTTGCAGAAAGTGAAATTAAAAATAACACAACATATCACTGTTTCCCAAAGTTTCTTAATGCACAAATGAATTATTGAGGAAAAATGACTTTTACTTAAGGAAATCAAATTATTGCAAGAAGACCCTGGGATACTTGCTTTTACTGGGGGGACATGTCTCCTTTTTTCCCGTATTTCGCAGTCTGCATTTCATGGTTTTTATGTTATGGCGATTGCAGTCTGCTTGTGATGATCTGTCACAAAACAAGATTACTTCTTTTTCTATACTTCATTTCCGTGAATAAACCTGGCTTTTAACTTGAATTTGTAAGTTAACTTTTTCACAAAAGCCATCGCAGTTAAGGTTGTTTATCGATTGTTAACGAATTAAGAAAATAAATTGAAGGCGAAAAAATGCTAATAAAACAATGTATTACCAGCTAGTCAGGTCACAACTAGGTTGAGTAAAAAGTGTTTTTCGAACAGATTCGACAGACAAAATCGTCAATAAGTGTAGCAATCGACAAGGCTTCGGTTTCTTTCATGTTAACATTCATGATTGCCACAGAATTAAACCACTGCTGGTTCATTCCCGATCGCAAATAACTTTTTAAACGTCTTACACCGGAAAATGACCTTTCAGCAGTACATGTGGATGCAGACAGCGTAAGCATATTGACAGGACTGGTCAACACCGGCACCAGTTCACGAAGAACTTCTTCACGTTTTAGGAGTTCAACTACATCATTAAAGCTCTCCCACGGTTGTCTTGTTGACATCGCTCGGTCAATGAGTAGCTCTATCCAAAGTTAATCGCGGCCAATTCACATCGTCTTTGTAAGTGTGAGCAACAGGGCGCCGAGTACGGGCATGCCACGCATATTTGACTACACTCACCACATGCAGGCCAGAGTCAGTTGAAAAACAACATAAGCACGCAAGGCTATTTATCAGTGGTCCCCAAACTTTGATCAAACGATCTCCGAAAGTTATGGGATGTAACCCGAAATGGTGCAGATCTCAAAAAAAAAGGTCATCACCTCTCTCCCCGCAACCCGTCATACCAGCCGCAACTTCCGGAAGTTGTCGGTCATTACTTCACAGCCATTTTCACGTAACTTTAGCAGACCAACTTCGAAGACCAGGCATTTGCACTGTGGCACGAAATCCTTACACGGGCCGTATGTTTGACACCCCTGTCATAGGTAATCAAATGATGTTTTAATTTTGACGTCATAAAGTTTGCGCATGCCCGGTAAAATCATAAACTCGGCGCCTATGGCGAGCAATGTAGTCAGAACTTCACGTTGGCCAATAAGAAAGTTTTCCATATTTGTTAAACGAACAGCTGTAGCATCTGGCTCAAAACGATTACTTAACCCAGAAATCACGGAATCCAGCACTTCGTAATATAACTGTCTAATTATCTTTGGCCTCTGCATGAAAACAGGCATTTGAAAATTCATCAAGCCGTCGGAGAATTTTTCGTGGTCTTGACAATTCTGGATGATCAATAACATAGTTCGCTTCTGTAGCACTAAAAATTCCACTTCATGCACTGTCACATCTGGCATCATTCCTTGCGCTAGTGATAAAAGCTTTTGTGCAAGCAATTACATCCTGGGCTTTGCAAAAATTAAGCTGAGCATTCTGCAACTGTGCACTAGCGCTTCCAACAATGGTAAAGCCATCCCCAACACTTCAATATAAAAATAAGTGTTGAACTTTCGCATCGTCTGCAAAAAAACACCAGCTTTTACTCTAGAATTTGTTCTACTTGCTCGTCAACTTCTTGCAGCCACAGGATAATCGGCGTATAGTGACGACTAATCGCGTCCAATGAAGTTAGTCGCATAATCCAAAGATTGGGGCAAAATGCTCGCAACGATGCAAGCCGATGATTACCTTCGACTGCTTGAAACTGGTAAAACCACGACAATCTTTTCGGAGAGCCACAAATAAAAGCAATAAGGCTTTGTACCAGTCCCACCACACATCTCACATCATTGCTATTTTTTAAAGCATCCTAGATTGAGTTTGTGCGCTCTACAGTGAACGTAAATAGCTGGACTTTCTTCATGAATCAATTTCATACGCAATCCGTTAACGCGTCCGGAAACATTGGCAGCATTATCGCAGCACTGGCCTCTACATCTATCAATTGGTAACTGAAACTTGGAAAGTACGTCTTTCACGATCTTAAACAGCTCTTCGCTTGTCGTTGACGTATTTTAATAGAAGCCACAGAACAACTCTTGCACATCTAAATCGTCCATAGTGATACGGAAACAAATGCTTATTTATTCTTTATCTGATATGTCCGAAGTTTCGTCCAAAGTAATAGCGTAATATTTCGCTTTTTGAACGTCTTGTCGCAACTTAGTTAAAACATTGCAGCTAAAATCATTTTAAATTTCATTGGTTATCGCAGGATATATGGCTTTTCAAGAGCATTTTGGGCAATAGGCCTACTGTCCGCATTTGAAAACTGTGGATCACGTGCCCCGTTATCCCCAAGTCTGACCACAAATTTTTCCATATCATTAAATAAATTATCACAATGACGACACTTAATCAAAATATAGCGCAGTAGTAATACCAACAACAGCTCTAATTCTTACCTCTGTGTTAATTAATAAACAACTATCGTTTTAGCTCATCGCATTGCTCATTTTTTAGTAGCCTATTGAAAGATTTTTACACTTAACCCAGTAAAGCTCTATATATTTCGTTACCCTACCGTTAGTGGACATGCTCAAGCGTAATTGCCAGCCTAGTTGCCTACTGCCTGTATTTAAAAAAACGAGATTAATCCACATTGGTTTTCGCCGCTTTACTTTATGCTAGTGGCAAGAAAAGCAAAACCAACTCGAGCAATCTCGTAAGTGACATCACAATCGAGTTTCAACAGCAGTTTTGACTATGGTTATAGGCTGCGGTTATAAACATACTCTTCAATGCGCCAGCGACTTCCTCTGAAAAAGGTTTTTACTAATTGAAATTTGCACGCGCTTTGACCAATCACGAGCAATCTCAAAGCTAGAATATCTCAATTTTTTCTAATGATTGCTGAAATGTATGAGGGGTGGCTGGGGGAGCTAAAAATATTCTGGGAGGGGGCTGAAAAAGTCTGGGGGCTGCAGCCCCCAGGCCCCCCCTACTTTTAGGCCCAGTTCAGTATATGTAACTGAATTCTAGGTTAGGCTATATTGCAGAAGGGCGTGTCAAAATGTCGTTCAAATTCATTTTTACACCATGAAAAGAATATATTTCAAACATTCTCACAGGAAATCTCACCTTAGAAATCGAAACATGCCTGTGTGAGATGGTAATTACCAGCTATCACCGTTGTTAGTACGAAGAAACACTTTACATTAAGCTGTTTTATCCGCGTAAAGCTTCGGTGAGATCCGCGAGCACATAATTGGACAATTATTTTCGTTATAGAAAATGATAGGAATTAAAACGATTAATTATGTAACTTAATTTTATCTACTTTCAAAAGGATTGTTTGACTTGAAACGTTGTGGTATCGGATACAATAACTGTAGCTTAGATCAGCTTTGAGATAGGCTGATATCTTTATTTTCTGGTCTCTATAGACATAGAAAAACTTGTGTTGAAATTTGCTTGAGATGTACTAGTACTGTCGGCATGGTGCATTCTACTGCAAACACTACAACAAAGGAGATACAACTGTTACATGGTGTATTTTAAAAGAGTACAACAGCGCTGAAACCGAGCTGGAATTGATTGACATCAGTTTGCGAGGAAGCTAACAAACGCCAAATGGCACTGAGCTACAATGTAGCATGACAACCGGTCGAGTGCTCTCGCAATCGCCAACAAAATAAAAATAACCTTCTTTGAATGGTTAGAATAAGTACAAAATCAAATAAAATTACGCCTACAACACAGTGTTAGTTCGGCACGATTTGCTTAAAATACTTTCCTGAACTGTGATAGTATAAATAGTTAAATTACCCGGCAAGCAGGAGCCAACTGTTTTTCAAAAGTTTCAGAAAAAACTGGCTTTATTTAGATCTATGAAATTAATGTTGTGAATACAGGGTGTTTCACAATTATTGAAACAAAGCGGCAGCTTCTAAAACCTTTACCAATGACCTTATTCTTTTTCTGTTTTCAGATTGTCATAGCGAAATAGTTAACATTTTTATACGTTAAACAAAAAATAGTCTAATTATGCCTTGGTCGATGGAGCAGAAGATCTTTTGTGTAAAGACATATTACGAAACGAAGTCTTTCAAGATTGTTCAAGCAAGGTTCAGAATGAAGTTCAGCTTCAACCAATTTCCAAACAGGAGTCAGATTTTCAAGTTGGTCAAGAAGTTTGAAGCTCATGGCACTTGTGGAGATCGTAGGGTAGCGGGCTCATCGCCCTCAGGGCCTCCAATAACAATCCGCACCCCCGACAATGTCAGCAGGGTTCAAGAGTCAGTCGGTCGGAGTCCGAGCAAATCTCTCTGTCGAAGGAGCCAAGAACTTGGCATTTCTGTCTCTTCTGTAAGGCGCATGCTGGTTAAGGAGCTAAAACTTTATCCATACCGGATCCACGTAAAGCATGAACTAACCGGGAATGACAAGGAAAAAAGGGTAGCGATGTGCCAGTGGTTTTCGGAAACGATCGACAATAACGAGAAATTCTTGGATGATGTCTGGTTTTCAGATGAAGCCCACTTCCTCTTGAATGGTCACGTTAACTCTAAAAACTGGGTGTTTTGGGGAAGTGAGAACCCTCACAGAGTCGTTGGACGCCCTTTGCATTCAAAAAAATGCACAGCATGGGTTGCCATTTCCAAGCATGGTATCATCGGACCATTTTTCTTTGAAGATGACCACGGTATTGCAGTAACCGTGACAAAAGAGCGCTACGTTCCAGTGCTTGAGCAGTTCTGGGGAGAGCTCAATAAGCATGAGGACCTTGATGAGAAAGAACAGTGGTTCCAGCAAGATGGTGCCCCTCCTCACACTGCTAATATTACCATGGCTTGGCTCCGTGAAAAGTTTGGGAAGCGTCTCATCAGCCGCAAAGCTGAAGTGGAATGGGCACCTCACTCACCTGACCTGAATCCTCCAGATTTCTTCTTGTGGGGGTTCCTCAAGGACAACATTTACCAGGATAACCCATTCACTATTGCAGCTTTGAAAGCAGCCATGACCGAGAAAATTCAGGCCATTACACAGGAGGAATGTGAGCGTGTTATCAACAACTTTGCACGCCGCATTCAAGAATGCCTTCGACAGAACGGTGGACATCTAGAGCATGTACTCTAAGAATCTTCTTGACATATTATTTCTGATTTGAAGATAAACAGTTTCAGATTATAAAATGTTATCCTTTCACCTTTCAATAAATGTAATCATCATTGTGGTATCATTTAAAATCCTGAATTTGTGCCCAATCGCTTTGTTTCAATAATTGTGAAACACCCTGTATATGCACTGAAGCGTGCCTTTCGTACCAACGCTCTTGTTCACTTCAAGTGCATCAGTGACAAGCTTTGCAGTTCAAACGAGTGGTCTAATCGCTTGCCTAATGTAATGCACCACTCACATAATGCCTCAGAAATATAAATATTTGGCAAAGATGATTAACGTTCAGGTCTTGAACCTGGTTTTGTCTTACACGTAGAACACAGCCAGCATAGTCACAAGCAAGACATATTTTTTGTTTTGCGAAAAAGGCAAGCTATAGTGGGCGTATTTGAAGCAAAATTGAAAGGCAAATGTGCACGTTTGGTGGCGCCGCAAGGGTCCTTGACTCAAGATGCGGCGGCCAGGAAACGGGTCATCCCCCAGACACAAATATACAGCTTTCAAATTCCGCCAAATGCAGGTAAAGCATTTTTTGGAGACAAGTCTGTTGGACCGCCATTCAGTAAGAGCCGCTCCGCCCATCCATTTGGCGAACGGGTTCTCAATCTGCAAATAGTCGCGGCCCACTTTTGTTCGCGGCCCACTTCTTCATGTTCTGTGTTCATCAGGTTTCGCATTTTCAATTCAAAATGAAGGCAAAGACCTTTTGGAGGGGTTCGCTTTTTTTTGAAGTTTTATTTTAGTATTTTTAGGCCACTTTGAGAACTGAACTGCAAAGATGAAATTGAAGCCGTCATTTACCCGGCTTCGGTAATGCGGCCTACTAGTGGGCCCACAGGTCTAGAACCTCTGTTTTATTGAGAAGAGACACTACTGAGCACGGTAGTAGAGTGTGAAGTAAAAACCAACCAATAGTCGTAACTTTTTGTATTTGTACGAGTACTCAGCCGATATGCCTCAACAACCATAAGTGCCAGCAAATAGCGAGATGTTTGCAAATTCACAGAGTTTATTTCATCGAATTGAAAATTGTTTATCTACTCTCAATTTCCAAGAACTCACAAACAACTGAACAAGATCAACAAAGCTACAACATGTTTTTTTGGCTGAATTAATGTCACTTCTTCATTTTGGCAATAATTTGTGCATTTAAAAAACAAACTACTACTGGTTGAAAAATCGCCGTTAACTACAGCTTTGCTATTCTGTAATATGGTAATGGTTTAAAATTATATTAACGGCTTTAAAAGTTTTTTGTCCCTTTATTATCAAAGGATAAGAGTAGGGCCTATTATCAAAAAATTGGACAAATGAGGATATAGCTCGAACGCGGGAAGGAGATACTGAAACAATACGTGTCACAAGAGGCTGTTTTTAGTGCGTAGCCAACAGCCCCTTGTGAAGTTGAAGGGCATTGTGCGATGTCCCTTTTTCGCCTTGACAGCAAAGCAGATTTTGCGTTTGCCTTATCATCACTGAATTGAGGGTAGCGAAATATGGCTATTGACTGCGGTGATAGAATATAAAGACAGCAAATTTTCCACAACAAAGCTAAGAAGTTAATGTGTGTTTGAAGTTCATACAATTGTCATGTACAAAGTTCACGATAGATTATAATACAGTGTGTCGGACTGATTAAAATACCTTAAATAGTTGTTTGACGCTTTCTAAAGAAAATCCAATGAAAGCCACCCACAGAGCAACTAGACTTATTGTGAGTGACAATCGATAAGATACAAAAATGAAAGCCGAAGCTAGAAGCCAAATGCAATACAAGCTCAAGGCCTGTGTTAAAACCTGCAGATATGAAAAAGTTTAAGTATAGTTGGTACCAAGTTCATCTTTCACCTTGTTATCTCCACCATTCAAACTAATGGTTAGAAGAACTACAGTGCCTCAAAAAAGTAGGTGACTATTTTAAATTGAATGGCCGCTCATACGTTTAAAACATTACGATGATTTCGGGTCTTTTAAGTAGCTTCTTAAAAAATCCGAAACATCAGGTCAATGCATTCTCAGAGTTATTCAGTGGTGGTGCTATGGATCTATTGCCTCCTCCTTGCCCTCATAAAAATCAAATCGTTAACGTCTGCTTTTTGATTTAATTATAACTTTAAATTTTCGGGAGTTTTACCTAAACCAGTCGAGGAAACAGCTGTCTTCTTCACTGCCCTTCGCAAGAAAAAGTTTTAAACATATTGCCCTCGCTACAGCCATGCTGCAATAGTTTACCATGTTACCATAGAGATTTTCTTACAAATTATATACAAATGTGGCTGAATACAATCGCATGTATTTTGTTAGTAAATTCATTGTCTTTAGTCACCAGACGACCGACAAAGTGTGATCAGGAACATGAAAGTTTGCATATCCTCTGCCTGAGGATTTTGCTAAAGTACATAACCAATCAACAAATGTAGCCTACAATGTAATTCATCTCAAAAATATAGGAAATTGCACTTGCGATACACTTTAAATTAAGTTTCACCTCTGTTAATAGAATTATAAACGATGCAATCATGTGACGTCAGCTTAATTACAGGCTTACAGGTTTTCATATACTGTGTAAAGAATATTTAATAACCATAAACACAAACATACCTCAGAAATGCAAATAAATGCAGACAGAAATCCCACAAAAACCAAAATCTTGATAGAATTCATTGTAAATCTTAATCCGAACCTTTGCGGAATACCATACACAGTAATCTTTGCTATATCTTGCTAAGCAATACTATACTTCTATTACAATGTACAAATTATTCCTAAAATTGTAAGAAAAATTTCAGATCACGAAATACATTTAAGGCCATCGCTATAGTCCTACATGGATAATGTTAGGCCTACAGGACATCAGTAAAAAACATCGCACGCTCCCCCCACCGCTGTTGTTGCTCTCAAATTAGCCTTTGATCGTAGCAAAGGTTTTAGATTTATTATAGTGAAAGGATGAAAGATCGACTTGTAGCGTCATAACAAGCTGTGGGTAATTGGCTTTGTACCAAAATAGGCGAGGTATTTACACTGCTCATGTATATTTTTAAGATGCCATTTCCTGAAATTCGATATCATTTTTTATAAACGCTACTCACGTTACCGTTATATACTGAACAACTACAACTGCAATCTTGCTTATCATGTACAAATCTTGAATTTAATTTTTTTGATTTGATTTGATTTTCCATGTTTATCCCAGGGCGTAGCCAGAAAAAACTGAGAGGGGGGCCAAATTTTGCAACTTTTAATATGACGTCATTTACTTATAACGGCATTTTGCCTTTCGTGAACTACGCTCGTCGCTACTATAAAAATTGCTGTACAAAACTAAGAAAGTGCGAATGCGATTTCACTGATCTAATGCAGTTTTATCAAGAACGGCTTTAATAGTTCAACTTCAATTGTGACGTATAACGCACTATTTGAGGAATTTCAAGGAAACCACTTTCACTGGTAGGTTAAATGTTCTGATGAAAGAAGCGACGTCTTTGTAGTAGTCCGCATCGCAATAAAACAAGAAACCGCTCAGCGAGACGCTTATTTCTTGCAATTACCATAGCTGGGATTATCAATTTATCCTTCGACTGCGACATAGAAGAAAAACTTCGGCGATATTTAGTGTATAAAATCTACACATTTTGTTTGATAACATTTGAAAGTTAAAAAACTTAAAAAGTCACGCCCGACCCACCTCCCTGCGAAAAGTCAACAATAAACTCGAATGCACCTGCAGAGGCGCAAAAAAATTTATGTTTTTATTTTTTTGATACTGTTTTGTAATTTGACTTAAAATCCAGGGGGGGCCATGGCCCCTTTGCCCCCCTGGCTACGCCTGTGTGTTTATCCTCCATTTACAAAAAAATTCTATCGCAAGTTTTCTGATCTTCGATAAGGAATTGTTTCTCGGTTGATGAATAAATGCATTGTAGTGATTTATTTCAATTTCCAATTATTTTCAACTGTGTAAAAGCTTGTTTTATAACTTAACTGTTTCTCATATACAGTATAACTTAACTTATGACAGAGCAGGAAATGCAAATTTTATGATTTTTCATCACTTTGCCATTGCGCCAAGGCATCGGCAAGACTGCACTCGCATATGAATTTGCAACCAGACTACTGATCACTGATCATCAATGAAAACTATGTTTTTGTTGCAGCCTACAAATAACCAAATCTGTAGAAGAAGTGTTTGGTGTACGATGTATCCTGTAATCAATTTCTCTTGTTTTAAAACAGTGGAACGTAGCCAAGTGGGATTGAATTTCGCCTATGACAGCAATGACTGTGGATTCAAATCTCTTGATCAGAACCTAAATGACAGGAAACATTTTTTTTACTCTGAAGAATAATAAATTGAAAAGAGTTAAATTTTTTTTCAAATATTGATATTTTTAAAGAAAAAGTTTGACCTAATTGTAATATTTTGATCTATGTTTTATAATTTCACACCTAAATTTTTACCCTTAATTGTGTAAAATGGCTTTCACTGCATTTAGAACTGATATCAATATCATATCAATAGATTTAAGTTGCTTAATTTCGTTCTTTCGATTACAACAAATTCAGAGAAAGTTTTTGAAATCATAATCACTTTACAGACGTAATGAAATTTTACGATTGAGCGGAAGTAACAAAGCAATATCGCGGTGGGCGATTGCGGTGAAGGTACGAAAACTTGTTCTATCTTACTTAAAATAGCTTGAATGACGCCACTGAGGCAGAAACGGCAGCCGTTCGAAGATTAAGATCGAGTACTATAAATTTAGGGGGCTTAGCCTTTTTGCCGTTCGTTTTGATTGAACCTATGGTAGGAAAAAATTTTTAATTTCCTACTGGTCTAATTTTAAACATTGATTTTAAGCATTTTTTTATGGTTAATTACTCACATACATCTTCCAGTTCTGAACCTCACAATTTCCAGCTATATCATCCTACTCAGCAGGGGTTCAATTCCAAGGCTTGATTAAGCCAAGTTGCTTATGTGGTTTATCAAACTACTTCTTGGGTGGCCAAGCGGTGTTTTTTTGCGTGGTGCGGCAAAAAGTATTCCACGAGTAAGTCTTTTTCGGAAAATTCTGCTTACCTGGCCAAACCAAAACAACTGAGAATTGTCAATATAAAGAAGCAGAGGCCTAATGTTAAGAGTTTATCAAATTTCGGAGCAACGAATTTTATTATTTCTGATACACCTCCAATGCTTTTTAAAATACTGTTTCAGCAGCTTGCTCTCACGATCACGTTCTATTAGTAATCGACCAGCAATTCTGATTTAACTACAATACCTCTCACAATGGAAACATACCTGTTAAAGAGCTGCAAAAATTAATCGGGGACTGTTGTTGCAGATTCTTTTTGTACCATATATAGTTATTGCGCCTGCGTATTAAAAAGTGTTCACAATACATTAACCAATGCTGCAGCGTAATTGTAATCAGGGCTTTCCATTTGCATCCAGATCAAGATAACCATGCCTACTGATTACACCTTTCCACCTAACGACATCTTTGAGAATTCAACATGTGCTGTGAAGTGTCCCAACGAGATAGTAAACTCATTACGTGTGATTTTCTGCAATGCAGTAATTACCCTGCTCACAAACTCATCACAATGTGCCACTGATTTTAGCCCGCATACCTGAATAAAACTTGGAGACTTACTGGGATGTGTTTATGAATGCAATCTGTTAGTTGGGGCGAACAAGTATGTTAACATCAGCTGAGCAAACGTTGAAAGGCCAATGCCAGAATAGAAAAAGTTTTCAACCATCACTCAAACGCACTTTTCCTGAATCATAAAGTTTTGTAGAACTAACACCACCTGTGCCTAATTGGCATCAAGTTTTTGTTTCTTCCCAGAGAGGGTAGGTATATTCAAGTTGCTAATTTCTAAACTGCTGTTAGGCTATTTCTAAAGTTTGTAAAGCACCATACGCCAGTAACGATGGCCGTGTTGTAATGTCCTTAGTAAAGCATTTTACCAAAATTTCTCTTGCGTTGTTGTACTGTTTATAAATCTGCAAAAGATCGAAGCGCAAAGATGTGTTAAAGCAGAAAGAGGTTTTCCGTGACTGGAGGCTTAGCCGTAGCAATGGTAGCCACGGGTGCTATGGTCCTTTTAAAATTTTTTGAGTCCGTTTCACCTTGGACAGAAATAAGGAATATCGCCACTTTCAAAAGTTTAACTACATAAAAATAAAGGTCATCTCCCAATTTCAGGTTTGTCCACTCCAAAAGTCGCTTCTGGCCACGCTACTCACTCGAGGATGAAAATAATATGGTACACTAACTAAACACTTATAACCTTGCTAATTTGCTACCAACAAAGGCTTACGTAAAAGTTCCTCGAATGTGCAGAGGGAATTGAAAAAGAAAGTTCTTTATAACAAAACAATCTTTGACGTATCTTGAAGTACCAGTTTAAACTGTAGGCTTTTATTGCTTTGTTTCGTGAAGGAGGAAAGTGACTCATCCCCTAGCTGTGCTGCAAATGGTCTTGACTGCAATATCCCCGTAATGAACAATAACTATAATTTATCTGCTCCACTGCTATTTTCTCAAGAAAGGTAAACCCTATTAATTTAAACTATAAATGGAGCTACCTTTGCTTAAATGTTTTCCTTGATATGAAGAAGCGCATCAAGAGCTCTGTAATTGTAGCTGGCTTCAGACGTACACGCCAACACGGTGATTGCTCATGCTCTGCCTTCTAACCATTATCGCGAGATTAGACGCGACAGCGAACATGGCTTAACCTTTTCAAACTTTTTCTTCATTTAGCTGACGCTTTGGTACATGTTTAACGTAAGTACAATCTTAATCCAGTGTTTATATAAGCTTATTTACAAAACGACGTCACTTTCGACCAGTCGTGTATGACTTTTTCTGGTAGTAATGAATTCCGCTTTTTGATGCGAAGTAGGCAATGGTCAGCTAGTTTCTTAGGTATAATCAGAGAAGGTGAAAGTGGCATTAACCTTCCAAATTTTTCGTAGCCAATATTAAGGCATTTACGAGTAGAGTAACAAAGGACTTTACATCTGTGGCGCGATTGCGCACTACCCTAATAAGAATTATTTTCTTTAGATTTCCCTGAGAAACATTGAGTTTTAATAATTCGATATCATTAAAAAAGCCAATTATTTGTTGGTGAAAAATCAAGCCGTTTTATGCAACTGGAGCGGTTTACCGTTTTTATGACTCTGTGTTTTAGATAAAAAACCACCAAATGCTTTAAACAAATTTATTTTATAAAATTCTTTGACCAGCAATAACTTTCTCAAAAATTTGTTTTCTAATTCGAAAGACACAATTCTCGAATTGATTAAAAAAATGCAAAACTAAACTACATCACCTACTGATTCGCCGACGGGTGCACAAGAAAAACTACAAATGTGATTAAAATGGTAAAATAATCAACAAAGTAAATCAAAATGAGGTGATGTTACGCAACTTAAAGGTAAAGTACAAAATTAACGAATGAATGAATTAAAACAAAACATCCGATAATTAACCAACAAATTGATTCAAAGAAAGTAGTTCCGACACAACTACGCATAATAGCGTTGAAAACTTACCTACAGCATTTATAAAATGTTAATTAAAATATCACAATGTTGGCCAAATTTCTAATGAAATATTTGATGTTTTTCAAATGGTTTTTGAGTCTTCATCTTTGGCTAGATTGTTTTAGTTAGTCAACGTTTTGTTTCATAGTGGCAAGGGAAAAGCTTGACGGTTTATACTCGTTCTAAGTAAGTGATATATTGGTATCAAATCCCTGTACAGCAGATATCTGCCAAAACTCACGTAAAATTGTCTTTAAGCGCCTTATTACGAGGTACTGCAATGAAGAAGTAATGCGAGTAACACATTTTGCAAAACTTCATCCGCGAGAGCAACGGCCTAAGTTGTTGCGCCACCATTTCAAACAAATTTAGCTCTTTACCAGTTGTAGTGGAGATAAGCAAACTTCCAAAGCAATTTCTTTATTAAGAGTTACTGAAAAAACAATATTTACGATTTGTTGTTTAAAAAATATCACCCCTCAACAGCAAATAGATTTATTGGTATTAACGTTCCTCAAGACAAGTGCTTAATGACGACTTTGTGACATAATTATACACGAGCTGTAACGGGTTTGAAAGTTCAAAATGCAAAAACATAAACAACCCAAAAACTGTACTAATGCGACATGCTTGACAGTAGCGTTGTGCAAGAATATATCATGCAAGAACGCAAAACTTCAAAAGGATGTCAACACGAGAACACCTGGGCTTGCACAATAACTTTGAACATTTCCCTATTCAACCAAAAATTTATCTCTAACCTTCTCATTAAAAAGCATGTAAAGTGACAAAATTTGCAAATCTACAAGAGTGTGAAGCGATGTTATCTAAAGTTGAAAAAATAAACACTTAAAGCGCCTTCAAACACAGAAAAAAAGCGCCTTCAAACACAGAGAGCGAGTTTGTGGATCTGCTTTTCAGTTTATACTACCAATTGCAAATAATTAGACGACAACATTCCGGTTTTTCCCGTCCTCAGACTCGTGCCAAACATCCAACCTTCGTCGATTGGCCGCGCGTTCACTATGACATCTCCTTCATCAAACGTCACTTCGTCGTCTTCAGCAGCAACGTAATTGTACAATGCTTTGAAGTGTTTCTAAATAATAACTTTGTTAGTGGCAGTCCAGCTAAGTTTATCACAGCTTTGAAAATGCTGTTTTTCACAAACTTTTTTGTAATAAGCTCGATCAAACCGGTATGGAGTCGTAGTTTTGATAAATGCGGCACAAAAAGCTTTCGGTAAAAAATTCAAATATTTCAAAGCTGATTTCATTTAATTGATACTACCCGTGCTTCACCGGGGATAGAATAGTGAGGCTGTTCACCTAGCATGTCGTAAGAGGCGACTTTTGGGTACCAGCCCATGTTAACTAAGGTTGGGGAGCCCCTCATGTCTAAAAACTGAGGTTGAAGGTAAGCAAGAGCATGCTCTCCGTAAAAGACAAAAAGCTCCAAAAACTTACCTCATGAAAGAGTTTGTTAAAGAATCGGCCCCCAGTCCCCGGCAGCTCTTAAATGGGCAGGGGGCGCGAAGAATCTCGGGGTTACAGAAATTTGAGGTAAGATTTGGAAGTTGGAATGTTGGAAGCTTTTGTGGAAGAGGTACGGAAGTGTGTGAACAGTTAAGAAAAACAAAAGTGGATATGTGCTGTCTACAGGAAGTAAGATGGAGAGGGCAAGGAACTCGATTTGTTGGTTGCAGAGGTAGGAGATATAAGCTGTGGTGGTCTGGAAATATGGATGAAATAGGAGGGGAGGGAATTTTAGCGAAGGAAAATCTTTCGCAAAGGTTTGCGAAGAGTCCGGAGAAAAAGTGACAGAGTGATGGTAATGGTGCTGGTTTTTGAGGAGGAAGTTATAATAGTTATATGTGCATATGCTCCCCAGGTGGGAAGATCAGAGTGCGAGAAAGATTAATTTTATAATGAGATGGCAAATGAGTGGGGTTTGCAAAACCCTAGTGAAGTGATTCTTAGTATTGGGGACTTCAACGGACATATTGGGAGACGGATTGATGGTTTTGAGGGTGTGCATGGTGGGTGTGGAATTGGTAAAAGAAATGTTGAGGGAAAAAGACTACTCGAGTTTTGTGATGAAAAGGAGTTGTGCGTGGCAAATACATGGTTTCAAAAGAAGGAGCAGAGAAAAATAACATAAAGCATTGGTGGAAATAAAACTGAGATTGATTTTGTATTGGTTGGTAAAAACAATAGAAAGTTTTTAAAAGACGTGAAAGCCATCCCCTGGGAATTGCAACATCGGCTCGTGGTAACACACATAAACAAAAAAATTGAAGAAGGTAGTGAAGAACGAACAAACTATTAGAAGGAGGGTTTGGAAGTTAAAGAAAAACAAATGCAAACAAGATTTCAAGAAAGAGTTAAGGAATCGGTTGATGTTGATGCACCCAATCTATAGAATACTTTTAAAAATAGTATGCTGCAAGCTTGTGATGAAGTATGTAGAAAGAAGAAAGGTAGAAAAAACCATGGGGATACATGGTGGTGGAATGAAGAGGTGAAGGAAGCAATGCGACAAAAGAAAGTGGCATATAAAGTCGATCAGAGGTAAACAAGGCTAAATATAAGAATATCAAAAATCGAACAAAAAAGTGGTTGCTAATTCTATGAGGAAAGAAACTGAAAAAGAGTTAACAAAATTGAACAAAAAAACAAATAGCATTTTTACCCTGGTGAAGTTCATGAAAAAAGATGGGAACGATATTGAAGGAGGTGGATGCATAAGAGAAAAAGACGGAAAGTTAGGTTTCAGTGAAAAAGACAGGAAAAGAATATGGAAAAATTATATGGAGGAGATTATGAATAAAGAGGATGGTTGGGATCACGTGACAGCAGCTAGTATGGTAGAGGGACCTATTAAAAATGTTACCCGAGAAGAAATGGCGATAGCAATAAAAGAGATAAAACCAAGAAAGGCAGCTGGACCCTCTGAAGTATGTGCAGAGATGATATCTGCTAGTGTAGAAGTAGGGGTTAGTGTGATGCTGAAACTTTGCCAACGCGTGTTAGATGGGAAAGGAATGCCAAATGAATGGAAAACAAGTGTGCTGGTACCAATTTTCAAGGGAAAGGGAGATGCTAGAAGTTGCAATACTTGCAGAGGAGTAAAGCTTTTAGAGTACGCCATGAAGATCGTTGAAAGAGTGCTTGAGAGAAGGATTCGAGAATCAGTAAATATTGATTCAACGCAGTTTGGTTTTATGCCTGGAAGTGGAACGACAGACGCATCGTTTGTAATACGAAGAATGCAAGAGAAATATAGGGAGAAGAAGAAAAAATTGTACATGTGTTTTGTGGATATAGAGAAGGCATTTGATAGAGTTCCGAAAAAGGTGATGCAGTGGGCAATGAAAAAGAAAAGTTTACCAGAAGTAATTGTAATAGCAGTGATGAGCCTCTATCACGGGACAAAAACGAAAGTTTGAGTGGGATCGGAGTCATCTAAAGCATTCTCGGTACAAGTTGGTGTACATCAAGGATGTGTGTTGTCGCCACTGCTTTTTGCAATTGCAATGGATGTAATCTCATAAAATGCAAGTGAAGGATTGATGAATGAAATTTTGTATGCCGATGACTTGGTTTTAATGACTGAAAGTATGGAGAATTTGAAAGAGAAGTTTTTAAAATGGCAAGAGGCTTTTGAAAGCAAGGGGCTGAAAGTGAACCTCAAGAAAACCAAAGTAATGGTGAGCGGTTCGAAAGGTGAGGTACTCAAGAGCAAAGTTGATCCATGTGCCAAGTGCGGCAAGAGGGTGATGGCAAATTCGATGATGTGTACAAAGTGTGGTAAATGGATACACGGCAGATGTGCGAAAATGAAGGGGGTGACTTCAACTCTGGCAAAAGGTTTTGTTTGTGAACTATGTGTTGATACAAAGGAAGGAATTGTGGAGCGAGGTGAAAAATTATCATTTTTTGACCAGGTTGACTTTGTAAAGAGCGTTTGCTATTTGGGGGACAGGTTGAACGCCAGTGGTGAAAGTGAAGTAGCGATAACAGCAAGAACGAGAATTGGATGGATAAAATTTAGAGAATGTGGGGAGTTACTTTATGGAAGAAAATTTTGGTTAAAAATAAAAAGAAGGATTTATCAGAGCTGCGTAAGATCCGTAATGCTGTATGGGAGCGAGACGTGGTGTCTAAGGGAGAATGAGATGGCAATTTTGAGAAGAACTGAAAAAGTCATGATGAGAGCAATGTGTGGAGTTAAAATGATTGAGAAAAGAAGGAGCCAAGAAGGTACGAGTTTGCTAGGTTTGAAGGATACTTTGGATGAACTAGCCAGGGTGAGTGGAGTGCGATGGTATGAGCATGTTTTGAGAAGGAATAATAGTAATGTTTTGAGAAGAGCGTTGGATTTTAAAGTGGCAGAAAGAAGAGTGCGTGGGCGATCAAATATGACGTGGAAGAGACATGTGGAGGAGCATACCAATCAGATTGGACTGAAAAGGGAGGATGCCATTGACAGAGTGAAGTGGCGTAATGGTGTTTACAAACTGTCGAGAAGCACGAGGTGAATCCGACCACCTGCGTCAACAGAGACAAGACCGGATTTAAAAAAGTGAATCTCTCTGTGTAATAACCTCTCGTGATACAATCTAAGAAATCTCACTAACTCGTTTCAATTCTATATTCGAGACCTATTTTTCTTCAGCAGTCTGTAGCTTCCTCACCATGGTTGTGCGATCTCCAATCCGCTAGCTTTGGTTTTCAATCTAATACAAGTACTTGTGAAAATTCAGAAACATCAGTATCATTTGATTCAGCGTTACTTTGCTCTTCAAAATCTATTTTGCAGCAGAATCAAGTTACGTTAAAAGAACTTGGAATGGTTTGTCAGCGATATGAACTGTCTGATAGAGCTGGTGCAGCTATAGCTTCGGCTACATCAAAAGCTTTTGGAATTGTTACTGAAGAGCATAAAAGATATGTGGTGGATAGAAGCAAGTTGCGAAGAGAAAGGCGAAATACAAAGAAGAAATTAGATACAAGAAGCAAGAATTATTTGAATTAGTGGATTCCATTTTTGTAGATAGTAGGAAAGATGCAACAATGACAATTGTTAAAGTAAGTGGAAATTATCATTGCCAAACAGTCATTGAAGAACATTATGTAATTGTAGAAGAACCTAATAGTTTTTACATGTATAGTAATGCAAGAGGCTAGCGATGCACTTGGCAAAACTGCAGACAGTGACACTATTTCGACCTATGAGGTCTCTTTAGTGCAGTTGGTGACCGACAAGAAGCTAGAGGCTTTTAATAAAGCATAGCTTAGACCGCAACACTTGCGGGATCTATACTAGATCCACTTGGTGGAAGGTAATTAAATAAATGTCCTGTAATTCCACCAAACCAAGTGCTCTAAAGAGACCTGATAGGTCGAAACAGTGTTACTGTCTGCAGTTTTGCTAATGGTTTTTATCTCTCACATGTAATGCCTGAAGATGGGACTGGATATAAAATAGCAACATCAGTTTATACTGCAATCAAAGATACAGCTCTGGAACAAAAATTGAAGATTGTTGGATCTGATCGAACCGCTGTTATGACTGGCAAAAGCAAAGAATTTATTGGATTATTAGAAACTTTAATAAAAAGACCATTGCAATGGGTTATATGCTTGCTCCGTTTAAATGAGCTTCCTCTCAGACATGTTTTTCAAAACTTAGATGGCGTAACTTCTGAACCAGACTCTTTTTCAGGACTTATTGGTAGGCAGTTGAATGGTGCTGTTTCTGAGTTGAAAGTAGTAAAGTTCAAATCTATCCCAAATCCAAAATTTCCTGTTATTCCAAACTCTTTGATGGATGATTTAAGCAGTGATCAATATCATGCTTACAGGATTCGCTCTGCCGTCATGTTGGGATCAGTTGATGCTAATCTTGAGTTTCTCGAAGTAGGAGGGTTAAACCATTCACGCTGGTTAACACTTGGATGTCGTATTCTTCGATTTTATGTTGCCCATGAAAAGCCGACATCTTATTTCTGATTAAAGTTTACTTTCCTGGTCGGTTTCAAATCAAATTCAATAACAAGATTACTGATGGACCAAAGAACTATCTCAATATCCTTACACAAGTAATGGGATTTCCAAACAAAATTATTCAGGATATTGCTGTAGCGGTTTTGCAACGAAGTGCTTATTTTGCTCACCATGAAAATATACTACTTGCGATACTAGCTGATAATGGTCACAATGTCCGTCTTCTTACAGTCAACAAAATACTTAGCATCAGAGTATCTAAGAAAAATTTGGATAATGTTGGTCGTGATGAAGAAGTAGATGCAAAAAAATTCATAACACCCAAAATCAATACTAATACAAAAACTTTTTTTTCTTGTCAAGATTGAGTTTAAAAGACATGTATGAACCACCTGCATTAAAACACTAGCTGAATAAAGAAATTGAGACTTTTCAACAGCATAAATTCAACCTGAAACATCCTTGCCACAATCAACTTGTTGAAAGGCATATAAAACTGGTTTCTGAAGCTTCAGCAGCTGTTGCCAAATTCAAAAATTGAGATGGACTTATCAGACAGAAAATACGATCAAGAAAACTAATGAAAACTTTTAACACCAAAAAGCAATTTGATGCCTAAAAAACTCGAAAATTAGTAAATTTGGCAACATTTTGTTATTCTACATAGTGTGTGACTATTGTTGAGTATATAGTGTTGGTAGTAGTTTTGCCAATTTTTCTTTCTTCAAAGACTGCTAGATTAAAATGCTAAGTGAAAATTTCTTTATTTGTGCAAGTAGCTAAGAAATGACAACAGTTAAAACATAAATTTCACAACAATTTCTTAATCATAAACAATTTTTTCAACGATTTTCATCAAAACATTATTTTTGCCAATTTGTGGCTTGTGTGATGTAGTTAGAAGAAAAAGTTGTGTTGGAGCAGATATATACTTGGGTCTTCTGAGCATTTTAAGCCCAAAACCAACTTTCTAGCTTAACTAATTTTTAAGTTATGAGATTTTAATAAATTTGGGGAAGTGCAAAAATTTTTGGGGGTGTTTAGCCATCTGGGTGTAAGTAGCAGAACCCAAAAACAACTTTGGAAGGTGTTTTTAGACTTAACCACATACTTTAATAAACCTGGTTTTTTGATTTGAAAAAAAAATTTTTCACTTTACCATATTGAGAAAGTTTGAAGGGAAATCAAAATTAACAACGTCACTGTATTAAATCGCCCCACATGGAAGATACTATTGGCATTTTGCTTTATAATAGCTTTGTAGAGATACCGGAGTCAAACCAAACATTTGGGGAAAAGCAAGGACTTTTTTCACTCCTCAGAGCACGTCAAGCAAGGAGAAAAGAACATACTACATAATGCGTAGCCAGGGAGAACTTGAGAAAGTTTATATCTAAAAAAGAACAGCGTCAGTGTGAAGTCGCACCACACGAAAGACATTTTTGCTATTTTGCTTTAGAATAGCCTAATATCAGAAATGTGTTTCCTACTTCCAAACACGGAAAACGCATGGCTCCCTTGGGTTCGTGTAAGCAATGGGCAGAGCTCATAGACCTAAGGCTTAGCCAGGATCTTGAAATGAGACATTCTATCAGGAAAAGAGCACAAAAATGGTGAAAATCTTATGTGCAGAAAACACATAAACTTTTGCTAACTGGTCACACAAGAGCCTGACAGGTGAATCCGGCTTGGCCGGCTGAACCCCTACTCTCAATCTCAACGTTACTGACGAGGAATCTGTGGGTGACGCCGTCGTATCCATACTATAAAGCAATGATGTTTTTCTTTTGCTGATACGCTGCATGTTAAGGTATTTTATAAAACCATAACCACAACAATTTGTAAAACTAAACTTGGAGAGAACATTTGTTAGAAAATAACTCTGCCTGATGTTCCTCTACTGAAATATGGTGAATAATTTTGGGGAAGCCATTGCCGCTTTTGTCGCTATACCGGAAACAAGACAAGTAGTGCCGCCAAAAGAACTTAACACCACAAATATAAATAGGAAAGGGGCAGCACCACATCGCAAAATAGGCTTACCATTAAATAGTTTATTTCTGTAATTGTAAATGCAACCACCATTTTGCCGCTACAATTAGTTTTGATTGTGTTTCAGTCCCTTCACCTTCACAAGTATCAGTGTTAACGATAATTTGTGGCAAGATTCTTTGTAAGCATTGCCAGTCATGGTTAAGACAATATGTTGATCACAATTTCGTGTACAAGAATTGTGAAAGTGCATAAACTGCTCACACAAGACTCCGATGGGTGAAGCCGGCGCAGGCGGTTGAACTGAAATACTAAACCCCGACATTGCTGATGGAGGGCCCCTGCCGGGCGACGCCGGCAAAGCCGGTTTAGAGTATAAAGCAAAGATTTTTTTGCTGGTGTGCTACCTCTTAAATTATGTATATCTAGATTACAAAGAATTGTAATAAAGTCCCAAGTTTAAGAAAAAAATCAAAATAAAACCATAAATAAAACAATTTCTAAAACTGAATTTCGAGAAAGTATTTTGTTTGAAAACAACCCGGCCTGATGGGCTCCTTCTAGAATGTGGTAAAGGACATTGAGCAAAGACATAGGCGATTTTATCGCTATGCCAGAAACAAGGCGAATAGCGCAGTCAAAGAACTTAATACCACAAATATAAATACAAAATGGCCTGCAATAAATCGAAAAATAGGCTTACTACTAAATAGTTTATTTCTGTAATTGTGAAAACCACCACCACTTCGCCACCACCATCATTTTTAACTATGTTTCCATCTCCCCCGGTTACACTTTTTAAAAGTATTAAAGATAGTGTATGACAACATTCTTATTTTGCGAGTATCACCAGTTTTAATGAAGAGAATAAGATAATTACTATTTCGTGTACAGGTGTTATGGAAATACATAAAAAACAAAAATTTTTTGTTTCTTTTCACACACGACCCCGATTGGGTGAAGTCGGCTTGACCGGCTAAACCGAAATACTTAACCGTGACGTAACTCATGAGGGCCCTGCGGGCGACGCCGGCAGGGCCGGCTAGTATGATATGAGGCATAACTTGTGAGGCCATTTTATTTTCACAGCGCATTTATGGAGAGCTTTTTTGCTGAAAACTTTTAGTGGGAACCTGAAACTCTTGTTGTATTCAACCGGTCACTATACCTACTAGATATCAGAACATTTTTATTTTTGCAATTTTATATTCAAATCTCAGACAGCACATCGATATTATTTTTTGATTTTCGTTCCACTATGGGTTACTTCAATAGATTTTTCAAAAGTCCCATCAACATACTATATAAAGCGCAATTCTGGTTTTTTGTGTTTTTGTCTGTGTCCTTTAATTCCTCCAAAACTATTGGGTGTACAACCATGCAAATCGACAAAATTGATTTCCACTTTGAAGTAAGTGTCAAAAGGGGGTTTCTGACGTTATCATGACGTCAGAATCAAAGTTAATTTTTCATTGACATTCCTTGATGCAAGAAAACATTTTTACCTAAGCAAAAATTACTACCTGACTTACCAACTTCAAGAAATTTTCCCCCATTAAGAAGTTAGATGACGCCATAATCAAGGGTTAATTGCAAAATTTGTTTTCTTCAAGTAATACAAAAGGCCAGCTATGTACTTTGAGCAAACTCAGACATTGACACTGGTTTGATCTATCAGGTCTCTTCAGTACAGTTAGGCTTTATTTAAAGCCTCTAGCTACTTGTCGGTCACCAACTGCACTGGAGAGACCAGATAGATTGAAACTGTGTCACTTCATTTTCTCCAAAAGTACTGGCGGTAGAAGCGATTGAATGCATTTTCGGCAGATGTGAACAAGCCACTTATCATAAAATCCAACAATCTTTATCGACGACGCAACAAGCAATCAAGCATTTAAGCGTGTTTTATCCGATTTTTCTTGAACGCTCAAAAAAGCTTTGATTCATCATGCCTGTCTGGTATCACTTCAGGAAAAAACAGCAGTAGCCAGGCAGCTCTTCTTATTATCCAATGTCATTTTTAAACCAAGGGTAAATAGTAAAACCAATTACTGATTTGCTGCCTGTTTAAGTAGAACAATCTACAGGGTGGGCCATAAGTTGCGTACCAAACCATTTAAAACAATTCTGATACAATAAACGTTATTTTATTAAAACCTAGCTTAACTAATGAACTGTGTAACAAGTTGTACACGCTGGTACAATCACAAATGCGCAATCGTTTCTCTGGACTGTTAACTTTTTTCAATGATGCGTATTCGGGTTTCGTCAGACATTCTTGGAGGGCCACTTCGTGGTTTGCCTAGAACACTACCAGTCTCACGAAATTTCAATACCAAACGTCTACTGTCATGTGAGAGATGGGCTCACGATCAGGATAAATTCGGTTAAATTTCTCAGCAACAGATCGATTAGTGGCGCCATCAGCACCAGACATGAACACTAGTTCAACTTGTTCGTCAATTTTAGAGGGCATATCTATAAACTAAAACAAAAATTTTTTAAAGGTAAATCATTACTAAAAACTTTGATCGCAATTAAATTTGAAAGTTGTAGTAACTGATGCATACAAACAATGTTTCATTACTCTATGGAAGAACATGTATTTTATACCCAAGGAAAAGAAAAGATATTTTGCCTCGCTGTTTTTACATTGTTTCCTATCACACTTTTACGTGATTCTTTGGTGCGCGACTTATGGCCCACCCTTTATTTTGGCACAAACATATCGGTTTAAATCTGCAAGAACAAAAATCGAAACAAATGTAATGTGGGTGGACTCCACGTTAGAATATCTTTGTACTACACTCATGTCACGCAACTGAGTACTCATAACCCCTAAGATATTTATGTTACGTGTAGCAAAGTGAAAAAGTGTCAAATTTTAATGTCAAATGTTGTTGGAATCAAAAAACTATTCTCGTCTTTAGCACAGAAAGCTAGTCGGCGAATTAGCTACTTAAACCAAAACCTAACTTATTGTAGCATCGCGAGCGTAGAGGCTGGACTCTGGCCTCAAGCCCACTTTGCCAACTGCAAAATTGTTCCAAATACAGTTTATTTACAAAATTGTTGCAAAATCAAAAACTTAGAGAACTTGCTTTTCAGCAATACGTAACTCTAATCATTTAGGGGTAAGAATTAGTTTGTAATGGCCAATCAAAAATTGGTTGCTATGCGTCGTCTTCCATTTTTATTGACAAATTATCCTACTACATCTAAGAAGCTTGCAATTTCAGAAAAAAGTAGCCCACACCATGAAAAAACTGATGATCCATATACAAAAAGAGAGAGGTAAAAGTAGTCTTGTTATATCTTTTGCAACAACATATTAGTGTTTACCTAGATATCATCTAAATACTTTATTTCAGGTTAGTTTACTCTTTGAATGGCTGCGTTTATGCCACAAACAAGCAACTTACCCAAAGCCAGAGACTTTAAGTCGAACAAATAGGTATGCAATTACGAAAAAACTGTAAATATTGGTCCTGATACTTAATCAATTATTCCTAAACATATCAATCACTTTGGCGTCCTCCTCCCTCTACCCCACAACTTTTAAACTATGCTTTCGTGCGCTTTATTAAATGAACGAATAATACTTTTTAAAATCGTTGGCTGTTTTGATTCTGAGCAAGCCTTGTTTCTAAAAACGCCTATCCTGGAAACTGGTCAAGCAAGACATAGCAGGGACTCCAGAAACTTAGGCAGAAATATATCGGCTATATGCAAATCCCTCTGGTGTTAACTTTATCGATTTGATTTAAAACGAGAATCGGCTATGTCAAAAAAGCATTAACTTTTTATTACTAATCTCACAAACATCAATTGGGTAAAGCCGGTGCATCCCGCTATACCGATATTTTTAACCTCAACATTGATGATGGGGGAGGGGCCTGCGGGCGACGACGGCAGAGCCGGATAGTTCCAAAATAATGTCACCAGTAGTACTTCTATTTCATGTTTAGCTTGTTTATTCTTTATGGACAACTACAAGTTTTGTATCATACAAACACATCTCTTACTTTAAGGATCATATTTTTTATTTTTTACGGAGAGCTATACAAGGAGGGAAACATGTCATAAATTAGGTATCCCTTAAAGTAGGGTCATTTCCAAAATGCGGCCTGGACCGATGCCGGTCCCAATAATGTCATCAACCCCAAACACCGTTATCTTCTTTAATACTAACACCCATCTTGCATTTTTTGAGCAGATAAGTTGATTTTCGCCATCACCAGTGATTCTCTAGAATAGGCTACGTGTCTCCACTGATGGTTTTAAATGTCGTCTTCTCCGAAATCCGTCAACCGAGTACGCTCATCAATTATTCGAAAGTGAAGTTTCTCTTGTAATGAATAGCATTACCGTTTCGGCTCTCTTTTTCATTTCGAGCAGCACCCTTTTTTTAAATTTTGTAGCTGATAGGAAGATTAAAAGTAACGTATTAGTTTTAATCGGTGTAACCAGTAATTAAAAGTAAAGGTGCTTTTTGAAGTTCCTAAAGTGTTGCTCCCTAAAAAACTAGTTTCTGGAGTAGACTGGCTTTCTTCCTTTTTTACTGATGCCACCGGCCACCCCTAATTGACATATTCTGTTTCACACGGAGAAGCACAAACTATAATTTAAGATATAATGAGTTCATATTAAAAACTGCTTGCATTGCATAACTCAATGGCGTAGAAGCGTCTAATACCTTTATGCTAGGATGTGCGGCATACCCGCTCATTGACTGCACTCGAGCATGCAAGCAAAGCAAGCTAAGAATTGCAAAACAATCACCGTAAGGCTGTTTAATCAAACATACTATGCAATAATAAATCATCAATTCTGACACACAACATGTTGTGACATATTTGATTGTAACATATTGATTGTAACTGCTCGTCTTCACCAAGTTTTCGTGTTCAAATGTAAACGTTTTTAATTATGACGTCATAAAGTTTGCCCATGCCCTGTGATGTCCTAAAATTGTGGTCAATGAGATGGATGAGCGGAACCGACAATCGCTATCAATCTCATTGGAGGCTGCGTTGACAGCAACTACACATACATAGGCAATTGTTAGCGACGTAGTCGAATGGATTGGATCGAACTTCATCGTTACAGTGATTTTGATTGCGAGTCTACGATGGCTTTGTTGTGATGCATTTGAAAAAAAACACTTTTCGTTAATTTGGTTTGCTATGTTTCACTGCTTGTGATAGAAATGCGCTATATCAGCAGTAGCTTACTGGTAACGCTTACCAGCGTAGCGATGCAGTTGCTAGGGCTGGATTCAATTTTTTTGTCGAGTCATACCAAAGTTTTTAAATATGGTATTCATAGATCTCCTGCTTGGTGCTCACCGATAGAAGTAATGTCAAGAGTGATATATGAATGAAACTGAGTTAATTCATTCATGACTAAAAACAATGCATTGATTTTCTATAGCCTGAGCATGTAGCCATTGTCGGCGCCAAAACAACAACAAGTGGTTACTTCCAATAGAACGGATCTAAATTCAACGATGCACTGGCATAACTAGTAAAAGGTTTTCCGTCGTCGGAGATTAGAAAATTAATGACACAAAAGTGTAGTTGCTTCGGGTGAGAACGGAGAATACATAGCTTTACGCGAATATCACAAACCATTTTGATTCTCAAAAAATTGCCAATATTTTTTGAACGGGATACTTGAAAATGTTACGCCGCAATTAGCACAAAAACTTCACTATATTTTGCTTTTGTCACCAGGCATCCTTTAACTTCTCAATATAGCTCTTCTGGTGTAATCGAAAGTTTAAATGATCTTTATTTAGATTTAAAATCCACATAAAATTCACAAAAACTCAACGTTTCGAAAAACTAAAATCAGTTTTTTTTTCGTCAGGAGTGACTAAAGTTTAAACACAGACAACGGTTACATAGTAATCAACAGGACGATACGGAGAAAAAATAAAAATTATGGCAATAAACAAGTGCAGCAGCGACAACTGGCGGTCAAAAATTTATAAATTTGTACAATCCGGGATAAAAGCTGTTAATTTTATCGTTAAAAGAAAAATCAGTTTTGTGTATGTAAAATGATTCTAAAAAACGTCTTTTCTTATAGTCACTTTCAGTAGCTAAAATTTCAGAGCTTTCCCAATCAATCCGGTGTTCATTTAAGCAAACGTGTTTCACTAGAGCAGATTTCTTTTTTAATTCCTCATTTGTTAGTTTGGCAATTATATCAGGTTTGACGTCCCTTTGATGTTCTTTGCGTCGTGTTTTAAATGATCTACCAGTCTCACCAATATATACACCTGTACAATCTAAACATGGAATTTTATATACAACACCGCGTTGATCAAATTTGTTGATTTTATCTTTTAAACTTGGCAGCATGTTTCCCACGGTGCGTAATGGTTTTGTTGCCACTTTGATTTGATGGTTTTTCAAAAGACGTTTCAATCTTTCAGTTATTCCTGGTATAAATGGCAAAATAACCAATCCAATATGTCTTTCTTCTTCTTGTAATTTAACTTGAGCTTGAGTCTTTCTTTTTTTTAGTGCTTTTTGTATGAACCAATTAGGATAATCATTTTCAGCGAGCATATGAGACAGAAAACTTTTTTCTTTTTTCCAGTCTGTTGATTTGGTCGTGAGCGATTGAGCTCGATTGTATAAATTTATCACAACACCTTGTTTTTGTTCATTGGAGTGAGCTGAATGGTAATTTAAATATCGATTGGTGTGGGTTGGTTTTCGGTGTACTTTAGTGGCCAATTTTCCATTCTGCGTTCGCATGACTAGGACATCTAAAAATGCTAAATTGTCATCTTGCTCTAGTTCCATTGTAAAATTTATGTTCGGGTCCACGCTATTCAAATGATCAAAAAATCTATTCACTTCATTAGTATGCATGATCACAAATGTGTCATCGACAAATCGCTTCCATAATTTAGGAGATTGCTTTCTGTTCAACATATTCCATTACCAGGTTTGCAATTACCACAGAAATGGGGGACCCCATAGGTACGCCAAATATCTGTTGATAATATTTTCCTTCGAATGTGAAATAAGTGTTACTCAAGCAAAAATTTAAAGTGATTTCAATATCATCCATTGTCAAATCGGTACAACTACATAATGTATCATCTTCATTTAACAAATCAAAGGTAACTTTTTTTGCCAATTCTACTGGAATATTAGTAAAGAGTGAAACGACATCAAAAGACACCATACATTCATTCTTTTTTAATACAATGGAATTTAAAAATTAAACAAACTCGTATGAATTCTTTACTGTAAATTCAGTATTGCCAACTAATGGAGATAACAATTTGCATAAAAATTTGGACAAATTGTACAATGGAGAATTTATAAAGGACACAATGGGCCGCATGGGAATATCTTTTTTATGAATTTTGGGTAAACCGTACAACAGGGGTGCTGTGGCATCCGTGCTTCGTAATTGATAGTATTGCATTTGTGAAATGCGTTGTGACTTACACGTTTGCTTAAATGAACACCGGATTGATCGGGAAAGCTCTGAAATTTTAGCTACTGAAAGTGACTATAAGAAAAGACGTTTTTTAGAATCATTTTACATACACAAAACTGATTTTTCTTTTAACGATAAAATTAACAGCTTTTATCCCGGATTGTACAAATTTATAAATTTTTGACCGCCAGTTGTCGCTGCTGCACTTGTTTATTGCCATAATTTTTATTTTTTCTCCGTATCGTCCTGTTGATTACTATGTAACCGTTGTCTGTGTTTAAACTTTAGTCACTCCTGACGAAGAAAAAACTGATTTTAGTTTTTCGAAACGTTGAGTTTTTGTGAATTTTATGTGGATTTTAAATCTAAATAAAGATCATTTAAACTTTCGATTACACCAGAAGAGCTATATTGAGAAGTTAAAACTTCACTACATTAGTTTTACAGATCAATCTACCGCTTGAATATATAGCTTTCTTCAAGCATGAATTTTTCATATCCAGTTCTCTTTAAAACTCGGCTTGACCTTCAGATTCGTTTTTCGAAACATGTTTCAACAATGTTAATTAGTCTAGTAATCTCAAATAAATGAGTTTCACACACGCAACAACAAAAATATCAAAAAGTTACCATGACATACGTGAATGGACACATCCATCAATAACTTAAACTCGAATGAAATTCGCAAACTCGTAAAATATGTATGTTTTATGCAGTCTGTGGTAGACTTGGAGTCTACTGTGTGGCAATCATTTGTTTCAGTTACACAAAACTCCCTTAGATACCGAAAAGCTGAAAATTACTGTAGAGTTGGCAAAAGATATGCTTTCCGAGTTCAAAGACGTAGCTGTGAAGATGAACATCATGGTTTACTATCTCTTTAGTCACTTAGATTGTTTTCTTGCAAACCTTGTTCATCTAAGTCAAGAGAACGGAAAAGGATTTCACCAGGACCTTAAGGCCATAGATGATAGGTACCAAGGCAATTGGGTCGCCGACATGATGGCCGACTATTGTTAGAGTTTCCGACGTAATTGCTTGGCCCCATCACATACCACAAAGTCTGATGAAAGAAAATATGTAAACATCAACTAATCTTGTGTTTTGTGATTGATTAATGTGCTTTGACGGTTTACAAAATGGACTTGATTGTTACTAAAAATAATATTTGTGTTTTGACGTCACATGTTTTTGCATTGCAAAATTTTAGAAAATGTTACAAAATATTAGAAAATATTTTAGTAGTAAGCAACATGTTTTTGCATTGCAAAAACATGCTGCTTACTGCTAATATTTTCTGAGTTTTTACCTAATTTTTTTCGAAATATGATTTCCATATAGTAGGCTTTCTACATCAGGGGTTCTTAACTGGGGGTAAATTTCACCTACCGAGGGGTTAAATTTACTGAATCGTAAATTAAAGCAAACTATATTTTTTAGTATTAAAAAAGTGATGATGTTGCACTGGATTATGATGCAAATATATAGTTTAAGTAAGTTCTCGTCTTTTTATTTTATCTCTACGCAAGTGTACTACCATACTGTGCTACATTTTTACTGTTCACAACCTAATTTGGACTTTGACCACAAAGGAGGTTACAACTTTGCTAAGATTGAAACTTCCTTTATTTCGCAATAAATTGCATTATTTTCACAATGGGTAGACCGTGGTGTAGCTCCATTTGTCTCCTACTTCTTCATAGCATATTAGACAGAAGACAAAGAACAGACAGCACTGTAGAGGTCTTTTGCAAATAAATTATTTTGCAGTCACTAAATACAGGTTTTAAGTTAAACAATCTGCAGTTATTACGTCCAAGAAGCGAACATATTTAGAATCATATGTTGACTTTGGGTTTGACTTCATTGCGACAGATCATGTTCAAAAACCTCAGTGTATCTTTTGCTCCAAAGTGCTTGGTAATGGTTCCATGAAGCCGTCAATTTTAAAAGCTCATTTTACTTCATGCCATTCTACACATGTACATGACGACCATAAGTCTTTGCTGGCCAAACGTGCTCGATTTCGTGCTGCAGGAACACTACCTAAATTAGGATTCTGTTCCGCAGACAAAGCAAGATTGGAAGCATCATATCGTGTTGCTTACAGAATAGCAAAAGAAAAGAAGCCACATACGATTGGTGAACGACTTATCAAACCGTGCGCAATGGAGATGGTTGAACTTGTTTGTGGAATAGAACAAAAAAGAAAACTTGAGAAAATTGCTTTGTCAAACGATACAATACGATGTCGAATAAGTGACATGTCGCAGGATATTTTAAATCAGGTAGCAGAAGAAATTCGAGCTAGTAAAGCAAGAATTAGTCTTCAGCTAGATGAGTCAACTGACGTGTCGAACTGTGCATATTTGTTGGTTTGCTGTCGATATGAGCATGCTGGCGAGTTGAAAGAGGAACTCTTGATGTGCGAAAGTTTGGAGACGACAAGCAAAGGGGTTGATGTTCTGGAAAAAATGGATAACTTTTTTCAACAAAATAATATATCTTGGAATCATATGGGTTGTCTTTGCACAGACGGTGTCCCTTCTAGGCTCGGTGCCAAGTCAGGCTTTACAACTCTGGTGAAAAAACGCGCACCGCAAATTATATCTACTCATTGTGCCCTTCATAGACATGCACTGGCAAGTAAAACCCTTCCAGAATACTTGAAAGCAGTATTGAAGCATGTGATTGAATGAGTGAATTTTATCAGGGCACGTGCTCTTAATCATCGTCTTTTCAAAGTGCTTTGTGATCAGATGGGATCAGAACACACTGTTCTCCTTTACCACACAGAAGTTTGGTGGCTCTCTAGAGGTCTCGTTTTGTCTCGAGTTTTCGAACTGTGTGGTGAAATCGAGACTTTTTTTCGAGAACGCAAATCCCCATTGAGTAAGCATTTTGACGACAACAAATTTATTGGTGCATTGGCTTACTTGGCAGACATTTTTTCAAGTTTGAACCAGCTCAATGTGCAGATGCAAGGAAAACATGTTACCCTTATAGATGCACGTGATAAAATTCAAGGCTTTCAGATAAAATTAAATCTGTGGAGTAGAAGAGTTCAAAAAGGAATTTACGCAAATTTTCCGACATTTGATGATTGGAAAGTCAATAGAAGTAGCAAGGAGATTTTTGACCTCGAAGTCGAGATATGCCAGCACCTTGCCACCTTAAAAAATAACTTTGACGGTTACTTTGAAGATACAATTACCAACAGCACTGCTCCTTGGATAACTCATCCCTTCGAAGCCAAGTTAGAAAGTATTGCCGACGATGATCTTTGCAAAGATGAGTTGATTGATCTTCAATGTTCAACGACGCATCATGCCAAGTTTATGTTATGCAATGGTGACTTTTCCAAGTTTTGGTGTGGATTAGTCGAAGAATTTCCTATGCTGACTAAGCGTACATTTGAAGTTATTATACCTTTTGCAACGACTTATCTGTGTGAAGCAGGATTCTCTTCACTGTTGACTATTAAAACAAAACTTCGATCTCGCTTAGTTCCCAAAGACGACATGCGAGTAGCTCTTTCAACGACTGCTCCGAGAATCTCAGAAATTATTCGTGGAAAACAAGCACAAAAGCCCCACTGATTAACTGTTGAAACTGTGTGTCTTAACTGTTAAAATAAACGAAAATTCTTTAACATTCTTGTGTGTTTTATCATAGCTATCTAGGACATTTAAGCATGGCTATATTTCTTAATATTTTCACAAGACCCCGTCAAAAACAATCGCATCTTCGTTTACTAAAAACACTTTTTTTGATATTTGCTGTGGTAAACAAGACAAAAAAGGATGCTTTACATTTATCACAAGGGGCCACCAAGAGGATGGGGTAAATTTTACTTTTTTCATTCGGCAAAGAGTAAACGAGACAAAAAAGGTTAAGAACCTCTGCTCTACATTAAAGATTACCGTTTTTCATGATATCGCATAAAAAATGAAAGAATGCACAAACACCCTTCGCAGCAATTAATTGCAAAATTGTGTTGTTATTGTCTGTGCTAATGGACATAAAAAAATTGCTTTGATACATCAAAAAGAATGCTCATGGAGCGATATTCGACAGATGAGGACAGCTGAAAATTGCTATTGCGATCTGGTGGAATTAGGAGCCTGCCACATCTTGAACCTAGAAAACAAAAGTTGTAACAATCCATTTAATGGTTCTGCAATCTGCTACCTTTTCCACTTTTGCAACTAGCGATATAAACTTTGCTTTGTATTCTTGTTCGTCATGTTTTATCTACTAAATTAAAACCATATCGTTAAGTGTTGAGATAGTCTACATTTTATCAGGTTTCATGTCTCTAAGAATGTGGTCAACAACTTTAAGAAAAACCGTCTTGGTCATCTGAAAATCTTTTGGCCATAGAAACTCGTCTGCATATTTCAAACTATGTCTCCACCAAGTTTCATTCCAGTGAATTAAGATATGAAATTTTTCATCAGTTTTTGTAATAGTCGTGTCCAGTCAATTGTCAGCGAAAAGATGGCAGAAGTTGGCACATTTTTACAGAAAAAGCGTTTAAACGATTTTCTTTTATATATTCCCTTTTCTTTTCACCAATAATAGTTGCGCGCGTAGACGTAGCTAGCGGGAGATGGACAAAGAGCCCATTTCCCAAGTTTTTTGCTCCCGATCAAAGTAAGTTTGTATTTTCAAGTATAACAGAAACAAAACATCAATCTACGCGAAAACGGTGTTATTAATTTCAGTGGAAAGGCTAAAAGACATCAAATTTTCGCCAAAAATATATTTTGGGCTCTCCCCAAATTTTGCATCTATCTACGCTAATAGTTGTGCATCTGCTCTTAATAGCTTTTTTTGATAACAATGTGGACTAATTAATGTTTTCCTGTTTTGACAACCAAAATTGAGAACAAAATTATGGATTGCGTAGTTGTCAGGGCAACTAATTGGCTCTGATGCAATTAAAAGTTTATTTTGCGGTCGGCATAGAGGTCGAGCGGATTTAAGCGCTAATTATGGCAACAATGATTTAGAATTCAACATTGCAATGCGTAACTGAAAGTACCGACCTGCTGGCAGAAGCGACTAGATAAAGGTTTTCCTGTGATCAAAGAAGTGACGCTTTAAAAAAATTAAACAAACAGGGAAAAGCCACTTGAAGACATGCCACATGTAATAACACGAGCTTGCATAACGTTACAATAGGTTTCGATTTTCTACGAAGCATCCAATATCTGCGTCTTTGGTTCCTTTTCAGCTACAATACCGTAAGTTTTTTTCCGTCATCATTTCAGTGGCTCGGCGCCAAGTACAGACTGGTGCTTTTCAACAGCTCGCACTTGCACGGTGTGATAAGCACAAACTAAGGTAGTTTTTGTATTCATGTGATCCATGTAGGCCTACAAGTTTACTGCTCAAAAACTATAAGCAAATTTGAGTAAAGACATTCACCAGAAACCTACCTGTGTTCAAACAAAAAGTGTTACGACCATGGGTTGAGCTTTCCTATTTCTGATCCCAAGAAAACCTTAAAGCGTACGCCCAAATTGATTGTCTAAACCAGTTTCGATATTGTAGGTTGATACTTGTTAGGCTTCGCCATATCGATAATGCACAGTTGTAAGTAAAACGCTTTCTTTTAAGATAAATTTAAGGCCATGACCGTACTCGTATTTTCCAACTGCGCAGCAAATGCAAGCACTTGTGAAAAATCGCTTTGCCATCTAGTAATACCGAAACAACCGCGATGCCAACTAAGCTGTATTTCTTTTGCAAGTGGGCCGAAGGTAGAAATGGTGCAAGTAATTACGGTTATCTAGAATAATCTTAAAGTTTTAATATCTTTTGCATTATGCAAGCTTGCCAAACCTAATATCAAGGCTTATCCATAAACTTGAATTACAAAACAAAAATATAAAATTTACACCAAAACATCAATTAAGATTTGCCATAATATCTGAACATGTAGATTGAAGAAGTGATTTCAACGTGTAACTTGACGTAACTTGCCTTAAGAAATCGTCGCCTTGACTACCTAGGCTTAAGTTTTCTGATCATTTGTTTGCAGTTCAGTCTATGCAAAGCAAGGTATCTTTGATTTGTCAAGCTGCATCAGATTTGTTTTTGTCTATAATTTGTTTAGCATAGTTTGTTAGTAATTTACTTTTGTTTAGACCACGAGTAATTTTAAGAACGCTTAAGCTTATAATAAAGTAATGTTTAAATTAGTTCATGAGTTAAAGCCAAATATCGATACAAAAACTATTCATTTCTATCATCTTTAAAAAGTTGTAAATATTTAATTTTGTTCATTATTTTTGTTACTTGCTTTTGTCAGTTGCCATAATTACCATACGGACGCAAAATGTAGTCTTTTATCCAGACCCGCACTAAAAAAGCTTGGTTCTTTTTAGACATGCGGATAGGTTATTTATAGTTCTAGGAGATTAAGATGGAAAGAGCTGCGCGCTGCGGTGAGGATTGAAAACCGCTTATTATCATAGTTTAATGCGCATCAATCATTATCTAAAAGATGCTGACCAATGGCAGAGTCACAATCCGGTTTGGTGTCGGTTCGTTTGCACGATCTGTATGGTTGAGATCGACGTGGACGGGTCAATTGCTGTCTTAACCACTGCGGAACATGTTGTTTGATGCGATCCTGTAGTGGTTGAGATGTTCGCCCTACGTACCGACTATCACAGTGGCACTTGCCATTCAGAAAAGTTTTGTGATATATGAATGCAAGTGATAATCGGTACGTAGGGCGAATCTCAACCACTACAGGATCGCAAAAAACAGCATATTCCGCAATGGTCAAGACAGCAATTGACCCGTCCACGTCGATCTCAACCATACAGATCGTGCAAACGAACCGACACCAAACCGGATTGTGACTCTACCATTGGTCAGCATCTTTTAGATAATGATTGATGCGCATTAAACTATGATAATAAGCGGTTTTCAATCCTCACCGCAGCGCGCAGCTCTTTCCATCTTAATCTCCTAGAGCAGGGATTCTTAACCTTTTTTACTTCATTACCCACTTCCACTACTTAGTAAATCTATATTCCCCACTACCCCACATACTTTTAAAACTGACTGAAAAATCAAAATGAATTCTGATGACCTGTTGTGATATATCCAAAAGCACAACAGTATGTAACAAAAAGAGCAATTTATTGAGAAGAAGAATATTTAATTTGGTTCAAATTCGTCAATGTGATTTTTGTTGTTGCTTTTCAGCGACGATCAACTTAATGTCAGGTTTTATTTTTGAGATTGCACAACGCAAATCTGATTCCAGATTTAACATTGTGTTTCGAGCTTTTGTTTTTATGGTGATAACATTCGAAAAAGCTGATTCACAAAGGTATGTTGATGAGAAAGCAGTCAGCAATGATAATGGTTTTGCAGCAACTTTTGGGTATGTATTCATCATAATTGCCCAAACTTTATCCAAGGTATTATCTTCAAATGAAGCTTTGACAGCTGAATCATGGATCAATTCCAAAAACTGTTCTTGTGTGTTTTCTTCATCTTCTTGAACACCTGCAACAGGGAATCGAAATAGATTTCTAGTTAATACCATTGTAGGAGTGTCAGCTTCAATGGATGGAAATTAACGATGAAATTCACAAGTAAGCTTGTCAAAATGTTTAACAACATCACTTTGATTTACGTAACAAATATTCATTCCAATCATTTTATGTAACCTTGGAAATGCCGCGACACTACGACCACTCTGTATTTTCCCTTTCCACAATTCCAGCTTTGCAATAAATGCAGCTATCTTGTCCCGTTGTACAATTATGTTTGAATCATTCCTTGTAACTTGCGATTCAGTTCATTCAAATGACCAAATATGTCTGCAAGATATGCCAATCTCTTCCCAAATATACTGTCAGTAATAATCGACTTCAATTCTCTTTTCTTTTGAATTTCAAGAAATTCAATAACTTCTTGCAGTAAAAGCACAAGGCGATTTAACATGTTGCCTTTGGAAAGCCAGCGAACAGAAGTGTGATATACCAAATTTTGATGTTGTGATTCCATATCCTGACACAGTTTTCGGAAGAGTCGAGTATTCAATGCACTCGCTTTTATGTAGCTTAAGATCTTGATTGCAGAATCCAATGTTTGCTTGAGTTCTTCGGGCATTGTTCTTGAGGCCAATGCCTCTCGATGTATCATACAGTGCGTAGCAATAGTATTTGGATTCTTCCTTTTCACAAATTCAACAAAACCAGACCGCGCACACAACATAGCAGGTGCCCCATCAGTACACACACCACCGAGTTTATCCCAATCCAATTTTGCAGTCTCAAAAAATTCTTCCACCAGTTTGAACACATCGCTGGCCTTTGTGGTAGTTTCCAGTGGCCGACAAAAAAGAAAGTCCTCCTCAATGGCTTGATTATGAACATACCGGACAAACAACATCAGTTGAGAGAGATTTGCAACATCAACCGACTCATCGAGCTGAATTGCAAATACAGGTGAAGCTTTGAGATTGGCGATGAGTTTAGATTTGATATTGCATGCCATATCATCAATGCGTGACTTAACAGTGTCATTGGACAAGGATACCAGCTTAATCTTGGAAACAGCATTTGAGTCAAGCAAAATATTAGCACACTCTACGAGACACGGCTTTATCAGTGTCTCGGCGATGTTATGTGGCTTTTTGGCTTTTGCCACTTGCAAAGAAACTGCATAAGATGCTGTCCGGATTGCCTTTGAAGTGGTTTGAAACTGACCGGTAGTATCCAATCTCATTTTCTTTACTTGGTTTGCTTTTAGTTCAAAGTAGCTCCGGTTCTTTTCGGCTAACTGTGGGTGGACTTTGACTTGATGTTGTTTCAGTTGATAGGGCTTCATGGAGGCATTTGAAAAAGTTTTAAGACATACAACACATTGTGGTAACTGCTCATTACCTTTATCCACAAATATGAATCCATAATTCAGGTCATCATCGTCATATTTTCGTTTAACTTTAGTCGTAATGCTAAACTAAATCTAGACTAGAGAATCTTTCTAGAAATCTAGAATTTACCAGATAACTGATAAAAGTTATTTACGATAACGTTGCTAGCTTATATCGAGTACAGTAGTACACAGAGATCAACAAACTTCAAACTAACACGATGTTAGGCTAGTTATAAAGCATTAGGCTAGTTACTAACCTAATGCAAGTATACTGTCTTACTGAGCGATTTAACAGTTTATGACCTATCGTGAACTGCATCTTATGATGAAAACAGTTGAGTTTTCGAAACGTCATGCTTATGGATTCCCTAACATCGTGTTGGCTCTCACATTCCTACTTAAAGTTTTTATTGCTTATGTTTTTTGTGTTCCGAAACTTAAAATTACCCACCTGAAATCCTCTAATTTCCCACTAGTGGGTAATTACCCACAGGTTAAGAACCTCTGTCCTAGAGGCTACTTATATCAAGACCCGACGCCCGGTGTTATGCAGACAGAAAGAGTTTGTTTACACTCTCAAACTCTTTCGATAATCGTGGCATTTGACCTCCTGCTGCGCTTTCTCGAACTTTCGCAATTGCGAAACCTTTCTTTGGCGCGCTTTGCAATACTGGCGCTATCATTGGCTTGTCTTGATTGCCTAACGTCCAAATGATTCACATAAAACACTTATTCACTCTAGATCTTCTCTTTTGACGCGATACCGCCACTGATGAGAGCGTCACGAAAAGCTTATGGCTCGAACAGCTTTTTTCAAAGCTATATTAAAAAATTCATTCATTAACGTTTCACAAAGTTTTGATAAAATCAATCTTTTTGGAATCATAACAAGCCGTGCCTCTAGTTGAGGTTGCTCGTATTTTCCCGGTCATGTCTTCAACTATAGACTGAATCCCATTTTCACTTAAAGACTCTGAAGTACTGATATAGATTAGATTGTTTACATTTTTGTGATATCATATTTCAGCTATCAATTATGATATTGTCAGAGGCATTAAGAGGCTGACTCGGGTCCAAAAAAGTTTGGAAGCTGTTGCTTTCCGCTTTTTGTGGCCTTATATTTATTTGCAGATAAACTTTTAAAAATCGATAGTTCTGCCCCTTAACCCTTGGATGCAAAACGTGGGTCAAATTTGACCCGGACCAAACAATATTTCAAATATTTTCGCGTGCGATCAGTTTCATCTTCCCATATTTCTTTAATTCCTCATCTAGCCTATTCTTCAGAAATTCTGACACTTGTTATAATTTTATCTTGTACCACCTCCACATGACGAGCATTTTTGAAACATCACCCCATTAATGCAAAACCTGGGTCATTTTTGACCCGTTCCTTTTTTGATGAATTTCAGTGTAAACAACCATTATGTAGAAAATGCAGTAGCCCCAAACGTTGACTGTAAGCCATCTTAGCCTACTATCACCACGTTTCAGGTCATTATAGCCTTTGATGTTGTAATAATACTCCAGTTGTCGCATCAATGGCTATATCATAGATACCGGTATTATATAGTGGTTAGTTTCGCTACTAGCTAGACCATGCAGAATAGGCAGTCTGCAGTTCTGCACTAATGCATTGTTGTACAACTCTTTCCCCGCCATGTCAAACTAGCTTAGTATAGCCAGAGATTTATAAAAAGCTTTTAGCAGTTTTAGGGATGAAAGAAGTAAGAACTGTGGAAATTACAGTACCAGACTAAACTTATAAAATTGCTGGTTTATTGGCATTGCCTTAGTGGGTGGTACATAATACATATAACTACAGTCTGATACAGTACTGCATAACCGTAGTGTGATAGGCCTACAGTGAATTGTGGTACATATAATCAAAGTCTGATACAGGCATTTGACACATACAGAACTGCATAACCATGCCTTTATAATGTAGCTCTACTGCTTAGGTCAATGTAAGCGATTAATCGACACAGGTTTATCAGAAGTGGTGTTTGTATAAATAAATAGATGATCACATCACATTTTATCCATCAAGAAGGTTGAAACAACTATGGCAGGTGCAAGAGATCGTTTCACAACTGACACGGTTATTCAGTTGTTGCAAGAAGAGTGTGACGATTACGATGCCATTCAGTCGATTGGTTCAGAATCTGATATTTCTGACGATATGAGTGATTTTGAAGATTTTACCCAGAACTCAGATTCAGATTCATATCCAGACGATGCTTCGTCAACCGACGAGAGTGACGAAGATGAGCCCCAAATGCAGTCTGACAGGATAAGTAAAAACGGGTTTTATTGGAAAGAAGACCCTCCTTCTCATGGCAGAGCGAGATCATTCAATATTTTGAGAGCACGTCCTGGGCCTATAGGAGGTCTTTTTCATTGTATTGCTTCACCACAAGATGCATTTCATAAATTTATTTCTTGCAATATTGTTGAAGAAGTTCTACACTGCACCAACTTAGAGGGTCGAAGAGTAGCAGCCCAACACAACAAAACTTGGAAGACTGTTGATAAAGATGAGCTTCTTGCACTCATTGGCTTAGTTCTTCTTGCAGGTGTAGAGAAAAGCTGTGATGTACCTGCACGGGAGCTGTTTTGCGATCTGACACAAAACCCTATGTATAGAGCAGCAATGAGTATAGGAAGATTTGAAGATATCCGAAGGTATTTTAGATTTGATGATAAGAGAACCAGGCATTCAAGACTTGAAACTGATCACATGACAGCATTCACAAATGTGTGGAAATTATTCTTAAACAATTGCAAAACTAACTTCATACCCAGTAAATGTGTTACTATTGATGAACAGCTTGTTCCTTTTCGAGGTAGATGCAAGTTTCTACAATATATGCCAAGTAAGCCTGCAAAGTAGGGCATAAAGATATGGTGGATGTGCGATTCACTTGTACCCTATGCAGTTGATGGAGATGTTTATTTGGGAAGGCAACCTGGAGAAAGTAGGCAACAGAATCTTGGAGAGGCTACTGTTTTGAACTTGAGCCGTGGAATCAGTAAAACTGGTGAGTGTTAGTAAAGCAAAATATTGAATCCATAATTACTAAAATGTTAACCTTGTTTCTACAGGCCGAAACATTACAGTCGATAATTTCTTTACGAGCATCCCGTTGGCTGTAAAGCTGCTCGCGGAGGACTTAACCGTTGTAGGCACTCTTCGTAAAAACAAGCCAGAAATTCCCATGATAATGCAGCCATCCAAGACCAAAGAGAGATATAGCTCTGAATTTGGATTCAAAAATAACATGACCATGGTGAGCTACGTACCGAACAAAGGAAAAGCTGTCATCCTCTTGAGCACCATGCACAATGACAAAAGTATACATGATGGACCGAAAAAAAAGCCTGAAATTATTTCGTACTACAATCAGACTAAAGGAGGAGTAGACACCATAGATGAAATGGTCCGATATTACTCATGCAAACGGCAAACGAAGAGATGACCCATGGTTCTTCAGTATAACATGCTGGATGTTGCAGTCATGAATGCATACACACTATTCAAAAGTGTACACCCTGAGTATATGAACGGCGTCAATCATAAGCGACGTTTGTTCCTGAAAGAGCTGGTAAAAGAGCTTGTCATGCCTCACATGACATGGCGTCAGAAACAACCCGCGCTCAAGAGGCAATGACAAAGTGCGGGTAATTTTTTCACCCATGATCCAACCTTGAAGTGCATGCCTGCTGAAAAAATGAAAGAGGTGTCAAGTTTCCCCTAGTGCAAAAGACCGCAAAGTTAGCTCTTGTTGTTTAAAACGTCAGAAATCCGTGTGTAAGGACCACAGTAGTTGTATAACAACCGTAACTTGCTATGATTGTGTGGACGCTGTTCAACTGCATTGGTAGGCTAAAGAGTATTTGTCTTTTCCTTGTTGCTGTTTCTTTTTATTTGTTTACATGTTTCACATTGTTTCGTTACGTTTACACGTTGTTTCAATGATTTTCGTTAGTAAAACACAGAGATTTTGAGAAAAATTTGTTCTGAAACACTTTTAGCACAATTTAGGCTTGAAATGCCATTAAAACCAATACGGGTCATTTTTGACTCACATTTTGCATTGTAGGGGGTAAACAAGCGTTGTGCATCCTAGGGTTAATCAGGAAGTGCACCGCTCAGGATTTTCGCGAACCGATTCGACCGGCAAAAATTAAATTTGTGCGTCGGTTGACCTGTCGTTTTACCGCCGCTTAACGTATTTTTTATCACAATTTAGAGCAACGCTTCTCAAATCATGGGTAGCGAAGACCTCACAATACGTTCGCAAAAAGTTTAGCCACTATTAATAAAGTTTTAACAAGTTTAGTGATTTTGGAAGTTACTTAATTCATGGTTGTTCAACTATGAAGCATCAAAGTGAACAGTTACGAAGGTAGGAAACAACGCTTTTTATTTGTTCTGCAAATAAAATTTATCACTACTCAATCACATTTCGGCTCTTGCAATTTTTTCACCAAGACTACCGTTTTAACTGCTGCTCAAAATAGAGTTCAACTTCTGAATTGAGTTTCGTGTCTTGCATTTTATTTAATTTGGCGTGAAATCTTACTCTTACTCACGTATGTTGAGAATATTTGTGCCTGTAGGAAAATAGCTCTTTTGAACAGTTTTTATATTTATGTAAATGCCACATATTTACCCAAATATTAGCATGCCACATGTCTTCAAACACAAATTTTCGACGTCCATTCGGAATGGAAGCAGTTGTTCATCTTCTGTGAGATCATTAATGCAGAGTGGTAAAATCTAGGAATTTGCTTCGATAGAGATGATACTTTGTCCTTTTGGAAAACAACTTTCGAAATTTTCTCCCAACAAATCCGTATAATTCAGTATCAGTAATATCAGTTCAATCATAGCTGACTATTAACCCATATTGGGCAATTGTTCCACTATTGGAAAATAACTTTAAACTTTCAACACTGATCGCACACATGTGATATCAACAAACTGTTTTTTTCATATTTCTTTTTAGGGGTTGATAACATTTTTGTACAAAAATTTGTGATGATGACGTCATAAGTTTTGCTGTAATTAGTTTTCACACTTCGCGATCTAACACCCATTTTAAGTCTTCATCTTCAGGGGAAAACAGTGACGTCATCAACACAAATTTCGAACTCTTTTCAATGCAGCTTTTTTCTTTGAGCATTCACTATTTTGTAGATGTAAGTTTTGTTTTGACGTCATGTTTATTCCCTGAGCAGTATCTGTGTGAAAATTTTGTTCCAATATTGGAACAGTATTGTCCAATGCCTATGCTTAAGCGTCATTTGGTGTGCTTGCGACATAACCAAAGCGCCATATCTAGAAGTGAATTGCTGACGATATCAAATCTTTTTCGAGCTCATAATAATGAAATTAATTTTCTCAACGAACGTTTGTAACGATTAAATGAATATTTAATTTGATTTATGACTGTTTCTATAGAAAATTCTGCACCAGGGAGTTGATGGCTCTTTTTGCCCTCAGGCTCTTTGCGAACTCTTAGAAAATGTGCTATAAAAGCAAATTTATTGTAATGTTGGCAAACAATTACAATATGGCACATTGAAAAAATCAGACTTGAAATGAAACTGCCAAAAAGTTATCAGCATCGATAATGACATGGGGTGATTGCATCATTCCTAAACCGCAGCATGATAAGGCAAAAAGCGATGGCGTGTAATCGCTCCTTGCACTCGCTGCACTATTTTGTTGTGTTTTTCTTGCACCGAACACAGCGGTCCTGCTTCACGCAATCAACTGGCTGGTGTTGTCCAATACTTTTGTTTGCGTTTCCCCCGCCGATTTTTAGAGCCCGAGCTGTCTCAGAGCGCACCGCGTTCCTAAGTAACCCAATCACGACAGATCTCGTGAAATCTAAGTATTCTTTTTGGGAACGCGTTGAAGAATCACGTGCAATCGCCACGCGCTACACAAATAATATTGATACAATTAAACAAGAGAGGGTAATACCACTTCTTTGCATGAATGTTTGGTTTATATTTGTTGACTGATGAAACAGTTCAAAAGTTCAACGCCGCCCATCCCTTGGTTGTATTTCATGAAGCAGTGAGGCTGAGGAACATCAATTCTCTTTTTTGACTTGGACTAAAACGTTTGACCGCTTTTATTGGCTGAACATCAATAAAAATCGACGCCATATAAACAACTTGATTGTCATTCCATTGCACCCAAACAATATTTTTTGTCGGAATAACGATTGTAAAAACCCCGTTCTTTTTTCCAACCGCTTTTGAAGAAGCCAATGGGCATTTCATAAGCCGATTCTTGCGTATTGTCCGTAGCGCACCGACTTGTTTTTCCTTCAGATCAACAAGGATTTAAGCAATTGATAAGATGTGAAAAAGTTATCAATGCATAAACAATGCCGCCGTGGATTTTCAATAATATAAAGTAGATTTGAGACAATGTATGGGCTTGATGGTTGGTCCAGTCTCATCTTTGATGCCTCAACGGAGGTCTTAAATCTAAAAGGATAATTGCAGCTTGATGGGGGTACCAAGTGCTTATAACCGAAACGAATCGGTTTACCGCAAATAAATATTTTACATAAATGTCTTAATAGATATGGCACAATCTGTTCGCCTACTGATAAATCCTCAGCAAAAACTGCAAACTGCTGCAATGATGCATTCACAGCTTCTCGTGTAGAGCGGATCTTTGCCATTTTGTTTCCTTGAGGTAAACAGTCATTGCCCACAAAGTGAAGAAAACGTTTTATTTTTTTCAACCGGTTTCTCGACATGCTAAATCATCACGCCGAGACCAATATTGCCGTTGACCTTGTCAAGCGTTGCAGCCAGAAAGAAGAATAAATGCATCAAAAGTATAAATCTCTTCCTTGAAAATTTGTATTATTTCATTATGAAGCCCGGCATAACGTGTAGGGTTTCCGATGATGAGGTTGTAGATATCATCCCTCAAAGGAAACTTGAAAATCTGAAATGGCTCCAATAAACACAGTACGTAAATCACTCACGTTCGGGCCACCTTTCCAGTGTGGAAGTTTTCAGTCTTCAAGGTGGGTATTGTTTTTTTAAGCTGGGGGCCAACGCTTTTGCTGGCCTCGGAAGCAACATATTCTTTTCCAGGTGAGTCTCTGCAGACCTCAACTCACCCAGCAACATCGTTTTGCAATGTCTCCAAGCTACTACTAACATTACCCTCGCCCTGTTCTAAATTCGTTGCATAGCCATCCGGTTGCTCTGGAGGAAAAATATCCCTAGCTTGTTTACTGCAAAAATTGTCGTCACCAAAATGTGAATCTAAAGCTTCTTCTAATGTAACAAGTTTTTTTCAAGACATTATCACATTGCAGCTCAGTAAGGTGTGTCGTAAGTCTACCAAGCCAAAATGATACGTAATGATTGACATAAACCATATGTACTGTTTTGTAAACAACTGGCCACATGCTTACGCAGCAACTTGCAATCGTATGGCATACATGCTGCATATTTGCCAAATCTATCATCCTATTATATCAACTTCCAACCTCGAAAGAAATACTAATTAAGAAAGCAGCGATCGTGGAAGCATTCTTCCTCTACCTCTTTGGTTTGTCTCCAACAAAACAATATAAACCAGCACAAAAGCAATAGTTTCAATTTAAATTTCATATCAGTGGAAATAAACTATTACTCTTCAACGTAATGGCAGTCCTTTCCGCAAGTTTTCGCAACAGGATTAAGAAACTTCAAAACTTAATGTTTGCGAACAAAAAGGCAAAAGGAAGATAGATACCACAATGAAAATAGCAGAGTTGCAAGTCTTGGGACTACGGATTGGACCATTGTTTCAAAATAGAACATCCTGTATTTCAAAAACTAAAAACTGTAAAGTCAGAATTTTTTATCGACATGTTAAAGGCATTGAAAAGGCAAACTTATTAAAAAATCTCAGCGTTCTGACAGTTGGTTTTGGTATCTGTCCAATACGGGTTAAGAACATTCTTAATATTTGCTAATAAAGTCATTTAAAACAAGAAAAATAGGAATATTTTTTAGCTCGATCTTTTATTAAAGAGAAGTATTTTTATATTTTTCCAGCTTAAACAGTGCTTTAGAAAATGTTGCTCTTTTTTGTATGCAAGCTGATATTGAGTTTGTTGAGATGTTTAAATCGTGCATGTCATGTACGAGTGTTTGCTGATCAAAAATTGACAAAATTTTTTAAGACACGATAATCTTTTTTCTGCAAAAAAGACTCAAATTTATTTCTCAAACCAAACATTGACTCAAAACTCATTGCTCTTGAAAGCCAACAAACTTTGGCACAAAAGAGTAACCACATGTTCGATACTTCCATTCCTTCGCAAAACTTTATGAATATTTATTGTTTTTCGTTTTCATCTGCATGGCCCCAATGAAATAAGAAAATTAAATAAAATTGGGAAAAACCAAATCAGTTGCTAAAATCCTTGTAAAACAGCTGTAATGCAAGAAACAATCAGTGCTGTTCTGAAAAATGAAGATTTGCATGTTGTGTTCTAATCTAAAGTGCTCTTCATTGAGAAACACTGGTTGCAAAGAAATTCAAAGTAGCTCATAGTGGATGCCAATTATTTGTATTCGAACAATTTTTTAGTGAAACTATGAATGTGGTTAACTCTATAAGGACAAATGTACTACATATGCAACGTTTGAAACATTTGCCAATAATTCCATTATAAAATGAATTTTCGACAAGGTGCCGTTGGTAATGTAGTCACAAAGATTGTGAAAAATGCCATCAACAGTAACATTTACATCAAACGGTTGTCCTAACAGGTAGCCTAATGCTCAGAAATTTTGTACAATTCAACATCGGCGAGCCTACAAATACAATTAGTTGAGCTACTATAAGTTTACATCGGTTGTCTCATCTAGTTCGATAGCAAACAAAAGCGTTTTCTTCTATTTCGGAATTAACCGGTTTTCTAAAACTTCTTCTATACTAAAATAACTACGACAGACAGTTAAATCAGAAAGCTAACTGTCGCTACTTTTAAAATAGACAATATTTCACAATAAAGTAAATTGGCTGCAATTTTGTGGCACAGTACTACTATGCTGTTTCTAGTTAGGTGTAAGAACGGTTGTTGGTCAGCATAACACGAGCCGTGTGGAATGGCGCCAAACGCGGCTCTCCGCAGCCTCGTTTGGTGATTTGAGATTGAAAAGATCGTAGTTGTTAAAAATATGCGGCCACTTGAGATTGAAACAACTTGTCATGCTTATGCTCACATTCTAGATGTTGCATTTAAATGTGAAAACAATGTTTTTAGGGCACATGATTAGAGTTGGCATGCTTCACAGAGAAAAAGAGGCATTAGGCTGTAGGACATGAATTGCTCTTCTCATTTTTCGGAAGAAAATAGCGATACTTAACCATATGTTGGTCCGTCCATCTTTTGCGTTTTAACGTGGTAGTGAAAATGACTAATGTCTTTTTTTTCACCAATTCTAGATATAGAGGCTTTAATTGACTTTTACTCGTATCATTTTATGACGAGTTTAACAGCTATATTTTCTATGTGTCGGTGGGTTTGATAATTTGTTACAGAATTTTTGGGTTTCGATATTTTTATGATGTACTGCGCTACAGACATTTCGATCATTAATGTTTGGAATTCAAGATAAACACTTTCATCACAGCACACATGTACAAATTTCATGATTGTCGTAGCGGAGGGTAGGAGTTCTTGCTCAATAATGGTATCTTAATCAAAACTAGAATTGAGACAACATAAAATATTGCTCAAACAATCCGCCTTAGTAGAAAAGTTTCTAAGATTTGGAAAATCAAATTGTGTCGGCAAACAATCCTAAAAACAGCAAATCAACAACCACTTCTTGCTCAACAACAAAAGATTATTTATTTCAGTACAGAAACTTCACTGGCACAGCTTACTACTATCTACCGTATTATCTCTTTCCTTTTTCAAGACTTCAGCAACAACACTTATACACCAGACATACTGACACGGAGTAACGTTCGGATGATTAAAAGTAATGACGCCAACTTGATTAGCAATAAACCCGAAAAAGAATATCCCACATGATTTCGGCAAAACTAATAGTGGTCATAACTACGATGTCATATGTAGCAATCCTTCTCGTCGTACGATCAACCAATACCAGACCACAATCACAAAACTCAAAATTAAACAGTTTTAAGCATGTTGTCAAAGGTACTAGAAGTTTAAGAACATACCAAAAACGAATAACAACTACAGTCTCGTCGCAGCTAATGATCTGACATTAGATGAAAGCACGATTACACAATTACGAATATCGACATCAACAAATATAGTAGTATTTGTTGTAAACAATACAATAAAACAAATCATTATTGATGACAGTAGTGAACCCATGTGCACCCCTTTGTGCTCAAGCATCCCGTTTGCTCTTGAGGTGCACCTTATGATGCAACGTATATCAAGGTCGAGAAGCATTGATTTAGTTTATCGATTTATAATGAAAATGTAGTTTTACTTGAAGAAATGCGAGAAAAGTTATGCAATCGATTGATCAGATAATCGTAGAAAACGTTACACACAATAACTCTTGGATCCGATTTATGTAGCGTTTTAACAAAGTTGCATTTTGAAAGGGTAGCAGAATAAGCCAGTCTCACCGTGTTGCAAAAAAGTCTCATTTTTATTAAGAGTTGTGTCTATTGGTACCAGAAAATTTTTAAATTCAGACCACCTTTTGTGTTGATGCATTTTCGTCTCTACTAACGCAAAAATCAAATAAGCGTCTAATTTGTTTTTAAAAGTACTGTAGAGCTATTGAAAAGATGGTGCTAAATTGAGTGAAGAAAGAAAAGAACTCACAAATCATTTGATGAGCGCCATTTAGTTTAAAACATATGTGAATATATATCTCGATAAATGCCAGTGTTAAGATTTTTTCCAGCGGAATTTTCAGCAATTAGTAATCTGCTGAGGAAAGCAATGTCGTTTATTTATATCACTCATTTATATTTTAAAGAGGGAAGTTCACACTGGCCATTTACAAAACTTTTGTTAGGGCTAGATATAATAATGATGAATAAAAGCAAGCGAATGCATTTCCGCGGTACAGAAATATCATACAAAAATTATTTAAACCAAATCTATTAATATCAAACGAAGAAAAACGGCGGTCTCAAAAATTTGTTTGGAAAGTGCCTTCGCCACAATTATAGGGTACTAGTAGTTTATTTTTAGCAAAATCGTCGATAGTAAACTGTAGAGCAGGCCTGTAAAACATACGGCCCGCGAGGCCTTTTATTGTTGCCCTCGAAATGGTTGCATGCGAGCACGTGATCTTGAGTCAAATCACTTTTTAACATTCCATTTGTGTATATTGTTTCTGCATATCGCGCACAGTTAGTTGATACCATTTTAGTAATTGGCTGATGCTATTGTCAATTGTGAGTGTTCGTAAAACAGAGCTTGCATGTTTACGGTGCGTGCGTGTTTGACAAGCATTTTCAGTTTATTTGTCAGCGATGAGCATGTTGCTAGCAATGAGCATACTGTAATGACTGAAAACAAAAAGAGAAAGATTGCGAGTGAGGGCAGAGTGTTTAACTTAGAATGGACAAACAAATACGTATTTACGGTAGTAAACTCAAAAATGCTGTGCTTAGTTTGCCGAAATGTGGTTTCAGTTCCAAAGAATATAATCTGAGACGCCATTTTGAAATCAATCAACCGCATCTCGCTGAATCAGATATAAATGAAAAGAGCCTTAAAGCAAAAAGTTTACTTGCCAATCTTCGCTCCGAACAAAACTTTTTTAAACTTCCAGGCAATGAAAGTGCTACTGCTACCAGAGTTAGCTTCAAAATTTCAATGAAAATTACTGCTGCGGGAAAGAGTTTTACAGAGGAGAGTTTATTAAAAAATGCATGTTACGTGCAACTTCTTTAATCTGCCCAAGTGAGATTAAAAAATTTCAAAACGTAAGCCTTTCACGCACAACTGTACAACGAAGAATTGAAGATATTGCGGAGAATATAACTGAACAGGTATGTCACAAAGTAATGGAATTTTCTTATTATTCTTTGGCTATTGACGGAAGTACAGATTCTACTTATATGGCACAGCTTTTAGTGTTTGTAAGAGGTATTGATGATAATTTTAACGTATCTGAGGAGCTTGCTGGTATGCAGTCTATGCAAGGTCGGACTACTGGAAATGACATATGCAGCGCTATTATAGATTGTGTTACCAAAAAACTATTCAGTGATTTTAAGGATTGTGCGCTGACGGTGCTCCAGCTATGTGTGGAAAAACAAACGAAAAAATGGCTTTGCTACAAGAGCACATTGGAAGAAAGATTATCATTAACCACTGCATTATACAACGGCAAGTTTTATGCAGCAAGTTTTTAAAATTTGATCATGTGATGTTGGTTGTTGTTTCCATTGTTAACTCCCTCCGAACTAGGAAACTAAAGCACCGCTTATTTTAATTATTTCTTGAAGAAGCTGAATCAGAATATGGTGACGTGGTGTACCACACCGATGTAAGATGGCTTAGCCGTGCAAATGTACTTCAGCGGTTCATTGCCTTGAAACCTGAGATATCAACATTTTTGGAAACAGAACCCAAAGAATTTTCCGAGCTAAACAATTCTTCTTGGATTTGACGAGCTAAACGATTTATTTTTCCTTGGCGTACTTCTCATTTAAACGACCTGAATATTAAACTTCAAGGAAAAGGAAAATTCATCTTTGATCTTTATGCTGCAGTAAACGCTTTCAAATCAAAGTAAAGACTTTTCAAAAGGAATGTTCACACATTTTCTTATCTGCTTAAAACATATTTCGCCAGAGAGGCATTTAACTGTAGGAATAAAATACGCTGAACAAATCGAACTCCTCATTGAAGAATTCAACAACAGACTCGCTCTTTCCAGCGAAGAAAAACTGCATCTAAAAATTATTGAAAATCCATTTTCAATTGATCCGGAAGAAGCACCTTTGCATTTACAAATGGAACTTATCGAATTGCAGGCTTCATCTGTATACAAAAGTAAACATGGAAATAGCAGTTTGCAAGACTTCTACAAGTGTTTGAACAAAGAAGGGTTCAAAAATTTACTTAATTTGGCAAAACAAATGTTCACTTTATTTGGCAGCACTTACATATGCAAACAAACGTTCGCTGTGATGAACTTTAACAAAAACAAACAACGTTCCTCGCTTACTGATGAGCATTTAGAAGACATATTAAAAATATCAAGTTCCAGCATCGTACCTGATTATGATGTGCTTGTTGCCAACAAAAGATGTTACATTTCTCATTAAATTTTACTGTTAAAATTTGTACTTACTATTGATTTATTGTCAATGCTTGCAATCAACCTTACATTTCGATAATTTGCTATTGTTGTCCCTTCCATGAGAAGGTTACTATTTTAAAAAATAGCTGGAAAACGGTTACTAGCCAAATAAAAGATAAATGGAACAAAGTAATGATAAGTTTTTCCTGCCAATATTAAAAACAACAATGAGATGTTGTAGTACGATGGTAATGAGTTAATGATTGTTTTGTTTTGTTTTTTTACGTTTTCGACAATCACAAGCTGTTTACGCCGCAACGGTAACATTTATGTTACAACAGCGATAGCACGCGGCCCGCGACAAGCAATTCTTTGCAGATATTGCCCTGGTACTGTTTTGAGTTGTGCAGGCCTGCTGTAGAGTAACTCACAAATCCAAACTTCGTAAATTTTAAAAACAACTGAGCAAAAGAAAAAAGGCAACGATTTCGTTAACGCTATATAAACAGTCACAAGCAGTAACTAATCCAAAAAAATTGTACAACATACATCAGTATTAAACGTAAAGGAAACTATTCAAAGAACAAAAAATATGTCATTCGTCAAGTCAATTATGCTCATCTGCTTCATCGCTTATTTGAAAATATGCAGGTCTACATCGGTGCATTCAAGAACACCAGCCAGCGATACAGCAACATTACAAGATAATCAAAAGTAAGCATGCTAGTGAGAAATTATATATAGCAATGGCATAATTACTTTGAGAACTGGAATTTTCTAAAACTTGTCAATATTTCAAATAAGACCATACGCTGATTTTATCTAAAAACACGCCACGACTAAACTGATTGCAGTACTAACAAAATGTTTTGTTTCAGTTTGCTCAAGTTGTCTTCTGCGCACACTTTCTTGCACCGACTTTCAAAACGAAGCTCTTCTACTCTCCCACCACAGCTGGAAGCACATTACATAAACAATTCCTGCGAAAAGACTTACGCTCGTTACAAGAAAATTGACTGCAAAAGCTCAACAACTTTAAAGTAAGTATAGCTGAATAGTGGTCAGTGGCTGGTACATTTTTCAACTGCCTCTTAAAATACCACACAATTTGGCATGATACTTTTTTACTCAAGGCATTATTTATTGGGCCATTGTTGTACAACATTCCATTCAAATGCTTGTAAAAGATTTGGCAAAGACGGTAATAATAATCCATTTATTTTACAGTTTGAATCTGCAAAACTGGCCTCAAGCGGAAAGGAAAGACAACCGATGTTTCTTTCCTGTCGACGTAAAGATTTTTAGTGTGCTCCCAGCAAGCACAATTGTCAGAGTTTGGAACAATGACTTACAAACGTGGCAAAAAATCAAAGCAACTCTTGGATATTTTTGCTATAATAAGGCCTGAATCGAAATAGATTACAGCGAAAAAGACCCCATTTCAATAACTTTATGTAAATGTGTTATTTTATTGTCAATTGATATTTATAGTTTTGATGTTAATTTGTATTTTTTGTTGTTTTTTGAAATATTTAATGCTATTATTTATGCAATATTTATTTTGCACGTTAAAAGCATCAATAAAACTTTAATACAGTAGGCGCCGCTTATTATGACCACGGATAATATGACCAGCCGCTTATTATGACCAATTTGGTACGGTCCGGAATTTCTCCATTTAAAATTCTCCGTTTAATATGACCGAATTTCGGATAATATGACCAACATTTTCTCCATCTTTCTTGTTACAGTACAGTGTTTTTTCCCGCCACACACTTATAACTTCGCCTTTTCAACATATTTTACACGCTGTTCTAAATTTTACCGTCACTTGTAGTGTTACAGTACTGTACTTTGTTTTACTGCCAAAGTCACACTGTTACATCAGTTAAACGATGAATTTGACGTTGTTTGGATTTCTTGTGGCTTACGGCATCGATTCAGGTGCGGTTATGATGGCTTTGGTTTTTATGACCATTAGGATATTATGACCAAAATGGTCTGGTCCCAAAGTGGTCATATTAAGAGGCGTCTATTGTATTACAAAAAGAGCATTGGCAATGTAAGTACTTCAAGAAGAAATCGAGTCATCTGGCCATATGCTGACAATTTGATTTAGAGTCAAGATACAATATACTGAGAGTATCGAGTATCTGAATCGAAGCGATTAAAAGTCTTGCAATTATTTTTTTGCGTAAACCAATAAATCTAGGTTCGTATCTAGCATTTTTATTTTGGGGGGAACCTGGGTTACATTAAACACTTTGAAAACACATGGCAAATATGTCTAGTTTTTCTAGCATCGCTGCTACATCAACAATAATGTAGATATAAGAAACAAAAAATTATAGCCTACGTCAGATATGAAAGTAAGCATGATTTGGTAGAAATGTTTGTTTTGCGTTATAACGTATTTACATCGGTGTATCGAATCACATCTGCAGCAATCATATGTTCAATAACTTAGCGCTACATTCAGGTCCGATTGGCAGCTTTTTTTTAGAGCATTCATTAAAAGCATTACAACTTTTTTATGTGGAGAGGTAATCGAGTCACTGGAGTAATACACGCTCAAATCGTTTACTTCATGTAACACCATGAGATCGAACATTGGCTCTCAAAATTATGTAGTTTCAAATGACCTGTGGTTTCCTGTTGTTGTGTAGGTGCTGAATAAAACGTTTAACCTAGACTGCATGATCATACCTAAGGGAGGAGAAAGAGGCAATGTTTTTAACTTTTGAAATCCTACCATACGAGAAGACCAATAATTGATTACTAGTGATGGAACAAATGGACGAGAAGCTTTTTTGTAATTTAGACAAATAAAAAGTCTTTAAACCTTTTATGAGAAAACTGCTACTCCAATTTTTATCTTGTTTGAGTTTGTAGCAGTTTATTTGGTTGATTCAACATGATTTTGAACCAAGAATATTCGAAATCAAAAAAAAGTTTGTCAAAAGCCATGCGAGATGGCGCATCTTTATATTAGAAGACCCGATTGCCTCCATTAGTTCACTGTTAATCATGCGACTTTAACGTTTCCCTCGTGCGATAGGCGTGTTGCGTTTTTCGCATGCATTTGCTGATCGCAATTAAGAGAAAAAAGAAATTTTGCATCAACTGCCTAGCTTTGGCAGTCTTCGCTTTTTTGGGTGTTTTAGCTGACGAGACAGGCCCTGTTGAAGAGTCCAAAAGGACGAAACGCGTCCAGGGATGGTCTTCTCAAATTTAAAATTTTGGGTTTTGGGATTGTATTTGCAACTTTTGCGATAGTTATGTAACGGTTTTATGATTAATAATGGTGTGAACTTTTTATTATAATTACTCTTCACATATAAACCCTTAAAAAAAGTTTGTTTGAAACCGGATAAAGATTGGTATTGGTCTCACTACAAAACTTTTGAAGAATTTTTCATGAATTTCTTAGTAAAATCGACACTTATGTATTTCCGGTCAATACTTTATAAGAATGAAAGAAATGGCCATAAACAACGGAAATTTTACGAGATAAACTATTGTTTGTAATCAAGTTTGAAGTTTTACAACAAATGATAAACTCCAGCTACTTCTAAAATTGCAAAAAATTCTTCTATCTGTCCCTCTCTCTCCGGTCTTTCGCCCCAACGAGCGCCCCCCCCCCCTTCCTTCAACTTTCAGAAAGCTTACAGGAATGACTTTGCCTACTACTTTGACTCTCACTGTTCTTCTGCAGAGGAATACTCGCGTCATTCTCTTTCCTCTGCTGCTGCTCCTTTTTACCTCTCTGGCACTAAATGCAGCCAAATCTTCCATTCCTTTCGGCCGCGTTAAACACCCTCCTAAAGCCTGGTGATCTGCTGAGGTGAAAGGTGCGGTTAGCGAAAGACGTAATGCTTTCTCTGCCGCTCACAGAAGTGATGAAGATTGACAGGCTTACATCTCCGCTTCTCGACGCGCCTCGTCAGTCATCGCCAAGGTCAAGGCTGAGGCATGGCAGACAACTTGTTCTTCTCTTTCACCAAAATCAAACCCAAAAACTGTATACTCTCTTCTTTGCTCTATCACTGGCTCTCCTTCCTTGTCTTCTTCCTCCTCCAATTTCCCCAACTGTTCTTCTGCCAGGGAATCAGCTTCGGTCTATGCCGCTTACTTGAGATCTCACTTTTCCGTTTCTCAGCCAAAAGCCCTGCGTAGCAGAGCCAGAGGCTAGTTTTCTGAGCTCCGCCGAACCACGTGTCCTGAGGGGTCTCACTCATCCTTTTGCTCTCCATTATCCCCCACTGAACTTCTTGCGGCTGCCTCCAACCTTTCCTCCTCCATTGCCATTGGCCCAGACAAAGCTGCCAAGCCTATGCTAAAGCACCTTCCTCGCTCTGGCATGGATTTTCTTCTTCATATTTTCAATCTTTCTTGGACTTTACATTCCTTTTCTTCCATCTGGAAGACATCTTCCATTATTCCCATCCATGAGATGGGAAAGCCTCTCGACTCTCCTGCTTCCTTCCGGCCTATCTCTCTCACCTCCTGCGTCTCAAAGCATTTTGAACGCATCATTCTATCCCGTCTACTCTTCTTTCTGGAATCTAATTCCATTCTCTCTCCCCGCCAGGCCGGTTTCCGCCCTGGTCGGTCTACACTAGATCAAATTCTGTTTCTTTCTCAGTCCATTTCGGATGGGTTTAACAAACCCAGGCCGGGCTCTCGGACAATCCTTTCTACTATTGATATCTCGAAAGCTTTCGACTCTGTCTGGCATCCCGCCCTTTTCCACAAACTCATTTCGGCTGGCCTCCCTTCTTGCTTTTGCTCGTTGGACTCAATCTTTCCTTTCTGATAGGCGCGCTTGTGTGGTTTTTCAAAATCACAAAAGCCGCTCCTTTTGAGTCCGTCGAGGTGTTCCGCAAGGATCCGTTCTTGGCCCTGTACTTTTCTCTCTCTTCATAAATAATCTTCCGGCTTCTCTGCTTTCTTCCGTCAGCTGCTCTCTTTACGCTGACGATCTGGTCATTTGGTCCTCCTTCCCACTCGATCCTCACTGCGGTGTAGGACACACAAGGAGCTCTGTTTCGATTGTAGCGCTGGTCTGAGTACTGGTGTCTTCCTCTCAATCCGAGCAAATGTGAGGCCTCCTTCTTCTCAATGGATCCCCACCAAGCTAACCTCGAGCCCAACCTCCTTTTAGTTGGCTCTCGCCTCCGATTCAACCCAACTTCAACCTTTCTTGGGGTCACCTTCGACCGCACTCTTTCCTTTTCTAAACATGTTATCGTCGCTAAAAGTTAAATTCTTTCCTCGCCTCAAGGCCTTACGCTATATCTCTGCTTCCTCATGAAGCCCCTCTAAAGAGTCCCGCTTTCTTCTGTATAAACCTTTTCTTCGGTCCCTTCTCACTTATGCTTCACCCGGATGGTTTCCTTTCTTAAGCGCTACCAATATTACCAAATTGGAACGCCTCCACGAGCGGCCAGTGGCGCTATCACCGGCTGCCTCTCGTCCTCCTCTATCCCACTTCTCCTCTCCGAGGCTTCTTTACCTCCCCTACGAGTCACCCTGACTCATTTCACTCTTTCATCTTATGAGCGAGCTTTTCGTCTCCCAACCTCCTTTCCTATTTCAGTTTGGCCAGACTTGGAGTGAAACCAAGACTCTGCAGATCTTTTTGGAGAGTTTTTTGCATCCACTCACCCGCTCATGCTTCCTTCTACTTCTCCTAGTGGGGTTCTTCTTGCTTGCCCTCCCTTTTCTCTTTGGAGTCTGCCGTCGTTCACCGTGGAGTCCACCCTTTCCTCTTCATGCTCTCACTCCGATCCCCCCTCTCTCTCTCGCCCCCTTGACTTTATCCCCCCACATGATTTGATATTCTGGACTGACGGCTCTGCTACTTTTCTTTTGGGCAAAAGTGGCTCTGGTGTACTTGCCAACTGCTCTCTTTTTGTGGCTCTGAGGCCACTCTTTCCTTTTCAGCAGGCCCAGCATGTTCCAAGTTTTTCTGCTGAAGTCTTTACCATTCGGCACGCTCTTTGCTGGTTTCGGCAGCACCAACAAGCTTGCCACTTTTCTTCTATCCTTCTACTATCTTGACTGTCGTTCTGTCCTCTTCTTCGTCTTTTCTCTTACCTGCAACTCTCTGGAAGATCAGGCAGGAACTGTGTTCTCTCTCCTGTTCTATCAGACTACAATGGGTTTCAGGACACTCGTTTCTCCAAGGAAACTACGCGGCTGATAAACTGGCCAGACGGGGAGCGTTACTCGTGCCATCAGCAATCCCTTGTAGTCTCTCTCCTCTTACCTCTCGTATCCACTTTTGTCTTTTCTCGGACTGAAGGCGTACTGCGTCATCGAAATTCTTCGCCACACAGGTTTCCTCGATTTCCACCGAGGAACTTGTGCTCCATCGTCACGCTCGCTGAGTTCTCTCTCGTCTACGCTGCAACGGATACAGCCTTCTGTTAAATTTTTATCTCTCTAAGATTAGCAGAATCGAGAATCCTTCCTGCAGCGCCTGTGGACACTCATCCCAGGACACTTCTCATCTCATTCTGCACGGTCGAGCTACGGACTCTTTGCAGCGCCCGCTCTTTAGCGACTCTGTCTCTCTACGGCCTCTGGTCCAGGCCCTGGGGAGTTGCCCGGCTTCTGGGGCTCCATGGTCTTCCGCCGTGCTCCCATCTCTCGGAAGGGGTCGGGTAACAACAACAACAACAATAACAACAGGCCAACGGCCTAAGTCGTTGCGCTACCATTTCAAACAAATTTAGCTCTTTACCAGCTGTAGTGGAGATAAGCAAACTTCCAAAGCAATTACCTCATTAAGAGTTACTGAAAAAACAATATTTACGATTTGTTGTTTAAAAAATATCACCCCTCAACAGCAAATAGATTTATTGGTATTAACATTCCTCAAGACAAGTGCTTAATGACGACTTTGTGACATAATTATACACGAGCTGTAACGGGTTTGAAAGTTCAAAATGCAAAAACATAAACAACCTAAAAACTGTACTAATGCGACATGCTTGACAGTAGCGTTGTGCAAGAATATATCATGCAAGAACACAAAACATCAAAAGAATATCAACACGAGAACACCCGGGCTTGCACAATAACTTTGAACATTTCCCTATTCAAGCAAAAATTTATCTCTAACCTTCTCATTAAAAAGCATGTAAAGTGACAAAATTTGCAAATCTACAAGAGTGTGAAGCGATGTTATCTAAAGTTGAAAAAATAAACACTTGTTAAAGCGCCTTCAAACACAGAGAGCGAGTTTGTGGATCTGCTTTTCAGTTTATACTACCAATTGCAAATAATTAGACGGCAACATTCCGGTTTTTCCCGTCCTCAGACACGTGCCAAACATCCAACCTTCGTCGATTGGCTGCGCATTCACTATGACATCTCCTTCATCAAACGTCACTTCGTCGTCTTCAGCAGCAACGTAATTGTACAATGCTTTGTAGTGTTTCTAAATAATAACTTTGTTAGTGGCAGTCCAGTTAAGTGTACTACAGCTTTGAAAATGTTGTTTTTCACAAACTTTTTTGTAATAAGCTCGATCAAACCGGTATGGAGTCGTAGTTTTGATAAATGCGGCACAAAAAGCTTTCGGTAAAAAATTCAAATATTTCAAAGCTGATTTCATTTAATTGATACTACCCGTGCTTCACCGGGGATAGAATAGTGAGGCTGTTCACCTAGCATGTCGTAAGAGGCGACTTTTGGATACCAGCCCATGTTAACTAAGGTTGGGGAGCCCCTCATGTCTAAAAACTGAGATTGAAGGTAAGCAAGAGCATGCTCTCCGTAAAAGACAAAAAGCTCCAAAAACTTACCTCATGAAAGAGTTTGTTAAAGAATCGGCCCCCACTCCCCGGCAGCTCTTAAATGGGCAGGGGGTGCGAAGAATCTCGGGGTTACAGAAATTTGAGGTAAGATTTGGAAGTTGGAATGTTGGAAGTTTTTGTGGAAGAGGAACGGAAGTGTGTGAACAGTTAAGAAAAACAAAAGTAGATATGTGCTGTCTACAGAAAGTAAGATGGAGAGGGCAAGGAGCTCGATTTGTTGGTTGCAGAGGTAGGAGATATAAGCTGTGGTGGTCTGGAAATATGGATGAAATAGGAGGGGAGGGAATTTTAGCGAAGGAAAATCTTGCGAAAATGTTTGCGAAGAGTCCGGAGAAAAAGTGACAGAGTGATGGTAATGGTGCTGGTTTTTGAGGAGGAAGTTATAATAGTTATATGTGCATATGCTCCCCAGGTGGGAAGATCAGAGTGCGAGAAAGATTAATTTTATAATGACATGGCAAATGAGTGGGGTTTGCAAAACCCTAGTGAAGTGATTCTTGGTATTGGGGACTTCAACGGACATATTGGGAGACGGATTGATGGTTTTGAGGGTGTGCATGGTGGGTGTGGAATTGGTAAAAGAAATGTTGAGGGAAAAGACTACTCGAGTTTTGTGATGAAAAGGAGTTTTGCGTGGCAAATACATGGTTTCAAAAGAAGGAGCAGAGAAAAATAACATAAAGCATTGGTGGAAATAAAACTGAGATTGATTTTGTATTGGTTGGTAAAAACAATAGAAAGTTTTTAAAAGATGTGAAAGCCATCCCCTGGGAATTGCAACATCGGCTGGTGGTAACAAACACAGACAAAAAAAATCGAAGAAGGTAGTGAAGAACGAACACACCATTAGAAGGAGGATTTGGAAGTTAAAGAAAAACAACATGCAAACAAGATTTCAAGAAAGAGTTAAGGAATCGGTTGATGTTGATGCACCCAATCTATAGAATACTTTTAAAAATAGTATGCTGCAAGCTTGTGATGAAGTATGTAGAAAGAAGAAAGGTAGAAAAAACCATGGGGATACATGGTGGTGGAATGAAGAGGTGAAGGAAGCAATGCAACAAAAGAAAGTGGCATATAAAGTCGATCAGAGGTAAACAAGGCTAAATATAAGAATATCAAATATCGAACAAAAAAGTGGTTGCTAATTCTATGAGGAAAGAAACTGAAAAAGAGCTAACAAAATTGAACAAAAAAACAAATAGCATTTTTACCCTGGTGAAGTTCATGAAAAAAGATGGGAACGATATTGAAGGAGGTGGATGCATGAGAGAAAAAGACGGAAAGTTAGGTTTCAGTGAAAAAAGACAGAAAAAGAATATGGAAAAATCATATGGAGGAGATTATGAATAAAGAGAATGATTGGGATCACGTGACAGCAGCTAGTATGGTATAGGGACCTGTTAAGTAAAGCTGTTAGAGCACGCCATGAAGATCGTTGAAAGAGTGCTGGAGAGAAGGATTCGAGAATCAGTAAATATTGATTCAACGCAGTTTGGTTTTATGCCTGGAAGTGGAACGACAGACGTATTGTTTGTAATACGAAGAATGCAAGAGAAATATAGGGAGAAGAAGAAAAAATTGTACATGTGTTTTGTGGATATAGAGAAGGCATTTGATAGAGTTCCGAGAAAGGTGATGGAGTGGGCAATGAAAAAGAAAAGTTTACCAGAAGTAATTGTAATAGCAGTGATGAGCCTCTATCACGGGACAAAAACGAAAGTTTGAGTGGGATCGGAGTCATCTAAAGCATTCTCGGTACAAGTTGGTGTACATCAAGGATGTGTGTTGTCGCCACTGCTTTTTGCAATTGCAATGGATGTAATCTCATAAAATGCAAGTGAAGGATTGATGAATGAAATTTTGTATGCCGATGACTTGTTTTAATGACTGAAAGTATGGAGAATTTGAAAGAGAAGTTTTTAAAATGGAAAGAGGCCTTTGAAAGCAAGGGGCTGAAAGTGAACCTCAAGAAAACCAAAGTAATGGTGAGCGGTTCGAAAGGTGAAGTACTCAAGAGCAAAGTTGATCCATGTGCCAAGTGCGGCAAGAGGGTGATGGCAAATTCGATGATGTGTACAAAGTGTGGTAAATGGATACATGGCAGATGTGCGAAAATGAAGGGGGTGACTTCAACTCTGGCAAAAGGTTTTGTTTGTGAACTATGTGTTGATACAAAGGAAGGAATTGTGGAGCGAGGTGAAAAATTATCATTTTTTGACCAGGTTGACTTTGTAAAGAGCGTTTGCTATTTGGGGGACAGGTTGAACGCCAGTGGTGAAAGTGAAGTAGCGATAACAGCAAGAACGAGAATTGGATGGATAAAATTTAGAGAATGTGGGGAGTTACTTTATGGAAGAAAATTTTGGTTAAAAATAAAAAGAAGGATTTATCAGAGCTGCGTAAGATCCGTAATGCTGTATGGGAGCGAGACGTGGTGTCTAAGGGAGAATGAGATGGCAATTTTGAGAAGAACTGAAAAAGTCATGATGAGAGCAATGTGTGGAGTTAAAATGATTGAGAAAAGAAGGAGCCAAGAAGGTACGAGTTTGCTAGGTTTGAAGGATACTTTGGATGAACTAGCCAGGGTGAGTGGAGTGCGATGGTATGAGCATGTTTTGAAAAGGAATAATAGTAATGTTTTGAGAAGAGCGTTGGATTTTAAAGTGGCAGAAAGAAGAGTGCGTGGGCGATCAAATATGACGTGGAAGAGACATGTGGAGGAGCATACCAATTAGATTGGACTGAAAAGGGAGGATGCCATTGACAGAGTGAAGTGGCGTGATGGAGTTTACAAACTGTCGAGAAGCACGAGGTGAATCCGACCACCTGCGTCAACACAGGCAAAACCGGATTTAAAAAAGTGAATCTCTCTGTGTAATAACCTCTCGTGATACAATCTAAGAAATCTCACTAACTCGTTTCAATTCTATATTCGAGACCTATTTTTCTTCAGCAGTCTGTAGCTTCCTCACCATGGTGGTGCAGTCTCCAATCCGCTGGCTTGATTGATTTAAAGTGGCTGTTGACCTCATCAAAAGTTTTAGGGACCGCAGATACTCCCATGCCAATCATTATTTTTTGTAACTACCCTCAGAATGGAAAACGGAAGGGCAGATCACTGCTTCTCTATAATTAATAGCCTCTTCTTTTCTTCTGCTTTACTGCCTTCTTTCGTGTCCTACCTTTCTTCTCTTCTGATAAGCGGTAACGTTTATCCTAATCGTGGCTCGATCTCTTGTTACCCTGTCTGCACAGCAAAGGTAACCTAGAGGAGCAGGTTGGTGCAGTGCTTTTTTTGGCAAAAACGTGGGTCTATTTAAAATGTTTTTTTCTATCCTCTTCGAAGTTTAGTTTCTCTTTACTTCTTGTTCTTCGAATTACCTACTCCTTGCTATATCTCTGACGTATTTAAGAGTCCCTTTTTACTTACTTCCAACACTGTGCATTCCTTAATGAGTGTTCCATGCAGGTATAGTCTAACTGCTTGTTTGAAGGTGTAGCTCGGTCAATACTGCTTTTCCCATGACAGTTATTCATCATCCTCGCCAGGTGATCTTTTACTCTCCTCCTGGTCTGTCGCTAATTCTTCATGCAGAGTCTTCTTTTTTTTCACACTAGGCGCATCTTCTTCACTTTCTCGTTCTTTCTTCTCTCTGACAGATTAAGAGCTCTTTGATGGAACACTAGAACCCTGCGTGCAAGAAGTGTTAAAACTATTCTACTTTATCTCGGCATTTCTTGTAAACCTGACCTATACATCCATTATTCCAACATAATCTCCTCTTCCAGGATCCTTGGATACGGGGCGCATCGATCAGATTGGAATCACTCTCAGTCTTGTTCTCTGTCTCTCCAGATCATGCCCACGTTTGTGGTGGCATGATCTTTGTTAAACAAAGTATTTCCTTCTCTGTATTCTACACTTCTTTTCTCTCTTTTCTTTACCCATACTTTGATTTTCTGGGGGTCAATATCTCTCCGCAAAACCGTCTTCCATTTTTTTTAAAGCATGTCCTTCATCGCTCCTTTTTTAGGAGATTAGATCCGACTCTTTCTCTACTTCTACTCTTCCTTTCTCCTGAAATCTTTTTATTCGGAAGGAATTTAACTAATACCACCCTCTCTGAAATTCAAAAGGTTCCCCGAACTTTTGTGGAAAAGGGCTTTTCAATTAGGTCACCTGCTCCGTCCTGCTCTTTCTGAATAACCCACTTTTATCAATCGTTTCTCCATCAGAAGCTCTTTTTCGGGCTTTCTTTCTCTCTCTCTCTCTCTCTCTCTCTCTTAACCTTGCAAGGTACTGTAAAACTTGGGGTCCAACCATTTATCTATTTTTCTTGGTGTGCCTCTTTGTCCCTTTCTCATACTGATAGACGTTTTCCTACTATCAATTTTTAGAAACTGTAGGTTTTTTGCGTGTGCAAGGTTAAGTAATCTCACTTAGTTTAAACCTACTTTATTAATAATCCACAAACTTATTCAAATAGAATTACACATAAACATAAAATACAAAAATCAGTTAGTATTTTAGCATATTTGTAAACTAGCTATAAGAAATTTATAGATCACGTCTGTCTCGGTTTCATACAGATTCAAACTGGGAATGTTAAACGTTGCTTGGCGAGACGTCAACTATTGCCGGAACCACGTATCAAAAATACAGGAAATACAAAGTATGAGATAAATAATATTTAGGTTGCATTACATTAAAATTTATATGAACAATAGCATGAATCCATGGGAATATTGAACAATAATGAAAATGAAACGCTACAAAACCACGTGTTTCTTTCTCCATGTCAGGATAATTTTCACACTGGTTGGTTTACTTTTGATCAAATTCTTCGTCTGCCTTAGTTCATCTTCGATGCGTTTTATGAACTCAAGCATGGCTATCGGACAATTCTAGCTACTATCAATTTTTCTACACTCCAAAGCATTCAGCAATATTTAGTACCCCGCTTTCTTTCAGTTTATTTCCTCTGGTTTTCCTCCTTCCTTTGTATGGTTTGACTTAATCTTCTCTTTCTAGAAGATGCGCTAGCGCATTATTTTGAAATCATTACATCCGCTTCTTTGAGTAGGCCAAGATGTAGTGCAAGGATCTGCTCTTGGCCCTGTTCGCTTCTTTTTTTTCATCAATAACCTCCTTGCTTCTTTATGATTTGCAAAGACTTTACTACATATTACAGACGGCATGAACACTGGCTTACATGGGTGTGAAGTGGTAGGCAAACATTGAATAAACACGTCCAAGCCTATCCAAACGCGTAAAAAGATGTAAAATCAGCTATAGGGGCAACGACCTATGAAACAAAGAAAAAAGGTGAGCAAAAAAGATTGAGAATCCCTGCTTCAGCGTTTCAAATCTTTTCGAGAGATCTTGTTTAATAGGTTCTGTTTTCCCCCATATTAACTTCTATATAGACCAAGTACGTTTGAAGTAGAATAGAAGCAAAAGCTACATAGCATAAGCAGCTCTGCAGACCATCTAATCTTACTTTGTGATTTAAAGATTTTTCTAAGTGTTTCCTTCCCGTTGCCTCAAAATCGTGCACTGATGATGGCGCTCCCACGTGGCGATGCCCAGTACCTGATCAAAAAAACAGGAAAGAAATACACGTAAATGTGGTCTATAAGCGCTAAATGGTGTACACACCAAAAATCAAAATAAGGTCAGTTGAAACACATGTGTTATACCAAAATTTCTATAAAAAGCGACGTAAAACATAATAAATAAATTTGCAACACAGAGTCTTTCTAAACATGCGCAGAGATTCTGGTCAAAAGTAAAACAACAAGTAATTTGGAAAGATCATTAGTGTGCAGGTAAAAAGTGTGGCTCATAGATTCTGTTTAGCATTGTATATACAAAGTTAGCAGGTAGAGCTTCTGCGATAGGTCTGGCATACTTAAGTTTGACATGTGCTGTTTTATGTTACTTGACTTGATCTTTTACTTATCGTTTAGTTCAAGATCTACCATATTTATTTAGGCGTATGAGCTCATGCTGCGCTCGGATATCTTTAGTCAGACTGGGTCACCACGACTGGTAGACTGTTTGGCCCCTACACCCGTCTGCCATGTAAAGGTGGAGGTGTCTCGTTTAGTATCTTGCCAAGGACACCATAAGCAGAGTTCCTGGCTTTTTCATCCCATATCTTTTCGTGCTGAGCGCTAAAGCAGGAAAGCTTGAATACCATTTTTTAAAGTTTTTCAATATGACTTGAAAAAGGAATGGAACCGGTGTTGAGTTCTAAGAAACAGCAACGAAATTGTTTAAATACGTCGGAGGTAGATAGGTTGGTTGCATACTTTTTAACTTTTTGCCAAACTCAGCTCAACTAAATTTCTATTAAGATATTATCATTAAATGCAAATGCATGATTCACTCACCAATGACATAATCAGTCCACGACACAGCGTTACTTCTCACTGATTTCGGATCAAAGTTCTTTAACAAATTATAATCTTCAAAATCGGATTGGTAGTTTTCATGAAGAGCAATACGACTGCTCTGTCGCAACATCGCTCTACTTTCGTCTAAAAGCATAAATTACTGATGTAGGAACTGAGAAAAATGACCATTTTTGTCAATTCTGGAAATAAATTTACCCCAAACAGTTTTGAAACACAGCCCATCAAATTAAAGTAGGGCTTAATTTCTACTTTTCATCAAGAGCTATGCTACTGACATGTCTAAACAGAAGACTCGTGGACCGGATTGCTTGTAGTTACTTGTTGAGGAAACTTTTTGTCTCATATTTTGGGGGTATTACCGTCAGAAGTTAATCACTATAGAAGTTTTTCTTTTTATGTTTTTTATTTGCCATATTTATCCTCCTTTCACGAGAAAGCGAATTGTATCGCTATGTTTTGGACGGTATGTCCGCACTCGCTCGGGAGTTGCTATTTCCGAGGTGTCTGGGCCACGTGTCTTCCACATAAAGGTGGGGCGTCCCGTAAAGTGCCTTGCCCAAGGACACTAGCAAACTTGCCGGCTTGTTCTCTACAAACGTTTCCATAAATGCCGAGCGCCAAACAGGAAAGCTATATATATCATTTTTAAAGTCTATTGGTATAACTTGACGAGGGTAATGAACCCCAAGTCTACCGATTGCGAAGCGGACGCTCTAACCACTACGCCATCGCGTCTTCCTTGTTATATTAGCACGGTTCATTTTTGTCAATTTGTTTCGGATTATTTTTCTTGGTTATAGCGTCAGAGGAAATGTTGCAAAAATATGTTGAGGTATGTAAGCCTTTTGCATATAAAAGCCAACATAGACAACCGATGTGGGATGTAATGTGTAAAAAAAGTAAGAGTCGTGTTGTTGTTTACTCCTCCTTTGCTTGAGATGGAAATACGTTAAAATGAGTATTTACTGTCGGCTCTCACTGCAAACCCAAACAAAACCAGGCTACGTGAAAACCGCAGTTCATTTGAAATCAGAAGAATACGAATTCCAAATTGCTATCTCCATTACCAACAAGACTGTACTGTTATTGGTGGCTACCAGTACTCAAAGTTGCCTCTCACAACATAGTGAGTGGCAGGCAACGTTCCCTCTAATTTTTGATAATGCTGCGCGGAAAAACCAACGAGTGCGCTGAATCACAATTTTACTAGGCAGAATTTATAAAAGTCTACTACCCTGTAGTAGAACATAAATTACACCGAAGGTCAGTGCTCACGACCTTGTAATAGCATGTTTTGGTTTCACATTAGGCGAGCCCTCCTCACATGGACCTATTACCGCGCGCGGACATGGTGTTCTCCAAAAAATAAAAAAAAAAGTCATCGACCTCTTTTTGGACGGAAATTACGTCAACAAAGACTGTGGGAGGCTTTTTTCAAGTCGTTCCCCTCTCCAAATTTTTGTTAGATAACCTAATTGTCCAGGCTTCAAGATGTCCCCAAACCGAGATTTGACTTCAAAGAAATAGCCCTTTTACTTCCTGTGGCCTACTTTATTCATTTGTGTTCAGAATTTCACGTGTTTCTTTATGGTGGAGACTGCGCAAAGCGTTGTGGTAACTGCGCAAAGGGGTTTAAGCAACTGCGCGGCCGCGCAGGCGTGCAGCTTAGAGGGAACATTGGTGGCAGGGTGATTCTTCGAACCCGCATAGCACGGCGAGAAAAATTTTCGATATCGATATATTGTTAACATTACCAAGTACCGATTCAAATTTAAACCACACTGGGAAAAAAACCACACACCTGCAGAAAAAGATTTTCCCAACTCATACTCTGCATCTGATTTATATTCAGATGGATCATAATCAAATATGGATCTTGGATTCCGCCTCCAACGTTTCACTTGCTCACACCGCACCACACCTTGCTGGGCGGAAAGGTCTGGAGCAGGGCTTGGTGTCATATGAGCGGGAGCATAATTGATTGATTTATCTGCAACAATAATTAAACTCTTTAATAATCTGCACAGATAAAAGGTGCACTTACTGTGGCACGACTATTCTATCATTGGGGTAATTTACATAGAACTTGAGGAAAGGACCGACGCAAAAATTTGGATCAGCGATACGGCATTACTCTTTTTCTGCATCTGTTCATACCGTGTCTAATGTAAATACAGTTTAAGTTGAATAAACGTTCTTTAAATTCCATGTTTGGTGATTTTCTTTTGTGCCTGATAACAAAGAAAAGCGAGAACTTTCTCAATCCTTGTAAGGCTCTACACTTTTGAGCGCTAAAATTCTGTGACCAACCCACGAAAGATGTGGTATGCAAATAAACGCTGCATGCGATATGCAGCAAATGAAAAATAGACCTAAAGTTTTGTCTCAAAAAATAAATGGTAAACAATAATGGCTACAATCTTCAATCAAGCCTACTTCCTTGATGGTTGACAGCAAATGCTCGCTTTGCCTCCATTTGCGACGTTTTGTTCTTCAATCCTTTGTAAGCAATATCACTTGCGTTAATGGTCGCTTGCTTTACTCTTCGAATGGTCATGTCTTCGATTATTGGAGTAGCCTTTCCAATCATGTTTTTGTGATCTTCCTTATATTTAACCTGAAGTTTTAAAAACACCGTAGTGAAAATACCACTAGCAAATAAACTCCTTCCCTAAATGTCAGTAAATGCTGATAAAACTTGACAAATGTGTGTCCAAAAACTAAAGGCTGTTTTGAGAAATTATTGTGAAAAATAATTAAGTTTTTGAGATTTTTTTGGGAAGGTTATTGAATCAATTAAAAAAACGTACAGCAATAATACCCTCCATTTGTCGGACAAGGACAAAGTAAAGTTTTTAACACTTTAGAAGATTCTGAGGATTTTAGTACCGTCATCATTAACTAAATACCTGGCTAAAATTTTTCGTATTCTGTCTCACAGTTCGTAGTTCTGGAGTGTCAATCATCGCTAGGCCTACTGCTCTTCCTGAGGCAAATGAGTCTTTATATTTCAACTGAAAGCAGTTATTAAAAAACTTCTTGAATAAGAAAAAGAAGAGTAATCCGAAAGTTGGCAATAAATAGCAAATCCCACATATGCTTGAAAACAATGTTTTTGTTCAAAATACTGAATCTAAAGGTGTTAGGAGCGACTCGCTTTTGGCTTTCTTTCTTTTTGTTTATTCACTTGCTACAAAAACCTTTTTTGATGATACACAAAGCAAAAAAAACAGTTCATACGGTATCAGACCAAGTTTATATTACGGAACCATACATTTTTCTTCAAGCACGAGACAATGCAGTAAAGAGTCATTTTCAGGAGCACATTAATATCTAAAATATGCGAACATTTTCGCACGGAGACACGTGCCAATTTAAATACCGTGTTGGGTAAAATGACAAAAATTCTCAAAACTTATCGCCACGACTTTTTTTTTAAACAATACACTTACATTACTGAAATTGTTCGTGTTCTGTCGAACTAATTTCATCTCAGGAGTGTCCAGCACAGAGGAAGTTTGCCTTCCTTTCAATTGATTCGCCTCCGCCTTATAATGAACCTGAATGGTGAAACCTTGTCACTAGTTTTTATAGTGAAAGAAATTAAACAAAATCACCTGTTAATGGTACAGAACTTAAATATGCAGTAGTTTTGAAAAAGCTATTTTGCTAGAAGTTTTTGTGATGCTCTTATCGGTAGCGGTACCGGATCAAATGAGATATGCTAACTTCGCTCTATGAAAAAGATCAGTACAGATCAAAAATCAAGTCTTCATTTCAAAAAACGCAGTAATTTGACTTCATTAGCGCACATGGCGTAACATGTTCTAACTTACTTGAGAGATAGTTCGTTGATTTTCTCTTATTCTGGCCATCTCTGGAGTGTCAATCACATAACCAGATCGCCCCACACTCGCCTTGTATTCCTGCTTGTACTTCACCTGCATAATACGTTGTTATAAGCAAATGTTTGTAGCTACTCTTTTTTACACAATCTGGTTTACACATATATATTCCACATTGATACGTCCAAGTTGTTTGATTCTTCTATTTTACCAAAACGGGCGAGCTGTGTAAACAAAACAAATAATAGTTTAAGGGCAACGCAATGGCGAAGAAGCAACAGCTTTAGGCACCCAAATCTTTAAATATAACCATTTTATATTGGTCTCAGCTAAAAGTAAAACAAAGCACTTTAATTGGAAATTGTATTTTTGTATTTACATGTAATTTCTGTCAATGCTAAACTTAATTTTTCTAAAAAATGTGTGCTTCTGAAAATCGAAATCTTATTTCCCTTCAGCAGTGGTTATCAACCTTTCTTAATACATTGCGGCCCTGTATGTATTTTGTGAAAATTTTCATTCTTCCCTTTTCAAAATAAAAAAATACAAACTTTTTTTTTACATTTTATGCTTCTTGAACAGCTGAGCAAAACCAACTACGTCTAAAACATGCAAAATATAATGTTTTATCAGTGCATTTGCGTTGTGCATATGTGTAGATGTGCTTGAAGGAATGCCGAAAGAAAGGGGCAGAAGTCCCATTTAAAAAAGATGAATTTTGAAGTTATTCTTCAACAATTTCATGAATTTTAGAAAATTCTGTAAAACTTTGAAGTAAACTTGAGGTGAGGCCGCTTGTGTATTTTTATTAAGACGAAGACTTTTCCTTGGAGATTGCCTCGCAGAGAGGCGTCATTTGTCTCTTGGTTTGAGATTAAGACCTTTTTGTGGAGGTGTTTTGGTGATGTAGGTTCTTAAATAGTCTCAAACGAAATTGCCTCAAAGTAAAGTAAAAGTACTTTTTCGAAAAATGAAGAGCGACTTTTTCTACGCTTTTCCACTCCCTGATCGAAAACGTTCCTGCGTCCCTGCGTGAGTCAATATACAGCATCTATGACATCACTTTGATCGATAATTGAGCTATAAACAAATGCATGAAATACTGCTTAAACACAAGTATTCCATCAGATACATTTAAATCAAGCATTATGAAATTCTTAACTTTTAAACTTTGAGAAGCGGTAGTTCCTCCCTTGAAAGTTTAAAATATTAACTGAGGAGAAATTACTCTCCAGTTGGAAACCACTGTCCTACGGGATTTAGGCAAAATGACCTTTTTGGGCCTTTCTGTCACTTGCATAATGGCAAAATGACCATTATACGCTTGCTATATTCTTTGAAATCAAAAACTGAGGATCAGGAGTGCCTTGCTCCCCAACGCCTAAACCAGGCTCTTTCACAGCGGGATACCGACACCGAACTTTAAAAATAAAGTTATACTCACATCACTTGCAATTTCAGTGGCTTTTTGAGCAAGAGCAATTTGATTTGCATCTATTGACATGGCAGGTCTTCCTTTAATATTTGCTTCGTATTGTTGTTTGTATAATTTCTTAAACAAACAGACAAATCTCATTTTACACAGAACAAACATGGTAATAATTAGACCATAGCCTAGATAAGCCGATCCATAGAACGAATAAGAGAGGTTGTAGGGCGTTTGATAGTCTATGTGATCTTCAGCTAACCGAAGAATCATTTTAGTAATATCTCAATGGGTTCTTTTTTAAAAGTCCCCAAGGCCTAACATACTGGTTTTCGGTGATGAAAATAAAATTGTTGAAAGACAACAATGACTAAGGAGATTAATAATTTACCAAAACTCTAGTTGTTACTGAACTTTGCTCTATTTTGAGATACTTTGAAATAAACGACAATCATTTCTTAACAAAAATATGTGTAAGATTTTGTCAATTATTGTGTCAAAGAAGCGTAAAAACATTGCTCCGAAACCTCATTTTAGCTTACATCGCTCTTGATGTCTTCAGCTCGTTTTACATGATCCAAGGCCGGTGTGCCGTGAAGGTCAAAGGTCATTCCACGACCTTTGACACTTTTTTCATAATCAGCTTTGTACTTTCTATCATCCAGAATTTCTTGAGCCTTCTTTTGCTGCAGGGAAGTAGGTGTATCCTCCATTGCAGCGCTGTTGCCTCTAGAGTTAATTTCCTTTGCAGACCGCTTATAGTCAATCTGAAAAAACATAAATTTGATAATTACTTGATATGATTTCAGACATCATTCAGTCTATCAGAATACATGCTTGATAATTGTCAGGCATAGGCAAAGGCGAGCAGAGTTATTATTTGTTGGGAAAAGAAGGGTATCCGTCCACAAATCGGAAGGTTAAAGCAATTTTCAACAAAATTCGAATAGCTACGACTAATAAACTAAAACAGAAGCTGGAGAAATGATTGGGCAAAACCTTTGTATGGAGTGTGGCAATGTACGAATCGAAAACGTGGAGCTTAAATAAAGCGGTCGCATTTGAAATGTAGGTTCGGGGAAGGATGAAGAGAGTAAAGTGGACCGGTAGGTAGACAGAAGCAGAAGTCTTAAATCTCGTGAATGAAACAACATAACTACTAACCGGAATCAGGATGAAATAAAGGTGAATTGGACGCATAGTAACACAGTCTAAGTCAGTGTTTCTCTGCCAGTGGACCACAGCACAAGTTCTGGTAGACCATGGCTTCCTTTCTGATTACTAATAAGACTAAGGTTTCCAGTATGGAAAAACTTGTGCTTCAACCTGGTTATAGCATTTAAAGCCGTTCACTCAGCAAGTCGTGAAAGACAATTAATGGTTAGACATGCTTGTGAAGATGATCTGTAGGTCTAGGGACAACGTTGTGAACAAGTGATTGCGAAGTGATGCGGTTTATGCCTGATGGGAATGCTCGAGATTCGCATGTTTCATCTTTGATGTCGACTGATGGTATGGGGCTGTGAATTCGCAGGTTCAGTCGGTGACGGAAACGCTTGAGATCCTTTTGTTCTGTATCTGATGTTGAGTGATCGTGTAAAACTCTGCAGTTGAGGGTTTAGTCTATTACTGAAACACTTGGAATTCGCGTATTCTGCTGTAACTTAGTGCCGGATGATAAAGTGAGACTCGAGATTTACATGTTTATTTCTTGATAGGAACGCTCGGAATTCGCATGTTTTGTATCAAATCCCAACTGATGTTATGGGATTGGAAATTTACGAGATCGGTGCGTCAAAGGAACTTTTGAAAATTTCGGATTTTGTGTCGGATGTCAACTGATGGTGAAAACTTGGAACTTGCTTCTAGCGGGAATGCCTGGAATTTGCTGGTTTTGCATCTGATGTCGACAGAAAGGTGATAATCCGAATTTGCCGAGATGAGAAAAACTGGGATTCGTAAAATTTGTAAGCCTGCTTGATACTGAGTAATGCTGTGAAGCTCAGGATTTTCGAGATGGGTCTACGCTGGTGGTGCTCTGGCACTGGTTCACTAATCTGCTCTTCTCGCCTGGTAATTGTGTTTTTATGCTTGTGTTCTGTCGCTTTTTGTTTTTAGCAGCGCAAGTTGAAATGAACTTGCTTGCAGCAAATTGTATTTTGTCTGCCCGGCACCATGCCCATATCAAGAAACAAGGACATTGAGAAAGTCGATCTCCAAAAAGATCTCATCTTCTTCAAATTAGACAAAAAATGCAAAAATTTAGACTTCAAAATGCTCGACACCAAAAAAACTTTTTGCCTTCGATTTGGATGGAAAATTCAAGAAGTGTGTCACGAAATGTTTTACAGATCAAAAATGGGCCAACAATGCAAAAAGGTTAAAAATATCTGCTCTAAGACATGAATGTTTGTTTAGAGCAGTGCTAAACATAAGAATGGGACGAAGGTGTTCAAGAGGAAGAAAGAAAATAATGATGTTGGATCATATCACAAGCGGTAAAAGTTACGAAGAATGAAGAGAAGAGTTGAAGTTCGTGAGGAGTCGCGGAATGATGCTATGAGAGACCTGGATGACGCGAAGGCGTTTGAGCTAATAAATTAAAAAGAAATTTTCTTCTTAAAAAGGTAGAATAGAAAAATTTGCTCAAAAATAATCACCAGCATCATACGGTACCATACAGCAATCCATTACATCATGTCAATAACCCGCGACCGGTTTCGACCTTATTGGGTCTCATCAGGCGGGTGTAAAAAACACTTAATAATAAATATGCTAAAAAAAAACAAATTTGCCATTGGGTGCAAAAAAATGCAATGCAAAACAATATGATACAGCAATACCTATATCATGGGGATTTATGAGCAAATTTTACGACCAAATAATGATTGGATCATTTTTGAGCAAATTTTTCTATTGTACTTTGATGCTGGAGGCGATCACCTTGAAAATTGCTGGCTAGCAACTAGCAACTCATGTATTATTGATAAGTCTTGACAATGATCCTGCACCCCTATTAGGGCTTACCGATGTGACTTGTTGTCCATGTCATGTGTGTGTGTCCTTGAATGTGACCCCCATGATATAGGTATTGCTGTATCATATTGTTTTGCATTGCATTTTTTTGCACCCAATGGCAAATTTGTTTTTTTTAGCATATTTATTATTGAGTGTTTTTTACACCCGCCTGATGAGACCCAATAAGGTCGAAACCGGTCGCGGGTTATTGACATGATGTAATGGATTGCTGTATGGTACCGTATGATGCTGGTGATCATTTTTGAGCAAATTTTTCTATTGTACTTTGATGCTGGAGGCAGATCCCTCTTGATAGGAGATCACCTTGAAAATTGCTGGCTAGCAACTAGCAACTCATGTATAAAAAGGTAGAAATAAGCCTATCATTGTTGACATACTTGCCTATATGACGTTACAAAGGCAAAATTATTGCAAAATGAAAATTTATGGAAGTTTTTTTTACTTATCGTTTTCTCCTAAGTAAATACACAAACTAGTAAAATTTTTTTAATGGGCAGCATTGCTGCAGTAATGAAAAAAGTAGGTTTATATCAAGAAGGTTCACTTTATTGCATTTTATGTACAGTCCTGTTTGTGGTTATTTGACTTTTTTGTGACGTCAAGTTAAAGAATCGTCGCCTGCAATTTGTAGTGCCACTGCCAGAAAGCTCTCTCGCAGACTAAAAGACGTAGACTAAATAAAGCATGGTGAGAAGGGTAATATGTTTTGAGGCTAAATGTGGAGCAACGAAGACGGCGCATATCAGGCGAATGCGCATGCAAAAATGAAATGATTCGGATTATGTGCGGCTAGATACTTCTGAATAAAATTTCCAAAAGTGTCTTAAGAGGATCGAGAGATGTTGAGAATATTGATGAACAAAAAGAAAACTGTCTGAGATAGTTAGGGCATCTTGAGCGTATGAATGTAGAGAGTTCAACAAGAAAAGTGCGAGAGAAGACAATAGTAGGAAATGTGAATAGAGGAAGACCAACGAAAACGTGGAGGGAGACGGTAATGAACGACACGAAATAAAAAAATTTGGCATTTGAAGTAGCTCAGGACAGAGAAAAGTGAAGGAGTCCAAGCAAACTGATCTGCCATGATGATTCAGAATGATGAAAACTTGGCCAAGCCTTTAAAAGGCAAATGGAAATGAATAATTGTAATGTCAAGTGTTTCGTGATGGCACCGAACCCTAAATTTCGGCAAATTGACGTGATAGACTGAGCAATAAATTTTTTATCAAAAGACTGCGAGAAGAGCGCGCGGCGTCAAGGCCGAGCTGAACCGATGCTTGCATTAAAGCTGATCTTTTTCGTTCAAACCTCGAGTTTAACCATGACATATATGCGTGACTATTGACTTGAAACCTGCAAAATCACTTTGTAGTCTGGCAAACCAATCGTAGGCAGGGTTTGATAAAAGTTGTCTTCGCCAAAAAAATGCTTTTGGTAAGGTAAGTTTTAGTCATTTTATTTCATTGTCTTGAAATAAAATTAGAATAAACGAAATGATATAATCTGGGTTTGAGGATATTCCAACCCAAGAATGTGACAAAAATACTGCACTCTGTAATTGTGAAAAAGTTAAGAATATATTGCAATATGACATAGCACCATAAATGGATATATTGTAACCGACAATGGATATACAATGGATATATTTCAATTCAATATAAACAAACTATGGATATATTCTCACCAAATAAAAAACTCGGGCTACATTTTCACTTCCTTTAAAATCAAAAACATTGCAGCTTCTGTGAATTATCACAGTCCGTTAGAATATGAAAAATTGCACAACTGGAATGAATTTTGCAGGTACGACTGTTAACTTACAACACTGCATGAACATGATTCTGTGTATGTGATAACGAAACTAAGCATCCTTAAGTGTTTTTACACACCAGCAATAACTTCTTAATCAAGTTTTTTTAAAATCATCTCGTTATAATTCTGCGCTGGTTGTTTGCGTTTGTGTGTAATTATGTTATGTTAATACTATTCAAGTTCAAAAGAGTTCTTTTTGCATATTAGCAGAGCAAAAACTGTCAAGGAATATCTTGACTCGATGACCTACAGGTACTTTGATGCTACCTGGTTTTTGAACGTGTCACTGGCTTTTGATTTACTGTTAATTAACATCGTTTTTTTATTTATCAGTATATAGGCAAAACAAATATTTTTTTTTCTTAGCCCTAATTTTCAATACACTGTTGGTTCTCCTAACCGACTTACTGTTACCGTTGCATTACGTACTAGTTTTTTTCCGGCTAGACTGGTTTGTCGCGAAGCCGTCAAACAAACTGTTGACATTAGCCCAACACACCTGGCCTTTTCCGGTAAGTTGACCACGGGATCTAGCATCCTTAAGGTACGTAAAACAGGCAAAAAATAACAAGTAGAGAAAGAAATAAAAAGTGGGTTTTATAGAGTATAATCTTATAACACCGTAGAGCCCCATTAAAGAATGGCGTTGTCTGCTACACAGAACATGCTGATTCATTTTGGAGTGGCTGTATCCTTCTGGTGAAGAACAGAGCGTTGAACCGCATGCGGCGCCTTAAAAGAAAAGCTGAAGGTTTCTCTCCAATAACCGTAGTAACATCCAAGATCTAAGGAAAGTATGTTAAACCTTTATCGACACGCCTTTCAACAAACCAAGAGAAATTATGGGGAGGTTTCATACTGGATTTATTCTGAGTTTCCAATATAGTGACCGCAATTTGCACTAGATTCCCAACAAAACTCCCATTCCAGATTTTCTGCCTGTTTATTTCTATAGCTTTGAGCTATTCCAAGCCAAACGAGCTTTCACGGCTAAACTAATTGTCAATCTCATTTTTTGACTTCAACTGCCTGTTCCATATCGACGACTTGGTTATTATGTCTCTTCTTTTCGGCTTGTACTGTATGGGTGGATACACAAAAATTGAAAAATTGATTTCAGCACAGATCTCTCAACGAGGACACATGAGCAATCCTTCCGTGGTACTTCACAAGGCTAAACCGTAGTCAGTGTGTTTTCTTTTAAATTCCTGCTTTTGCTCTATCTCTTATTGGGGGTCACTTGTAATTGGATATTTTTCTTTTTCAGATTGTCTTGTCCCGAGAGCAAGATGATTTCCTCGAATTAAAGATGTTTACTGTACTATGAACACTTTCCAAGGTACGTTTTTTGTTCTACAAGGTTTTCCCAACCTTTCTTCACCTACACTAGTACCGGCCAATTGCTATTTCTCGGTGTTACTAATTTTGTCAAGTTGGAGATTTCGCTAGGCAAACCAATCGAGCATTGATTTCCACTTGTTTGTCTCTATTGTTTTTTGCTTAATTTGCTTAAGTTTTCCTTTCCATTTTTTAGTCTCAGGAGGCAATCCCTAAAGCTTTTACTTGCAACAAGCGGGTTTTTCTTCCACCTTCATTTTTTTTACTTTGCAGAATACAATATACACGAAATTTTCCAGGCGCTCATGGGTCCTCTTGCTTTTTCGCTCGTTTCTTCCTTCTATTTTAAAAAGGAAAAGTCGTTTCTTGCCTCTTTTTTTTTCTGGCCTATCTCTTTATGTGTAGATCTCCCGCTCTTCACAATGCTTATCTTTGACCCCCTTTCATCTCGCCAACGTATTGCTGTATATCAATCTGTTTTCTTTTGCATCATAATCTTGTAATCTGGACAAATGAATTCGCGATTGCAACTGTAGTTTTTCAACACTCTTTTTTCAGATTTACTATGCTTCAGGTTTCATGTTGAAGTCTTGTTTGCCACTTGATTTTTTAAAACTCTACAGCACCAGCAAGACTGCCAATTCTTTTTTGTCCCTATCATCTTTGATTCTCTTCCTGTATTACGCACTCTTTATTTCGCCTGACTTTTGTTCCTTTTAAACACTCTGGTATATATGACAACAATTTTTTCCCTTCTGTACTTTAAACTGCGATAGACTTCCCGAAACTCTTTTTGTAGCAGAAATTGGCATATAACTGTTGCTGAAGAACTAGGTGCAGTTTCATCATGTTTGCTGTCCACTTCTTGGTCTTTGATTTATGCTGTTATTGTTGTTGTTACCCGATCTTTTCCTCGAGATGAGATAGCGGCATAGCAAAAGACAATAAAGTCTCTGGAGCTGGGAGACTATCCACTGTCAAAGGCCAGAATTGATGAAAAGAAAAAATACCAAAAGGTTACAGCATAGCAAGCCTGCAGCAGTTAGGATAGGATAGGATAAGAGGCTTCTATGTCGGGTGACGGCCAGCCTTGCTTGAAGGATTTTCAATTCTGCTGATTGTGAAACGATAAGCATGCCCAAGAGACTGTGCCTGTTGCGGTGTAGGCGAGAGAGAACACAACAACCGTTAAGACCAGGTCATTAGTAAAAATCAAGGGACTTGTCTTAACTTTATTTGTTATGACCTCTTTAGAAGAATTGGTAGAACATTATTGCAGAGCCTGCGACGGTCGATTCAAAAAAATTTTTATCTTACCTTGAACTACTCCTTACTTCACCTTCCTTATCGAGTAGTCCCGAGCATATGACCTCCGATCCAGTCGTAGAAAATTACTTGACAGCCGGAGATTATTGACACCAGCTATGCTTCTTGTCTTTGGCAATGTGTTAAGAAACCATACTTATTGGCAATGAAGCACCGGTTTTGAGAACTTCAAAAAATTTTTGAATTTAAAGCAACAAATTTTGTCCTTAAACAGTTTGTAAAAATTCTATTTTAACTTATTCTAAAAATTGCTCTTTTTTGGTCATTATTTAAGAGTAGAACCATATGAGATTAGAAACCAAAATTGATTTGAAGATCGAAAGCATAACGTGCTTACACATATTACTTTTTAAAGTTTATGAACCTCCCCCCCCTCCGAATGTGATCCGTGACATTAAAATAAGGACTCAAGCAAACTGAAATTATTCGGATTCGCTGTAAAAACCTGTTTAAGTAAATGATTGAAAACTCTAATTCTTTTAAATATTATTGAAAATTTGTCATTTTACGATAACTCTTATCACCCTTTCTCCCATATAATATCAATATGACGGTTTTGCTTCCCCTTTTCCCTCTAGAGGCGTCATATAATATGTAAACGGCCCCATACAAAATAAAGTTAGAGTCAAGTAAGTCCATGGTCATGATTATTGTGACAACACAAAGTGCAAATAATGGCCTCACATAAATATATTGAAAAGTATGTGTGGGCCGATGACATTTTTTAAATAAAATTTTGTTTCAGAAGTTGATTGGAGCTTGAGTAAGGTAGTAGACATTTTGATTCGAGACTAAAAGATTAGTTTCACCTCAAAATTTTAATTAAAAAAATCTGCATTCAGGATTATACTCTACAAGATTATTCAACTATGAATATTTGGTAGATGAACTATAAATATGGATAAATATTATGTCGGTGTAATAAGGATTTATGTAATGACAGCAAGACAATATTTCCATGCAACAAAACTATGGCGTTTTTGAAAAGTTTCAACTTCGAATATAGTAAGTGGCATTGATATTTTTTTTAGTGTTTACCTTTCAGCTAAATTAATGTAAATTTTATATCAACTTATCTCGTGTAAGTATTACAAATTGTCATCCTCGCAATATAAACTAGCACAGAAAACTCATACCCTCTCAGCCACTCCACTATGCCATGCCATTTCTCATTTCAATCGTGAACTTTTAACTTTTAAACATTAACCAGGTGCTGTTGTCCCCCGCAGCAAATTTTGTTTGATTCTGTATGTAGCGTAAATGATATGTGGCAAAAAGATTTCTTTAAATTGCTTAAGACTGGCTCAAACAATTTTAAGTTACTTCGAAAGTTTGGTCACCATAGCATGAGATTCATGTACACAGAGGCTTCAAAAGTCTAGTAGGCGTTTAGAAATTCTATCGGTTTTCTATGTTTCTTTAATTTCCGAATTTTTTGTGAAATACAAAACAAAAGGCACTTTATAAAGCCTAATTTTATAAACTCTTTAAAAATGTTGTGAATAAAAAAATGTGTATTTTTCGAGTATTCACTTCAATATCAGCAAAGAATCGATCTGGTAAATGTGTTTTTGCTAATCAAACCTGTGTTTCGTCCAACTTTTCAGTAATTTGCCTTAAACTTTTTTTATTATATGTTTTCGCAAATATTAGGTTTCACGGTTTGCTTTAAGTACAGCCACTTAAGGGCGTTGTTTTTTATTTAAACTCATTCCGAGCCCTGAAGAAAACGAATAGCAAATTGTTGAAACGTAGACATCTCTTGCTAAAATGTTGTCTCGCCAGAGCAGGTGTTTTGTCCTGTTGTTTGTCACATATCTATGCCAGTCAGCTATGATCAGATTTTTCCGAATTTTTATAATTACTACAAAGACTTTCAGTTGACAACGCGCTTATTTAACTCACTAAATAATTCTTAAAATTTTTCGCAGTAAAATACTCTATATCCTCAGTCACACATTCTAAGACCTGCTTGTTGCCTATTAAGCCATATTAATTAATAATCTTACGTTTCCAACTAGTTTTTGAGCTTCCAACGAATGTCCCATGGCTGGAGATTCCTCTACTTGCCATGACTTGCCTTTGTTGCCGTATTTTCGTCGATATTGAAGCTGAACATGTAAAAAAATTGTCTCAGATCTACGGTTTGTTCGTCTCCTAGTAAGATTGACACTGATATCAATGTGATTGTTTTCTTGGGAAGGCACCTTGCGCTAATTTGTCTGGTTTAGATGCTGTGCGTTGTCCTAAGTTCCATGATTTAACAACAACCACAAAGCTCTTGTTGTTGCGACCATTTTTTGTTGCTTTGCATATTGCAGCTCGTATCGTACCTCACTCTGGGTGTGTGACACTTCTTCGGCGTGTAATAGACTCGGGGTGTCCGGAATAAATGTGTATCCTTTGCCAGTCATGTCTCGGTGTCGACGCTTGTATTCATACTGCAGAAATATAACGCTCTGTGTAGCACCATGTATTGGACATCTTTTATTAATACACTTAACTTAATTTTAAAAATACAGTTGAATGGCTACAGTGACCGCATACCTTTCTGACATTGTCGTATCACATAATACTTTCGTTTGGTATCGCAAGATGTTCTCTAAGTCCATAAATCCGTGTTGCATCACAATACGGCTTAAGATTACAGACCGTTTTAGCTATATTTCAACTAGTTCTCCTTTCCTGAAATTTTATGTTAAAACTCCAGTCTTGTTGTAAATCGGCTCGTAGTTATCAAGTATTAGATTCACTATAATTGTTTTGAGCTATCAGCTTATGTTATTTACATCACTGATCATATCTTTGCATGATGCAGCATGAACTATGTCTGGGCGATCTGTGATGGTTGTAAATCCTTTGCCCAAGTTCTCTCGATGTTTCTTGGTGTATTTGTACTGCAGAAACAATATATACTGATAATAAATAGGAATCTCTGATGTGCAAATTAATCACAACCTAATAAATTAAAATGTTGTAACCCAACTATTTTCGATCATTAGAGATTTAAACGATAAATAAAACAAACGTGAAGGAACATCCTCATTAATAATATTCGATCATGCGTATGATTTCATGCTTTATTTGCTGATCAGACCACGTCAGTTACACCACCTGTATGTCACATAAAAATGGAAAGAATCGATTAGTACTTTTCCCGAAGGTACAAAAAGCGAAATTGCAGGCTTTATTATTACACTATTCCCCTTGTGGGAACCGCTATCCCATGTTGGCAAAATTTTTGGTACCACCCGGTTGAGATTTGAACCAGCAACTTACTACACTAGAAGCGGACTCTACACCACCACATCATCGAAAAAGTTGAGGTCGTTGTATCAATAGAAATTGATTTCATGATAGAATGGGCAAAACTGATTGATAAAAAGATGTCAAAGCATAATCAACAGGTCTAGGAAGTCAAAAGAAGGCGAAAAACTAAAATTAATTTTTTTACTGAAGTGATCTTCCTAATATATTCCTACGCTTCCAAACACAGCCGACTGTCGTGCATACACCCATGCAATTAACTTCGACACGGTAATTTTACATCAGTTGTGATGTCTCAAATAGCATAGCTATTAATTTGTCCCAACGAATTTACGTACTTGACTTTGAACTTTTCCAATTTCTTCCACATGTTTTTGCGTTGGAGTGTCTTTTGTAAACTTCCACCCTTTACCTTTCATTTCTTTATCAAATGTTTTGCGATATTCCAACTACATGAAGAATAAATAAAATACTAGTTACGCGGGCTAAAAACTGGCATTTAAGCTCTAAGACAGTAGTTCTGTGTAACCGAAAGATTCTGGTACATCAGTGTAAAATAAGTCCACACCAAATGTTTTGCAGCATAACGGTAATCTTAAGACTGTTTTCCGTAAACATAAAAGTACGAGGAGAGATGACACAATAATAAAATAAATGAAAACAGCAAGCGAAAACTACTCAGGCTCTAACCAAAACATCACTGAACTCAGTTCATCAAAATGTGATTATTATTTGACAAATACTATAAAATAATAACATAGTTCTAAGTCAACAAAAATCAATATGTACAATTTATCAGATAAACAATAGAGTAAGCGCTAAAACTAATTTGAAAAGATGAAAGTACTATCTCGTGAAAACATAGTTGCTGCGATAATATTTCGGAGGAATATCAACATTACAAACTTACGTCACTCTGTAGCTTATTAGCACCGAGTGCATGCTTCATAAATGGTGTTTTCATTGTGTCGATGTCTTTACCAGCAAGCTTTTGTTTATAAAGCACCTGGAAGAAAAATAAATGGGTGACGGTTCTATTACAAACAAACACGATGCAAAGTTTCAGTTTCCACCAAACATCGTATGACAATTCAACGTTTTCTGTTGTTGTGGTTACTGAAAAAAATCAAAGATAAACTCGCTAACAACATTGAATTGAAGATGCAACCTGTAAATTATAGAAAATTTCAGAGAATGAAGAATCTGAAATGAATTTAGAATCTTTCACTCACTTCGCTTTGCATTTTTGCAGTGTTTAACGCATGTTCAACGTCGGGACGTTTCTCAAGTACGGTAAACTCCTTGTCAATCTTATTTTTTGCTTCTTTCTTGTATGCAAACTACAATTATATATATTGAAATTATATATCATATTAGTAGTCGATTAGACCGCTGAGAGCTCAATGACTAAGTCAGAGCAATAAAATATATACTGCATAACAAAATAAAATTTATTCAAGCTAAAAACACCTTAACAGTCTGTTTTACCAAAAGCAACTATATTAGTAATGTTATATTAAAATTATATATCACAATGGTAATGCAGAATTTTGAAAAATGTGAAACTTTGCTGGAGATGATTATTCCAAATAAAGCATTTTGAATCTAACTCGAGATACCTAACTTTTGAATTTGATAAAATGTTACCACTAAAATATTGTAAATTGTGTAAATTATCAACAATTTTAATTTAAAACAGATTAATTATCAGTCAATTGTAAAAAGGGAAACAAAACAAAACAATGTACAAGAACCAAAATATGAAAACAACCAATAAACAAAACCATAAGAACGGTGTAAGAATTGATCATCAAAAATAGTAGAAAAGCAATCAAAAGCAAAATACAACCGATCACACACACTCTGAAAATAAAAAAATGTGAAAATACAATTACTGCAAAACAAGCATAAAGCGCATGCATAAAATTTGCAGCATAAACTATCAAAAGAATATACAGCAGTAAAAGACAAATGAAGCAAAAAGAATCAATTGGAAGAGCCATATAGTGAGAAATGTTGACATAGCGCACACCACACTGCAAATATAATGGATTCCATCAACAGCATACATTGCTGGCTTGTCGTTGAGCTTTCTTCTGCTGCTCTGTATCAGGTCGATCTGCAATAACTGTAAATCCTTCTTTTTGCATTTCCTTGTGTTTCTTTTCGTAGGCATTCTAACACAAACGTTTTGGTTACACAAAAATATATTATCATATAGGCAATAAAAGCAACATATATATATATATGCCTAGTCTAGTTGGCCTACCAGCACAAACCTTTAGAGAGAATTTGTTATTCCAATGAAACCATATTCTACTTAGAAAATGATTTCATGGGGAACCAATGGAAATAACAAATTTTTGAAAAATCTCCCGATACCAGGAAGATAAATGTACGATGTTCGCACATCCTAGAAGCGGTTAGACTCCTTGTCTTATGTAAGTGTTCCAAGTTTCTAACATAAATGTTACCTTGCTGACTATCTTGTTAACTTGCTTGGCATGATCGATTTTTGGATCTTTTTCCAAAACAGTAAATTTTTTCAAGTTGCTAACGTGCCTGTCTTTGTATTTGTTCTGCAAACAAAAAAATTCCTCAAAATAATAGATAACTTGTTGTTAAAGAATCTAAATAAAGCTTTGGCTAAAGATGCTACGAAATATCACAGTACATCAGTATACCAGTTTATAAAATTCTGGTGACATTATACACTTTTTGTTAAAAGCTTTTAAACCTATTTTTTTGCGAATAAAAATACTAAGCGAGGAGCTGAAAGGTTCACCTGACTCAACAAGGTAGACACTTCAGTAGCGTGTTTGATTTCAGGAGTAATCTCAAGAATTGTGAAATCTTTCAATTTGTCGGGTATTCCTTCTTTGTATTTGTTCTGAAAAATTTACAGGTAAATTTAAAGTTAAAAATGTGAAAATTTGCAGCTACAAAAAATAAAGGACAAACTACCTAATTATATCACAGAAAAGGTACATATTTCACAATTACTTAAATTCTTATTCCGTAGGACCACTTGTTAATGGACACCTTATTTATGATAGAAAACAAAGATCAACACCAGGAGTTTATTTAACGTAATTAAATAAAACTGTTTGTAATATTTATTGATATCATGTTTAATAAACCTCTGTTTTCGATCTTTTTGGTTGACTAAAACGAACATGCAATTACTAATGAACCAATAGCGACCAGCATACATCACTGATATCTTCTTGCACTTTCCGTAATCTTTCAAACTCAGGAGAATCTGTGGTAATGTGATATTTTCCTTTCAATTTTCGAGCTTCTTTTTTGTACAGGTTCTATGATTTCAAAAAAATTAGTAAAAATAACTTTCACGCTACAATCTTGAGCACTTGAACTCACATCACTACACAGCTCGGCCACTTTCCTGGCGTGTTGAAAACCCATTTCGTCAGGGAGACACCAGCACAACCCAACATTGTTGATGAAATCTTCTTTATATTTTACACTGCTTATCTCATTACGAACCTAAAAATGTCTAAATAAAGATTTTGATCTTGTTAAAACTCATATTGTTTAACCCAACATTTAAATGATTAATTCAATAGATCTTTTGGCACTGTCTTTCTGTACATGTGCAAATCTCGCTTTAAAGTTGTACTGCCAGGAGCTGCAATTCAGTGTATATTATGCCTTGTTCATCGATCAGATGTATCACTCTGCTTCATTTTTCACTTATTTACTATTGCTATTGTTACAAATCATTATGCTTTAAGAGTACTCACAGCCATAGCATGTTTAATGAAATTGTCTGATTCTCCCAGTTTGTAGTTATGATGCAAATCTCTGTAGTTCGATTTATAGTGGATCTAACAAAGTTTGTCAAGATTATGGCATCAAAACATAACCAATAAATAAACAAGTTAACATGCTTACGTTTCTTACGTCACTTTAAAAAATATTTTCATTTACGTTTAACTTCTACAAAAAATGATAACCTCTAAACAACATAAAAGCAAATTCAAGTTTTTTACGTCACTGATATTCTTGTTCGTTTCAAGTGCTTTTTTCATCCATGGATCTTCGCTTACTGGATGAATTTGAGGCAGGGTTTTCTTGGCACTTTCTTTATATTTTAGCTAAAAAATGTATACTTTGAATCAAATTTTAACTGGATCGTAGCGTTCACTAAAAAATTATCTTAGCAAGGATGCAAAACGACGTAATTACATCAGTTTATCAATAAGAGTAATGTCATTGTTAAGATAATCGTTTGCTATTTTTGTTAGGTGTTTGACTAAACAAAAAAAAGCTATTTCAGTTCTGTCAAAATATTCTTCTTTTTGTAAGTTGCGACATCATACTGTGGCTAATGACACTAAGTACTAACCTCGCTCAATGAAGGTGCAATCTTCTTGGCATGACTGATTTCTCTTGTTTCTTTCATTTGTTTAAACGCGGTTGGATCATGCTTCAATTTTTCCCCTAATTCAGCAAAAATTGAAACGTTGACAGAATAAAATTAAAAACAGTTTAAAAGTACATACTTCATCTGGTCAAATTGTCAAACAACTAGCAAAGAGAATCATGTAACCCAGAGTTGTACAACTTTTAGAACAGCCGGGCCAAATACTCCTAGACGGATCAGAACACAGCCAGACTCAAGGGCTTTGTCCAAGAAAACTTTTTTAAGAAAGAGGAGCAAACTTTTGAAAAGTTTTAAAAATCTCAAAAAGAAAGTTTGATCAAATCATGTTTTAGTCCAGGATTTATTTAGTTTTCACGTGATTCTAAGCAGCATAAAATGATTTTGCTCAAAATATATATTTGATTTCACACAATTAAGTTTAGCAGTTTCATTCTTTCATGATAAATTAAACAAGTAAACAGCATCCAAAGTTTAAGAGGTAAACAATAGAAAACAAAACTACAAACAGCAATTATTTTCATTTTGTATCTTAAAACCAGTTTAAAACGCTTTGGGTACCTGGTAGGTTCATTCATATGTACAGTTGTTCTTACTACCAACGGCAGACATTAAAATAGTTAGCATTCTACAGAAACATTTTGATATTTTAGGAATCCTACGTCGTATTTTTTCGTGGCATTGTGTAGCAATTTGGTTTGGGGTTTTGCGGTAACTGTATCATACCTTTCTCTTTGTAAATATTGTCACTGGTCAAAGTAGTGGCGTATTGTTGTTGCTGCATTGTTGCAGTGCCTTCAGCTGGAAGGCAGAATTCAGTTGCAAGGCGATTTTTTGAATCTTTCTTGTACAAATTCTTCAAAATAAAAAACCACAACATAAAACAAAAATTGATGCCAACGTTTTCAAATACAATATTTATAAATTCAAATATGCTTTACTAAGCATGTTGCTCGTACGCAAAGCAGACAAAAACAAAGCCATTAAAAGTTCGAGTAATACTAATAACAAAACTTGATGACTAAAATTCTATTCTTAGTGTGTGAAATTTTACTTGACTTTGATAATCTTGAGATTCCTTTGCTGTGATCAACGATGGTGTATCAGGTACGAGGGTATAGTTAGGCTGTTCTTTAGAAGCCTGCTCTTTGTAAGCAATACTACTAAGATAGATAGCAGCTTCCTTGAGTCTTTTGAATTCTGGGTCATCAGGGATTATCAGGTAACGTTGCAAACCTTCCTTTGCCTTCTGTTTGTAAGCTGACTGCAAAATGAAAGAAACTCTATAGTAAGTAGAATGAAAAAGATATTGTAAAATATTTTTCACGTTATTTTATTTGTAAGGCCTTTTTATTTTAATGGCACGACACGGGAATTGAATCCATGACATAAAATCTAGCATTACTTTGTAAAATGTAAAGTTTGAGTATTTTGCGTTCAGTTGCGTGTAATTTACCCAAAATCACAAATTTATCAACCAGTTTTGAAGATCGTATATAAGCTTGCCCGTTCAATTTAATGACCTGTTTTTATTGGAAACGTGCGTTTTTGACAGTGCGAGTTGCCTGTCATTCTGTCATTGGAATTTATCCTGTTTGTGAAGTTGTTACTCCAAGTGGAGATAAGTCCCGCTACGAAGTTTAATTGTATCACCGTCTGATCATTGTTCGGTAAGTCCTATACGTTTGGGTATCGTTAATTCATACTGTATGAAGTATTATTGAAATTCCGAATTTGAAACCTATAGTGTAATGATTCTGTTTACCCCGTTCTATAAATGTAAATAACTAACTCAGTTAGCGCTGTTACCGTGTCGTGCATTTGGTGTTTATGTTTTTGTTATTACAGAAAACCGTTTCTCTCGCCATCATCCTTTATTTGTTCCTTTCAACAACTCATTTGTTCTCAATATATTTTTGGTTAACTATTATTGGAATTTTTGTTTACCGGAGCGAGACGAGACGTGTTCATTTGAACTTCCCGTAAAAGCACATTTTTCGGGGGTGCTTTTACAGATATAAAAGCATGCACATGCAAAAAGTTTGAATGAATTCACAGAAACAGCTTGAAACAGTGGTTATCCTAAAAATTATTTAGGATTCAATGCCATATGCTTAATGCCTGGAGTTGAATTTTTATCAAGCTCTTCTGGTAAATAAAATTTTGCATGATAGAGAGAGATATATCCAATTTCTTAAATTCGGTTTTTAAAACAAATGCACTGCATAAGATTATTAGTTGCTTTGAAATAATTTTTGTTCTTCCAACATACAAACTTTCTAGTTCTTTTGAAATTTCACTTATTTAATGTCTTCAAGTACAAGTTTTATGAAGTTTCTTGTTTCAAAATGACCGATTTGCAACAAAATTTTAGTATTTATTTTGCGATAGCACTTTATACCTGGCTAAACAACTGGCTATTCTTCAAAACTTGCTCGGTTTCAAGAGTTGAAGGCAAAGGAATTAAATTGCCTTTGTAATATGTTTCATAGTCATCATGATATCTGTAAATTTGTATCACTAGCATAAAACACAAAAAGTATCAATTTGCACAGATTTACAATTCCTCAACTCTAATTTTAACAATTATTGATTTAGAAACAATAACATAATAAACCATGTTTGTAGTGATTTAATTAAAAGTAATTTTTTTACATACTTAAGGTCACTGATGCTCTTTGTAACGTTTTTGACGTGTTTGTTGAATTTATGCGGTTGATACAAGCACTTCAACTTTCGGCCACTTTTCTGTCCATACTTAATCTAAAATATGTATCAGATTTATAATCAAAAACGATTCGCATCTTAGATGTACAATAAACTACTCAGCAAGCAGCGAAACAAAACAAAAGTGTTATACAGGTGGACAATTTTACAATTTAAATCTAATAATGAATTCATAGTTTTAGATATCAATGTTACCGTATTAATGAGTATTTTGCCAACGTATTTTTTGACTTCATAACATATTTTAAAAGCACGCATAGTAACGTAATTTTTGTGCCATCTCAATACTTGTTTTCTATGGCGATGAACTGATTTGTTACTGCAATTAAACTTAGGCAATGAAGGTAGCAGATACCAGGAAACTGCAGACGATGGCAATGAAGATGATTTAAATGATTTGTGACAGGACACCTTTGAACAAAATTACCAACAGTGCGTTGACAGAATAGAGTGATGTTGAGGATACTAATAAAAATCTTCGAGAACACTGTGTTAGATGCCTGAGACATTTTAAGCGAGTGAATGTGAATAGCGTAACGAGAAGAGTGCGAGAAAAGACAGTTGCGGGAAGTGTGAGTAGAAAAAGACGACAGCAAATTCGGGAGGAGACAGTAAAGAATGGCATGAAGAGAAGAAATTTGATACTGTAAGATGCTCGGGATGGAGAATGGTTAAGGCGTTCTTGCAGACAATTGGTCGACCATGATGATTTGGGATGATGATCAGGCCTTGAAAGGCAAGTAGAAATGATAAATAATGATAATATTGCAGTTGTTTGTAGTATTGGGTAGAAAGAGAATATGCTTGTATTCTTTAATTTTAACTTTCTGGAAAGGAAGACCACAGTATTCATGGCTACTTACATGACTAATAAAGTTTTGAGCTCTTTTATGAGAAGACAACCACGGAGTATCAGTAACTTGTATTACTTTTCCTCTTGAAACAATCAAGTCCTGTTTGTACTTGTTCTACAAAAAAGTCAATTACATTATTAAGAACCAACATTGCATCAACAACTCAGCCGCAACATGATATTCTCACATCACTGATTTTATCCGGCAAGGTACGCAAGTGTTTCATATGCACAGAATCTTTAAAATCACCATATGGTTTTCCTTTTATTTCTTGGTAAAGTCGTTTGTATGCTTTCTGAAACAAAATTTTATTTAATATAAGAAAAGATTCAGCAATCGAAATTTTTGCCAAGTACAAAAACATTTGCTACTGTAATCAGTCATAAGCTGGTAACAGAAAACGGTAATCACTAAGCGCAGTGGTGCCACTAGAGGATTTTGCCATGAGTGAAACCATTTTAGAGCGTGATGATATTTGACGAATATTTCCCAAATGGGGGTAAATTTATGTTTGAGACCTTCTTTTCAGGAAAACTCTTTGACTTGGAAGCGAGACTTTCTATTTTAGAGTGACATTTTTCCAGGCCAGCATTGTGTCACGAACTGTAGTCAGGCCACTGTAGCAGAGTATGATGCAGCTGCTTACTAAGCTCATGAAAAACAATTTTATATTTAGAAAAAAGTCGCCTGAATTGTATTTGGTTAAAATAATGGAATAATTATCTAAAACTTTTACTAGGAACGCTAAATATTGATATAACTTGTGGTGCAAGTTGACACTTTGATACGTTTATTATAGAATTATTCTCCACCGCTTACTTCATTTAATAGTTGAGAAGCATTTTTAGCGTTGATAAAATATGGAGTGGCAACATCCAGATGGTACTTATCCTTGATTGCTTCATATTTGCTTTTGTATTTTTTATCACTGAGTACATCTTGCATCCTTTTTGAGTGAAGCACGGATGGAATATCACGAACGTCTTTAATCTTTGCTCCTTTTCCTTGATAAGGTTGACGGTATTTGAGCTGCAAAATTCAACTGCTAAAACACAAACCTTTTTTTGAAAAGTCAGAGAAGGTATGATAAAAAGTAAATCAAACGTATTAAAACATAGAGCACAAAAATAAAACACAAAAGCTTTTTATCCACTTACATGGACTTCATCAGGGTATTTTAAATCAACTAAATTTTCGCATGAAAACTATTATTTTCAAAAATCAGAAAAACCTATAAAGTTATATGTAAAAGTTCAACCTTTTCAAAATAAAGTATGCACCATGACAATTAATTGTTAAGTCACTAAATTAGCATCAGATTATTTTTGAACAAAAATGACTGCTTAAATATGAAAGTGAAATTAACTTTTCTGGTTTTGAACAAGCTCAAGTGACTATAAAAATTCATGCCGCCAATAAAAATTTTGATATGTTCTGCCCTATTTAAGTGATATTGCGTTTTAAACCTAAGCCATAACTTACATCAGATAATATATCTGCTGCTATTTTGGCTTGTTTGAAATTTGGTTCATCTTTAGTAAAGTGGTAATGATGACGGTCTTCAGCCGCTTTACGAGTGTAGATTTTCTAAAAAAATATTGTAATTACATCAGTTTTCATTTTAATGACATAAGAGAGGTCTATATGATCATTTTTTAAGCTTTTGTAAATTAACATTTCAGATGAAGAGAATTGTATTTTTCAAGTTATGGAGTTATAATACTCAAGTTATAACAACTATTTTTACAATGTACAACGAGAGAAATTTGAAAATCACCCGCTCCAAACAAAAATAGATACCATAGCTATTAACAACAGATATTCACCTGACTTTGTAGAGCACCTGCTTTCACTTGGGTTTCATAATAAGGAGTCAAGAAATAAGGATAATAAAATATTCCTTTGTCATTTTCATAAGCTTCTTTGTAATTGTAATCACTCAAAATATCCCTAACCTGAAATAATAAGCAATATAAACAAACGTCTGCTGCATTCTTAAGAAACTAAAGCTAAATAAAAAATAAGAATGCTATATTTTAAAAACCTTTTTAGCGTGAAGAATAGTTGGTGTTTCGTTGATGCAGTGAAAATACTCTTTATGCAGCGCAGCTTCTTTCTGGCCTTGCTTTTTGTATTCAATCTGTCCACAAATAGTGATTCAGCAAGAAAAAATGTGTATATACACACACAGAACAACGAATCCAAAATATGCTCAGGGTGGCACTCTTTAGGCTAACTGGTATATTATTACATAAACAAACACAAGCTTTCGCTGTTGCTTTTGTAGCAATATTCCAGTTAGCCTTAAGAGTGTCACCGTGAGCTTATTCCACATTTATTGTGCTAAGTTCAAGGCTAACGCGGCTAACTATTGTAATTACATACACTCACAGTCTTACAGACTTGTTGTTATATTTATTTTCAAAGTTTGGTGTGTGCTAAGTTTTTCTGTCATTACCCTCTGGTCAAGAGAAAGCTTTCTGTCAGTAATACCATAAAATCGCTGTTTTCAGACTTTTGAAGCAGCCAAAGATGCTGGTACAGCATATTTCTAACACATGCAATACAACCAAAGAGGAAAAGCTGCCTTAGAGAGTTTTTACAAGGAAATGACATCGAAATCATCAGGTATTTTGAACGCATTGTCATTTTTTCCATAGACAGCAATCCAATCAACTCGATCTCATCGCCGACAAAATAAAAATTCATATTGAGCTCATGTGAGGCACACCGCTAATCATGGTACAGTAAAATCATCACAAAGTTTGTGAAAATCATCACAAAGTTTGTGTAACCAACTAGGAGCTATCTTTCTAAATCTTTTCTTAAGTGAGTATCAATGATAGTTATAATCACGTAAACTGTAACAAGGTGTTACTACTAAAAATTTCTCCTTATGTAAGGGCATGCAATATTTAATTCACAAATCTAAAAAACACAATGGTATTTTGATAGTATTCTTACATTGCTTTGAAGAGCTGTAGTTGCTTGATCCTGTCTTATTTGAATGGCTTCTTTTAGTTGTGCCGAACAACCAATATCTTCTTTGACATGCTCTTCTTTGTATTTTCTCTATTTGAGCCAGAGTAATAAATCCCACGTTAGTCAGCAAAATCAACGTACAGAAACTTTTAATTACAACCAACTTACTTCACTGATTTTAGCTTCTACTTCCAGTACGTGTTGGATCTGAGGAGTAGTCGCTAGGAAACTGAACGATGGTGGGATGGCGGAATCTTCCTTAAACTTCTCCTTGTATACATTGTCACTGACAGTCTAAAAGTTAATAAATTGCAGTAACGTATTCATTAATTGACAACTGCACATACCTGTTCACAACTTTTATCTCGAGTCATAAAGGTAATTGCAAAGGCATAAACGATACCAAATCTTCAAATGCACTTTAGAGTAAAAGTGGCACAATAGTGCAATACTGCAAGGGCTATAGATCTTACTATAATGATAGATAATAATTCTACATCAAGAGAGAGTACTCATTAGGAGGTAAAAAGATTCAAGAATAACGTAGTAAGGCATACTTTGGTAACTTCTTGCGCCTTTGCCATAGACGGTGTAATGATGTTGCATCCTTGTCCTTTACTGTTTTCATATTCTTCTTTGTATTTGGTCTAAAAAAGAAAATAAGTTACGCGTTAGACTCTTGGATAAGAACTAAAAATATTTGAAAAATTGAATATTCACTATTTTAACAACCATAAAGCACTTTTCAGTAAATTATTTTACTTATCTTACATTACTGTAAAGATCAACAACTTCTTTAGCTTTGATGGCAGCAGGTGTGTTTATAGCTTCACCACTCTTCCAGTTGTGCTGCTCTTTTAATCCTTCTCGATACTTTTTCTAAGAAAGAATCAATCAGAATATGCACTCGAAGACTATAATCGTAAAAGATTAAATTGGAAAAACAATACCTTTCATGCTCTTTGACACTTGAATAACTTTCTTCAAACATTAAAGATGGCATTACAATCTTCAAAACCAAGCATTCCATAAAGTTGCACACAAGCATGCTAAACTTAAAATCGTCAATACTAAATACAGTAGGTACAAAAAACTCAATGAAAAATAGAAATGTCAATATGACGCTAAAGAATTGTACGAAACTCCATACCACGACAAATGAATGACTGAACAAAAGCAAATCACAACGCAAACCACATTGCCGAAAATCACAATTGAAATGTGCATTCTACCTCACTTTGCAGATCTATCATATTCTTAGCATGTTGTAACTGAGGTGTTTGGTCTGTAGTAAGACCTTGACCTTTGATATATTTTTCCAAATCTTTTTTGTATATGTTCTAAGAAAACAAATTATCTTGCAGATTTAAGCATTTTTTCAATTTATAATAAATGGCTCAAAAATCACAAAACATTTACAAACAAAATTTAAGTGCTATAATAACTACAGACAAATGCAAATATACACATCTATAGTATGTACTGAGCAAATCAAAACCTTCGATACAATACAGTAATAGAAAATTGCTATTAAAATAAAACGTTTTCATCACAAATAAACAAAAATAAATTTTGCGAAGAAAACACACTCACGTCACTTTGAATTTTTTGTTGTTTTTGAAGTCTCACATTTTCAGGGGTATCAACCACTGGTATAAGTTGGCCTCTTTGCTCAAACAAATCTTTTTTGTATTGGTTCTGTAAATCAAGAAAGTTTATCTACCTGTACACGAATCAAAATGTTGTTTTTAGTCGACTAAATAGATTGTGGTATATTGGTCTGCTTAATGGAGTTTTGCACATTGTAGAGTTTGAAAAATGCGCATATTCTCTATTGTGCTTTTGAATTAACCCTTCTTCAGTAATTCAAATCTTTTGAAATTTGATGTAATCTCCAAAATAACGACTACGTCAAATTGATAATGTTTACTACAAAAATACTAGAGTATTAGTTTTGAATACTGCTGTTTGTTGAAGTGGTTCCGAAGGCTATGTTAAGTCAATAATAATAAAAGCCTATTCAATTCATTGTAAACAAAAAAAAGGTATAGCTTACAAGAAGGCAAAATAACCTTAAAGATATCAAGTCATCAGCCACACCCACGTATCACAGCAATAGGTGCAATCCTTAATTTGAACTCTTGGTCATGGCACCTGCAACTTAACGCTCTAGGCGCTCAAGTCGCAGTCTTTCAATGACAAAGTGTATGACTCAGTCCACGGTACCCCAATGCTTGCCAATAGAAAACAATATCATAAAATTTTAAAAAAGTAAAACATATCTGCTGAACATTATCCTATGAACTTAGCATATTGACGCATACAACGTTTAAAGTATTATTCTAAATTGCTTACATGCAATCATAATATTGCAGCCAAAATAAAAAGTTTATAATCACACGGACGCATGCTGACAAACCATGCAAAATTTTAGATGGCTAAATTAATTATCATCACAAATCATTTTATAAACAAACCGTGCACATGAAACACCAAGGGATTTTCCACCGCAAAATAAGTTAAATTATGGAAAAGAGATCGCTAGGAAATCTGAAAAATGCTTAAGTTATTTACCAAACTTGAATTTTTTAAACCCACTATGAATAAACACTAACCACTTCAGAATCAAGCTCACTAACTACTTAACTTTCCCTACCTCTGAATAGAGTTCTTTGATTTTACTAAGATGCTTCAGAGCATAATTATCACCAAGCAGTAGTTTTTTGAACCCTTCGAGCAAGTTCTTTTGCCCGGTCTTTTTGTAGGTTAGCTGCAAAGAATAAAGAAGTCGTTTGTTCATTTTTAAAAAGAATTTTTAGGCAGAATTTTGTTCTTTAGGCAGGAGAAAAAGACATGATCACAACAGCTGGCTGAACTTATGCTCTTAATCCCGAAGTCACAGACAGAGTGACGGTAACTTTGCGAGTGACGAGGGCAGAGCCGGCAAGTGACCATATACATGCTTTTATGTGCTTTGTTTTTAGTACTTATTGCAGAAACAATTTAGCCAGATATTCACTGCTGCAGTCGAATTGATTTATTCAAGCACATGAGCTTATGCTGTGCTCTACTTGCTAACCTTTAGTCAAACTAGAGCCTTGCAATGAATATCCTGCTTCATAGCATGACCTATCTGCCAAGTAAAGGTGAAAAAGTCCCATTATCAGCCTTTTCAGAAGTACCACAAAAATTTTCCTATTTTTTGCAAGTCTGTTTCTTTTCACGTCTTTTTCTTTTCACTATTCTTTTCAAGCTAAGCGCTAAAATAGAGGAGCAGTAAATGCATTTTTAAGAAATTTTTGGTGCAATTCAATTGAAGTTTGAACCAGAAACCCACAGAAACTAAGGCACTCAGTGCAACCACTGCGCCTTTAAGGCAATTTGATTACACTTTATCATTACTTACGTTGCTAGTCAGCTTAGAAGCATTTTGTGCGTGTTTAATAGAAGTTGTGTCTTCTGGAAGCATGTAGTACTGTAAGTTCTCCAGGGCTTGCTGTTTGTACGGTTTCTGAAATGGAAAATAGATTAGATTAACTAAGAGTTTGTTCAAATAATATGAAAATTGAGACTACTCACATCGCTGTTCATCTTTTTAACGTTTTGCAGGTGTTTCATTAGCGGAGTATCTTTTAGATTGTACACATTTTGATCCTTTTCATTGCGGTATTCTTCTTTGTATAGATTCTGTACCAAAAAACAAGTTACTGTACAAGCAATATAGACTCAGCGGATCGAGAGATTCAGGTTATGGTGCTTATAAATGGGATTGCTGTTATAGTAACTAAAATTGATTTCTTATTTGAAGTTACATCTTTGAAGCTGTAGTTCTTACATGACCAGATTCGTCAATTTGCTTTCACGATGATTAGCAAAGAATAAGAAAATTTTTTTACAAGAAATACTCACATCACTTAATTGCTTCATTGTTTGAATAGCTAACTGCATGCGGGGTTCATCAGTGATGAGATGATATTGATCCAGGGTTGATTTTGCATCCAATTTGTAGATTTTCTGGATTATAACACAAGCCGATTATAATTTAAACGCAACAAAAAATGTTAACGAATGACGAGTAACAGTGGCAAGAAAACAACTGGCTTTTGGATGGTTGGCATAAAAATCTGATGTAGACACAATTAAATACCAGCAGACCAAGATTAAACAATATACGATATATTGCTTGTACTGTCATTTTTTTGTACTTGCGAACTGACAATGAAAATTTGAATTTACCGTAATATGTATTCGGCGACAACAATGCTGAGAAATTGCTTGGAATTGATTAAGGCAAGAACTTCAAATTCGGGCAGTGACCATAAACTATGTGTAATACATTAAGCTAGGTCTTAACTCCAACACTACTATACAAGAATGCATACTATATGCTTTACCAACTTTTTGAATTTTGAGTTGCAATAGGATATTGTAATTAAAGGTATCAAACCGTACACTTACATCACTAGCTAGTGTCTTCATCTGCCTCTGGTGTTCTCGTTGAGGAGTTTCCGTAACGTAAGGACACTTTCCCAAATCCCTATTGTAGGCGGCTTTATAGCCAATCTAAAGCCAAATATTGTTTGAAGATAATATATTCAACTTTACGAGCATAACTAAGCGACTTTTTGTAGCTTACTAACGTTGCTAATAATTTGTTGTACTGCTCTATCTAGTTGATATTCTTCCGTTTCATGGACTTTGAAATTATTTTTGAACCGATCATGAAGCCACTTTTTCTTGTACACTGACGGAGATGCATACTGATTTGCCTTCAAAGCAGTTTCATACCTGCATTAATAGATAAAGTAAATAACTAAAAAAAATTAAATCACCACCACTTTACCAACCCTTTTGTAAGATGGACTGGAAAGTAAATTATGTTTCTCAGTTCATTGTATTCTTCTTTGTACTTCGCAGGAGAAATTATGTCATTTACTTTACTAGCGTGTACAATATCGCGTTGCTCAGAAGCATTCAAGAACTGGTATCCCTTCATATCTGCAGATTTCTCTTTTCCTTTCTTTTTATATTTCACCTGAAAAAAATTTTCATAACTATTTTGTAATTGATTGCTGATATATAATAGTAAATTAGCTAAAGCCTGCTAATGAAAAGATATACAAGAACGAATATCTAAGCATTAGTTATCAAGCAAGACAAAGCTGTCAAATCTAGTTCCTTGTTAAAACGAGATTCATTACAGCACGAAGCGTAGACCTAGTTTTAGAAATGAAAAGTATTTTGAAATTTTTACCTCTGGGACAGCAAAGTAAATCACGTTATGTTAAGAAATTGACAAAGTTTACCTCACTAGCATTGTCAGCCACCTCCTTTGCGTGCACAATAGCAGGTGCATCGGCTACCAAGTGATAATTGTGTAATTCTTGGTTAGCACTATCGCGGTAGATTTTCTAAAGACAAATTGCAATCATTAGTTTATTATAATTTTATTAAGATACCATTTTGTAATCATAATCATTGGCAATTCAAGAAGCAAATTTATGTCTTAAGCTCATAGGTTTCGTCAAGCCATTGTTTTAACTACTAGATACAAAAATTCAAACACGTTTACCTTTTGCTAAAACAAACAGACCACGGAATCACTTTTATTTTTAACTCAAGCGGACATTTTATAATTACACTACATTTAATTGAAAAATTGAACTTACTTCACTAGCAAAATCTTTGACATTTCGAGCATGCGCGTAAGCTGGGATTGTAGGATCATATTTCATACCGTGACCTTTGATCTTCTTCAAATCTTTTTTGTAAAGATTCTGAAAACAAAGGAAGCATAACATTAAAAATTAACATCCACTCTTCAGTATCAAGCCTATTGTTCAAACTAGAATTCCAACTCTACAATAAGAATTGCATAGACTAAAAATTGGAACAGGGTAAAACAGTTTATCAATTCACAACGTAACGTACTGCCTTACCAAATGATACTGAAACATAACCAACGGTTACTTATAATACATAGTTTTTTACGATTAGTTCACTTACTGTACTAGCTAGCTTATTGGCCGACAAAGCTTGCTGGATTTCGGGCAGTTCAGCAGTGATGTTGTATTTATCCATGACTTCTTTTGCCGCTGCTTTGTAAACGCTCTAAAAAATCCAAACACCTATTGCAGCATGACAGAAAGATGGTAATCGTTAATCAGTTCAAGTTTTACGAAATTGCAATCCGTATCAAAAAACAAAGGCGCCAAAAATGGGTAATGAAGGCACGAAGAGAAAACCTCAAAAACTTGCAGATAGTATGGTACTCTTCTACAAGCAAGCAAAAAACTAAGAAAATTTTTTTTGTGCAACGAAGCAACAACTTGTCAAAAAAAAGCTGAAACCACTACAGATTTGGTCAAAAACATTGCAGGTAAATTAATTATATTCACATGTACACAACTTACATTGCTCAATCTTTTTTGCACTTCCAACACATGTTCCGAGAAAATATCCTTGTCAGAAGAAGTAAAGCTGTGCATGTGAAAGTGCTCCAGCGCTTTCTTAAGCTTTGGCTAAATAACAATAATTCTCCAAGCAACAGTAAATAACCAATGTCTGATTTCATGACTAGACCCTTTACAGCCTGTTGTCTTTAAAGGCACTAATTTTGACAGCTCTGTGAAAACCCGTTCTGGCTACTTGTGAGCACACGGACCCATTCTGTCACCTACCACTAGTCCGCTAGGCAGGACAGTTGTACTTGACTTTTAGTAAAAAAACAATTTTTAGTAGTGAATCAGGTATTGAAGTCATAAAGAATTCTTAGTATTTAGAGCCTAGGTTTACCTTTAGAACAATTTTGAGAAAGAGCTGTTGGCCAATATATACAGTATGTTTTTCTCGTTAGTTCAAAAAACACGTTCTTAAGGCTGGTTATCTGCTAACTTTTTTTTATGCTAAATACATTTTTATACAAGGTTAGTGCATACCACGCTAAGAAGCTCTTGCAATTCTTTATTTGTAATATACAAAGGAATTTCATGGTATTTAAAGTTTTGTTTCGTCTTTCCAGCTTGATAGTCTCGTGTGTAGAGTTGCTGTCGAGCAAAAAGTTATAAGTGAATACTAGCTAGCTTTGAGCACACATCAAGTAAAGATTCCTAAACCTTTCACTGCCATCTGTTGAGGCATAATACACTATTTTTGTTGCTTTTTTAAAAAAGACAACTAATTTGACATTGCAAACACAATAGGTACTAGATTACTCGAAATTTGAAAACGGATTCAAACCTGATCCAAATTTTTCCTTGCAGCGACATCTTTTTCATATTGGGGTGTAATATGATAAGGAAAATAAACACATTTTTTCAAGTCGTTATAATCTTCTTTGTATTTAACCTGAAGCAAACCATTTTAGTTGAAATTAGCACAATTATGAAAATCTCTATTTTAATTATGTTTCTTTAGTTTGATACTATTGCAGGGGTAAAAAATACTTTTCACAAATTGAAATAAATAAGCAACTATAATACGTCTAAGAAATCAATAAATGTTATCAAAACGGATTTCAATTCTCTGCTGATCTTCTTAGTCAACGGCTTATTAATTCGTGAATTGCTAATGCTCGACGGAATTACTCAACTTCATAAACAGGAAAAGTGAGTGCGATATTTTTTTAGAAGACCTTGAAAAAAAAATTGCCCAAAAAATTAGATATATTTACCGGTACTATAACTTACATCACTAGCATTGGCAGCATAATTTCTATGCTTATTATACAAAGGAAGATCATCACAACTCAGTTTGCAATATGCGTGAGAATTGGCCAAAGCTTCTTCTTTTCCTTTTTGGTACTCGATCTGGAAACATGTTTTGAGTTGATAAACATTCATTCAAAGTGGTTATCTTCAAATTTGGAACTTTGATTAATTCTGAACTTTAGTCAATCCTAAATTTGCAATGCACGAACGATATGTACTAGCGCAAAAAGCATATCACGAACAAGATGTACTAGCGCAAAAAGCTGCAGTTAAAAACGCAATTGCTTACCTTACTAACAAGCTTATTAGTGGTTAGAGCTTGTTGGATTTCATTTGCTCCAACATCAAAGTTATAAAATTGTCTTTCTTCTTCCGCTTTTTTACCGTAATTTGCCTAAAGATAAAGATTAAACAATACTTTTAAATATTACCAATTTACTCCAAGTTTTATTCAATATTAACTTAATGGAAAACTCAGTGATAATCTTACAATGCTTACTTTGCTTGCCAATTTTGTTGCTTCAATCAGTTGTTTAAAGAAAGGGGATTTTTCTAAATTTCCCGCTCCGTAACCTTTCACTTCTTTTTCATATTCTTCAATATATTTAGGCTGTAGACGTTAAATAAAGTTAGCCCTAAATAAAAAACATTTTCAAGTTGCTCGTAATATTTTGTTCCTTCTTTTTTCAGTGCATTTTCAAAGTTTACATCATTTATTAACAATACATTGAATTCCACTCAAAATTTTTGAGCAAAAAAGATAGCTAGAGTAAATCAATTACGAGCTCACGCTTTTATTTATTTCATGAAGTTTACTATAACAATTATATATGAATAAGACACAGATAATGTTATTTTTATAGCGAAATCGCTTTGACAATTAAAGTGTACGCATATGATAATTGATGAATTCTAGCTATAGGTTTTCTCTAAAGTTTTAAGGATGTTAATACCTTTAGAAAAATTTTAATTTGTTTCTCAGTAAGTAAATCATAATAAATAACTTATTGGTTAAATTTTTATTTCATTTTCATAAAAAGATTATTAGTATACAGCAGCTTATCTCTCCTTTTTCTTGGATTAAAGCCAAAGCCTGAAACCGATACTCAGGCACCAGTAGCTTATACAGAGCAACCCTTATCAAAATAAGCTAAAAGAACAAAACGACATTTTATTTGAATGCAAATTTTAGGTTGATAGCTATCCTCTTAGCTAACAAGACAAACAACTGTTGATGGGAGCAAAAAGTTTTTTGTGAGGTCATCTTGCTTGAGTGTTGTCACTACATTCAAAGGCGCATAGAAACAAAACTCATGCTTGTTTATTTGTTTATTCAGCGCAATAAAAGACCAGGTGACCGTTAAGTACAGGAAACACGCCAAAAAATGACTTCGAGAAAATCAACTTTTAAAAAAATATTAGGATTGGATCTGCTTTCTAGTTAACTTTGGTCAAAAGATATTTCACAAATTATTTTTTCTACATCATCTAAATCTTACTCCAGAAGTTAGATTGCTTATGTACAAAGCATGAGCGATTTGCGGTACTTCCACATCCAAATGATATTTTCCCATTAAATCACGTGCTTTCTTGGCATAGTGTTTCTGAAATATTGATTTGAAAAGTTATCAAAAAATTATTTTTCAAAGAACGAATTATTTAGTAATGAATAGAAATAAAAGACTGATTGCTGAAATTTCGGCTAGCTTAATTTTATTGAGTAAAAAAGAAGCCCAAGCAATTAGCTTCCAAATACGTAGGCCTGCCGTTCTACAAAACTGAAGTCACGATGCACCATCACCAGCAACTAACAATTTGTGTTACGCTTTTTTTTCTACTACAAGCCTCACAAGACCGTTCTTATGCCAGTCTACAATAAGAGAAATATTTTTGATTTCAAGTGAAAATATACATTGCACCTTACTAAGCCACGGTTGCACAACTCTGATGCTCCTAATTTCGTTGGAATCTGGCACAACAGAGAAATTTGATTTTGTCTCTTCATACCTTTCTTTGTAAAGTTTCTGTAAGATATTTAGAAAATAATGCAAAGAGAACATAAGCAATTAAAATCTTGGCTCAGCATAAACAATGTCAATAAAGCAAATATTGAATTAACTATCGCGAAGAAATCACACCGACAATAAAATACACAAAAACTTACATCGCTGATAAATGGTCGAAGCAATTGAGCTTGCTCATAGCCTGGTGTGCGATTAATTGGAAAGTAACCAGTCCCACGAATATTTTTGTTGTACCATTTCTTGTAGTCAGCCTAAAAACAAAACAAACTTCAGTCTACCAATTTCATTTTGAAATGTTTTATGATGCTATTATCAGACCCCATTTTCGGAATAGGCTCATAACAAAAAATCAAGTTAGCAAAGCTAGATTGTAAATATGTTATTGAAAATATCACTGACTGATTAAAAATCACATTCATTTTTGCAATTAACTAAAAAAAACAGCAAAAATCAACAATTTTTGCTTACATCACTTGCAAATTTGGCTGATTTTATTGCAGTTTCATATCCTTGCGTCAAATGAACTGGGTAGTAAATAAAACTTCTTTCAGTCATATAATCTTCTTTATACTTCCGCTGAAAAATAATTTGGAGTAAGTTTTTAAAATGTTAACGCGTTAACTAAAGTAATGTTAACAAATCTTACATCGGATATAAGTTCAGCAGCTTTAATTCCGTGTTGCACAACAGGGTGTTGTTTGCTATCCATTGTCTGATATCCATGGTAGTTATCAATTGTCTCTCTTTTAGATTTGCAATAATTAATCTGAATAGATCAGGCGCATTAATTTAAAGCAATTATATTAACATATCTTTTGATTTAAAAACGTAAAGCAACGACTTACATCACTCAATTGTTTGTCTGCTATTTTTGCTTGAACAATAGAAGGTGTATCAGCTGGGATGGAATATTTATTTAGTTGCTCTGCTTTTTCCTTTGTATATTCATTCTGCAGCAAATATTGAAACCATAAAGTGCATTCTCCGAATTGCGAGAAATAACTTAAAGTCATTGAATTAATGACGGTTTTTAACTGAAAGATTGACCATTACCTGACTTGCAATCTTTCCAGTTTTAATAGCATGCACATATTCTGGGTAAGATTCCATGTCCTTAGCAGCATGCTTTCCTTTTACTTCTTTTTCATATTCTTCCTTGTAGGCAATATCTGAATAAAGCTGCAAAAATAGAAAAAGATTTTCTGCATAGTGCGTCCAAAAATTAAGTATTTGACTATAGCTTTTCATGATATCAAACAAAAATAGAATTCAATACAGCAAGTCAAGACATAAGCCAAGTTTTTTTTTCAACATGATAAGAATCCTCTACAAATGCTGCATATTACAAATCGACAACAGATTATCCTAATCTGTGACGTATCAAAAATTTACCTGATTTTACAAATCGGCGACGGATTATCCTAATCTGTGACGCATCAAAAATTTACCTGATTAGCATGCAAGGCATGAACAACTTTTTGATCAGAAATATCAATATGATACTTGTCCAGCATCTTCTTTGCTTGGTCTTTATAAAACCAGTAACTGACAAGTGGTTTGACCATTTTTGCTCGAATTATGTCAGGTCCGTCATCTGCTTGAGTAAACGGTAGAGCGCTTGGATCGAGTTTGTAAACATTCTAGCAAAATAAAATTATTTTTTTGCAAATAAGTTTAAATTGCGCTTCCAAAGGAAAACCAATAAAATGGTGCCAATCGTGAGAGCTGAGGAGTGTACAACACTAACAATTTTAAATTTAAAGAAAAACAAAGCATCATCTATCACTTTGGTAATCACCACACATGCTGTCGCAAAAATCATCAACCAATATTTACTCACATCCGAAAGTCTTTTCAAATCCTTCATTCCTTTATACATGGTGGTGTTTGTTAAATCGTATTTAAAGTTGTTACGATCCTTTTCATAAGCTTGCTTGTAACTTGGCTGAAAAGAACTTTAAGTAAGTAAATAAGCGTAACTCGTAAGCAAAAATACAAATATTTAATCCATTACAAAAGTATGAAAGAATTGGAAAACTAGCGCTTAACTGAGCAATAAAATTTATTCAATATAAAAATGAAATTAATTTTTACCCCATTGATATATTGGCTAGCTTTGATAGCGGTTTCGTATCCTGGAGTTAAGTGAACAGGATAATAAATAAGGTTTCTGTCTTCCATGTAATCTTCTTTGTATTTGCGCTGCATTGAAAAAATATACATGTTCAAGCTCAAGATGGGATTTTATAGCTAAAATCTTTTAAAAACCAGATTAGGAAAAGATATCTTTACCTCTGACATAAGTTCAGCGACTTTAATTCCTTGTTGAACAACAGGATGTTCTTTGCTATCCATTGTTTGGAATCCTCTATACGAATCTATTACTTCTTTGCGTTGTTTCTTGTAATGAAGCTAAATAAGAAAAACGCTTTAATCAAGTGATACTGACTTGTACTGTTGTTTTGTTTATCTAATAATCAAGTTGTATTGTTTTTTTATTGTGTGTTTTTGAAATGTTTGTCTTTTTGTTCAGCACCGGGGTTCTTAACCAATGGAGAATTTCCCACTGGTGGGAATAACAGGAGTCACCGCTAGAGAAGTAGAAAACATGTAAAGGAAAAAGTTTCCAAATCGAGCGCCACGACGCATTGATGCATGACTAGTTCGAAATGGGCTTCCATGTTTCCCCTAGCCTAATTTCAATTAGGTTGACGGCATGTACTTGAATTGCCGTTCGTGCCGTACCTCCATCCCGAGGAAGAGGAGGGGTAATCACAACAACAACGACAACACGCATTGATGCATCGTTTTGATGACAGGTCAATTTGTGTAAAGAACTTTCTGTCCCCATTTACGACTTGATGACCTTTTTTATTTCTTTATTTCGTTGGGAAAGCATCTTATGCAGTATGTCATTTGTTTCTATCCAAGGTTTAAATGGATGGCCGAACTAGTAAAAATAGTTAAAACTTAATTGGATTTGTGGGAAATGGAGATTTGGAAAAAGCTAAAAGTAGGCAATGACAAAAAAAAGATGAGAACTACTGGTCTAGCTACAGGCTTAATGACGGTGCAGTCTTTCGCTGTTCCACGCTCACGCTATGTGCTCACGAAAAAAGAACAAAACAGAGATTGAGAAATGACACAACGTTTTTGGTAGCTACGTTTTCATCCAATATAATTACTCCAAGTGTAGAAGTAGAATGATGCTCATAAAATGGGAGAGTAAACAGCTTAGATATTGTTCTAAACAAAAAACTAACGCCAAATTCTAACATACCCATAAAGTAAAATATCTTAATCAGGATTTAATAATTGTTTTTCATTTGCGAGTAATTACACCAATGCACATGGCTATACGGACTACTTTCAATACATTAACTTACGTCGCTAGCATTGATTGCTGATTCCTTTGCGCGATTCATTGCAGGTGTATCTAGTGGCATTGTGTATTGATGGATCACTTTTTCGTTGTCTTTTGCATAGTCAAACTGAAGACATTAGTTTTGCGATGGAAAAGTTCAAATATCGTTCATAAAATCAATAGATATATGACTATTCAATTTGAAGCTTAATATAGAAAATTTTGTTTATAAAATTCATTAAAATATTTCATTTATTACTTGGCTCAAATGTTTTGCATTCTGCTTTGCTTTAATGTATCCAGGATAAAATTCAACTCCAGTTCCAGCAGCACCTTTTCCTTTCACGTCTTTCAGATAATGATGTCTATAGTTGTTGTCAGAAAGCAAAGGTGTCGTTAAAAGAGCATGTGCTATTTGAATGACATCTGCATTCAAGTTGTATTTATCCAACGTCTTCTTCGCTTGATCTGTGTAGAGTTTCTGAAAAACAATTTTTTTATTAAATACAGAAAGAAAAAATGTAGAAAGCCTAAGCACTATTCGAAAGCAATATTTGAAATCAAACAAAACACTTTGAAATTATAAGTAAAAGAACGCAAGTAACAGAAATGACATTGAGAGTGCAAAAATTTAATATTCAAGTGATAAGTATATAAAGGAACATGGAGGGAGCATGCGGGACAGAGATCTATATGCTCCATCATGCCACTTTATATAGCAGAGATTTTAAACCTTTTTAATTGAATGGGTCAAACATGAGATTTTAATCTAGAAAAAAAGCAAAAGCGGTCATATATTTCGCGATGTGTTGTAAGTCGTTTAAAGATTTAAAAATTGCAGATCTTACATTCAACAATTTTGCAACCGAATCCCTAGAGAAAAGATCTTCACTCCAGTGCCCCCCAAATTTTCAAATTTACAACTGCATGTTTAAAAAATAAAAAAGGCCCTCACCGTGAAAATTTTTTTAAAGAGTGGTATCGTCACAACGAATCTACAAATAGGTCACTTAAATACCAGTGATGGGTCAGTGGATCGCCATCCCTGAAATATTTTATAGAATCAAAGAGCCAAGTTCCCTTGCTGCTACTAGTTGTTCTTTCTTTGTACCCAACAAAATAATCACCGATTTTCAAAAAAGAATCTCAATTGCAAGATGTGTAGAGTTTTCTTTTTCTGTGTCTTGCTAATTTCGGCAATGTATCAAATAATTCATTTTTACTCTTTATCGAAGCATATCGCTTCGATGTCATGATTTATTTCGTAGGTACTCTGGACAATATGTCACACTCAAAACTAATTCTTCGCAAAAAAATGCGTTCGCAAAAAAATGCAAGTGATCAACCTACGTTACTGAAAAGTGCTTTTGTAGATTGTAAGTGCTTCATAGCTATAGAATCGTTTACTGGAGTCAGATGCGTTGAAAGATTCTTCAAATCGTCTTTGTAAGTTTTCTGTAAAAATTTTAAACTCTTATCTTATCGTAATGTGCCTCACTAGATTTAATAGTAGTAAAGCTGTTTACTTAGCATGTCGTAACTGGCAACTATTGGCGACCTATCTATTGCAGTCTAACCGTCAACGGTTAGGTTGCCAGCTTAGTTGCTTGGTTGCACCACTCACGTCAAATACTGAGGATGGGGTAAGCAAAGGCGTGCATCCAGTAGAAAATTTTGCTCAAAGAAATCCTCATGACGACAAAAAGTAAACAAATGGCCCCCAATTACCGGCAGCTCTCAAATGGGCAGGGGGTGCAAAGGTCCTTGGGGTTTGAATCTAAATCTGAATATCATAGAGTAAGATTTGTTACTTTAAATGTGGGAAGTCTGTGTGGAAGAAAGACAGGTGTGAAGAACTAAGGAAAAGATGAGTGGATGTGTGTTGCATCCAGGAAATAAGATGAAAAGGCTATGAAGCTCGTTTTGTGGGTACTGCGCGACAAAGGTATAAACTACAGTAGTGAGGAAACAGGACTAATGACACTGGATACGGAGTAGTTAGAATATTGGTGAAAAAGTAAGTAACTAGAAACGTTACGGAAGTTAGAAGAAAAAGCGACAGAGTGATGGTAATTGTGCTAACTTTGGGCTAGGAGTGAGGCAAATCATACGTGCATATGGGTCACAAAGTGAAAAAGCAGCAAGAAAGTTCGTTTTTATGACAAATGGCGAGTGAATGGAACCTGGAAAGTTTTAGTGAAATCATCTTTTTGTTGGGGGATTTCAATGGGCATGAGGGAAAATAGGTTGAGGGTTTTGAGAGTGTACATGGAAGGAATAGAATCGGGAAAAAATGTGGAAGAAAATTATTATTTAGTTCTGTGATAAAAAAGAGCTGAATGTGGCAATCAAGTGATTTCAAAAAAAAATAGAAAAGGAAAATAACCGAGAGTGCTAGTGGATATGGAACAGAAATTAATTTTTTGCTTGTAGGGAAGAAAAACAAAAAGTATGTAACGCATATAAAAGTGATTCTATGAAACTGTAGCACAAGTTGGCAGTCGTAGATCTGGATAAAAAGATTATGAGAAAGACACAGATCATAAGGAGAAGGATGTAGAAGTTGAATCAAAACCAACGGAGTTTAAGGTTTGAAAAAAGAGTAAAAGAACTTGCAAGCACAGATGTGCCCGATTTGTGGAAAGCTTTCAAAGATGGAGTTATAAAAGCATGTGACGAAATGGGTGGAACGAAAAAATCTGGAAAATATTCGGGAGACATGTGGTGGTGGAATGAGGAGGTGAAGCGTATTATAGCAAAAAAGAAGTCAGCATTTGGAAATCTGTGCAGGTCTCCGCCAGAAGATGATACGACCCAATACAAACGTATAAGAAATCAAACTAAGAAATTTGTTGCTAGAGCTATGAGATATGAAGCCGAACATATGAGAATAATTTGTGTCAGAATTCCAACAGTGTTTCAGCTTTCCCAGAAGAATAAAAAAAGAAAAAAAAAGATCTAGAGGAAATAGGTGCTGCAAGAGAAAAAGACAGACGATTGGTTTTATTGAAAAAAATAGGGTAACATTATGAATCAACACATGGAAAAGATCATGACTGAAGAGAAAGAATAGGATCAGATCGTGGAAACTGATACATCAAAAGAAGTGGTGGATAGAGTTGCTCGTGAAGAACTTGTATAAGTTATGCCAAAGATGAAGTTAGAAATGGCAGCTTTACTATCGAAAAGTAAGTGTGGAGGTAATACATGCAAGTGGAAAAATTGGGGTTAAGGTGATGATGGACCAGTGTCAGCGCGTACTAGATGGAAGAGGAATGCGCGATGAGTAAACAACTAGCGAGATTGTGGCTATTTTTGAATAAAGAGTAATATGAAGACTATATAGAGAAAAACTGCTAGAAATTGTCATAAAAATTGCTGAAATGGTGTTAAGAGATATGAATATGAGCACTGATCAATTTGAATTGAATGCGGTTTGCATTTATACCAAAAAAAGGAACAATGGACGCAATGCTCAATGTGAGGAGTATGCAGGAGGAATATCAAAAGAAGTTGTACATGTGCTTTGTTGACATGGAAAAGGCATTCTATAGAGTTTCAAGAAAGGTGATGAAGCGGATCGTGAGAAAGAAGGGTTTATTGCAAATAATATTTCCAGCAGTTATGAGCTTGTATGATGGAACGAAAACAAGCGTTAGGGTGGAATTTGCTTATTTAGAAGAGTTTGAAGTAAAGTTTGGTGTACATCGAGGATCTGTGCTGTCGCCAGTGTTACTTGCAATAATTGTGAATGCCATTACATAAAATGCAAGAAGGGATATGATCAATGAGTTATTTTTTACGCAGATGACTTTGCTCCACGAGAGAAACCTTGGAAGATTTAAAGAAAAATTTTGGAATTGGAAGGAAACATGCGAAAATAAAGGTTTAAAGGTCAACATTAGAACAACAAAAGCGACAGTAAGCGGATCGAAACAAGAACTGATCAAAAGCAAGGTAGATCCTAGTAGAGTTTATGGGAGGAGAGTGAAGGTCAGTTCAGTGTTGTACACGAAACGTCTGGAAACTGCATTCATGGCAGATGTGCAAAAATAAAGAAAAAACTATTCCTAGGTTAGCAAGAGGTTTTGTTTGTTCAAGATGTAGAGGAGTAATGGAAGAAATGGTAAATTCGATCGAGAAGTTGTGTGATGAATTCCGGACAGTGAATATATCTTATTACTTGGAAAACAAGCTAAATTCCTGGGATGGTTGTCTAGCGGCAGTCACACCAAGAGCAAAAATCAGTCGGGTGAGAGATTCAGGAAATGTGGAGAGTTGTTACTTAGAAATAGGTTTCCTTTGAAGACGAGAAAAGTTTATCGCATTTGCGTAAGATCTAGGATATTGTATAAAATCGAGATTAAAGGAAACTGTAGACATGTTAGCAAAAGCAAATGGAGTTAGATGGTACAATCATATGCTGAGAAGAGATGATGACAAAGTTTGCAGAGTTGCTTTAGATCTGGAAATAAATGGCAAGAAAAAGCGAGGACATTCAAAGACGAACTAAAAGAAGCGGAAAGATCTAAGGATCTAAAGGAAGAGGAAACAGAGAAAACTGGTTTAAAGACGAAGAATGGCCTGAATCGAAAGATATGGCCGGATGGAGTGGGTAAAATTGCAGAAGAAATGGGGTGTATCCGGCTAAATCCGTTAAGGAGGCAAAACCACACAAAAATTAAATTACTATTATTGTAACTATGTTGGAAGAAACCAAGACGTTTACCTCAATATTTTTCAGCAATTTGGTAACTTCATACTGTTCAGAATCAATAACATTGAAGGCATTCTTGTGTTGAATATCCTTATTTTTTGCTTTGTATTTTACCTGTAAACAAAAATCTTGTATTAATATGTAAAGTAAAAATTATCTCATAGTGATAAATTAGAAAAAAATTATGATATGCAAAATGTAAAACTGAATTTAACTAGATCAAGGTATGTAGTGTACAATACTAGGACCTGTAAAACTGAATTAAAGAAGGTCAAGGCATGTAGTGGAGAATACTAGAATAATGATAATCCATCCCTGGCAGTCATAAATCTACAAGATTATTATTTTAGAAGCCAAACAGCAATGGTTAGAGCGAGAAGGAATAAAAAGCACCGATGTTTCATTTGTCGTATATTTGTCTTTCGGTACGCTTAATATATTTATTTTTATTGATCTTGGTCTCCCAAATGTCGGAAAAAAGCTTTCCCCCTTTTCGAAATTTAAACATGGCTATTGTGAAGAGCAGCAGGTGCTAAAAAATTAAATAAACCGATAAGTTGTGAAAAAACATGATTTACCTCACTTTGATTTAAACTGGATTTGACAGCTGATTCGTAGCCTGGTGTGATATGAACTGGATAGTAGATGAGATTTCTATCTTCCATGTATTCTTGTTTATATTTACGCTGCATTCAAAAATGATCAAACACGTAATCATTAAAGTTTAATTATTCAATAAGTACTTACATCGGAAATTAAATCTGCAGCTTTAATTCCTTGTTGCACAACTGGATGTTCTTTGCTATCCATTATTTGGAATCCACGATATGAATCAATCACTTCATTGCGTTGCTTTTTGTATAAAACCTGTTGATACCAACAATATAAGCAAGTCAAGCCAACTGCACATCAATCATATCATTCACGTTAGAAATGGTACTTAACATGACGAAACATACTTAAAGTCAGACTATTAAAAGGAATTGGTTTTGAAAAAACTGTTGTCTACATGTATATATTTGCAATTAAGTTAATCAAGTGGTGCTCTGTTTAGTTTTTGTTGAGTATACAATGTGAAAAATTCAACTTATAAAACATTATTGTAAATTAGGTTATTTACATCGCTTGCATTCTTTGTTGATTGTTTGGCAAGTTTTAGTTCAGGTATATCCGCAGGTAACGTAAAATGATGACGAATCGCATCACCATCTTTCACATATTCAATCTGAAAAATATATGCGAAAGTCACTAAAATGTTGTTTCTAATATTTAAACATTTAATACATTACATTGTCACAGCACTTACTTTACTAGTTATTTTTGAAACGTTTCTTGCATGATTATACTCAGGATAAGAGTTTGCCAAATCAGCAGGAGCTGCTCCTTTCAATTTTTCGTTATAGTCTTTCAAGTACTTGTTTTTGGAAACAAGTTGATTTACCAAAACAGCGTGAGTGATTTCCTTAAAAATTAAGAAGCGTGCAAGATACTGTGTAAATACAGACAAACAAATACGCTTACCGGCAATTCCACATTTAAATGATATTTGTACATTAAATCTTTAGCTTTCTTTTGATATTCATGTGCTTTGAAAGGCTTTAGTTGCTCAGCTATATACATTTCCGGGGTCAATTCAGTTGATGTAAGATCAGTTTCCAATAACGTTCTAGCTGCTTTTCGGTAGGAATTCTTTAAAAAATATATAATTAATTCTTCCTGTCTTTGGGTGAGACTGAACTCCTTTGAAACTACTGATAAAGAAAAAACTCGCTAAAGAAATTTCAAAGATTTTCAAAGCGCAATTTTCCAACAGTCTTTTCCGTTCACAGAAATCTACTACAGTACACAGAACAAACTTTTTTATAAGTTCAAACGGGTTAAATGATAAAAAATAGGATGAATTTTATTAAAGTGAGCTTTCGCTTGAGCTAGCAAGCTTAACATCGCAACAAGGTGCAAAAATTTGGGTGTTCCCTTTTTGTTCTTTGGCTGTACAGGGGAAAAGCCGCATAGACGTAGCTAGGGACTTGAGCACAAAAATATAGTTACGAAAGAGCGCACCAGGCTGTAAAATAAGTTTACCACTTAACAGGTGTGAAAACTATTCGTTATAATGTAAATGAATTACTCTTTTGGCCTATACCTTGCCATTTGACTTTCAACCTCCCTTCCTTTCGTAATTAATAAAAGAAACCGTTAGATCAACAATAAATTAACGAGACAGAGACCGAGGCACATTGGCGTAACCAGGAAAAACGAGAAACAGAGATTCTGCCTATAAATGTATTTGACTTGATCCTCGTTTCAAGCACACTTTTTGTTTCGGATTTTACCACTATTTCTCGGGTGAAGTCGGCTGAAACCAGTATTCTTTACCACGACTTTATTGACGGGTGCCCTGCGGCCGACGCTTGCTGGTAATCACTATACCAAAAAGATCCAATAAACTATTATTCCGTTAGCGACTTTGCTTAATTAAGCAATTGTTTTGGCTTTCTACAAAAAATATTACAACGACTTCAATTAGCTGACACATATAATATAGGTTAAATAGTCGGTTCAACTTCATAAAACTTCTCTGGTACCTCATTAACAGCTTCCAAATGATCTTTCCTTTCTTGATAATGATCAGTCAAGGTAGGATTGAATTTGTTCAGAGTTTTTGACTTGTTATAAGCAGATTTGTAGTTAAACTGCGAAAAAATTTGGAAAGCTCAGTCCAAATGTATTATTTTGTTTTCACTTTAAAACAAGGCAAATTGCAGAAACTCTTCAAACTCTTCAAACAAGCAAATCAAATTCAGAAATAAAAAAGCTACCTGTTCTTACCTCACTTTGGTACTGACATGCTTTAATAGCTGCTTCATAACTTGGTGTCAAATGTACTGGATAATAAATGAGATTTCGATCAACAAGATAATCTTCGATGTATTTGTGCTAAAAACATTAATCCATGTTTATTGAAAAAAGTACTAATTTTTCCCATTTTATAAATATAAAAAACGAACCTTATCTTACAAAATAAAGTTTGAAAATTGCAACCATAAATTTAACCAGAAAAGCACTTACATGTGAAATTATATCAGCAGCTTTGATTCCATGTTGAACAACCGGATGCTCTTTGCTATCCATGGTTTGAAACCCTCGATATGAATCAATAACTTGTTTTTTCTGTTTTTGATATTCAATCTATACAGAAATTATATCTGTGCAATATCATTAATAATGGTTGTCCTATAAAATAACAAATAGCACTTACATTACTTGCATTCTTTGCTGATTCTTTGGCTCTCACAAACTCAGGATAATCCACTGGCAAATTGTGATGATGCATAATGCTTTTAGCGTCTTTAGTGTAATTGGCCTGTTTAACATCAACGCTTTTGGTTAACTTATCAATGCACTACTATAAACCTATTACATCAACAAAGATCTCAAATATCAGAGTGGTAGATTAGAACCAAAAATAGACCTAGTTGTTCAACTTAATCTTAAAAACATCGCCTCTTACACTCAATGAGCCTGCTGATAGGTAGAAGTTGGACGTGAATTCTGCATGTAAAAGGGCAAACTCTGCTTTAGCAAACAGAGGCCAGATAATGATAACTTAAGAAACCGTTCAAATTACAATGAATATATAATTATTAAATCTTTAAATTATTTAAATTTCAATGAATGTATAGAAAATATCTGTAACCTTGCTTATCATGTGAGATATTTCTCTAGCATGTTTATATTCAGGATGTGACACAACAGGGTTAGAAGGTCCTTTTCCGAATATTTCCTCTTTAAACTCCATTCGGTATAGTGGTTCTGATGCAATCTAAATGCCGTAAAAAATAAACCGTTAATTTTAAACCGAAACTTCACAAAAACCGTGTTGCATAAATATTATACAAAGCAAAACTGTTGTACTTTTGTAGCATTAATTGCTTGTGTTAGGCGTTGATCTTGCAAATCAATGTTGTATACATCCATTAGTTTTCTTGCTTCTTTACTGTATCTTTGCGGGCTCAGCAACAAACTAATTTCTCGTGAAAGTTGCAATTGAGGAAGATCTTTTACTACTTTGTAATCACATTGGTAATTTCCACGATAAATCATCTTGAAAAACAAATGATAGGTTTCATCAATGCAGGCTAGACTGCTGCAATAGGGTTTGAAAACCGGGATCCTAATTTCGTAAAATCCCAGGAATTAATGCCGTTTAGTATTTTCCGTTTTCAGGTTTTACCAACAAAAATTCCCAATATTTTCCGAATGATAAGCAGTTGTTGGCAATATAATCTTTATCCTACCAAACAAAAGAAATATAGCTTAAAATTCTATGTTAGCTTTCCGTGGAATAGACATAGAACTTACACAAAGCTTGGCTGAATATTTTATCCAGCTCATTTGAAGTTGAACATGCTTTTTGTGAAGCCGGCTTGTTTACCACCAAAGTCAGTTCACCGCTAAGCGACAAATTTGCCAATCCTCTTGAGTTTTCCTCGCGGTTATTATAATAAAAGTGAACAAGCCAAGCTTTAGTGCATTTTTGCCTCATTGATTTTAGATATTTTGCTTCTTGCGTGTAAAGATTAAAATTCCTGTTTTTTTCCAGGGTTTCATTACATTTTGGTTGCATTAGATTTCATTAAGTTACACTCACGCTGCATTACCTTCCGATTTCCCGGTTATCCTAAACAATCGGGAAATCAAAAAAACCCTATGCTGCACAAAAGAAAAATTAATGACCTCCTCTCCTTAAAAACTCTTCTAAAAGTCTTTTTTGTTGTGGTCAATTTAACGTTTTTGCTAACAGCGAATTACTACCGCAAAAAATTTATTGAGAAACGCATTTCCTACGACAAGACTAATTGATTGATAAGAGTTAACTCATTGTATTTTGGATCTGGGCACAGTGATATGAAGTTGAAAATATTATAGTAAAAATTAAATGATTTGCTGTTTGAATAAACTGCTCATAAAAATTTCAAACTCACATCACGAAGATCGTCAAGACCTTTATGAGTTTTGTACAGTTCTGTATCAGTGTATTTGAATTCATTTTTTCTTTGCTGGTCTGCATCTTTTTTTCTATAACATGCCTAAAACAAATAATACCAAAATGAATATCAAATTAAAATGAAAAAGTAAAGCACAGTTAAGTGAATCAATTGTTATCTTACATCACTCTGATTTTCGTTAGATTTAATTGCAGTTTCATAGCCAGGAGTGATGTGTACAGGGTAATAAAGAAGACTCCTATCCTCCATGTAATCTTGCTTGTATTTTCGCTGTAAAATGTTAAGATAATTTTATGTAAGCAAAGACATGATGTTGCACAATTCGATAAACCTTTGATGAACAGTTGACCAAAAACTTAATTTAGATAGCAAATAAACATGATCATAATAAAACTTTTACTTCACGTACGCTGTTCCTAAAATATAACAGGTATTGAAAAACATAAGCAATAAACTTATGCAAACCAAAAACCGACAACTGTTTAGGCTATTGTAAAAGCTAAAACGTAAAAAAGACATCACTTAAACCTACATCTGATATCAAGTCCGCAACTTTGATTCCTTGTTGCACCACTGGGTGGTCTTTGCTATCCATTGTTTGGAATCCACGGTAGTTGTCAATGACTTCCCGTTTCTGCTTCTTGTATTCAGTCTAAGTAAAGTTGTTGCAAAGTTATTCACAACACATTAATATATAACAAACACTTGACCAAGGTTCGGCGGCCTATGGCCCACAAAGCAAAACCTTCAGGTCCGCGGCTCCTATGTCAATAGTAATACTTGTATCGCCCGCGTGTGAATTTCTCTTCATCTGTTAATCTTGAATGATCCCTAAGCCTAGTTTTCTATTTGTCTTAAGGGTTTACCTATTTGTTTCAAAAGCCTAGTAGTTTTCTTGCCAAATAGCATATGCTTTGTAATGCAAGAGGCTAGCGATGCACATAGCAAAACTGCAGACAGTGACACTGTTTCGACCTATCAGGTCTCTTCAGTGCAGTTGGTGACCGTTTTATTAAAAGCCTCTAGCTTCTTGTCGGTCACCAACTGCACTGAAGAGACCTGATAGGTCGAAACAGTGTCACTGTCTGCAGTTTAGCATATGCTTTATTTAGCGACATTTTATGTACACCGCTACATCTGCAGTTTGACAATGTAAATTAGAGTTTACACAATAACTGTATAAAAATGTTTTTAGGTCAGCAGCAAGTAATCCTTTGTTGTAATTTGCATTGCAGTTAGGAATTAACTCGCAGCAGAGCTTACGAACTAAATTTATAAAGCAAATGTCGAAACAAAAACAAAACACCCCTTTGGAAATAAACAGATAAACCTCGAAGGCAAATGCTACGACTGCAATAATTTTCTAAAGATTGCGTCAAGGTATCTTGCAGCTTTAGGTATAAAGTTTGGTTTTTAGGCTGGACTGTAGAGTGGGAACTTATGCCGATAGCGTAACACTGCTTGACTTAATGAAAAATAAGTGAAAAGCGAATTATAACCCAACTTTACTTATTGTGCGAGTAGAATGCACCTTTTAGTCATCTGAACAACTATTTTTGGGGATAAAACAAATCCAAAGACAGTTGAAAAGACAAACAACTGACAACCATTTGCAAAACCTTATGCTTCTGGCATAGATGTAGGTAGAGGGCCAAAGGAGCCATACCTCCTAAATCTCTTGAATCCAATCAAAGAAACCAGATATTTTTAAGTATATGAGTGACAAAACGTCGATCTCAACAAAAAGTCATCACACTAAATTGAGGGCAAAAAATCTCCGAAATATAGTTTGCTCTCTCGAAATTTGCTTCTGGCTACGTTAATGGATTTTTGCCTAAAGCCAGCCTATCATTTCAACTTTAAAAACTTTTTAAGCGTGAAGTCAAGTATCACACTAATGCTCAGCTGTCAATAAATGGATTTTATAATCTCCTAAAGAACTGTAGCCTGTTAGTTAAAACTAATTTGTAGCCAAATCAGTTGTAAGAGAAAAACAGATAAGGAAAAAATCTAAAAACGCAAACATTGTGGAAACATATTCCAGAATTTCAAATTAATAACTATGAAAACGCGCTTATGCCCTAAATCCGCAATGTTTAACGCAGTAATAACATTGAAGGAAACGAATTTGTTAAGAAAAAATTAATCCCGCTGGCCTAGATTCTGCAAAATTCATTTTTGGCCTTCGACAGGGAAACGGTTGCCGACCTCTGCACTCGATAGTTAAGCAAAAATTCAATTTTCGTGTTTAACTACAGGTTGTCCACAGAGTCTGGGTACATAGGGGATAAACACATACTTTTAAAAAAAACAATTTTATTTAATTATAATGTTAAGAAATTGAATTTTCAATATGATTTCCATTATTTTTAATGCATAATTGATGCGCCTCGCAAAATTCAGGTGAAGTCGTTTGAATAGGTCTAAGAGTTGAATTGTGGTACAGAATTTGAAAATTGCAGAAAGTAGAGTATTCATTCTCGAAGCTTTTTGTCTGACACTTTTCAAGAGAATCCGTCAGAAATAGATTGAAAAGGTGAAGTGAGTCAGTTATATAGAGACACAATTGACGAAAAAGAAAAAAGGACGGATTCTCTTGAAAAGTGTCAGACGAAAAGCTTCGAGAATGAATACTCTACTTTCTGAATAGGTCTACATTGCCGTCGATTTCAGCACACTGATTAATAATGCGTTCTCTTAAGTGGTGTAGATTTGCAATCTTCATTGAGTAAACTTTCTCTTTTAACATACCCCAGAAAAAGAATTCAAGGGGAGAAAGGTCTGGTGAACGAGGGGACCACTCTTCATGACCTCTTCTTCCAATCCAGTGACGATGAAAAATAACATAAATAAATAAAATAGTAAAATTCCTATTTACCCAGACTTTGTGGACACCCTGTATAATAAATGCACATCTCTACTAGAGTGAGGATAACAATTTGCTTACATCACTGGCATTCTTTGCGTTTTCTTTTGCTCGAACAAACTCGGGATAATCCAACGGAAGGTTGTGGCTGTGCATCATCTTTTGAGCATCTTCCTCATAAAGAGGCTGAAATTACATTAGAGGAGTTAGCCACAAAAATTACGGCTGCTTAAAAATATTGCATCTTCTTTATTTAAAGAAAAGTTTTGTTTCAAGCAAACTAAAAGTACAGGTTTAGATCAAAAGATTTTCTTGTATTTAACAGACTATTTAAACTGGAATTTAACTCCCAGATGCCAATGCTTTCGTTAAGATATTTGTCAACTCTTATGAACAATCACTATATAAGAAAATGGTTATAACTAGGGCAAAATTAAGTTGATACAGTCAAATGTTTTGGTCGTAGAAAATAACAAAAAATCGTGGAAATAAGTTAGACATCAATACTACCTAAGTTATAAAGTCACTCAAAGACGATTTTTTATTTGTTAGTCAATTTCTAGTTGTTACATCAGTTTGCGCTTAAGCTTCACATTGCTAACCTTCGGTTGCTTACTATATGCATTTACATTTTTGCCTATCAGTTGTTCTGGATAGCTGAGTAAAATTGCATCTATATTGCAACCAATTGGGTAGAACAGTGTGCATCAACGCCATCCATAGCATTTTTGCTATGATTCAAAAATATTTTGGTTAGAGAGACAAATCAGAGTTTTCAAAGAAACAAGAATAAAAGGATAGACTTGCAAAAAAAAACTACGTTCAAACCTCTTGTAAAAGATTTACTTCATGCAGTTAATGTATAGAGCAGTGTCTTTTAACCTTGTTTAAACGTTTCCCTCTTTTCTACAGTAATTTTATGTACTTGATTTACCCACCAAAATACTCAGGCAGAAATTGATATTTTCTTTTTTGTCAAGTTGAAGACTTTTTGAGTGATCAATTTTATAAACGCCGTTAATTTAACCTATTTTTGTTGAACGCCTTTTTTAAAAATTACCTCAGGCTAAGAAATGCTAATAGATAACAAACATAACCAAAATTTTATATGTACGAGGGGCATTAAAAAAATACGCGAAATTTTTCAACTTTTTATTGACTTCTATTTACAATGAATTTATTTTTCAACCTAACCTCCGTCACGGTCGATGCTCTTTCCCAGGCGGCGTTTCCATCCATTTATACAATTTTTGAAAAATTCTGCAGACTGATGTCTAAGCCATGTTTTTGCTGCATGCTTTGCTTCATAAGTGCTATTGAAACGGACCCCTTTCAGATGTTCTCTGAGTTGTGAAAATAGGAAAAAATCAGATGGGACTAGATCTGGGCTACAAGGTGGATGTGGCAGCAATTCTTATCGAAATTCTCTCAAAATTTCCTTTGTCACCTTTGCAGAATGCGCTGGAGCATTGTCATGATGGAAGAGGGTTCCTCGGTGAAGCTTTCCTGGGCGCTTTTTAGCTAATTCTGTCCTAAATTTTCTTAAAACTTCAGCATAATAGAATCCTGTAACAGTTTTTTGATCTTCTAAGAAATTAACTAGCACAACTCCTTCCTGGTCCCACAAAACAGAAGCCATCACCTCGTTGACGGACCTCTCAGACTTTTATATCTGTGTTACATTACCCTCAAAGAGTTGAGAATTTCGCGTATTTTTTGAACGCCCCTCGTATTTACATGTACATTACAATTTAAGTACCAATACGAATTCAACTGACCTAGTAATTTTCCGATAATTTTTCTTGTACAGTCAATGAAGTGAATTTTTTGAAAACAACAAAACAATTGTTTAAGGGCTTTTTGGTAAATAAAAAATGGCCCTAGTCATTACGTAACAATTCGATAAATATATTTAGTGTCGCAGCCAAATTTTTATAAAAATTTGTTGTATGTGCCGAAACACACCTTGCTTGTTAGCCTAGAAACTTTCCTCGCATGATCGTGTTCAGGATAAGAACGGACGAGATCGGATGGAGCTTTTCCTCGAATGTTTTTTCGGAAGTCATCCGTATAAGGAAGATCACTGGCCATTTTCTGAGTGGATAATGCTTGTGCAATTCCTTGCATGGCTGTAAAATAACAAATACAAAACTGGTATTCACAGAGTACATGCTACGTCTGAGCAGTTTTATTGATGATGCGTCTTTTTCAGTCATACAGATGTTGCATGATACTTCGCTCAATTTGCTTACAAGCATCCAAGTTGTATTCTTGCATTTTTCGTTTTGCATCTTCACCATAAATTTTATTGCTGAGCAAAGGCCGCAATGATCTTGAGATTTTCATTTCAGGAGTTTCCGTTACTTGGATTCTGTTCTTTCCTTTCGTTTCTTCATATTCTTCACGATATTTTTTCTAAAATGTAACCATCAAAATAGGTGTTTCAGATTTTTATTAGAGTGAAATTTAGTTTGCATTAGTTACTTTTTTGTATTTGAGAATGCAATAGCCAGTTAGAAAAAACAATTATGGTTAATATTATCTTTTTATCAATGAAATAACTGAATTTCTGCAGCATTCTCATAGTTGCAGCAATATATTCAATTTTATGTAATTTATTCAATTTAATACAAGACAAGAAGCTGTTAACGCAAATTTTGTTTAAGCAATGATGATCTCCTTAAAACAAAATCGTTAACCTTCAAATATTAAATGCAGCAAAAACTTCTATTAAAATACTTATAACTATATAAGCCTACAATAAGATGATAAATGTGAATGAAAGAGCATAAAACTCAGACCATACATTTGATATAAGATTCTTCATATGTTTTGCAAATTTATAATGGTCTGTATCAGCAGCATTAAACTTGTTATTTCCCTTGCTATCTTCAAAATCTTTCTTGTATACAACCTGAAAAACAAATTACGGGCTATATAGTTCACTAAATGTAAGTTAAGCACCGATACTTACATCACTTTTAGCCTTGGTAGCTTTGATAGCAGCTTCATACCTAGGTGTAATGTGAGCAGGAAAGTAGATGAGCGATTTGTCATACTCCCAATCTTCTCGATATGATTTCTAAAATTATTTTCGTGGTTACACAGTTATCACTAGAAGCCCTGAATTATTTCCCTACCTATAAGGACGGATGCGGTCATTTTTGACCGGTTATCTGTAAATCGTTTAATAGGTTCTCTCTTTTACCAATTTCGACATATGTTGTATGAAAAGCACAAAGAAACTATTCTTGCGTATTTGACTTTTTTTTGATTAATTTTTTGACATTTTTATGATTGTAATTAATCAAGTAGAAATGCAAGGTATACAAATTTATTGACACTCAATCATCACAATTTTTGCATTTTACAATTGTTACTTTTTCGGATGTGTGTTTGCCATAGCATACTATCCCACAGTTTTAGCAAAAAGAGCTAGAGGTGCTTCTACATGCTACAATCTGGCACTCTTTTCTTTTCCGAGCTTGGTGTGCTAAACCACTGGTTCCCGGAAATGCAATGCTGACTATGTGATCCATTGCTGGAGAAGGAGGTATTGAGCCCACTCCATCTTTTGGTTTGCAAAGTTCTTTTAGAAGCTCAAGCATAAACTGTCTTCTTGATAATTTCAATTTCGTTGTAAGGCAGTAAATAATGTAAGCATTTATGCAGGCACAGTCGAGAATATTAAAAAATACAGCCACAGGCCATCTTCTAGTGGAACTCTTGCTGGTATGGTATCGAGCCATTTGGTCCAGTACATTCACGCTCACCTTGGACTTGTTGTAATACTGTATTGTCTCTGGCAGTTTTTTCTTGTGGCATTGATTAATATGTACGTTTCTGTGCATTGAACTCAGGATGCAAACAACTTTCTTTATCTTGCCTTTGTATATTGTCAAGCTGCAACCGGATGGCGAAGAAAATATTTCAGAAGCATATAATTCCTTGTCTTTCATTATCAGCTCAGTGCTCGGCACTTCTCGTCGTTGTTTCCGTAAAGTGCCAGGGACTGTTGTTTTTTTCTGCTTATGTTCTTCCGCTAGCTTTAGGCTGGTAAAGTAGTTGTCGGTGGTGACATTGTAGCCCTTTTTATAATAAGGTTGTAAAAGGGTCAAGCACACATCACCTGGAAGGTCGCTACATCTGCTTCGGCTAGGATGTCTTCCTAAATATGGTTTGCCATTGCACAAGTATTTTGATTGAGCATCAGCCAAAAGCCAGAACTTAATTCCAAATTTGTCTGGCTTGTTAGCCATATATTGTATAAAAGGACACCTGGTTTTGCATGGGAAAAGTTGTTCATCAATAGTCAAATCGCAGTTTGGTACATAGCATTTCTTACAATTTTCTATGAAGCAATTCCACACCTCCGAAATCAAGCAAAATTTGTCAGTTTCTCTCCTTTGCCTCCGACTAAAAAAGTCATCAAACCTCAAATGTTTCATGACTTCCTGGTACCTATCACAACTCATTGTATTTCAAAAGATTAGTTGTCCCTATTCCTTGCTCTAAAGTTGCCTTACTGGCGTATTCTTCCAGACCAACACTCCTTGAGCGATTTGAAGACCTATGAAATTTTCCAGCTCATCAACATGTAAATCAAAATCGTCATTATCTTTCTTTCCGTGGTTGAATAGGCCTACACCCGAGCATATGTTCATCTATAAATAAATAAAAAGCACTGTAAGGGCTACCGTTTACTACAGATCTGTGACAATAAGATGTTGGGCCAGGACGTTCCGCAAACACAATTGACGAGGATGCTCTTCCCAGACCTGGAGCACCTGTCGTTTTTCCACACAGTTCCGCTTCGTGCGTTTACCTGTTCGGCAGTATTTTGAGATACTGATTGATCACTTTCAGAAAGAAAATCTATCGAAACAGTAGCAGAGCTTTGTTCGTCTTCACCGCTGTCGGTATCACTGTCACAACTTTCGACACCAGCACAACAATTAGGAACAAATTTTTTATCTTGTAACTCAGTTTCTTCATCCTCATCACAGGAGTCATCAAACTGATCAGTTTGTAACCCCTGAAGTACTTGCTAGACAGTATAATTGTTGCCACGATTCATGATTAGAAAAAACAGTTTGTCAAAAACGATGAAAAAAACTCGTAACAAAATTCCTATACTTAAGACATTATTTATACAACATGCATTTCTTCAAATCTGTAAGACAAACTTGAGAGATTTTACGAGGTTGTCAATAAGCTGTAATAAACTATCTATTTTATCTGCACACACCACTGATGAACTCTACGCTACTAAGAAAGACATTAGAACTTTCAATGACCAGCCATTGTTCAAGACAGCAAATAAAATTCAACTTTACTTCGATGAAGCCAGCAGGAATAGTAATTATTTTAGTTACTGCTTATCAGTTATCCATTGCAGCAGTGGTCAATCGTAATCTTATTGACACGTGAGGCATTGCTTGTAGAAAAACAAACTTTTCTCACCCTTCTATTATGCTTTAATTCATCAGCTCAAAGACAAATTACAACCGTTTTAAGAACCGGTCTTTTTGACCGGTTCGGGCTTATAGGTAGATGTGCAAAATGCTCCATTTACAAAAGCTATAAAAGAAAAATTGTTTGACTTACCAAAACATCATCCAAAGTTAGGAAAAGTCAAGGAGTATGAAAAATCAAATAGCAAAAATGCCAGAAATACGAAGCGTCAAAATTTAAAACTGGTCAAAAATGACCGGTCCGGGCTTCTAGTGTTATAGCAGTTACTTGAAAGCCTTATCAAGTACAACTGAAATGTAAGCAATGTAGACATAAAACTGCTGGTTGTAAAAAGATCTTTTAACGGCTATTAAACTTTGAACATGTTGCTAAATCACGCAAGTTTTAGTTCATAATCATTGAATGCGTACATCAGATATCAGCTCAGCAGCTTTAATTCCTTGTTGAACTATTGGATGTTCTTTGCTATCCATTGTTTGGAATCCACGATATGAATCAATCACTTCTTTTCGTTGCTTTTGATATTCAATCTTAAAACAAAATAATAATACAAACAACTTCTATTATAATCCATTGCCTTAGTTTTTTCTTACATCGCTGGAGTTTATAGCGTTTTGTTTCGCTCTGATAAATTCATGATAATCCAGTGGCAAGTTATGCTGGTGCATCATCTTGTCAGCTTCCTTGATGTAATTGCTCTGTAAAAACATGCACCCAAGAAATTAAAATTATTCCGGTTTTTCTGCTAGCGCTAATGCAGCACTCAAGCATAAACATATATTACCTTACTGGCCAATTTTGAAACTGATCGAGCAAAATCGTATTCAGGATAAGACTTCTCTAAATCAGAAGGTGGCTTGCCCACAATGTTATCTTTGAAGTCTTTAATATAATTACCGGATGAATACAATTTCTGAGTTCCCAAAGCGTGTTTAATATTTTGAGTACCTAAAATATTGAAAATTATTGTCACAATTTGAAATAATGACTTTATAAAAGTTAGTGTAATATGACGATCTTTATTAACAGCAACCATACTTAAGTTGTAAAGTTTGTGTTTTAACCACACTTGTAAAAACTTTAAAATTAATGATAAATTATTATCAGCAACGTCTCACATGAGTCTAGATGATATTTTTGCATTGCTGTTTTGGCGTTTTCAGCGTAAGCTTTATTGCTCAAAAGGGGCTGAAGAGATTTTGACAAAGTCATTTCTTTAGTCTCCGGAATGGAGTGAAGGCCCTTGCCCCTGCTCTTTACGTACTCTTCCTGGTATTTTTTCTAAAAATATCAAATAAAAATAAATATGATTTACACAGTTTCGTCCACTTTGAAGTTAAAAAATTTTTCTAAGAAAACTGTTGCCAATGTCTGTTTACTTTCAAGCCAATTGAGATGTTTGCAACGGATAGTACTTCAGTTTGCAGTTGAAGTTTCTGAGAAACCCAAAAGATTTTTCAGAAGAAATGTTTAACACATTCGCATATTGGTTGAGGGCTAAGCTTTACTCTCAACAGAGTTAGGTTTTGTGCTCACAAATTTTGTTCAGAGAGCAACAAAAACGTTTTCTTTAGTTTTCTTTTATATCAAACACGCAGACCCATACCCCTGAAATTAACTGCAGTAAGTTCTTCGCTGTTTCATATTGTTCAGTTTCAGTGGGACGGAATCGATTTTTCTGCTTCACAGCTTTCCCACCTTTTTTGTAAAGAGCCTGTTCAAACAGAGTTCATTTTTTAGATTGCATTAAATCATCTGCAATAAATCTGTTATCTAAGGATACCACAAAAGGTCAAAACTCCTTTGAAGGTGCACTCGCTGCCATAGAATTTGAGCTGTATTCAAGATAATATTATTTACTTCAAAGAAATGGTCATAAATTTTTTTTGACAGGTACTTGAATGAGTGTTTAGTAGTGGCTTGCGATACTGGCGAGTTGCTGATATCTGCATACAAATTAGAAATACTTACATCACTCTGAAATTTGCTGGCGTCCAATGCTTGTTCATAACCAGGAGTGATGTGAACTGGATAATAAATTTTGTGCTTATCGTACTCCCAATCTTCTTTGTATAATTTCTGAGAAGATACACGAAAATAAACTAAATGAAAACAAATCGTGGCAAAATTACATTTTATGTTGCGCTCAAACACTTGCAGAAAGTTTCAAAATTTGATTGTTTTTCGAAACAATTTGTATTTCGAGATACAATTATAACTCGGAACTGAAAAAATCTTTGGTGTACATTATTCAAACCTCGCTACTTAAAGTTAGATCCATAGCTATTATCTGATTAGATAGTCTTGTGATAATTTAAGTAATTACAAATGCATGCTGAATTCTGTAGAAAATATAATCTTACGTCAGACATCAGTTCAGCAGCTTTGATTCCATGTTGCACTACTGGATGTTCTTTGCTATCCATAGTTTGGAACCCACGATATGAATCTATGACTTCTTTTCGTTGCTTTTGGTAAAGGATCTACAACGCAATAACCAAAAAAAGTATATTTTACAATCACAGAAAAAGGTATTTTGGAGACTAAAATCGAAGATATTGAAATTTGTCTTAACTAGCAAGAATTGCGAAAACATGTTTTAGATTTTCCTTAAAAAATGTTTTTGATGTTTACTGCTAACGTGAAGTATCTGAAAGTTATTTAAATCAAAATCAAGATTAACATAGCTTACATCACTTGAATTCTTGGTGTTTTCTTTCGCTCGAACAAACTCGGGATAATCTAATGGAAGGTTGTGAGTGTGCATTATCTTTTCAGCGTCTTCCACATAAAGAGTCTAATGCAAAATAAAATTCATTGAAGATCTTTTACAAATGTAAACTTATAGCATAACTTTTTATTATAAGCATTTGATCAATATTTTTACAACTTTATGGCTTTTCACGACAAACTATATAACCCACAACAAATTCATTGAAGCGTTGCTATAGTCTATCTCCCATAAAGTTACTTAAATTTACTTTGCAAATGATGCCGAATGGACGTAATGGCGGTTAGGGAAAAGATTGTGAAATTTAATGTTGCAGTTTTTACAGCAGTGCTCTCCAACCTCTTCTATTTCGCGGCTAGCTTCGGCTGACATGGAATTGCCTACGGAGCACTATGTGCTTCTTCCCAATGAAAAAACCTTTTCTTTACTTTGCACGTCAACTTCAAGAAAACAATCATTTTGTCAATTTAAGACCATATCTGAGAGTTTCTAAAGTGGAGGACCATTTTTTTAGAACACCTTTAACAAATTGGCTTTTACCCATTTGGTTCACCATTTTTTCAGATCAACTTCATGTGCTCCGCAGCCCAATCGTCGGTAAGCGCTGTTTTAGAGCAAACTGTAGCTTAGTCAAAAATTTAAGTTAAACAGCATTTATCATCATCAACAATTATGACAGATATTCACAGAAATTAGAATAAAGCACGTAAATTGTGCAATAATATTTGCTTTTACTACTCAAATATGCAATAAAAATGTAAACAGCAATTTATACATAGTATGAATACAAAAAACAAATAGTAAAATAAAATTCAGAGTACTGATTTGAACTCTCAATAACAAAACTATTTTTTTATGTTTGCAATCAATAGATTTAAAGTTTGAATGTATTTAGTAGCAGAAAGGTAACAAAAAGACTGCTTGAAAGTTTTTTAAACTTTGTCTGCAATCATTGGCTACAAAACACATCTTCGATTAAAGTCCAAATAAAATTATCGGATCAATTTTTGAAGAGTTTGTAATAATTTTACTACAAGTTTTCCGCTATTCAGTTTTTCAAAATTAGTTATTTATAAATGCATCATACTAAATAGTTTAGTAGTTCTTCGGTACCTTGCTCGCCAGCCTAGAAACTTTCCTCGCATGATCGTGTTCAGGATAAGAACGGACGAGATCGGATGGAGCTTTTCCTCGAATGTTTTTTCGGAAGTCATCCGTATAAGGAAGATCACTGGCCATTTTCTGAGTGGATAATGCTTGTGCAATTCCTTGCATGGCTGTAAAATAACAAATACAAAACTGGTATTCACAGAGTACATGCTACGTCTGAGCAGTTTTATTGATGATGCGTCTTTTTCAGTCATACAGATGTTGCATGATACTTCGCTCAATTTGCTTACAAGCATCCAAGTTGTATTCTTGCATTTTTCGTTTTGCATCTTCACCATAAATTTTATTGCTGAGCAAAGGCCGCAATGATCTTGAGATTTTCATTTCAGGAGTTTCCGTTACTTGGATTCTGTTCTTTCCTTTCGTTTCTTCATATTCTTCACGATATTTTTTCTAAGAGGAGATAAACTGGTCAAAGTTAAATTGCCTGCATAAAAATATAAATTGCTAATCAAAACCAATTTCAAAAAATTTGTGAAACACAAGCTACACAAGGCTTACACACTAATAATTAGCTTGCAATGCGCAATTAGAATAGAAAAAATTAAGATAGTTGGAAATTGTCATCAGCAAGCAAATCATTTGTACAAAAGCAAAGTACGTTTCAATATAGCTTTGAATAAAACTTTAGGGGTCGGATTTATTCACTCTCTTTAGTAATGAGTGAAAACTTGAAAGCTTTTTTCTGGCTCTGATCCAAAGTGATTGCCAAAATAATGCACCACCCTTCGTACAAGCAAGGATATTCTCATTGTCAAACCTGACAAGGGTTCAGTGGTCGTCGTCTTGAACAGCTCGACGAATACATTTAGCAAATGAAATCCATTTTGCAAGACACTTTCAAGTTCCAAAACTTGGGTGTTGCTGTAGATTATTATAACACCTCCCGGTTAGAGGCCAAGCTACAACAACGACAGCTGCATTTAATCAAGAACAAAACTCGTTCACTCTCGGTGTATGAAGCAAGCCGATCCGCTGGATCGCAAAGGCTGAGGATGTACGGATTACCAAAGACCAACAAAAATGTTCCTCTACGTCCACTTCGTTCTATCATTAATTTGCTCAACATGAACTGGCCAAATTGCTTGTAAGCTTTTTTGAACCAGTCTTAGATTTTTACTGCAGCCATCGCATTAACTTTTGCTGATACTATACCACAGCTCTCTTGAGATCCAAAAACTGCCTTTCTTTGCTCCTTTTATATTTCCAATTTATGTGCAAATATTCCATTAGCTAAAATCGATCACATCTGTTCTGATACTCTGTACAACAGTAAATTGACTCCGCCTACCATTCCCAAGACAATTTTTACTGAGTTGCTTATTGTAGCTACTACGTCAGTTGATCTGTTCCAACAATACTATCGACAAAGGAACTAATGATGTTGCCATGGGGTCTCCACTTGTGACAGCACTCACCAATATAGTTGTTGGATACTACGAGAAGGAAATTGTTTCGTCGAACCAGCAAACTCATCCTGTATTTTTGCTACGTTGATGAGACCTTTGGCGTCTTCAAGGAGGAGTAAACGACAGTGACAGCTTTCTTTCGATCCGGAATTCCTTAAATCTCTGCTTGATTTTTCACTTTTGTACAACAAGTTAATCGCAAATTTACCTTTCTAGACGTTCTGTTAGAGAAAGCTGACTCAGTATTCTTGATTTCCTTGTATCGAAAACCGTACGTTTATTGAAACCAAATCAATCCAACTTGGTATGAAAAAGAAAGACGAGTACCTTCACGAAAACGTAAGACTACTCCTTTCCTCATGACTATGACTCGGCAATTGGACTGCATTTGCCTGAAAATCAGAACTGTGCAGCCGCCTACAATGACAATCAATTTACAGCATCGGCAATTACTAGATAGTACGTCCATGTAGCTACTTTCAAAACAACTTTCATCAAAAAAACAACCCATGTTATGCTGGCAAAAAGAATTTGTCTGCACACTGCAATTGGTCTGCTGGCGCAAGGATTTTGAACGATGGCAAAACGCAACATTTTCAATAGTGCGGCCGAATATAAATAGCGACGCTTTCTCTTCTCTGCTTCATTCTGGCGATAATTTCTGACGAGAGTCAGACGAAAATGTTCAAGTTTTTACTCATTACTTAAAAGCAGTGCTATGAATACGTTTCCTGAAGCTTTATTCACAGCTGTTTTGAAATTTTGTGCCCCTGTACAACTGAGGAATATGTATTGTACGTCAAGTAGACCACCTACATCTGATATGAGATCCTTCATATTTTTCGCAAACTTATAATGCTTTGTATCAGCAACGTTAAATTTGTTGTTTCTTTTGCTGCTTTCAAAATCTTTCTTGTAAACAGCCTGAAAAACAAATGTCTAAGATTGTACTGCGTTATTGCTAAATAAATCATAATACAATTAATACAAATAAAAATGTTCGATTTCACATCTTTTTTCCCATGATTACCGGCTCAGACGAGCTGACTCAGTATATGTTTACCACTACACACTCGCTTTTGAACCAGACCTTTTGCTGGAGCAATGTAACACTTTAAATTACGGATGCCCTTACTTGATGAATACCATTACCAATAATTAAGTTTGCATTGAAAGAATAGTTTTTACATATGTATAGTTGCTGTAATCTGTTGTTTTATTTTGCCATGATTATTTTATTTGTAATTGTCTGCAGCCCAAAACTTGCTAAAGTGATTTCGAAAAAAGACCTTTTATCTTTCGGATTTATTAATAGATTTGTAATTCACACGCCTTTTCTGACGTCACAATGGTTGACTACGTGACTAAGTTTCAGTGTATTCTAGTGAATCTTGTTTCTTCTCGAAGATTTATTTTGATGGCCAATTACGTAATTTATTAACGGTGTTTTTTTGTCACGTGATGTTCTAGCACTTTCCAGAAGATGGTCTTTTTGTATATAAGGCAGTAAGATTTTTTCGATTTAGAGAGAGAGAGAGAGAGTAGTTAGTAGAGTGTAGCAAAAAGAAGTGTATTGATCTGTGGTGATTTATTGTGGATTTCTATTAGAGTAACAAGCAGTTAAGTAGTGGATTTAGTCTTGGTTGGGTCTGATTGTTACATTAAAGCACATTGCTTTTTTTTTGGTGTTCGACGAGTGAAGGAATTCAAAGTCATAAAGTGGTTTATGAATATATTTGTTCGGTTCTTGACCGAGAAGTGCGTGAATTAAAGTATCTTAGTGGAAGCCAATCTATTCCTAGTTATTAAGTTGCCACCAGACTTAAATACTCGAGCGATACTACAAGTCGCCTCAATTTTAAGAAGTAAACTAAAGATTGAGATAAAACGAAAATTCTATTGAAACGCGACAAATACCACTGATATTTTTATAGAATTTTGAACTCCAGACCTTTCGTTACGACGTTCGTAATAATACCACTACTCCACGGCGGATAATACAATTGAAACAATTATACAATACAATTAATGCAAATTTATTTCAAAATCAGAAACTTGTGTTTGGGTTACTTGTATCTCGGTTTTCTAGTTTTATTAATAGAAACCAACTCGTTCGAATATGCTAGAAGTAGAAAAGTTATAAACTTTGCATCTAATTTAAATTAACATTTATATTTGGCTTTTATACATTCAGACATTTTTTACTTACATCACTTTTGGCTTTAGTCGCTTCGATGGCAGCTTCATAGCCAGGTGTAATGTGAGCTGGGAAGTAGATATGCGATTTATCGTACTCCCAATCTTCTCGATATGCTTTCTACGAGTGATTATTCATTGGTTAAGTTTTTTGAAATCGCAGAAAGTGTAAACACCAACTCAATATTGTTTTGCTTACATGCAAAGTATATTAGATCAAAAGGTTAAGCTAACGTCATACAAAAGGATTTAGTATTTTTGTTTAACAAATAGTATTACCAACAAAGATAGTAAGTAAAGTGTACAGAAAATATCTGAAAAACAACTTCAAGTTACCTGCCATTGAAAACTTGTTTCCTACTTTTATTCTACTTATAGAGAATACAGTACAACAAGCGATTACAAAAAATTGGTAAAGTTCAAGTATAGATAGACCCTACATTAAAAACAAACAGGTTATCACAAATTTAACCCACAAAAAGGAATAAATGGTAGGCAAAATCGTACATCAGAAATTAGCTCAGCAGCTTTAATTCCTTGTTGAACAATTGGATGTTCTTTGCTATCCATTGTTTGGAATCCATGATATGAATCAATCACTTCTTTTCGTTGCTTTTTGTATTCGGTCTGCATAAGATATTATAAAATTTATTTCACTCATTGCATTATTTTAGTGTTGTTCGCTTACATCGCTAGCATTTACTGCGTTTTGTTTTGCTCTGATAAATTCAGGATAATCCAAAGGCAAATTGTGCTGGTGCATCATCTTGTCAGCATCCTTGATGTAATTGCTCTGTACAGAAATAAAATGAAGTTGCCTAATATGTTTCAATAGTTTTTGCATTTTGTACCCCTGTATCAATAACTCTCCAATAGAAAAAAGTCGGAGTTCTCGGTATTAGAAACAAAATTTTGTTATTATTATATCGCCAGTATGGAGGTTAAATTGGGAATCCAATTTGTAGTTGTAGATCTGCGAGTGTAGTGGTCATGCATCATGGCCGAGCTTATCCGTTATTTGCTTTCAAGCTTATATTTTGGGTTCAAACTATTCTTGTGCCAATCGCTGTGACATTTATGGATGGTTGCTGACTTGAAAACTAAAAAGTGATTTTGAAGTCACCCAAGCTCACCACTCATTTTGCTGAATGAGTTGTACAAGTTCTCATTTTTTTCTATTCACAAATGTTGCATGGAAACATATTTTTATTTACTGATTATAATTAATTTTGCCTCCCTTTTATGCGGTTTTGTGCCTCGAATTTTTCACTATGTCTTGAAAATCGTCCTAGCTACAAAATCCTTTTTTCTCATTTCAATGTAGCTATAATGTGTGGTTCCCAGTGAAGATTTTAGCTTTTCAATAATCTCAATCTTGTACGTCATTCTCCACTAATCCCGCCCCCTCCATATTTGCGGTCACACAGCTTCTTTATTTTTTTTGACTTTCCTCTCTTTTTCTCACACGTACTATTTGGACCATACTTTCCTGGTAATTCTAATCATTCGTGAATGAAATCTCTTTCATCTCAGTTATAGTTTTTGCTACTTTCTCCACAACTTTCAACGTCCAATATCTCCTCACCAGTTTATTTCAATTTTACTCTTCCACGTTACTCCAAAAAAAAAAGAACATCTTCATTTCAGCTACTTTTAAAATTTGTCGTTGTTTTTTAGTGAGTGAAACCATTCTAATTGTGCATAGTTAATTAGCTGATTGAAGTAAAAATGTCTATAAGAGTATATAAATTAATAGTAAAACTTTCTCACGAGAACATAAATATAATTTATGAAATCACGTTTTCGCAGTTAAGAATTAAATAATTACCTTACTAGCCAATTTAGAAACGTTTTTAGCGAAATCATATTCAGGATAGGACTTCTCTAAATCAGAAGGTGGTTTGCCAAAAATATTGTCTTTGAAGTCTTTCATATAATTATTGCTTGAAGAGAGTTTCTGACTTCCCAAAGCATGCTTGATGCTTCGACTGCCTAAAAAACGTAATGTGAGGTCAAAAAGCGATATTCAAGAAACAAAAATTTCATTATTTTTGAATGATTTTATACTAACTTGTATCGAGGTTGTACTTTTGCATCACCAATTTGGCATCTCCACTGTAAGCTTTGTTGCTTAGCAAAGGTTTCAGTGATTTTGATAATAACATTTCAGATGTCTCAGCAACCGGGTGAAGGTATTTGTCTTTTTCATTTAAATATTTTTCAGTATAATTTTTCTGCAAATCAACTTACAAATTTATCACAATTCAAAAACCAAACCAATCAAGTGCAATATGTTTGGACTAAACATAAGAATCGCAATTTGTGTTGTAATTAAATTGAAATAATTAAATCATGATAGAAGTCCGAAAAATGTTTATTTTCCAAATCAAAAATTACATTAGATAGTAGCTCCAACAAGTTCTTTGCTGTTTCGTATTGTTCAGTTTCCGTAGGTCGATAATGATTTTTCTGTTTCACAACTTTGCCATCTCTTTTGTAGAGGGACTAAACAAGCGAAAGCGATTAGGTTATAAACTACCTCTAATTTCTTTAGAACTGCTTACGTCACTTTGAAACTTGTTCGCCTCTAATGCTTGTTCATAACCAGGAGTGATATGAACTGGATAATAAATTTCGTGCTTATCGTATTCCCAATCTTCTTTATATAGTTTCTGAAAAAATGAAATCATTAAAAACTTTGGAATGACATATACAGAAAAACGACTATTCAGAATATTTCAAGTTATAATCAGTCAGTTGCTAATAAAGATACTAATTTGTCAAGGTAAACATTTTAGTGATATCCAAGATCAACTGCTTAGCCTGCACGCAAAACGCAACAATTTTTCGGTTGTACTAGTATATTTTATCATTTTTGCTTTAGAGGGTAATTAGCAATCAGTCCAGTATTATTTTAAAAAGCATCTTGCTCTATCATCTACCTACATCCGACATGAGTTCAGCAGCTTTGATTCCTTGCTGAACAACTGGATGTTCTTTGCTGTCCATTGTTTGGAAGCCACGATATGATTCAATTACTTCTTTACGTTGCTTTTGATATTCAACCTTAAAGGAAAAATAATTCAGTAATGAATTTCAAAGTTTGATACATTTGTCATAGTTGTGATGCTTACATCACTCGCATTCTTTGCAGTTATTTTGGCTCTCACAAACTCATGATAGTCCAGTGGCAGATTGTGGTGATGCATCATTTTCTCGGCATCTTTCTGATATTCAGCCTATGAATAATAAAGCATCATTAGTAAGCCCAAAACCGAATTAAACAGAAGCTAGATTCTACTCAACATAAACAGTCAAAATGTTTGTAGCATGCAGTTCTGTTACACGGAGCTAAATCAGTTTTTGAGGGCTACTTACATCACCTTCAAACGTGTAATACCAACCTTACTGGCAAGTTTCGCCATTTTTCTTTGATGTTCATGTTCTGGGTAAGAATTAGCAAGATCAGCCGGTGCTTTTCCAAGCAAGTCTTGCACATAATCACTTTTATAATCATTTTTCGAAGCCAGTTTTTGAGAGCAAACAGCATGAGAAATCTCCTTACCATCTGAAAAGAGCTCACAATCAGTTAGTAGCAAAACGCGGAAAGCTCAAACTTAAACATTTTTAAAACATATGAGACATACAAAGCAATTTTAGTTTGATATAAGTTTTCTTTGAAAAACACAGAAATCAAAAAGATATTAGCTTTAAAAATGCAAGGTTTAGTGGTAGAGTATAAAGCATCCTGCATAAAAAGAAAGGGCTTAGGAATCTGCTATCAACAATTATTGGGATGCTACCTGAATTCAGCTTTATGTTTTGTTGCATTTCTTTTGATTTTTCAGAGTACATCTTCTTGCTAAGAACCGGTCGAAGTTCTTTTGACAATGCCATCTCAGCAGTTTCAGGAATCTCAGTAAAGTTTTTGCCTTTGTTCTTTTCATATTCTTCTTTATATTTCACCTTTAAACATAATTGTGCGAATTAAAAAAATATGGTTGGTTTAAACGTTTATTTTATACTTACATCTGATAAAGTCTTTTCTCCATCTTTCATGGCTTTATACTGCTCCGTATCAGTAAGCAAAAATTTATTTTTATCTTTTGATTTTTCGTATCCTTCTTTGTACATAGACTGTAAAGAATTATATTAACCACTTATGGTACTAACACAACAATCATACTCAAGCAAGCCAGTAGTGTATATGATATTCAATACATCATCTGTGGTTTCCAAACGATTATAAGGAATACGTAACTCACATCACTTTGTATTTTCTTTACATCACCGAGTGCTTCATAGGCTGGGGTGATATGAACCGGATAATAAATCATTTGTTTGTCGTACTCCCAATCTTCTTTGTATGGAATCTGAGAAAAAATATTTCCGAACTAAAAGGAGAGTAAATCTAACATTATATCGTTTACTTTATAGCAACCTACTTACGTTACTAATCAGTTCAGCAACTTTAATCCCTTGTTGTACTACCGGATGGTCTTTACTATCCATTGTTTGAAATCCACGATAGCTGTCGATAGTCTCCTGCTTTTGCTTTTGATATTTAACCTGTGCAAAGTTACAATTGCATTTTAACGATCTATGGCTATAGTTGCAAAGACTGCAAAAAAACTTACATCACTCGCATTTTTTGCAGTTCTTTTAGCTCTTACAAACTCAGGATAATCAATTGGCAGGTTGTGGTGATGCATCATTTTCTCTGCATCTCTCTGATATTCCAGCTGTAATAACATTTATCACGTATTAATAGCTTCAACTTTTTGCGAAAAGCCAATAACACGGTATGGTAAATTTTACTTACGACGTTAATCAGCTTTCCAACTTTTCGGAGATGTTCATATTCCGGATAAGAATTTGCAAGATCTGATGGACCCTTTCCATGAATATTTTGTTGGTAATCGGCTTTGTATGTACTATCCGATTTCAGTTTTTGACTGTTCACTGCATGAGCGATTTCCTGGAGCTCTGCAAAAATAAGTTTTGCGTCAGTAATACATTTTTGAAATTAATTATGGAAATCAGTTACATTGAATAGTTAATACAAATGACTGCAGCAGTCCAACTTTTTATAGGAAATTACTGCGACAAAATTCTGTTTACCGGAACTAATCGCGACGTTCTTTCTCAATTGTTTTGATTTTTCTTCGTATTGTTTCTTGCATAGAACTGGTTGAAGTTCTTTTGACAATGCCATCTCAAAAGTTTCAGGAATATTAGTGAAATTTCTTCCTTTATTTTTCTCATGCTCCTCTTTGTATTTGACCTATAAAAAGGAAACGTTGAGTCGCTAGTTTCAAATAGTTGGACAAAATTTTTCTGACATTTTTAGCATTTAATGCAACAAAGCTGTACAAACTTCAATGGCTCATAAAATCAGATCCAGCTTGGATCCAGCACACCTGAAAAGAGAAATGTACCAACATCACCGTAAGGAACACCAACCTCTCATTCGCGATGCTGGACCAACACCACCCACAGAAAATATCGTCAGACCAGCTCGAGTGGGGTTGAACCGACCCTAGAGCTGCATCACACGCTTTGGATTCCTAATTGTCATTCCGAGCGTCTCAGCAGCTACAACATGCAAACGCGATGCTATGGGGCTCTATTTGCTTACCGCTCAGTTTGCTCATACCTAAGGTCACTACTACAGTATATGTTGCATAAAGCCATTTTAATTGGAAATCGTATTCACTCATAAATATCAAAAAGATTGGTTTAAACCTTGGCGATGCTTTAAGGCAAATATCTCTACTAATTTTTAGAATGGTTGCCTCATTTGTCAGATGGTGTTCATGTTGTAAAGTGTCAATTGGCACAGATCAGTCTTAATTACTCTTTTCAAACAAATTCTTTTTTTTCCAATTTATGGAAAACAACTTTTAGCACAGGTTTGACGCGGCATTGCCACAATGCAAACTTTATTTTTTCTACAAAATGCACCAAACAAGTGTTTTTATTTGACTGCTAACGTGCGAATATGCTCAACTTGCAATTACTAGTAAGCCTTTTCTTTTGTATTTGTATCATATTTTTGTCTATATCAATAGGTAGTGTTTCTTAAGCTGCAGCAATACAAGCATCTTGGAAACTTAGTGCAGATGAATGAGTGTTCATCAATCACAAATCTTTTTGTTTACAATTTAAAGAATTGTCATAGAAATGTTGATTTTGAAAAATTGCATCAGCTTCAAGTTCAGCTTGAAAAATTGCAGAGGCAGAATACCTTAAACAGCAACCGGTATGCTAACTCAATCTATCTGGTTCTATATAAGTACCAATATTTTCTGCAAGAAATTGCCAGACTGAGTTCATTGGCTAACAGCATAAGCCTCGTAGTTTTTATACTGAAAAAACTGAACTTTAAGACCTGTGGTCTAACTTTTTACCCTCCCAAAAGTGGTGAGCTCAGTAAAAACAGGTGACTGTAATACAAAAAGTTATTGTAAGGTACTAAGAATTACTGTCCTTTGAAAGCTTAGGAAATTTGCTTTCCAGCAATATGTGACTCCAATTACTTTAGGCTAAGGATTAGTTTATCATTGCTAATTATAATTTGTAATTGCTCGTAGTGTAGGGGACTGTAACCTGCTGTGCGACACTTTAAGTTTTGAGCCGGTGGAAGAATGCAAATGCGTAATTTCGTGCTTTGAAAATGATGGTCTCCAAAAAAAAAGGTTATCGTCACTTATCTGGACGGAAAATGCGTCAATTTAAATAAACGAAAGATTGTGTAGCGGCTCTTTCAACGATGGTCTCTATTGTTTTTGGCTCTTTGTCACGGCAGGTGTGGCAACCCCTGTCATATACTGTAGCCCCTTCTTCTTTACATTTTTCGCTGTCTAGAAACATTAATGTGTAGGTAACAAGTGGCAACACAATTAATTGGATATTACAAATGCACCACAAAGTTGCTAAAGTCAACAGACAATATTATTGTACATTAAATCCAAACGTTTTTGGTACATCAAATACCTTTTTGGCCATCGAATATTTTACGTCAAGTCTAAAAGTTATAGCAAGAGTATCTCTTTACCAAAACTTCACCAGAAATGTGCTCAGACAAATAATCCAAAGGAGAAGAAATCGCTAATTCATAGCGTATTAAATTTGCACACCAGATTTAATTACTATGGTTAAAGCACTTAAAAAGCTACGCTAAATACAAGCATTTGTATTCAAAACATGTTGAAAATTGATGCTTAGATGCTTTGCAAAGCGAGCACGTACATTTGAAAGAACCTTGTCAGCTTCTTTGATGGTCTTGTAACGATCTGTGTCAGTTACATCAAATTTATTTTTGTCTTTTATTTTTTCAAATTTTTCTTTGTAGGTAGCCTAAAACAACAACATAAAACATAAGTAGGAGACATGTGGATTACACACATATTTACTCACGTCACTTTGTACTTTTTTGACATAAATTGATGCTTCATAGCCCGGAGTAATGTGAACCGGATAGTAAACAACTTGCTTGTCGTATTCCCAATCTTCCTTATAAGCTTTCTGAGCAAAAAAAGTTGTATCATACTTAGCAAGTTGTAAACAAGTCATTTAGCAAAATGCATTATTTTAACAATTACCAGACAAACCACAGCAACCTCTTTTTTATTGTTTGACTATCTGCGTACAGGTTCAATATTACATGTATTAGCAATTTTGACTAACCCCTCGATAGCCCCCTACTGTTTGTAAACACATTTAGTAGTTGCTATCACTGATAGTTATAGAAAGAAATTCGGCATAGAAACAAGTTTATCAATCGCATTCATCACCTCGTTCACCAATTCAGCAGCTCTTCTTCCTTGTTGCACAACTGGATGTTCTGTGCTATCTATTGTTTGAAATCCTCGATAAGTGTCGATCACTTCTTTGAGTTGCTTTTGATAGTTAATCTTTAAAAATAAGCACGAAAATAATGTTATGGAATTTTAATGCCTATGCTGTTGCATTTGCTCTTTGGACTTACATCGCTTGCATTTTTTGCATTTATTTTAGCTTGCACAAATTCAGGACAGTCCAACGGCAAGTTGTGTTGATGCATCATTTTTTCCGCATCTTTTTGATACTCCGCCTGCAAAAAGAACATATAATGCTGAGAAAAATAAATTTTTATACACTCTCGTAATCTTGATAAATGTATTACGTTATTTTATTTCAAAAAATTTAACACCAATTTCTGAAAAGGCGACATTTTTTCAAGCAACGCAGCAGAAAAACAACTCACCGTACTACTAAGTTTATATACTTTTCTATGATGCTCATGTTCCGGGTACGACTTCTCAGGATCAGTTCTCCCTTTTCCAATCATTTCGTGCTTGTACTCAGCTTTGTATGGATGATCAGATGATATCTTTTGGGCGCTAATCGCATGTTTGATTTCTGGCAATTCTTGAATGGTCAAAACATAAATATGTGAACCAGTTGGACGTCTGATATTTTCAGTTCTGTTATATTTCACACCACCAAGTCAAAGGACAATTAATCTAATTTACTATCATATGATACACTTAAGAAAACGAAAACGATGCGCAACCAAAATTAAAACGTTCAGAAGCAACAAATTTATTACTTGATCAATCAACTGAAATATATTTACGACATGAGTAACAAGATTGCAAATTATAATATGTATACCTTTTGTTCGATATCTAAAACTACTTGTAAGTATTCATTTGGAACAATAAAGTTACCCGGCCCAATGGAAACGTTTTTCCTCATTTCTTTTGATTTTTTTTCGTATTGTTTCTTGCTTTGAACCGGTCGAAGTTCTTTTGACAATGCCATCTCAGCAGTTTCAGGAATCTCAGTAAAGTTTTTGCCTTTGTTCTTTTCATATTCTTCTTTGTATTTCGTCTGACAACAACGCATAAGTTACAACATGACATCTTCTGCAATCAACACCATGAATTTGGTCACAGCATGCATGTTTAGTTGAGTTCAAGATCGGTTCAACTGCACTGCATGTTTAGGTAAGGAAATAGTTTCCACTTACATCCGACAAGGTTTTTTCTCCATCTTTCATGGTTTTGTAATGCTCGGTATCCGTCACTTTATATTCGTTTTTGTCCTTCGTCTTTTCGTATTGATCTTTGTAAATGGCCTGCAATGTGAAACAATTTCATTTTGACAAACATTTCCTTGAAGAAAAACAATGCTGTTACGTTTACTCACGTCGCTTTGGATTTTTTTCACATCACTTGATGCTTCATAAGCTGGAGTGATATGGACCGGATAATAGACGAGTTGCTTTTCAGATTCCCAGTCTTCTTTGTAAGGAATCTAACGGCACAGATGACGTATTAACGACACACTATTCTGTAGAGCTCGTAATAGCTAATACTCACATTGCTGGTAATTTCAGCAGCTTTGATTCCTTGTTGCACGACTGGGTGGTCTTTGCTATCCATCGTCTGGAATCCACGATAGTTATCGATGGTTTCTTTCCTCTGTTTTTTGTATTCAACCTTTATTGAACAAATTAAAATTATCTGTAAGTGCAAAAAAATCTTGACAGTATGTAGTGCTATACGCTTTAACAAAATAAATTGACACCATTAGTGTAAGCGTGCACTGCTTTAAAGGTTGGCACCGCCATCAAAGGCTCTAACGAGCAGAAAAGATGACGCCGTTTAGCGTAAACGCTAACACTTCTCAATTAATCGTTTTACTTCAATCAAATCAACAGCCTACATTTTATTTCTTTGCAAAAAACAAGCATTTCAAAATATTTATTTTTAAGCGTGCTCCGTTTCGTAGGAGTGCTGATGACATCTCTTACGTAACTGGCACTTGGCAAAGCCAAACAAAACAACACTTTCTGCTCACATCAAACAGAACAACTATTTCTGCTCAAATTAAAAAGGCAATCAACAACTGCTTACGTCACTGGCATTTTTCGCAACTTGTTTTGCTCGTTTAAACTCTGGATTATCTGCAGGAAATGTAAAGTGATGCATATTCTTTTCAGCAGCTTTTCCGTATTCAGCCTAAATAAATATTATCAAATCATAAAAATTTCATACGTAAATCATTAAGTTCACCGAATCAATCAATGGTTTAATCATATCAACCAGAAAATACGCCATAAAAATACATTAAAAGTGAACCGGATTTGAAGAAAAAAGCGATAAATAGGGTGATTGTAGATGCGAAGACTAGTAACTAATAAAAGCAATAATGCTTTCTTTTGATCAATTAAATATCTCCTACCACGATGATGCTCACCAAAGACCATTACTTGCTGATGTGCACGCTATTGCGAGTTCTGTATGTGTTTGTTTTGTGTGAGCTGTCCGTGTATTAGACAGTGAGCAGAAAACATTGCATGCAAGTGATTTGGTAACAATAACCGTAAGTGACACAACAAAGAACAAAAATATTAATATTTCAACAATTTTTTAGTTTTTCGCGCTACAAAAGTTTTGTGGTTGGTTGTAAATGAATTAATTTCTTTGGTTCAGGTGTTTTATGGTACAAAATAATAACAAGTTTCTGGTTTAATTTTTTTTAAATCTTAAATGGCATTGCAGCTGGAGATTTCCAAATAAACGTCTTATAGAAATCACGTGAGGTAAGCTGTATTATGAATAAAAGTTTTTGTGTGTATTGGGCGGTTTCAGAGTCTCGTAACATATTTAACTCAATAAGACCTATGGATTAGCCGGAGGGAGATGCAAAAGAAATTCAACTCAAAAATATTGCAGGGAATGTTGTTAATTAATGGAAGTCGTAAAATATTTCTTGTATATCAACTAAGCTACAGTGGAATGGAATAATTTTGAAACAAGTTTAGCAACACAATCAAAAGTAAGTAAGTTCACCGTATTTTTTCTGCCACCTTAAATTATCTAACAGTAATATAAGCCTAATCCTGTTGAAAATTTTAGGTATGAATGAGTGGCCAAAATAATTTTCAAATCTAGTGCTCCGCAAGCACTTCTTTCCATAAAAATTTATACATTGGCGATAATAGAATGTATCACCATGACAGGATCAGTATAGTTTTTCCTACTAAAGTTATAGCATATACAAGAACACATAGTGAGCAATATTCCTGTTATTCTCGTGCCATACATTACAGGATTGGAAGCTGTTTTCTCTAAAGCCTGAATGAAGGAGTTTAAAAAGCGACTATATTCGTTACTCATCAATGGCAGACGCCTTGATGATTTGGTTACTAGCCTGATTCAAAGTGGCTGCAGCTATTTTATGCTGACCAGCAAGTTTCTATCTGGTTGACTGGGTTTTTGGTATGGACTACAATGCTTGATAAAAATTTACACCGCGCCTTTATCTCAAGAAAAAGAAGAAATCATCAATATCAGCGTAGTTTCTAACGCTTAAATTTCACTATTCTGAGGATATATACTTCTACTTTTGAAGGTTTTACCACACAAAGCAACTGGAAACAATAAACTTGCTACAAATACATTTAAAAATATGAAACCGAACCAGGGCAGGAAGTTTGTCTACGTAAATCTTCACTTGCAGCTGTTACATCAATTATTATTAAACTAGATGAAAAATCTTTGAGTAGTGGATACTTGAAAAGAGTAATTGAAAGAGAATCGGTAAGCAGTTAATTTTGGGTTAAAGCAAAATTTGAAAAACAATTTAAGCGACTATCTCAGGTAGATAAAAAATCTCCAAATAATCGCCCTTTCAGATGCAGGTGAAAGTGCACCAGAGTCTCACATCCTAGTTACTAAATATACTAAAACGTAGATTTAGTGACTATACTCACACAAATTTAGTTTGGTTCTGTGAAAACAAGTATCAAAACATCAGCGAATCTACCAATCAGATGGGAGGAAATATTATAGAGGGCAGGTAAACACGCCATCAAACGTCATTCAAATAGCTGATCAAAAATGCTCACGAAAAAGCGTTGTTGGAAATTTATCTCTGAATTAAATTTAAGTCAATGGTGAAAATTCCCGAACCCAGCCTTTAAGGTTGTTCAAATCAGAGTAACCTTGGTGCCGGTCCCAAGCCCGGATCAATGGGGAGGGTTGCGACAGGAAGGGCATCCGGCGTAAAACCTTGCCAAATGTTTTCAATGCGCGTCGTATCTGATTTTATACCGGATCGGTCGAGGCCCGAGATAACAACGACCGTTACCGGTAACTTGGCACAAAGGGCCACTGGTGGATATGCTACTTGGATGCAAAGAAGAGGTGGAAAGCAGTGAAGAAGAAAGAAGGAGAGAAATGAAGAGAGGAAGAAAGCTAACAAGATCAAGCTGAGGGTTGCTACATTAAACGTTGGAACCATGACCGATAAAGAGAAGTGGCTGACCTTGTGGAGCGAAGAGGGGTGGACATGTTGTGTGTGCAGGAAACTCGCTGGAAGGGGTAGAAAGCAAGATGGATAGGTGGAGGATATAAAATGTGGTACTGTGGAAGCGGAAACAAAAAGAATGGTGTGGGAATCATATCGAAAAAGGAGCATGTGGAGAGGGTGGTGGAATTGTGGAGGGTAACAGACAGGATGATATGTTTGAAGATGGAACTTGATTGTGTTATGTTGAATGCCATCAGTGCGTATGCGCCGCAGGTGGGGTGCATATGTGAAGGAAGCATTCTGGCTGGACCTAGACGAGACAGTAGAAAAGACACCAAAGAATGAAATAATTGTGGTGGAAGCAGAACTGAATGGGCACGTAGGGGAAGGGAATAACGGTGATGAAGAATGTATAGGCAGACGTGGATTGGGGAAAAGAAATAACGAAGGACAAGCAATGGTGAATTTTGCTAAAAGGATGTAACTAGCGATCACTAGCACCTACTATGTGAAGAAACCAACTCACAGAGTCACCTATAACAGTGGTGGACGCAGTTCGCAGGTGGACGCAGTTCGCAGGTGGACTACGTTATGGTGAGAAGACGAAGGATCAAGGAGGTGGTGGATACAAAGGTTATTGTCGGTGAAAGTACAGCAAAACAGCACAGAATAGTAGTCAGTGCGATAATCATCTGGACAAAGTGGAGGAAAGCACCGAAACCAGTGAAGAGAATAAAATGGTTGAAGCTAAAAGACTCGAAAGTGAAGAACAAATTCAAAATGGAAGTGATTGAAAGCGGAATACTTGGTGGACGGAAAGACTGGCAAAGAATAGCTGAGATGATACGGAGCATTGCCAGAATGGGATTAGGTGAAACATTGGGAAAAGTTGGCATCGCAGGTCGACGGCATCTCAGGTCGTGGTGGTGGAACCAGGAAGTCCAAAAGAAACTAAAGGAAAAGAGAAGAGGTAAAAAGGTATGGGATACCATCAGAGATGATGCAAGCAAGTTGGCCTATAAAACTGCAAGAAAACAAGCTAAGAGAGAAGTGGCAAAGGCAAGAAACAAAGCATAAGAGGAATTGTACGAAAAACTGGAAACAAAGGAGGGAGAAAAATGAGTTGTTCAAGATAGCAAAGCAGAGAAACAGACAAAGTAAGGATGTACAACAAGTAAGAGTAATCAAAAGTAAAACTGGGGAGATGCTGATGGAAGAAGAGAAAGTGAAACAGAGATGGAAGGAGTATTTTGACAACTTGCTCAACCAGGAAAACCTTAGAGAAAAAAGAGAAATGAGAACAGAAAAGAGAGAAAGGGACGTGGAAGATATCTCTGGAGAAGAAATCAGGACGGGGTTGAGGAAGATGAAGATGGGAAAGGCTAAAGAACTTGATGACATACAAGTGGAAGCATGGGTCGCTCTAGGGAATAAAGATGTGGAGTTTCTAGTGAACTTCTTCAATAGACTCCTACGAGGGGAAAAGATGCTAGATGAATGGAGGAGGAGCGTGCTCGTACCTTTGTACAAAGGTAAAGGAGACATCAAGAAATGTGGAAATTACCGGGGGATCAAATTGATGAGCCACACTATGAAACTGTGGGAGAGGGTAATAGAAGCAAGGATAAGGAAGGAGGTGACGATCGTTGAGCAACAATTGGGGTTCATGCCAGGAAGGAGTACCACCGACGCAATCCTCTGTTTGAAGATGCTGTTGGAAAAGTGGACTGAAGGGCAGAAGGCAGTGCACTGTGCCTTTATTGACTTGGAGAAGGCATACGACAAGGTTCCTAGAAAGGAACTGTGGGAATGCTTGCAGTTAGCTGAAACATCAGAGTGCTACACAAGGATTATTAAAGATATGTATGACGGAGCGACAACAACTGTGAGGAAGTGCAGCAGGATTGATCGAGGAATTCAAGGTAGGTGTTGAACTTAACCAAGGCTCAGCACCCAGCCCATTCCTTTTTGCCATCATCATGGACAAGCTGACGGAGGACATCAGGAAAGACACACCGTGGGATATGCTGTTTGCAGATGACATAGTGCTGTCTAGGCAAAATTATAGGGAGCTAGAGGATGATTTGGAGAAATGCACTGGAAAGAAGAGGCCTGAAAGTGATCCGGATCAAGACCGAGTATTTGAAGGCTGTGGGTGTTGATGATGGAGAAGAGTTGAAGCTGCAAGGAGAAAAGGTCAAGAGAGCAAAAAACTTTAAATATCTGGGTTCAACAGTTATTAGCGATGGAAGATGTGAAGAAGTGAGAAGAAGGATCCAAGCAGGATGGATAAGTTGCAGGAAGGTGTCTGGAGATTTGTGCGACAAGAAGTTATCAGCAAGGGTTAAGGGCAAAATGTACAAGAGTTTTGTTAGACCAGCCATGCTTTATGGAATGGAAACGGTGGCACTGACAAAAAGACAGGTGGGAAAAATGGAAGTTTCAGAGTTGAAAATGATAAGATGGACGCTGGAAGTAACAAAAAAGAACAAGATAAAAACGAATACGTGAGAGGGACCGCGAAAATTGCAAAGCTAAGAGACAAACTTCGGAATGCAAGGCTACGCTGGTAAGGACGCGTGAAAATGAGAGAAGAAGGCTACGTGGGAAAAAGAAGGATGGAGATAGTGGTGCCAGGTAGAAGGAAAATAGGAAGGTGGATGGATTTGGCGAGAGAAGGCATGGAAAGGGTTGGAGCCAATAAGTGATACGAAGTCAATGGGGTCAAATGGAAAATTTTTTCGGGCTGTGGTGACCCCGAATTGGAAGAAGTTGAAAGAAAAATAAGAGGTGAAAATTCCATAGCAGTTTATGACATCACAAAGCACACTAAAAAATCTGAATAAAAATTTTTGGAAATTACTTTACATCTTTCTAAATATGTTGATATTTCACCAGTATTTTGTTTTTTTATTTACGCGTATGAGCTCATGCTCGGTTTGCACGTCTTTCGTTAGACTGGGCCACCACGACAGGTAGACTGCTTGGCCCGCCACCTGTCTGCCACATGAAGATGGAGGCATCCCGTTAAGTGCCTTGCCCAAGAACACAACAAGCTTGCCAGCTTGTTCTCCACACTATCCCTATGTGCTAAGCGCCAAGCAGGGAAGCTGTAAATATCATTTTTTAAAGTCTTTTGATATGCACGGCTTGGGGAATCAATTCCAGGTCTACCGACTGCGAAGCAGACGCTCTAACCGCTACAGCACCACGCCGGTTATCAGTATTCTCAACTTTCCTCAATCTATACCAGAATCTCACATGCCAGCCATTTACAGGTCCATCACAGAAAATTAAATCTTTTCTCGCATGTTGTAGGCTAGTCCATCCGCAGTGTTTCCCGCATAAAATTCAAATATGCCCTTGTGGGCAGTTTTAGATCATGCCATCGACCAATTGCTACATTACTGCATAGACCTCATATAAGAGCAACAGTTTCGACCTATATCACAAAGGCACTTCATATGTCTCAACCGCATTACACTAGAATCAACATTTAGGGATAGCATATTGAGTATAATGTCAGCATATTATAGTCGGTACAGCACAAGATAGCAATACGGGCCAACGTTGTTTCGGGTTACTTATCCTCATCAGCTGGATGCTTATTTTCTGCAATACTCTGTACAAAACACTTTTTCATTAGCCTTTTTGGGAGCATTTTTTATTAGCTATTAGTGATGTTTGATGACGTAATTGGATCGGGCAGAGTAGATTATGGCCTACAAGAAGAATGCGGCCGAATCAGTCACATTCTGGCAGCGATTTCTAACCGGCCGACGTTTTTTCTAAGCGAACAACCGCATTGCGCAGTGAGTGTGGGTAATGCGTCTTGGGCAAACTCATTTCGCACATCTACGTAATACATGTATACAGAGACGTAGCAGCCGCCCCCCAAACCCCCAATTGGGGGGGACCCAGGCCAACTTTGGGGGCCCAAGTTAGTCTGAAATTGCTTTTTGGCTACGTGACTATTTTCAGTTCAGCAGACTTGTTTACAACCGATTTAAACTGTAGGAAGAAATTGGCTTGTGACATCATAAGTGAATGCTACGTCACTTTATCTCGCAGAATCTAGAATATTTCGATTGATTTTCTGGTAGAATCTTGAATATTCGATTGACGTAACAATGCCGTTGTTACGCAACAATCATAGAATGATCTGGAATTCTGTTTGGCTATAAATACTGGGACAATATATATACACTGCAGAGTGCAGATAAAGTATTTTATTGACATTGTATAGAATGAAACGTTCAAAAAGTGGTGCTCAAAAGAGAAAAGAAGCAGCCACTGCTCGAGATGCTGTAGCGAAATTGCCCAAGATGACAGATTTTTTCAAGATTACTGAGCAGAGTAGACCTGGCACTAGTACCGAGAGGGATGAAGAAAACTATAGTGTACAAGAAAAAGAAGACTATGACGATCAGCATCAAAGTGATTGTGAATTTCCAGAAAATGTAAGTTGTGATTTACCTGCCAATACGCAATCTTCAATATCAAAAATAACTGAATCTCAATTTACCCCTATCCCTGATGACCCATGTAAATGGCCTGAAAGTATTTCTGATGCTCAACGATGTGATATAGTAAAGCGTGGACCACATCAACTAATAATGAATTTTCCATATAATAACACAACTCCAAGGCGACGTTTTTCCTCCGACCATTATAAACGTGTGTTACCTAATGGTGAAAGTGTTTCACGGTCGTGGCTAGTTTATTCTGGGAAATCAGATCAAGTTTTTTGCTTTTGTTGTAAGCTATTTGGAAAAACACTAAGCCCCTTTTGTAGTGGTATAAATACATGGGAGGGTTTTTCGAAAAAACTGAAAGACCATGAAAACGGCATTTCCCACCAAGAATGCTGCAGTCAATGGATGTTGCTAGCTGAAGGGATAAGAAATTCATCCACTATCGACAAACGCGAGATGAATATTTTTTTCAATGCAAGACGTTTTTGGAGAAATGTTTTAGAGAGACTTATCGACATTGCCTTGTTTCTATCGGAAAGGAATCTTGCTTTTAGAGGATCTGAAGAAGTCTTAGGATCTCCTCACAATGGAAATTTTCTGGGTATATTTGAGCTTTTGGCAAGAAGAGATCCGATCCTAAAAGAGCTTCAAGACAGAATCAAGAATAAAAACACTAAAGATCACTATTTGAGTCCTACCATACAAAATGAACTAATTGAATTGCTAGCGACAGAAGTTGAAAAAGAAAATTTACAGCAATTGAAATTGGCAAAATATTTTTCTATAATTTTCGACTGCACTCCAGATATGTCACATCATGAACAAATGTCTGTCATTCTCCGTTATGTACTATGTAATGAAGAAGCTGCTGTTGTTAAAGAAACATTTTTTGGCTACTTGAAAATAAGTGACAGTATTGGGAAAGGCTTGTTGGACGCTTTCTTAGAAAAAGCGACCGAACTGCAACTCGAATTGTCTGATTGTCGAGGTCAGTCATATGATGATGGTGCTAACATGAAAGGAAAACATTCTGGGGTCCAAGCAAGAATGCTAGACATCAATCCCAAAGCTGTTTACGTGCCCTGTGCAAACCATACCCTTAACCTAGTTGTTGTTGACAGTGCTAATTGATCGACGGAAGCATTGACATTTTTTGGAGTACTTACAAGGTTGTATGTGCTGTTTTCTTCCTCTGCTCAGCGTTGGGAAATTTTGAAGAAACATGTGGAGCTGTCCATAAAGTCACAATCTGATACTCGTTGGGAAAGCAGAATTAAATGCATCAAACCTCTTCGATACAATTTGAAAGAGGTGTTGCTGGCACTGAAAGACTTGGAAGCCATTTCCATAGAAAGAAAAGATGGAAGAGCTGCCTCAGAAACAAAATCGTTGATAGCTCATTTATCAAAATGGAGTTTTCTTTTGTCGGTGTTTATTTGGTATGATATCCCATTCCAAGTCAATAAAGCAAGCAAGATTCTTCAATCGTATGGAGTCTCCCTTCATACAATGGAAACGGAAATCCAGGCAACTGAAAAGTTTTTGCAAAACTATCGCACAACGGGTTATGACAGTGCCGCAACATCTGCTGTTGAAATAGCACAGGAATTGGATATTGATCCTTCTTTTCCTCCGTCAAGAAGTGGAAAGAAAAGAAGATTGTTTGATTACCAAGGTGAAGAGGAACAACGAGCTACTCCTGAACTGAAATTTAAAAGCAACTTTTTCTATCCATTAGTAGACCAGGCTATTATGTCAATAAAGGAGCGCTTTAATTTGTTACGTGAGGTTTCTTCCGCCTTTTCGTTTTTGTACACACGAGACAAACTTTTGCTTGTGCAACAAGAAAATGCTCTTCTTACTTGCTGTAAAGAGTTCCAAAAAAAGTTCGGTGACATTGATTCTGATGAAATGAGCGCTGAGCTACAGCGGTTTGTTTTAATTTTACAAAAAAAACGCAATCTCAATACGGCTCAACACTTTCTGAACTATCTTCTAAAGACTCATTTATTTGAATTGTATCCGAATGTGTACATCGAACTTCGAATCTTACTAACTTGCCCCGTGACTGTTGCCAGCGCTGAAAGAAGCTTCAGCAAATTGAAACTGATCAAAACTTTTAATAGAACGTCTATGACAGACAGTAGACTATCTTCATTAGCCATGTTGTCAATCGAAAATGACTGCGCCCGATCTCTTGATTATGACAATGTCATAACAGCATTTGCGAACAAAAAGGTTCGCTCCAGACTATTTAAATGATACTGTGTTTTTATAAGTTTTTCATGTTTTTCAGTGTCATTGCTTTCGTTTCGCAGTGTCTGCATAAATGTCCTACTGAACTCTGGCATCGGTGCCGAATTTTTTATGACTTGCACCTTCGGTATCGGCATGCTTTATTCTGACATTAGCCTGTTTACTTATGTACAAATTGTGGTGTATTTTCTTAATGCAGCTTTTCAATTTTACACCTCTAAAGTGATATGACCTGTGCGCAGGGGCTCTTGCGCTTACTTTGGGGGGGGGCCCGAAGTTGGAGTGCTACGGGACTGCATGTATAATTCAATAGACGCGCGCTTGGAATTAACTGCAAAGCTAGAAATGAAAGCCAGTATTCAGTTCTGTCAACTTGAATATAAAAGCTGCACTTTCCAAAGTACAAATGAATTGCTGTATTGAAAGCAATCAAAATACTTGTTACAAGTAATATCCAAGTACGACGTTATGACACAGTTTGTGATCCACAAGTTAATATATTTCACAGCGCAACAGCAAAAACATCTACAATAATTTTAAAGAATTTGTAGCAACACTTGTCTAAGTAAAACATAAACATGAAAGAGCAAAGTTACTGTAATATTGATAAAAAAATTGTAAACTCGCAGTCACAATTACTCACAATGCAATGGACACGATATAAATTGATTTTATACTGTTGTCGTTTCTTAAATGCTGCAAACATTTGTTTTCTGACTTGGTCAAATGAAATTTTTTGTTTATTATAGTAAAAAACATTTACCATGATTTTGATTGCAAACTTTTTGCACCGGTCTTCATGATGATCGTTACACCGAACATTGATTTCGTTTAATTGTTCACTGAATACATATCCAGCAGCATATCTGGCTGGGACTTTTAAATGCTGCTGAATGACAGAGTCTGCTACATCTAAAACAGCAAAATCTCTAAAGAAAATATTGACCAAAGTTGGCGATGGTGTTATTTATCCTCCACGGGACAATAATTGAAAGTACAGTATTTCTGTGTCAGCCTCTATCAAAATCGTCTTACCTTCGCTACATTTTAATCGCTGAATCAATTTTTTTGCTGAGTAGCCAGCATTGATGTAAGCAACCTTTTCACTATCTTGTTTCAAAATTGCAGACGATAGCTCAACATCCTTATCTGCAATGTGTTGAAGAAAGTCCTGTGATGCTGACTTTTTGATTTGGATATCTTCATTCCAAAAGTTTATGTCTTGTTTAATTAGAGATTGAATCAGCAAAATCTTTTCAGAAGATTCAACTTACCGTAAACTGACCAGAAATCGACCTCCACTCATCTGCCGATATTGAGCGAAGCGTTTTTCTAGTGGATCACTTTGAAACCTTCTGGGAATTACAAATGTAAATCCCTCAGGATAGAGTTCACTAACCAGGCTTGATTGAGCTCTCGAAGCTCGAATTAATGCATTTAAGGTTTGCTTCGAAAGATAAAACAGACTGCAACTTGTTCGAGACCATGTTTTTAGCCAGTTTGCAAATGAACAAAAAAATTCAGTTTTTCTGTCACCAGCGACTGAAGCATTTGCGAGAGGATTGTTACAATAATGAGTTCTTGCATTAATGATAGTCCACAACGAGTTTATTTAAGTCAAAAATTCTGCTACATCCTTCCGTCGCGGAAAATAACTTTTTACAGCTGCGAGTGTGGTTTCATGTAACAATGCCAAAGCCAAAGGAACATTTTGCTTAATGGTACCAGGGTGCAGCGCTGCGAAAGTTAGTTTGGAGGCATTCCGCAAATTTTCTTGTAGGGCTACATCCCTGTCATAAACTGCATGCAAATCAAACCAACACAGGTAACCACCAGCAGGAGTTAATTTTTTGTATATCATTATTTGCATAGAAAATGCTGGGAAAACAAATTTACCTGCATTTAATAGATTGTTGCGAATATTCTTCATGAGATGAACGTTGTCAAAAAACAAATATGTGTTTGTCACGTTATTAGGATGCTGAATGCAGAGTGGATAATGTGATGGATATTTGTTGGTCAAAATTTGAATAGCTTTAACATTTCCATTATGGTTATCTGCAACCAATCTACGAACTTTAAATCCTTCTTTGGCCAGACATGAGCAATCCATTCGCTCGTAATTGAAGTTTCAGGAAACGCATTTTACAACAACAGGAATTCACTTTTTCAAATCCACTTTTTCAAATCCACTATCACAATCACCAAAATTCCTTAGTATAAGTTCCCGTCAGTATCAGCTATAACGTATACTCCTGAATGATATTGCGACCATTCTTGTAGATACATTTCATCTGCCATTACAATTATATCATCTTGCCAGCTTTAGAAGAATTTTAAGAGCTTTTAGGAAATCTAAGCCATCTTGTTTGAGTCTGTTTAACGTGGAAAATAGTTTAGCAAATATTTGTAGCATTGGGCAGATGTGTAACCAAGTAATATTGCATACCTCATTGGCTCAGCCGAAAACAGGGAACGACCTTTGGGCTTATAATATTGTCTCTGAAGCAAGTCATCCATGATTAAGGTGGATAATTCTGCGCTTGTGTTTCGCAAGTAGCCAGGAATATTTTGGAGCATGCTGTAGTGAATGATCGTTCCATTTACGAGGTGCATTCAATAAGTTTCCAGACTTTTTTTGTACAGGCATTTATAATTGCCGTAAACTCGAGATATTTCAGTATGTTGTTACTATACTCCTTATGAGATGATTGACCAATTTTTTCTTGTTTAGGTGCAAATTTATGGCTACAGTAGGAATTAGAGTACACCTTACTAAATCCTGATTGTCACAGCTGGTGAATTTCAAAAATGCAATCTGGACGTGAGGACACATTAGAAGAACGATATGCGATCAAGTTCTGTTTTAAACTTGGAAAAACTGCCACGGAAACGTATGGTATGCTTCAGACTGCTTATGGACCATCTTGCATGAATCGATCATCAGTTTTTCAGTGGCACAAGAGATTCAAGGAAGGCAGGGAGTCCGTGAGGGATGATGAGAGATGTGGGAGGAGTAGGGAAGTCAGAACATCAGAGGTGATTGGCCAAATAAACGATTTCATGAATAGGGACCGTCGTGTTTCTATAGAGACACTAAGCGCACAGTTTAATGTCAGTGTGGGAGCTGTACACATAATCATTCGTAAGGAACTGAAGATGCAGAAGATTTGCGCGAAGTTCGTCCCAAGAGTGCTCCGGGAAGATCAGAGAGAAAGACGTTGCAATGACAGCAAGGAGATGGTCGAGCTCATAAATTCAGATCCCCAAGTTCTTGATGCCCTGGTAACCTGCGATGAAAGCTGGATCTATTGTTATGACCCAGAGACCAAGAGACAGAGTTCCCAGTGGAAGCATGCTGGATCTCCCAGACCCAAGAAGGCCAGACAGAGCAAGTCCACCCAGAAACTCATGATGATCCCTTTTTTTGACAGCATGGGCATAATCTACATTCACTGGGTTCCCACTGGAATCACGGTCAACAAGGAGTACTATATTGAAGTTTTAAGGGAGTTCAGGAAGAGATTCCGTCGGAAGAGGCCAGAACTCTTCGAATCAAATCAGTGGCATTTCCATCAGGACAATGCCCCAGTCCACAACTCCATCCTCGTCACAGACTATTTGACCCAGATGGGCATCAAGACGGTTCCCCACCCTCCCTACAGCCCGGACCTTGCTCCCTGCGACTTTTGGTTATTCCCAAAGCTCAAGGAAAACCTTAGAGGCAATTGTTATTCCACAATTGAGGACATGAAAGAGGCTGTGACGAGGGTCCTAAACACGCTCACACAAGAAGACTTCCAGGGGGCTTTCCAGAAGTTGTTGGAACGGTACAACAAGTGCATTGATGTCGGAGGAGAATACTTTGAAGGGGACTAGAGTTTTTTGTGTGTACGGTTAATAAAAGTGTCCATACCAAAAAAGTCTGGAAACTTATTGAATGCACCTCGTACACCCTTCACGAGCCATGCTGGAAGAGGAACTGGACAGCCACAGAATTGCAACTGAACGTGAAGTTCGGAATCAATTTTGATTGCTTCTGTTATGGAAGGAAACCCGGTGTTTTCATTGTAGGCAAGATTATAGTAAAGTATGTAATTGTCTGTTCTATAGGTTTGGAATCCTGACTGGTAGTGGCTAGAATCTAATTCATTAAAGCGCAAAATGGTATCAGCTTTTGTAATTTTAGAAGCTTCATCTTCCTCAAATATTCTTTTTTTGGGGATTTTCGGCTGGTGCTTTTTGTTGGTAAGGTTGATGGCTTTTCTAAAGCAGCTTTAGAAGGAATTGTTGGAACTGAATTAAAACTCCAATTCAGCTTTTTTCGTTTTCCTTTGCCATGGAATATAAACTTATCTTCAAAATGCTTTATGCATATTACTGAATATTTAGTTGATGCCGAATTTGATCGATTTACAAATTTAATCCAGTTTGATAACAAATCCGGTTTCTCGAGTGAAAAAGTGAAAGAAGAAATTGTCTCTTCAGCAGGTGCAGATGATAAATGTTAAGATTTACATCCATACTCTACACATTTATTTACCATGACTACACAAAATACTCTGAAAATATTTTGTTATCAAGTTTACCGTGGTTTAGTCTAAACACAAACGCAATTTCTTAGCTAAAATAATTTTCAACGAGTCTGATTACAAGTCACAGTCTGTCTCACAGATTACCAATAACATCTTGACAGCAAAGTTTTGCTTAAAGAAGCAAACTGCACTCTGTTAGAAGCAAGCTTACGCCCAATTTTCTTGAAATTAATAGGTACTTCTACCCTGTTGTAAAAGTGATATAAAATGTGGCGACAAATTACAAGTTGTCGCTAGTACATGCATTCAATAATATACGCTCAAAATGTTGAACTCTGATTTCATTAATTCTTTATATTATTCCAATCCCGATTGTCCAAACGTTGAAGATCAGTAAACGCCATTTCGAACCAGCACAATTACTTATATAGTACTAATAATTCGTAACAGTTTACACCAGGCAAAGAAAACTTGAGTAATTTTAGATAGTGCAAACTCTTGTTGTTTAAATTAAAATACTCTTCTCGTTGTTACTGCTTTCGCAAGCCCTTGACCGAAATGTAACTTTCTCGTAGTTTGTGACAGTCCTGCACTTTTGCTTGCACTGACTAGGAACTATTTCATAAATATTGAAAGCTACATGCCACTAACTCTAACACGCAATAAACAAATTGGCAAAACTGAGTACTCAAATTGCTTTCATTTCTAACTTTTCAGTTAATTCCATGCGCGTGTCTACTAAATTATATTGCGTGGATGTGTGAAATGAGTATGCCGTAGACGCATTACGTAACTCACTGCGCAATGTGGTTGTTCGCTTAGAAAAAACGTCGGTCGGTTAGAAATCGCTGCCAGAATGTGACCGATTCGGCCGTATTCTTCTTGTAGGCCATGGATGGACAAGTTATCGATTTCATCTTGTTGGCATGGGTTACTGTTCTATACAGATAAGACGTAATAATACGCCGGAAGCGATGTTGAATTGAACCAAAGAGGCTAATGAAAAAGTGTTTTGTATAGAGTATTGCAGAAAATAAGCATCCAGCTGATGAGGATAAGTAACCCGAAACAACGTTGGCCCGTATTGCTATCTTGTGCTGTACCGACTATAATATGCTGACATTATACTCAATATGCTATCCCTAAATGTTGATTCTAGTGTAATGCGGTTGAGACATATGAAGTGCCTTTGTGATATAGGTCGAAACTGTTGCTCTTATATGAGGTCTATGCAGTAATGTAGCAATTGGTCGATGGCATGATCTAAAACTGCCCACAAGGGCATATTTGAATTTTATGCGGGAAACACTGCGGATGGACTAGCCTACAACATGCGAGAAAAGATTTAATTTTCTGTGATGGACCTGTAAATGGCTGGCATGTGAGATTCTGGTATAGATTGAGGAAAGTTGAGAATACTGGTGAGCCATCACCAAATTTAGAAATTCAAACTTTCAGCATTCTATAAAATTGCATGATATACTTTACATTTCATGAAAAATTTTGGTGGTCAAGTATGCCAAAGACGTAACATAATATTTTTTTTAATATGAAAATAAAACTCGTTCTGAACTTGATCAAATGTCATTAAAATAAATATGAAATGGTTTCAGGATATATTAAAACTCAACAAAATTAGGTAATTACTAGTTACACTTCTCAAGGAATTATTTTAGTTTAAAATGAATCCAGTTATACAAAAGATTTCATTACTACCGATAAGTAAAGTAAGTGTCAATACGTTTCGTTCTTAAAACCGCGAGACAAAATTAATCTAACTTATTTCCTTGTGATACTAATCAACAAAAATGAACTTAGCGATTTGTAGAATCTTGCGTGCGAGTACCACCATTAAATATGCAATCAAGAATCTGATTAGCTAATGCATGGCACGTATCTTCTTACCGAACTGGCAAGTTCGCCAACTTTCTTGTGATGATCATGCTCAGGATATCCAATGGCAGGATCGTGTGGTCCTTTACCGAGAATCTCTTGCTTGTACTCTTTTTTGTATGGATGAGGAGACGCGATTTGTTGCGCCGCGACAGCGTGCTTCAGTTCTTGTACGTCTAAAATAAACAGTTTTCAGCACATCGCTTTTGTCATCAAACGTTAAATTGAATGGCAACGTTTTCATGTGGATGAAATCTAAATGGATTTATATCGATTGGCCTTACACGAAACAGTAAACAGTAAACCACACTAACGCTATATAACTACATGGAAACTCAATTCTATCCTCGTCTACCTGCACCAATCGACACGTTCTTTCTCATTTCTTTAGACTTTTCCGAGTACAGCTTGTTGCTTTGAACCGGTCGAAGTTCTTTTGACAATGCCATCTCAGCAGTTTCAGGAATCTCAGTAAAGTTTTTGCCTTTGTTCTTTTCATATTCTTCTTTGTATTTCGTCTGACAACAACGCATAAGTTACAACACGACATCTTCTGCAATCAACACCATGAATTTGGTCACAGCATGCATGTTTAGTTGAGTTCAAGATCGGTTCAACTGCACTGCATGTTTAGGTAAGGAAATAGTTTCCACTTACATCCGACAAGGTTTTTTCTCCATCTTTCATGGTTTTGTAATGCTCGGTATCCGTCACTTTATATTCGTTTTTGTCCTTCGTCTTTTCGTACTGATCTTTGTAAATGGCCTGCAATGTGAAACAATTTCATTTTGACAAACATTTCCTTGAAGAAAAACAATGCTGTTACGTTTACTCACGTCGCTTTGGATTTTTTTCACATCACTTGATGCTTCATAAGCTGGAGTGATATGGACCGGATAATAGACGAGTTGCTTTTCAGATTCCCAGTCTTCTTTGTAAGGAATCTAACGGCACAGATGACGTATTAACGACACACTATTCTGTAGAGCTCGTAATAGCTAATACTCACATTGCTGGTAATTTCAGCAGCTTTGATTCCTTGTTGCACGACTGGGTGGTCTTTGCTATCCATCGTCTGGAATCCACGATAGTTATCGATGGTTTCTTTCCTCTGTTTTTTGTATTCGATCTATAACAAAAGATAATCAATACTGTAATATCAAGAGCTTTGACTCACAGCAGCATCAGCGAAACATCATTACATACTGTTTCACAAGGCCATACTCACATCACTCGTATTTTTGGCAGCTTCCTTTGCTGCAATAAATTGTGGAGCATCAGCAGGAAGATTGTAGTCATGTTTCTGTTTCTCACCATCTTTTGTGTATTCAATCTATGTAACAAAACACAGTAACACAAATGAAACAACAATAGCAATAAATAGCCGCTTCAAAATCGCAATCAGCTGCTACATAGCGTTTGAAACTAAACAAAACCGTTATTATACTGTATAGTTCTTAACAGTAGCTTGCGTCAGAGAAATTGAAAAGCACATATGCAGAACTAAGTTGGACGCAAGAAAACGTGGTCTTGCTCAACAGCACACTTACCGAACTGGCAAGTTCGCCAACTTTCTTGTGATGATCATGCTCAGGATATCCAATGGCAGGATCGTGTGGTCCTTTACCGAGAATCTCTTGCTTGTACTCTTTTTTGTATGGATGAGGAGACGCGATTTGTTGCGCCGCGACAGCATGTTTTAGTTCTTGTACGTCTGAAATAAAACTTCGATGTATGCTTGTGTATTCATGAAAGTTGTTTCAATGTAGTTAAAGGAGATATTCCACAGTACCATACGTGCAATCGCTTAACTGCTCTCTCAGAACATTGCTTACGGCACAGATATGAGAAAAACGTTTTTGATTATAGATATAATTATCTTTAACGGTAGTAAAAGTTATTTTGTTAACATCATACCTGCTCCAATAGAAACATTCTTTCTCATTTCCTTTGATTTTGCTTCATACCGTTTCTTACTTAAAACTGGTTGAAGTTCTTTTGACAGTACCATCTCAGCAGTTTCAGGAATCTCCGTAAAATTTTGCCCTTTGTTTTTTTGATGTTCTTTTTTATATTTAACCTGAAATAGCAGAATTTTTGAACTAAGTAGACCTATTAAACAAAACTAGTAATTGACTTCTCAATAAGGATCACATGCGAAAAATGTAAAGCATTTTAGAAACAAGTTTTTGCTTGATATAGGAAATCACAGGTTCACTTACGTTCGACAACACTTTTTCTCCTTCCTTAATCTTTTTGTACAGTTCTGTGTCATCAACCTTAAACTTGTTTTTATCTTTCTTTTGTTCGTATTCATTTTTGTACGTAGTCTACAAAAGAAACAAAAAAGTAATCAGCATAGCAAAGAAGCATATAATCTGAGATGGATATTCTCCTGAAAATAGCTGCCACACTCTTGCTCTTAGTTTTGGTTAAAAAACTGCGGCTCTCCCACTTTCAGCTTCTATAAATATGCGGTGTTTTCCAAAGTAAACGTGCATTCTATTAACGGTTACAGAAGTTTTGCTAAGCTAAGCCAACGTACTGCTAGAGTTTCGTGGTTGCATTAAGCCATTGCAAACGATACATGGGCCAGTTACTTCATGAAAAATTTCAGAAAAAGCGTTAAAGTAGTATAAGGCAACTAAGCATGTAAAGAAATGAAAAAAATCGGACGAACAAACAATTTTAAAAAGTAGCGGAGTTAACGTTGCCCCTCTATGATGATAATAGAAGCGACATTCCCACTTAGTGCTCAGCGAAAACAACCGTAACAGCACTCCTTCACCTGCTCCTAAAAATGATGGAGTGCTTCTACCTTTTTATGCTTATTAAATGCAATAAAAAATACCAAAATAACATGTACAACACAATTAAAGCTCAAATTTTATACAGTAAGTTTAAATCATAAAGTTCACGAGTGCTTTTGCAAAATTTTTTTTGAATTGCAAAGATATTTCAACATTCGTTCATTAAATAATATAGCCGATTGAAAAGCAATTGCTTTTATTGTCAAAAACAGTTCGGTTGAAATATCGCACCATATTATATGTTTTTTGAGCTAGACATTCAGTTGCTGAAAACAAAGTACTCACATCATAGTTTTTAACATCTCTTGATGCTTCATAAGCTGGAGTGATATGGACCGGATAATAGACGAGTTGCTTTTCAGATTCCCAGTCTTCTTTGTAAGGAATCTAACGGAACAGATGACGTATTAACGACACACTATTCTGTAGAGCTCGTAATAGCTAATACTCACATTGCTGGTAATTTCAGCAGCTTTGATTCCTTGTTGCACGACTGGGTGGTCTTTGCTATCCATCGTCTGGAATCCACGATAGTTATCGATGGTTTCTTTCCTCTGTTTTTGGTATTCAACCTATAGAAAATTTGGTACTGTCTGCATGATGACATTTTTTAAAAATTGTTTTACGTAAAAGTTGAAACATTACATACCAATTAAGAATTGCAATAGTAACTAATAAAGCTACATACATCACTCCTGTTTTTCGCAGCTTCTTTAGCTACAATAAATTGTGGAGCATCAGCAGGAAGATTGTAGTCATGTTTCTGTTTCTCACCATCTTTTGTGTATTCAACCTGTACACGGTGAAGAAGCAATAAAAAGTCAAACCGTAAATGCACTTTAAAAGCACAAATCGTTCTTTACCGGTTCCAAGATTTGTGAAGCTGTTTACCCAGCATGTCGTAAAATTCGACTGTCGTAAAATGTCAACGGTGGGGTTGCCAGCTTAGTTGCTTGGTTGCACCACTCACGTCAAATACTGAGTATGGAGTAAGCAAATGCGTGCATCCAGTAGAAAATTTGCTCAAAGAAATCCTCATGACGACAAAAAGTAAACAAATGGCCTCCAATCCCTTGCAGCTCTTAAATGGGCAGGGGGTGCCAAAAATCTCTGGGTTTAAATCTAAATCTGTCATAGAATAAGATTTGGTACTTCAAATGTGGGAAGGCTGTGTGGAAGAAAGACACAAGTGTGAAAAAACTAAGGAAAAGATGAGTCAATATGTGCTGCATCCAGGAAGTAAAAATGGACTTGCCTAGAAGCTCGTTATGTGGGTATTCAAGGACGAAGCCACAAACTGCAGTGGTCAGGAATTGACACAGGATCTGGAGGGGTTGAAATCTTGATGAAAGAGCAAATAACTAGAAACGTTGTGGAAGTTAGAAGAAAATGCAACAAAGTCATTGGCAATTGTGCTAAGTTTAGATAAGGAAGTTGTTTGAACCATACGTTCATATGGGCCACTAAAAGGAAAAGCAAAAAGGGAGAAAGTTCGTTTTTATGATGACTGGCGAGTGAATAGAATTTGGAAAGTTCTAGTGAAAGCATCTCTTCGCTGGGGGATTTCAATTGGCATGTGGAAAAATATGCTGAGGGCTTTGAATGTATGTGGGAGGAATGGAATTGGGAGAAGAAATGCGAGAGGAAGAAGATTGTTGGAGTTCTATGATGAAATAAAAGCTGTGCGTGGCAAACAAGTAATTTTAAAAGGAACAGAAAAGGAAAATAACTGGTAGTGCTGATGGGTGTTCAACAGAAAATGATTTTGTGCTCATGGGGAGGAAAACTAGAAGGTATGTAAAGAATGTAAAAGTGATTCCATGGGAAATGCAGCACAGGCTAGTGGTTGCAGAACTGAATAAATGATTCTGAAAAAAAAATGAGAGAAAGAAACAGACCATAAGAAGAAGGATTTGGAAGTTAAAATAAAAGTAAAAGAACTAATATAGCAAGCACATACATGCCTGATTTATGGAAAGCACATACATGCCTGATTTGTGGAAAACTTTCAAGGATAGAGCTCTAAAAACATGTGACGAAATGCGTGGGAGGAAGAAAACTAGGAGAGATCGAGGAAACATGTGGTGGTGGAATGAGAAGGTGAAAGATACTATAGCAAAAAAGAAGGCAATATCAATAAAGCAATGCAGGTTCCCATCAGAAAAATATAACACCCAATACAAACGTATAAGAAATCAAACTAAGAAAGTTGTTGCGAAAGCTGTGAGATAGGACGCCGAACAGGATAATTTGTGTTAGAATTTCAACAGTGTTTTCAGCTTTCTTAGAAGAATACAAAAAGAAAGGAAAAAGCCACTAAGGGAAAAGACGGATTGATTTTGTTGAAGACGGGAAAAATCAGGAAAGAGCACACGGAAAAATTCCTAAAAAACGCATTCATGAATAAAGAGAACGAATGGGACCAGATGGTGGATACTGATATGGTAAACGACCGCTGGATAAAGTTACTCGTGAAGTAATTGTGGAAGCAATGCTAATGATGACCTTATACAATGAAGCAAAGGAAGAGCGAGGGTGAGGTCTACCTATTTAGAAGATGTCGCTATTGATATCGACCATCTCATAGTCTGCACTCTTTTCATAATTGCGTGAAAACTTGAACGTTTTCGTCTAGCTATCTTCAGAAGTTATCGGTAGAATGAGGCCTGTAGTAGATATTTATATAATCAGTAGTTTGCTGATTGGTGGAAAATACAAATAACTTCAGAAGAGAGCTAAACGAAAACATTCGAGTTTTCACTTATTTATGAAAAGAGTGCAGACTATGAGAGGGTCGACATCAAAACCGATATTGAAGTTTTGTAACATCGACCAATTATTCAAGTGTTTAAAAGAGTTTGAAGTAAAGATTGGTAAACATCTAGGATCTGTGCTGTCACCACTGTTACTTGCAAAAGTTGCGGATGTCATTACATAAAATGCAAGAAAGAATGTGATCAATGAGGTTTCATTTATATGCAGATGACCTTATTTTCATAAGCAAAACCATGGAAGATTTAAAAAAAAATTTTGAAATTGGAAGGAAAAACTCAAAAGTAAGGGTTTAAAGGTCAACATTAGAAAAACAAAAGCAATGGTAAGCGGTTCGGAACAAGAACTGATCAAAAACAAGATAAATCTAAGTAGAGTTGGTGGGAGGAGAGTCATGGGCAATTCAGTGTTGTGCACGAAACGCCTGGAAACTGCGTTCATGGCAGATGTGCAAAAATAAAGAGAAAATTATTCCTAGGTTGGCAAGAGATTTTGTTTGTTCAAGATGTAGGGGAGTGATGGAAGGAATGGTAAATTCGATCGAGAAGTTGTGTGATGAATTCCAGACAGTGAATGGATTATGTTATTTGGAAGACAAGCTAAATGCTAGTAGTGATTGTCAAGAGACAGTCACTGCAAGATAAGAAATCAGTTGGACGAGATTCAGGAAATGTGGAGTCTTGTTACTTAAAAATAGGTTTTCTTAGAAGACAAAAAGGGAAGTTCATCGTTGTTGCGTAAGATCTGCGATATTGTATGGAAGCAAGACATGGTGTTTGAGAGAAAATGAGAAAGGGATTTTAAGCAGAATGCAAAGAGCTATGGTAAGAGCCATATGCGGTAGGAAAATTACGGACAAAAATAGCACTAAAGAACAGAAGGTCTTGCTGAGATTAAAGCAAACTTTAGATATGTTAACAAAAGCAAATGGAGTTAGATGATTCGGTCATGTGCTGAGAAGAGATGATGATAGTATTTTAAGGGTTGACCTATATCTTGTGGAAAGTGGCAAGAGAAAGCGAGGACGTTCACAGATAACCATGAAGAAGCAACAGAAAAGAAGTCAGAGAAGATTGGTTTAAAAGACGAAGGATGCCCTAAATCAAGCGATGTGACAAAATGGAGCGCAAAAAATTGCAAAAGGAATAAAGTGAATAGGGCTAACTCCGTTAAGGGGACAAAACTGGATAAAAACTGAACAATTACTGCTACTACTACCTTTAGTACGTTGGTTTCAGAAATATTTACAATATTAGTACTTCTCTACATGCACTTAATTTTATCATTTACTAAACATAATTATGCGTGTTAAGTCAAATACAAAGCTTACTGTACTAAGCATAGTAGCATTTTTCTTGTGATGATCGTATTCAGGATATCCAATGGCAGGATCATGCGGTCCTTTACCACGAATCTCTTCCTTATACTCTTTTTTGTAAGGATGAGGAGATGCAATTTGTTGCGCAGCAACAGCATGCTTTAGCTCTTGTAATTCTGAAGAATAAAATTGTTGAAATATGCAAGAGAAATTTCATTACTTTAACTTTATTACTAGTTGGTTATACCCCTATATTCGCTTTGCCTTCAGTAGATATCTCGAGCTAAAAATCTGTTTTGTTGCTGTGTTTACCTTTCTTGGGAGGAAGAAAGAGGGGAACAAAACGGTTTTCCAGAATCATAAAGCAAACGTTATTAAATAAAGCCAGTGAAAAATGGCAGTCAATTTTGAACCAGTCTTGAATGCAAATTACACACTGGTAGGCTTACCACCAACAAGGAGAACTGTTATTGGTGGGTACCTGAAAGTCGCTTTATATAATGCTAAGTAAACATCTTTGCTATTCTAAAATCTGATTCATTTAGTTGTTGGTAATTTCAAATCAATCAGGAGAACAAATAAGAGACTGGTAATCCCACCACAAACGAGGCAGATCGCCATCAGTGGGTACCCAAAATGCGGCTCATACATCCTAGGTGAGCAGCTTTACTTTTCTAACCCAATAGAGCTAAGATATGTAAAAAATCTTCGATTTAGCCAACTTCACCGGTATGCTCCCATTAAAGATTATGGGTCGGGAGGCATTCTTTACACTGCAAGCGACCCGCGTATAATATTATGAGTCATAATACATTCTTGTTTTGCCACCGTTAACTTTGTATCTGGGTTGATACTTGAAAGTAACAAAATATATGGACAATGCAAGCTCTGAAAAAAATGCATATCGCAATCTTGAACAAGCCATTTGTCTTTAAATCCTAGTGAACACGATTTTCATTGCCTTTTTGTCATGAGACAGCTGACTGGGCAAAAGCACACTACTAATCAAGGGCAAGCGAAAACATATCGCAAATGACAAAAGCGTAAATAGGTGAAGCAGTAATGTTGTGCTTGTAGTCTTTTCTAGATCATTTAGTTGTGGTTTGGTTTGGCATTTCCTATATAAATCTTTCAAACCATGTGCATTTGCTGTAATAGTCACAGCATATATTTGTAACAGGTCGATAAACAATATTCAGGGAAAGCATGAAACAATAGAATAAGTGTATCACACTGATAGTAATTTAACAATGACCCTTTTAGCCCTGACAAGAATTCAAGTTCCCATCCAATATTTCTCATTACAAAAAATGGCCTTCATTGCAAAAATTACCAAGTGGCCTATTGGAATTAAAATTTCCACCCTCTTACAACTATGCACAAAGAATCAAATCTATTGTTTGCATGCTAGTAATTCCTTAGCTCCAAAACAATTTATCACAAAAAAATGAAACTCAAATCTTTGATGTTTATAATTTATGGCTCAAAGAGGTGAACTATAAAACACAAAAGAATTTTAATAAAAATAAAAGTTATAAAATGAATAGATTTTATTTATTGGCAAGATAGAAACAACTGATGAAGTTTAAATCTGTATAACTTGTTTGGTATTTATGCACCACCAACATTGCAGTGGTTGTTTCATATTACTCTATCAATAAAAACTCATGCGTAAAAGCAATATATAAAATCAAACCTGGTCCAATTGACACGTTCCTTCTCATTTCTCTTGATTTTTCCTCATACAATTTCTTGCTAATGACTGGTCGAAGTTCTTTCGACAAAACCATTTCTGATGTTTCGGGAATCTCAGTAAAGTTTCTTCCTCGAACCTTCTCAAAATCTTCTTTATATTTTACCTGCATAACACAGCACTAACCTCAATGCGTATAACCTCATACTGCATTTCTTCTACAAAACAATTGCTAATTTTTACAAGCAAAAAGCAGCAAGTAAAGTGCTTGCTTACACATTCACAACTTACATCCGACAAAACATTTGCTCCATCAACTCCAGTCTTATATCTTTCGGTTTCAACCACACTGTATCTGTGCTTGTCTTTTGACTGCTCATAATCACTTTTGTAAGCAATCTATTTGCAAAAACACTTATTTTATGTTATCACTTAAAAACAGCATACAAAAATGAATGTCTATTTGTAAACATTTGATTAGAAATGCATAATTTATAGTTAGAGACGCGAAAGCACTTTGAACTTTGATATATTCTCACGAGAAGATTCTAGTCTCAAAAAGTATAGTTGTACATAATATCACTGTAAAGCAACAGCAGCGAAACTGTCTTCGAGTGTAGGTAGAATGAATTCAGGGTTTTGAAAACAAGACATTCTGACCGATATGACCGTCCCGGCCATTTTCTTTTCCTATGGCGTTATTGTGTAGTGGACAAGAGGGTCGGAGATAGAGCAATCGAATTAGCTTCACCACTTTCAGTTGACCAAACAAAGAAACTTGTAGCACATCTTTTTTGCATAACTAGTACTACCGACAAACTGCAATTAAATTCTAAGCAAAAAATCCTTAGTCAGAGCACCAAGTAATAATAATAATAGTATTTTGAAACTAATACTTTACAGGAGACTCGCATTACTGACGCTCTTCATATGGCATTTAACAGAGACATTTTTCAAAAAAAACTTTTTAAATTGATCAATAACAAATTTTGAAAAGGGAAGACATCTTCTTTCATCTTTTCTCACAGTTTGGTCCTCAAAAGCTGATCAGTAATTATTCCTCTTGTTAAAAGATAAAAAAGCAATTGGAGAACATGTGTGATCTGCTCATTCTTGTTTGATGTTTATACTATACGCACTGTTTTTGTGTACCACTGCTCTCCACGGAAACGTAGTATTGGAGGCATGGCATGAAAGGGGAATTTAGGTTCACAGAATAAACCCTATCAAATTTAGGTGTGTAATAGATCTAGTGATTAGTTGAAGACAGTACTCACATCACTTTGAACTTTCTTTATATCATTTGATGCTTCATAAGCTGGAGTAATATGAGCTGGATAATAAACATGTTGCTTTTCCGATTCCCATTCCTCCCGGTACGGGATCTAAAGTCACACAAAATACTCAATTTCAACAAGGACACAAAACGCTGAGATTTATTTGAAAAAGAACGTAAGAAGCTTTCAGTATATCAAAAATATTTTCCTAAACAGAGGTGAACTACTGAGCTCTAAAGCATTAGAAATGAACAAGCTAGGTTAACAATTAACAGCCAGGTGTCTATTGCGTCAGCTATTTGCTCCTCATTTCTAACAATACTTAATGAACATCGACATTCAATTGCTATATGAAATAACTTTTATTGCCAAATTTTACATTTAATTTAATTGTTCTAGGTTGTCTTGTTCTAAGCCGTAAAAAATGTATCTTGTACATTTTTTACGGCTGCAAGAAAACTTTTAACAGTCTCACGCAGGCATACGGCAGAAAACTTTGTTTCGATACAATCATTGCAGAGAATCATTTTTCAAAAAACATTTACGTAAGGAGAAACGCTTAGTTTTAATGGTAAAATTCTGCAATAGATTACTTGGTGCAATGTGTCTCAAACATTATGTACAAGTTTATGCTGCATTACTATTAATATTATACCTCAACAACTGTTCAAACTATAATTGACAATACAAAAAGAATAACTGTAATTCAACTAAATGATTTAGCTAATTCAACAAATATTCTGATAATAAATTTTTTATTGACAAAAAATTTGGTATGTTCAGAATGAAATTAAAAGTTGCTTGGCTTAAATTTGCTCAAGTTACAGTACTTACATCTCTTGTGACTTCAGTACTTTTAATTGCTTGCTGAACAATCGGGTGATCCTTGCTATCCATTGTTTGAAATCCACGATAGTTATCTATAGTATCTTTCTTTTGTTTCTGATATTCAATCTAAAAATCCACCAATTGCCTAAGCTAAACTAACTATTTTAACTAGGATTTTTCGCTGGACTGGAAATTTATAACATCTGAAAATTCATACTGGCAGTCATTCTGCTAGCTGCAAATAGATTATAAAAGAGTAAATGTGATTGACACAAAGGCGCTGACAGGGAATTTAGCAGCCAATAATAACTGCGATACATCTGGCGTGCATTTCAATTGAATATAGACAGTCAATTGTACGTAAGGAAATTAAGAAATCTAATTAGAAATACAGAAGCAGAACGCTGCACGCAACCACAGTCTAATTACGTCTAAAGAAAAACTTTATGTTTTACTGCAACATCAAATCCCTTCGATATTAAAGAAACGTGAGATTTACTTCAGAAAAAAAAATTATGCAAACGTGATGGAAAAGCATTTTTTGTAGAAGAAATTTAACTTTTTGCTTATTGCGATGACATTACTAATATTTAGTATTGCAAATTCAAAATTGAGGAACTGCACTTCTCGCTTACCTCAAGCCACACAATTGTGCTCTAACGATTCTATCAAGCAGATGCTAAATTAGACATTTTAGTATATCTTACTGTCGACGTCACTATTTTCGCACTACTGTCAAGTGAGGCCGCGATAAAATATTACTTAAGAAATGTTAGCCCCGGACAGTCACCGGTAAAACTGGCTGTTGCCTAAGCTATTGCAGCGACTAAATCAGTCCATCTAGCGAGATGCTCATGTATGTAGAAGTGATCACAATTCATTCATACCAGAAAATATTAGCCACGGACAGTCACCTGTACAACTTGCTACTGCTTAAGCTCTAGGAATTACTGAAACAGCCAATCTAGCGATATGCTTTGCTATATAGTAAATGTAGAAGTACATAGTCGGTCCAAAAAGTATCCAAACCTATCTCCTCCCGCCAAAGATAATGCCACACCAGCAAAGTAGTTTTGGCGGATTGTGACGCCACAATTACTACACACGCATAAAAAATTTCAAACCGATAGTTGGTCTCATTCTCTTTTTTTGAAGCATTTAGTACCGTCGTATAGTGCATGATCGTCGATTTTTTGCTCGCAAGCGTAATGACAGAAAGCATCAAAAAGATATTTTATCAAGTTCTGCCAAAAGCTGGTGATAATCAAACCGAAACAATTCAAAAGATTCAGCAAGCTTTTGGAGAGGAGGCCTTAAGTCAAGCTCAAATAAAGGAATAGTTTAATCGCTTTAAAAACGGTCGAGCGTCAGTGGAGAGTGAGGCACGCACTGGAAGGCTATCCACAAGCCGAAACGAGGAGGTGATTGAGAAGGTTCGCCAAATTGTGATGGAAGATTGCCTTCGAACACTCAGGGAAGTTGTTGAAGAAGTGGAATAAGCAGAGGATTAGTTCACTCCATTTTAACTGAAGATTTGTGCATGCGGATAGTGTCGGCCAAATTCATTCCCAAGCTGCTGACGGAGCAACAGAAGCGGCTCCGTGTGGAAATCGCCCAGGACATGCTGGATTGTGCAAACAATGACCTATAATTTACAAAGACTATCATAACTGGTGATAAGACCTGGGTTTATGGCCACGATCCAGAAACCAAGATTCAATCTTCGCAATGAAAGCATCTGCAGTCACCAAGGCCCAAAAACGCACGATAAGTTCGCAGCAATGTGAAAGTGATGCTGACCTTAGCAAACTGCAGACAGTGACACTGTTTCGACCTATCAGGTCTCTTCGGTGCAGTTGTTGACCGACAAAAAGCTAGAGGCTTTAAATAAAGCATAGCTTGGACCGCCACACTTGTGGGACCTGTACTAAGTCCATTGTTGGCTATGCTTTACTAAAAGCCTCTAATTCTTGTCGGTCACCAATTGCACCGAAGAGACCTGATAAATCGAAACAGTGTCACTGTCTGCAATTTGCTAAGTGCATCGCTAGCCTCTTGCATTACTACATGATGCTGACCAGTTTTTTGGTTCCCACAGCATAGTGCGACATGAATATGCACCAGAAGGCCAAACAATCAATAAAGATTACTACTTGGAAATTTTACGTCACCTTCGTGATGCTGTGCGAAGAAAGCGGTCAGACATGCGGACAGGGAACAACTGGCAACTTCACCATGACAATGCTCCCGCTCATTCCACCCATGTAATCAAAGGTTTTTTGGCCAAAAACAATACGGCACTCGTGCGATAGCCTCCTTACTCTCCTGATTTGGCACCAAGCGACTTCTGGCTATTCCTCAAAGTTAAAAACTACGCTAAAAGGGACGCCTCAGTCACGTATGGACATTATGGAAAAAACGACGGCGGAGCTCAGGAGTTTGTGATAAATTCGTGATAAATAAAATTTGTCATATTCATTGTGTTGTGTGTTTTATGCCCAAAGGTCGGATACTTTTTGGAGAGACCTCGTAAATCCAATTATCGTTTCTCTTGATACCTTGATACACCAATATGTGATATCGATGAATTATGGTCACATTTACATGACTAAGCGTATCGCTTGATGGGCTGATTCAGTAATTGCTTTAGCTTAAACCAGCATTTACCTTTTTTTCTACTGGCGCTCTTTGAAAACTTATGAATATTTACAGTGCCCTAATCAAATCTAAAATTTGCCTAAACTGATCTTAAAGACCAATTCTTTTTAGAAATTAAATTTTTGATGGTATTAGTTTTGACCAAATTTGTGATTTTTTTTGATTGGTCTATCAGTTCGATTTGCGCGGTGCCCTTGGCAAAGTCTTGCAGCGTCCAGGGGCCCTCATTTTAGGAACCACTGGCTAAAAACTATAGCTAGTTGTGTCGGTAATTGACAGGTTATAGTACTAGAATCCCTGTAATAATAGCGATGAATATCATACAGGCTATATGCCAATCATAGGGTGGCGTCTTCTGCGTAATTCATACAATAGAACTAATCGTTTCTACCCTGCAGCTGGAATGGACGAAGTGATGCCGGTTTAATCATGCTCTATACATATGGGCAAATGACCATTGTTCGACTGGTTGCTATGAATGTAGATTTGAATACCATTCCCAGACTTGTTTGTAACAGGTTGGGAGTTGTAAGGTCTAGAGGTAAAACCAATTATTTTTCTCTTGATGTCACTTATTTTGAACACATTTTTTTAACATAATGGACGGCAGAGATCTAAGGAAACTAGTTTCTTATAAAAATACAACCGCTTAACAATTAATCAATCTTTACGCAAACAACTGCACATCAACTCCAAGTAACACCAAATAAGTATCATTCGTCGTCGTTTGCGCTATCGTGCTGAGCTTATTATGCTTGGCCCCTCCACCTGTCTGCCACGTAAAGATGAAGGTCCGTTAAGTGGCTTGACCAATAACAGAACAAGCAAGCTTGTTCTGTTCATAAATCGGCTAAGAAAAGTAACTACTTACGTCACTTGCATTTTTAGCAGCTTGACCCGCTAAAAGCAACTCGGGAGCATCAGGGCGTAAAGTGTACGTGTGCATATCTTTTTCTGCATCTTTCGTATAACCAATCTATATAGCAAACAAAATTCAAATAAATCCATTATATAAAAAATATTTTAAAATTTACAATGTGAAAAAGCAAAATAGTAAATTTCAAAACATAAAAATCTGCAAAAAATATGATAGCCTCACCGTCCATCAGAATAATAACAGGCCTTCACCGTTTATACAAATAATAAAAAACGGGTCACATTAAATAAACTACCTCTAGAAAAAACTCAAACACTTTGGACAATTTTGATGCTGAGCCAGCAAAACAAATTTCGGGAAACGTATATTTGACAAAACTTTTGTTCCCTGCATGGAAGGCCAAAACTTCAATATATCAATAATAAGACGAAGTTTCAAACAATAGCAAGCAAAAACGAGAACGAAAAACAAACGTAGCAAACCTAAAAAACTACTTTTTATGATGTGATTAGCGAAAAAACAAAAGCAACCCAAAATCAGCTGTGGTTTCCGACAAAAAATTCATCAACTACGCGACGTACTTATTCAAATTTATTACAGCAAAAGCATCAAAATTTTGCCCAATCCACAAAAAACAATTCTGCAAACCAAAACAAAAATCACAAACAGCACGCCAAACGAAACAAATTCCTAAATGAACAAGCATTAGCAATACGAAAACTCATTATACTACAAAAAACTATCGCAAAACATAAAACTTTACCCCAATTCAAACAACACTGCCACTCCTAATAAAGCACCAAATAAAAAAAAAAACCGAAAACACAAAAAACATTTCATTTCAAAAAAATGCGAAATCTAAACACTTCCTCACCAAACTGGCAAGTTCGCCAACTTTCTTGTGATGATCATGCTCAGGATATCCAATGGCAGGATCGTGTGGTCCTTTACCGAGAATCTCTTGCTTGTACTCTTTTTTGTATGGATGAGGAGACGCGATTTGTTGCGCCGCGACAGCGTGCTTCAGTTCTTGTACGTCTAAAGTAAACAGTTTTCAGCACATCGCTTTTGTCATCAAACGTTAAATTGAATGGCAACGTTTTCATGTGGACGAAATCTAAATGGATTTATATCGATTGGCCTTACACGAAACAGTAAACAGTAAACCACACTAACGCTATATAACTACATGGAAACTCAATTCTATCCTCGTCTACCTGCACCAATCGACACGTTCTTTCTCATTTCTTTAGACTTTTCAGAGTACAGCTTGTTGCTTTGAACCGGTCGAAGTTCTTTTGACAATGCCATCTCAGCAGTTTCAGGAATCTCAGTAAAGTTTTTGCCTTTGTTCTTTTCATATTCTTCTTTGTATTTCGTCTGACAACAACGCATAAGTTACAACACGACATCTTCTGCAATCAACACCATGAATTTGGTCACAGCATGCATGTTTAGTTGAGTTCAAGATCGGTTCAACTGCACTGCATGTTTAGGTAAGGAAATAGTTTCCACTTACATCCGACAAGGTTTTTTCTCCATCTTTCATGGTTTTGTAATGCTCGGTATCCGTCACTTTATATTCGTTTTTGTCCTTCGTCTTTTCGTACTGATCTTTGTAAATGGCCTGCAATGTGAAACAATTTCATTTTGACAAACATTTCCTTGAAGAAAAACAATGCTGTTACGTTTACTCACGTCGCTTTGGATTTTTTTCACATCACTTGATGCTTCATAAGCTGGAGTGATATGGACCGGATAATAGACGAGTTGCTTTTCAGATTCCCAGTCTTCTTTGTAAGGAATCTAACGGCACAGATGACGTATTAACGACACACTATTCTGTAGAGCTCGTAATAGCTAATACTCACATTGCTGGTAATTTCAGCAGCTTTGATTCCTTGTTGCACGACTGGGTGGTCTTTGCTATCCATCGTCTGGAATCCACGATAGTTATCGATGGTTTCTTTCCTCTGTTTTTTGTATTCGATCTATAACAAAAGATAATCAACACTGTAATATCAAGAGCTTTGACTCACAGCAGCATCAGCGAAACATCATTACATACTGTTTCACAAGGCCATACTCACATCACTCGTATTTTTGGCAGCTTCCTTTGCTGCAATAAATTGTGGAGCATCAGCAGGAAGATTGTAGTCATGTTTCTGTTTCTCACCATCTTTTGTGTATTCAATCTATGTAACAAAACACAGTAACACAAATGAAACAACAATAGCAATAAATAGCCGCTTCAAAATCGTAATCAGCTGCTACATAGCGTTTGAAACTAAACAAAACCGTTATTATACTGTATAGTTCTTAACAGTAGCTTGCGTCAGAGAAATTGAAAAGCACATATGCAGAACTAAGTTGGATGCAAGAAAACGTGGTCTTGCTCAACAGCACACTTACCGAACTGGCAAGTTCGCCAACTTTCTTGTGATGATCATGCTCAGGATATCCAATGGCAGGATCGTGTGGTCCTTTACCGAGAATCTCTTGCTTGTACTCTTTTTTGTATGGATGAGGAGACGCGATTTGTTGCGCCGCGACAGCGTGCTTCAGTTCTTGTACGTCTAAAGTAAACAGTTTTCAGCACATCGCTTTTGTCATCAAACGTTAAATTGAATGGCAACGTTTTCATGTGGACGAAATCTAAATGGATTTATATCGATTGGCCTTACACGAAACAGTAAACAGTAAACCACACTAACGCTATATAACTACATGGAAACTCAATTCTATCCTCGTCTACCTGCACCAATCGACACGTTCTTTCTCATTTCTTTAGACTTTTCAGAGTACAGCTTGTTGCTTTGAACCGGTCGAAGTTCTTTTGACAATGCCATCTCAGCAGTTTCAGGAATCTCAGTAAAGTTTTTGCCTTTGTTCTTTTCATATTCTTCTTTGTATTTCGTCTGACAACAACGCATAAGTTACAACACGACATCTTCTGCAATCAACACCATGAATTTGGTCACAGCATGCATGTTTAGTTGAGTTCAAGATCGGTTCAACTGCACTGCATGTTTAGGTAAGGAAATAGTTTCCACTTACATCCGACAAGGTTTTTTCTCCATCTTTCATGGTTTTGTAATGCTCGGTATCCGTCACTTTATATTCGTTTTTGTCCTTCGTCTTTTCGTACTGATCTTTGTAAATGGCCTGCAATGTGAAACAATTTCATTTTGACAAACATTTCCTTGAAGAAAAACAATGCTGTTTCGTTTACTCACGTCGCTTTGGATTTTTTTCACATCACTTGATGCTTCATAAGCTGGAGTGATATGGACCGGATAATAGACGAGTTGCTTTTCAGATTCCCAGTCTTCTTTGTAAGGAATCTAACGGCACAGATGACGTATTAACGACACACTATTCTGTAGAGCTCGTAATAGCTAATACTCACATTGCTGGTAATTTCAGCAGCTTTGATTCCTTGTTGCACGACTGGGTGGTCTTTGCTATCCATCGTCTGGAATCCACGATAGTTATCGATGGTTTCTTTCCTCTGTTTTTTGTATTCGATCTATAACAAAAGATAATCAACACTGTAATATCAAGAGCTTTGACTCACAGCAGCATCAGCGAAACATCATTACATACTGTTTCACAAGGCCATACTCACATCACTCGTATTTTTGGCAGCTTCCTTTGCTGCAATAAATTGTGGAGCATCAGCAGGAAGATTGTAGTCATGTTTCTGTTTCTCACCATCTTTTGTGTATTCAATCTATGTAACAAAACACAGTAACACAAATGAAACAACAATAGCAATAAATAGCCGCTTCAAAATCGCAATCAGCTGCTACATAGCGTTTGAAACTAAACAAAACCGTTATTATACTGTATAGTTCTTAACAGTAGCTTGCGTCAGAGAAATTGAAAAGCACATATGCAGAACTAAGTTGGATGCAAGAAAACGTGGTCTTGCTCAACAGCACACTTACCGAACTGACAAGTTCGCCAACTTTCTTGTGATGATCATGCTCAGGATATCCAATGGCAGGATCGTGTGGTCCTTTACCGAGAATCTCTTGCTTGTACTCTGTTTTGTATGGATGAGGAGACGCGATTTGTTGCGCCGCGACAGCGTGCTTCAGTTCTTGTACGTCTAAAGTAAACAGTTTTCAGCACATCGCTTTTGTCATCAAACGTTAAATTGAATGGCAACGTTTTCATGTGGACGAAATCTAAATGGATTTATATCGATTGGCCTTACACGAAACAGTAAACAGTAAACCACACTAACGCTATATAACTACATGGAAACTCAATTCTATCCTCGTCTACCTGCACCAATCGACACGTTCTTTCTCATTTCTTTAGACTTTTCAGAGTACAGCTTGTTGCTTTGAACCGGTCGAAGTTCTTTTGACAATACCATCTCAGCAGTTTCAGGAATCTCAGTAAAGTTTTTGCCTTTGTTCTTTTCATATTCTTCTTTGTATTTCGTCTGACAACAACGCATAAGTTACAACACGACATCTTCTGCAATCAACACCATGAATTTGGTCACAGCATGCATGTTTAGTTGAGTTCAAGATCGGTTCAACTGCACTGCATGTTTAGGTAAGGAAATAGTTTCCACTTACATCCGACAAGGTTTTTTCTCCATCTTTCATGGTTTTGTAATGCTCGGTATCCGTCACTTTATATTCGTTTTTGTCCTTCGTCTTTTCGTACTGATCTTTGTAAATGGCCTGCAATGTGAAACAATTTCATTTTGACAAACATTTCCTTGAAGAAAAACAATGCTGTTACGTTTACTCACGTCGCTTTGGATTTTTTTCACATCACTTGATGCTTCATAAGCTGGAGTGATATGGACCGGATAATAGACGAGTTGCTTTTCAGATTCCCAGTCTTCTTTGTAAGGAATCTAACGGCACAGATGACGTATTAACGACACACTATTCTGTAGAGCTCGTAATAGCTAATACTCACATTGCTGGTAATTTCAGCAGCTTTGATTCCTTGTTGCACGACTGGGTGGTCTTTGCTATCCATCGTCTGGAATCCACGATAGTTATCGATGGTTTCTTTCCTCTGTTTTTTGTATTCGATCTATAACAAAAGATAATCAACACTGTAATATCAAGAGCTTTGACTCACAGCAGCATCAGCGAAACATCATTACATACTGTTTCACAAGGCCATACTCACATCACTCGTATTTTTGGCAGCTTCCTTTGCTGCAATAAATTGTGGAGCATCAGCAGGAAAATTGTAGTCATGTTTCTGTTTCTCACCATCTTTTGTGTATTCAATCTATGTAACAAAACACAGTAACACAAATGAAACAACAATAGCAATAAATAGCCGCTTCAAAATCGTAATCAGCTGCTACATAGCGTTTGAAACTAAACAAAACCGTTATTATACTGTATAGTTCTTAACAGTAGCTTGCGTCAGAGAAATTGAAAAGCACATATGCAGAACTAAGTTGGATGCAAGAAAACGTGGTCTTGCTCAACAGCACACTTACCGAACTGGCAAGTTCGCCAACTTTCTTGTGATGATCATGCTCAGGATATCCAATGGCAGGATCGTGTGGTCCTTTACCGAGAATCTCTTGCTTGTACTCTTTTTTGTATGGATGAGGAGACGCGATTTGTTGCGCCGCGACAGCGTGCTTCAGTTCTTGTACGTCTAAAGTAAACAGTTTTCAGCACATCGCTTTTGTCATCAAACGTTAAATTGAATGGCAACGTTTTCATGTGGACGAAATCTAAATGGATTTATATCGATTGGCCTTACACGAAACAGTAAACAGTAAACCACACTAACGCTATATAACTACATGGAAACTCAATTCTATCCTCGTCTACCTGCACCAATCGACACGTTCTTTCTCATTTCTTTAGACTTTTCAGAGTACAGCTTGTTGCTTTGAACCGGTCGAAGTTCTTTTGACAATGCCATCTCAGCAGTTTCAGGAATCTCAGTAAAGTTTTTGCCTTTGTTCTTTTCATATTCTTCTTTGTATTTCGTCTGACAACAACGCATAAGTTACAACACGACATCTTCTGCAATCAACACCATGAATTTGGTCACAGCATGCATGTTTAGTTGAGTTCAAGATCGGTTCAACTGCACTGCATGTTTAGGTAAGGAAATAGTTTCCACTTACATCCGACAAGGTTTTTTCTCCATCTTTCATGGTTTTGTAATGCTCGGTATCCGTCACTTTATATTCGTTTTTGTCCTTCGTCTTTTCGTACTGATCTTTGTAAATGGCCTGCAATGTGAAACAATTTCATTTTGACAAACATTTCCTTGAAGAAAAACAATGCTGTTACGTTTACTCACGTCGCTTTGGATTTTTTTCACATCACTTGATGCTTCATAAGCTGGAGTGATATGGACCGGATAATAGACGAGTTGCTTTTCAGATTCCCAGTCTTCTTTGTAAGGAATCTAACGGCACAGATGACGTATTAACGACACACTATTCTGTAGAGCTCGTAATAGCTAATACTCACATTGCTGGTAATTTCAGCAGCTTTGATTCCTTGTTGCACGACTGGGTGGTCTTTGCTATCCATCGTCTGGAATCCACGATAGTTATCGATGGTTTCTTTCCTCTGTTTTTTGTATTCGATCTATAACAAAAGATAATCAACACTGTAATATCAAGAGCTTTGACTCACAGCAGCATCAGCGAAACATCATTACATACTGTTTCACAAGGCCATACTCACATCACTCGTATTTTTGGCAGCTTCCTTTGCTGCAATAAATTGTGGAGCATCAGCAGGAAGATTGTAGTCATGTTTCTGTTTCTCACCATCTTTTGTGTATTCAATCTATGTAACAAAACACAGTAACACAAATGAAACAACAATAGCAATAAATAGCCGCTTCAAAATCGTAATCAGCTGCTACATAGCGTTTGAAACTAAACAAAACCGTTATTATACTGTATAGTTCTTAACAGTAGCTTGCGTCAGAGAAATTGAAAAGCACATATGCAGAACTAAGTTGGATGCAAGAAAACGTGGTCTTGCTCAACAGCACACTTACTGAACTGGCAAGTTCGCCAACTTTCTTGTGATGATCATGCTCAGGATATCCAATGGCAGGATCGTGTGGTCCTTTACCGAGAATCTCTTGCTTGTACTCTTTTTTGTATGGATGAGGAGACGCGATTTGTTGCGCCGCGACAGCGTGCTTCAGTTCTTGTACGTCTAAAGTAAACAGTTTTCAGCACATCGCTTTTGTCATCAAACGTTAAATTGAATGGCAACGTTTTCATGTGGACGAAATCTAAATGGATTTATATCGATTGGCCTTACACGAAACAGTAAACAGTAAACCACACTAACGCTATATAACTACATGGAAACTCAATTCTATCCTCGTCTACCTGCACCAATCGACACGTTCTTTCTCATTTCTTTAGACTTTTCAGAGTACAGCTTGTTGCTTTGAACCGGTCGAAGTTCTTTTGACAATGCCATCTCAGCAGTTTCAGGAATCTCAGTAAAGTTTTTGCCTTTGTTCTTTTCATATTCTTCTTTGTATTTCGTCTGACAACAACGCATAAGTTACAACACGACATCTTCTGCAATCAACACCATGAATTTGGTCACAGCATGCATGTTTAGTTGAGTTCAAGATCGGTTCAACTGCACTGCATGTTTAGGTAAGGAAATAGTTTCCACTTACATCCGACAAGGTTTTTTCTCCATCTTTCATGGTTTTGTAATGCTCGGTATCCGTCACTTTATATTCGTTTTTGTCCTTCGTCTTTTCGTACTGATCTTTGTAAATGGCCTGCAATGTGAAACAATTTCATTTTGACAAACATTTCCTTGAAGAAAAACAATGCTGTTACGTTTACTCACGTCGCTTTGGATTTTTTTCACATCACTTGATGCTTCATAAGCTGGAGTGATATGGACCGGATAATAGACGAGTTGCTTTTCAGATTCCCAGTCTTCTTTGTAAGGAATCTAACGGCACAGATGACGTATTAACGACACACTATTCTGTAGAGCTCGTAATAGCTAATACTCACATTGCTGGTAATTTCAGCAGCTTTGATTCCTTGTTGCACGACTGGGTGGTCTTTGCTATCCATCGTCTGGAATCCACGATAGTTATCGATGGTTTCTTTCCTCTGTTTTTTGTATTCGATCTATAACAAAAGATAATCAACACTGTAATATCAAGAGCTTTGACTCACAGCAGCATCAGCGAAACATCATTACATACTGTTTCACAAGGCCATACTCACATCACTCGTATTTTTGGCAGCTTCCTTTGCTGCAATAAATTGTGGAGCATCAGCAGGAAGATTGTAGTCATGTTTCTGTTTCTCACCATCTTTTGTGTATTCAATCTATGTAACAAAACACAGTAACACAAATGAAACAACAATAGCAATAAATAGCCGCTTCAAAATCGTAATCAGCTGCTACATAGCGTTTGAAACTAAACAAAACCGTTATTATACTGTATAGTTCTTAACAGTAGCTTGCGTCAGAGAAATTGAAAAGCACATATGCAGAACTAAGTTGGATGCAAGAAAACGTGGTCTTGCTCAACAGCACACTTACCGAACTGGCAAGTTCGCCAACTTTCTTGTGATGATCATGCTCAGGATATCCAATGGCAGGATCGTGTGGTCCTTTACCGAGAATCTCTTGCTTGTACTCTTTTTTGTATGGATGAGGAGACGCGATTTGTTGCGCCGCGACAGCGTGCTTCAGTTCTTGTACGTCTAAAGTAAACAGTTTTCAGCACATCGCTTTTGTCATCAAACGTTAAATTGAATGGCAACGTTTTCATGTGGACGAAATCTAAATGGATTTATATCGATTGGCCTTACACGAAACAGTAAACAGTAAACCACACTAACGCTATATAACTACATGGAAACTCAATTCTATCCTCGTCTACCTGCACCAATCGACACGTTCTTTCTCATTTCTTTAGACTTTTCAGAGTACAGCTTGTTGCTTTGAACCGGTCGAAGTTCTTTTGACAATGCCATCTCAGCAGTTTCAGGAATCTCAGTAAAGTTTTTGCCTTTGTTCTTTTCATATTCTTCTTTGTATTTCGTCTGACAACAACGCATAAGTTACAACACGACATCTTCTGCAATCAACACCATGAATTTGGTCACAGCATGCATGTTTAGTTGAGTTCAAGATCGGTTCAACTGCACTGCATGTTTAGGTAAGGAAATAGTTTCCACTTACATCCGACAAGGTTTTTTCTCCATCTTTCATGGTTTTGTAATGCTCGGTATCCGTCACTTTATATTCGTTTTTGTCCTTCGTCTTTTCGTACTGATCTTTGTAAATGGCCTGCAATGTGAAACAATTTCATTTTGACAAACATTTCCTTGAAGAAAAACAATGCTGTTACGTTTACTCACGTCGCTTTGGATTTTTTTCACATCACTTGATGCTTCATAAGCTGGAGTGATATGGACCGGATAATAGACGAGTTGCTTTTCAGATTCCCAGTCTTCTTTGTAAGGAATCTAACGGCACAGATGACGTATTAACGACACACTATTCTGTAGAGCTCGTAATAGCTAATACTCACATTGCTGGTAATTTCAGCAGCTTTGATTCCTTGTTGCACGACTGGGTGGTCTTTGCTATCCATCGTCTGGAATCCACGATAGTTATCGATGGTTTCTTTCCTCTGTTTTTTGTATTCGATCTATAACAAAAGATAATCAACACTGTAATATCAAGAGCTTTGACTCACAGCAGCATCAGCGAAACATCATTACATACTGTTTCACAAGGCCATACTCACATCACTCGTATTTTTGGCAGCTTCCTTTGCTGCAATAAATTGTGGAGCATCAGCAGGAAAATTGTAGTCATGTTTCTGTTTCTCACCATCTTTTGTGTATTCAATCTATGTAACAAAACACAGTAACACAAATGAAACAACAATAGCAATAAATAGCCGCTTCAAAATCGCAATCAGCTGCTACATAGCGTTTGGAACTAAACAAAACCGTTATTATACTGTATAGTTCTTAACAGTAGCTTGCGTCAGAGAAATTGAAAAGCAGATATGCAGAACTAAGTTGGATGCAAGAAAACGTGGTCTTGCTCAACAGCACACTTACCGAACTGGCAAGTTCGCCAACTTTCTTGTGATGATCATGCTCAGGATATCCAATGGCAGGATCGTGTGGTCCTTTACCGAGAATCTCTTGCTTGTACTCTTTTTTGTATGGATGAGGAGACGCGATTTGTTGCGCCGCGACAGCGTGCTTCAGTTCTTGTACGTCTAAAGTAAACAGTTTTCAGCACATCGCTTTTGTCATCAAACGTTAAATTGAATGGCAACGTTTTCATGTGGACGAAATCTAAATGGATTTATATCGATTGGCCTTACACGAAACAGTAAACAGTAAACCACACTAACGCTATATAACTACATGGAAACTCAATTCTATCCTCGTCTACCTGCACCAATCGACACGTTCTTTCTCATTTCTTTAGACTTTTCAGAGTACAGCTTGTTGCTTTGAACCGGTCGAAGTTCTTTTGACAATGCCATCTCAGCAGTTTCAGGAATCTCAGTAAAGTTTTTGCCTTTGTTCTTTTCATATTCTTCTTTGTATTTCGTCTGACAACAACGCATAAGTTACAACACGACATCTTCTGCAATCAACACCATGAATTTGGTCACAGCATGCATGTTTAGTTGAGTTCAAGATCGGTTCAACTGCACTGCATGTTTAGGTAAGGAAATAGTTTCCACTTACATCCGACAAGGTTTTTTCTCCATCTTTCATGGTTTTGTAATGCTCGGTATCCGTCACTTTATATTCGTTTTTGTCCTTCGTCTTTTCGTACTGATCTTTGTAAATGGCCTGCAATGTGAAACAATTTCATTTTGACAAACATTTCCTTGAAGAAAAACAATGCTGTTACGTTTACTCACGTCGCTTTGGATTTTTTTCACATCACTTGATGCTTCATAAGCTGGAGTGATATGGACCGGATAATAGACGAGTTGCTTTTCAGATTCCCAGTCTTCTTTGTAAGGAATCTAACGGCACAGATGACGTATTAACGACACACTATTCTGTAGAGCTCGTAATAGCTAATACTCACATTGCTGGTAATTTCAGCAGCTTTGATTCCTTGTTGCACGACTGGGTGGTCTTTGCTATCCATCGTCTGGAATCCACGATAGTTATCGATGGTTTCTTTCCTCTGTTTTTTGTATTCGATCTATAACAAAAGATAATCAACACTGTAATATCAAGAGCTTTGACTCACAGCAGCATCAGCGAAACATCATTACATACTGTTTCACAAGGCCATACTCACATCACTCGTATTTTTGGCAGCTTCCTTTGCTGCAATAAATTGTGGAGCATCAGCAGGAAGATTGTAGTCATGTTTCTGTTTCTCACCATCTTTTGTGTATTCAATCTATGTAACAAAACACAGTAACACAAATGAAACAACAATAGCAATAAATAGCCGCTTCAAAATCGCAATCAGCTGCTACATAGCGTTTGGAACTAAACAAAACCGTTATTATACTGTATAGTTCTTAACAGTAGCTTGCGTCAGAGAAATTGAAAAGCAGATATGCAGAACTAAGTTGGATGCAAGAAAACGTGGTCTTGCTCAACAGCACACTTACCGAACTGGCAAGTTCGCCAACTTTCTTGTGATGATCATGCTCAGGATATCCAATGGCAGGATCGTGTGGTCCTTTACCGAGAATCTCTTGCTTGTACTCTTTTTTGTATGGATGAGGAGACGCGATTTGTTGCGCCGCGACAGCGTGCTTCAGTTCTTGTACGTCTAAAGTAAACAGTTTTCAGCACATCGCTTTTGTCATCAAACGTTAAATTGAATGGCAACGTTTTCATGTGGACGAAATCTAAATGGATTTATATCGATTGGCCTTACACGAAACAGTAAACAGTAAACCACACTAACGCTATATAACTACATGGAAACTCAATTCTATCCTCGTCTACCTGCACCAATCGACACGTTCTTTCTCATTTCTTTAGACTTTTCAGAGTACAGCTTGTTGCTTTGAACCGGTCGAAGTTCTTTTGACAATGCCATCTCAGCAGTTTCAGGAATCTCAGTAAAGTTTTTGCCTTTGTTCTTTTCATATTCTTCTTTGTATTTCGTCTGACAACAACGCATAAGTTACAACACGACATCTTCTGCAATCAACACCATGAATTTGGTCACAGCATGCATGTTTAGTTGAGTTCAAGATCGGTTCAACTGCACTGCATGTTTAGGTAAGGAAATAGTTTCCACTTACATCCGACAAGGTTTTTTCTCCATCTTTCATGGTTTTGTAATGCTCGGTATCCGTCACTTTATATTCGTTTTTGTCCTTCGTCTTTTCGTACTGATCTTTGTAAATGGCCTACAATGTGAAACAATTTCATTTTGACAAACATTTCCTTGAAGAAAAACAATGCTGTTACGTTTACTCACGTCGCTTTGGATTTTTTTCACATCACTTGATGCTTCATAAGCTGGAGTGATATGGACCGGATAATAGACGAGTTGCTTTTCAGATTCCCAGTCTTCTTTGTAAGGAATCTAACGGCACAGATGACGTATTAACGACACACTATTCTGTAGAGCTTGTAATAGCTAATACTCACATTGCTGGTAATTTCAGCAGCTTTGATTCCTTGTTGCACGACTGGGTGGTCTTTGCTATCCATCGTCTGGAATCCACGATAGTTATCGATGGTTTCTTTCCTCTGTTTTTTGTATTCGATCTATAACAAAAGATAATCAACACTGTAATATCAAGAGCTTTGACTCACAGCAGCATCAGCGAAACATCATTACATACTGTTTCACAAGGCCATACTCACATCACTCGTATTTTTGGCAGCTTCCTTTGCTGCAATAAATTGTGGAGCATCAGCAGGAAGATTGTAGTCATGTTTCTGTTTCTCACCATCTTTTGTGTATTCAATCTATGTAACAAAACACAGTAACACAAATGAAACAACAATAGCAATAAATAGCCGCTTCAAAATCGCAATCAGCTGCTACATAGCGTTTGAAACTAAACAAAACCGTTATTATACTGTATAGTTCTTAACAGTAGCTTGCGTCAGAGAAATTGAAAAGCAGATATACAGAACTAAGTTGGATGCAAGAAAACGTGGTCTTGCTCAACAGCACACTTACCGAACTGGCAAGTTCGCCAACTTTCTTGTGATGATCATGCTCGGGATATCCAATGGCAGGATCGTGTGGTCCTTTACCGAGAATCTCTTGCTTGTACTCTTTTTTGTATGGATGAGGAGACGCGATTTGTTGCGCCGCGACAGCGTGTTTCAGTTCTTGTACGTCTAAAGTAAACAGTTTTCAGCACATCGCTTTTGTCATCAAACTTTGAATTTTTGTCATCAAACGTTAAATTGAATGGCAACGTTTTCATGTGGACGAAATCTAAATGGATTTATATCGATTGGCCTTACACGAAACAGTAAACAGTAAACCACACTAACGCTATATAACTACATGGAAACTCAATTCTATCCTCGTCTACCTGCACCAATCGACACGTTCTTTCTCATTTCTTTAGACTTTTCAGAGTACAGCTTGTTGCTTTGAACCGGTCGAAGTTCTTTTGACAATGCCATCTCAGCAGTTTCAGGAATCTCAGTAAAGTTTTTGCCTTTGTTCTTTTCATATTCTTCTTTGTATTTCGTCTGACAACAACGCATAAGTTACAACACGACATCTTCTGCAATCAACACCATGAATTTGGTCACAGCATGCATGTTTAGTTGAGTTCAAGATCGGTTCAACTGCACTGCATGTTTAGGTAAGGAAATAGTTTCCACTTACATCCGACAAGGTTTTTTCTCCATCTTTCATGGTTTTGTAATGCTCGGTATCCGTCACTTTATATTCGTTTTTGTCCTTCGTCTTTTCGTACTGATCTTTGTAAATGGCCTACAATGTGAAACAATTTCATTTTGACAAACATTTCCTTGAAGAAAAACAATGCTGTTACGTTTACTCACGTCGCTTTGGATTTTTTTCACATCACTTGATGCTTCATAAGCTGGAGTGATATGGACCGGATAATAGACGAGTTGCTTTTCAGATTCCCAGTCTTCTTTGTAAGGAATCTAACGGCACAGATGACGTATTAACGACACACTATTCTGTAGAGCTCGTAATAGCTAATACTCACATTGCTGGTAATTTCAGCAGCTTTGATTCCTTGTTGCACGACTGGGTGGTCTTTGCTATCCATCGTCTGGAATCCACGATAGTTATCGATGGTTTCTTTCCTCTGTTTTTTGTATTCGATCTATAACAAAAGATAATCAACACTGTAATATCAAGAGCTTTGACTCACAGCAGCATCAGCGAAACATCATTACATACTGTTTCACAAGGCCATACTCACATCACTCGTATTTTTGGCAGCTTCCTTTGCTGCAATAAATTGTGGAGCATCAGCAGGAAGATTGTAGTCATGTTTCTGTTTCTCACCATCTTTTGTGTATTCAATCTATGTAACAAAACACAGTAACACAAATAAAACAACAATAGCAATAAATAGCCGCTTCAAAATCGCAATCAGCTGCTACATAGCGTTTGGAACTAAACAAAACCGTTATTATACTGTATAGTTCTTAACAGTAGCTTGCGTCAGAGAAATTGAAAAGCACATATGCAGAACTAAGTTGGATGCAAGAAAACGTGGTCTTGCTCAACAGCACACTTACCGAACTGGCAAGTTCGCCAACTTTCTTGTGATGATCATGCTCAGGATATCCAATGGCAGGATCGTGTGGTCCTTTACCGAGAATCTCTTGCTTGTACTCTTTTTTGTATGGATGAGGAGACGCGATTTGTTGCGCCGCGACAGCGTGCTTCAGTTCTTGTACGTCTAAAGTAAACAGTTTTCAGCACATCGCTTTTGTCATCAAACGTTAAATTGAATGGCAACGTTTTCATGTGGACGAAATCTAAATGGATTTATATCGATTGGCCTTACACGAAACAGTAAACAGTAAACCACACTAACGCTATATAACTACATGGAAACTCAATTCTATCCTCGTCTACCTGCACCAATCGACACGTTCTTTCTCATTTCTTTAGACTTTTCAGAGTACAGCTTGTTGCTTTGAACCGGTCGAAGTTCTTTTGACAATGCCATCTCAGCAGTTTCAGGAATCTCAGTAAAGTTTTTGCCTTTGTTCTTTTCATATTCTTCTTTGTATTTCGTCTGACAACAACGCATAAGTTACAACACGACATCTTCTGCAATCAACACCATGAATTTGGTCACAGCATGCATGTTTAGTTGAGTTCAAGATCGGTTCAACTGCACTGCATGTTTAGGTAAGGAAATAGTTTCCACTTACATCCGACAAGGTTTTTTCTCCATCTTTCATGGTTTTGTAATGCTCGGTATCCGTCACTTTATATTCGTTTTTGTCCTTCGTCTTTTCGTACTGATCTTTGTAAATGGCCTACAATGTGAAACAATTTCATTTTGACAAACATTTCCTTGAAGAAAAACAATGCTGTTACGTTTACTCACGTCGCTTTGGATTTTTTTCACATCACTTGATGCTTCATAAGCTGGAGTGATATGGACCGGATAATAGACGAGTTGCTTTTCAGATTCCCAGTCTTCTTTGTAAGGAATCTAACGGCACAGATGACGTATTAACGACACACTATTCTGTAGAGCTCGTAATAGCTAATACTCACATTGCTGGTAATTTCAGCAGCTTTGATTCCTTGTTGCACGACTGGGTGGTCTTTGCTATCCATCGTCTGGAATCCACGATAGTTATCGATGGTTTCTTTCCTCTGTTTTTTGTATTCGATCTATAACAAAAGATAATCAACACTGTAATATCAAGAGCTTTGACTCACAGCAGCATCAGCGAAACATCATTACATACTGTTTCACAAGGCCATACTCACATCACTCGTATTTTTGGCAGCTTCCTTTGCTGCAATAAATTGTGGAGCATCAGCAGGAAGATTGTAGTCATGTTTCTGTTTCTCACCATCTTTTGTGTATTCAATCTATGTAACAAAACACAGTAACACAAATGAAACAACAATAGCAATAAATAGCCGCTTCAAAATCGCAATCAGCTGCTACATAGCGTTTGAAACTAAACAAAACCGTTATTATACTGTATAGTTCTTAACAGTAGCTTGCGTCAGAGAAATTGAAAAGCACATATGCAGAACTAAGTTGGACGCAAGAAAACGTGGTCTTGCTCAACAGCACACTTACCGAACTGGCAAGTTCGCCAACTTTCTTGTGATGATCATGCTCAGGATATCCAATGGCAGGATCGTGTGGTCCTTTACCGAGAATCTCTTGCTTGTACTCTTTTTTGTATGGATGAGGAGACGCGATTTGTTGCGCCGCGACAGCGTGCTTCAGTTCTTGTACGTCTAAAGTAAACAGTTTTCAGCACATCGCTTTTGTCATCGAACTTTGAATTTTTGTCATCAAACGTAAATTGAATGGCAACGTTTTCATGTGGATGAAATCTAAATGGATTTATATCGATTGGCCTTACACGAAACAGTAAACAGTAAACCACACTAATGCTATATAACTACATGGAAACTCAATTCTATCCTCGTCTACCTGCACCAATCGACACGTTCTTTCTCATTTCTTTAGACTTTTCAGAGTACAGCTTGTTGCTTTGAACCGGTCGAAGTTCTTTTGACAATACCATCTCAGCAGTTTCAGGAATCTCAGTAAAGTTTTTGCCTTTGTTCTTTTCATATTCTTCTTTGTATTTCGTCTGACAACAACGCATAAGTTACAACACGACATCTTCTGCAATCAACACCATGAATTTGGTCACAGCATGCATGTTTAGTTGAGTTCAAGATCGGTTCAACTGCACTGCATGTTTAGGTAAGGAAATAGTTTCCACTTACATCCGACAAGGTTTTTTCTCCATCTTTCATGGTTTTGTAATGCTCGGTATCCGTCACTTTATATTCGTTTTTGTCCTTCGTCTTTTCGTACTGATCTTTGTAAATGGCCTGCAATGTGAAACAATTTCATTTTGACAAACATTTCCTTGAAGAAAAACAATGCTGTTACGTTTACTCACGTCGCTTTGGATTTTTTTCACATCACTTGATGCTTCATAAGCTGGAGTGATATGGACCGGATAATAGACGAGTTGCTTTTCAGATTCCCAGTCTTCTTTGTACGTATTCTGTTTTAATAGTATGGGTGGTAATTTTTTTGTTTTGGGATTGGTATGTCGTTTGTGTTGAATCATGTTTTGTGGAATACGTTTGTTTGTTATGGTGATTTTTTGATTAGTTGTAGGATTTGTGGAAATGTTTTGGTATGTGACTAGATTAGTGTGTGGGTTTGTCATTTTTTATAATGTTTAGTTTGAAATGGCCCAGTGTAACCTTCGTTATGAAGGATCATGCGTGTTTATTTCGTTTAATGATCCAAAAATTGCTTATTGCTGAAAGAGGTAAAAAGCTGTCTATCAATAAATGTTTTGGTTTTTGTTTCAGGCATTGTTTCTTTGTATGCGAAAATTTTTACGGTTTTTTCTTTATTATGGCGTGATGTACGCTTAGTTTTTAGCAGCGTTGAATTGTTTTTAGTAGGTTTTTCTATAACCAGCGTAGTAGATATATTGCTGGAGATAGTTGTGGATTAGTAGCGCTGTATTAGCGATGAATAATGACAAATTTTTAGGGTGCATCCTTTTTAATGAACATTATCCTTGTCACTTTCTTTTCAGCAATGTGTGTAAAAGAATTATAACTTTTGCGGATATAATTTTTACGCAGAGATGTTCAGTGGCGAATTAGTTTTTCTTTAGTAGGTTTTTCAATAGGTTACTTAGCTAAGAATTTCAGTTTTTATTAATCCTACTTTCATTTGAATAAATTTAGTAAGAACTAACGCTGCTTAAGTAGTTATAACTTTTACTTAATATGATAAAAATTTGATGTCTATTGAATTGGAATGCAGTAAGTTAACATAAAAACAGCTTGGAGTTCAAGGTTTTGTTTTTCTGCAGATCCTACATTGAAGTGGGCCATTGATGGCCATTTCGAAAACTACCTGGTAGACCAGCTATTGTATAGTTTGACAAGGCGAGTTGCGCTGGATATTATCAAAGAGTCGTTTTGTCATACCGTTTAATTTCAAAAATTATCAGCATCAGAACTACATTCAAATATTCTACAGTACCGTAGTTAAATTTAGAGCAGTTGATTAGTGGTACAAAATTTTAAAATAGCCATGAATAAAGCTTCAGAGAAAGATTTATTGCACTCTTGCAAAGCAATAAGTGAAAACTTGAAAGTTTTTGTCTGTCTTTCATCAGAAATTTTCGCCAGAATGAAACAGAGAAGAGAAAGCGTTGCAATTTATTGCATGCGGACAATCAAAGAGGTGCGTTTTGTCAGTGTTTGAAATCAAAGATGCTAGTGGGCCAATGGCAATGTATACACAAATTCTATTCGGCGGTATAATACCTGTTGTTTTTGACAAATGTTACTTTAAAGATGGCTAAATGGAATATCGACCTACAGTAACCATTGACAACACTAAGAATTGACTCTGATTGGAGGCGGCGGCACAGTCTTGATTTTCAAGCAAATGCTGAACAATTGCAAAGTCACAGTCAGAGGGAGGGGAAAGAAGTTGCTTTGCATTGTCGTAAAGGTATTTGTTTTTTTTCCTAATTCCTAGTCTACTTAATTTAGGTACTTATTGGCTGATTCGTTTTTGTAGTCTTTAAAATGTGTGGCCAACGTACCGGCAGTCGCTGTACATGCATTCATATATGATGTTGCTTTGTTAAAGGGAGGGCTTTCTGACATCGTTGTGGATACCAAGCAAAGTAGATTTGATTGAAATTATTGTCCAAGTTTCATTTGATCTGCAGAGATTACTTACGGTAATTTTGATTTGCGTTTAAAATCAAAGAGAAGAGTTACCGATTAACCGACTTTTTAGGTAGACTGGGCATTTTTAGGGACCTTCTTTTTTGGGTGCACTAAATTTGGCGATGGCTTTAGGCTTACTTGAATAACACTGCCGGGTAGCTATTTTTCCTAGAACAGCTTATGTGGTAGTCTGGATTTGGAGCAGAAAGACAAAACGCTGTGTAAGTTACTAGAGTTCCAGTAAGGTTGGTCTTCGATTTTGGGGGTTTTAAAGATTCCCAATTGGTATCTTGTCCAGTAAAAGTCGGTTTCGATATACGGACGTAAATAGTTCTGAGTCAGCTTTCTCAGCCATAACGTCTAGAAAGTGAAGTTTGCCGCCAGTTTCTTTTTCAGAGATGAAGATAAAGTAAGAATGTGAAGAGTTTAGTGTTGTTAAAAAAACTGACATAGTTGGATTTTTCGTTGAAGATGGCAAAGTGCAACACCATAAATATGATTGCACACCGTATTGTTGAAACTGAATTCAACTGTGTTTAGCAACTAAGAGAAATCTTCTTTGGGAATAAAAAGTGGAATCAATCATTCCGGCGATAACTTCAGATGCGTGCCAAACGAAAACGTTTTAATAATAACGCTCATTGCTTAGAATGAGTGTAATGAATCCACTTTTTGAAGCTTCATTTAACTCTAGTTTTCAAAAATTATTTGCAGTGTGTTTTATCTTTTCAAGCACACATTAGTTTGTTCACATAACAGCTACTGCTTTTGTTCAAGGAGTAGCCTGAGGAGCGAAAAGGGTTATTTCCCACTCAAAAGATTAATAAAAGTTTTGTTTGAGCTAAATTCTCTAGTGCCCTCTAAAAAAAGTTTATCAGCAAATAATTTTGAAATTTGCTTAATACCACTAATTCTTGCCAAAACTTTGTGAGGTCTCAAAAACAATCAAAAAGTTTATCACTAAAACTGAGATCCAAGATCAAAAATTTTGCCCAAACGCCAACAGAAATTTTATGTGACTACATCAAGTGGCTTTAGTTTTTCACGCAAACGTAAACGTCATCAGGTGTAATTTTTTATTCAGAAAATAAAATTATTTTATTTCGAATAAACTTAAAAGAAAAAGCAGTAATTAGCGGAATAATTAACCTAACTTTACATAGTTTTATGAAAGAGAAAGTCATTGACCTAAATTACAGCTTACTCCTTTCGAGAGTCTTCTAAAAATAGTGTCACTTCCCAACATAGTGCTTCCCACAGCGGACCTTTTTTTGTTGTCGCGCCACTGCCTGCACTATACACGTAAACCATTGACGTGATTGGCAATCAAAATTAAGCTACTAATTGTCAAAGAAGCTTGCAGCTTCAAAATTTCCTTCTAGCATGTTAGCGTCCCTATTGACAACCACTGGTTTAGAATTATACCGGACAAAACTGCTTGAAAAAATGAAACTACTTCCTACTTTTACTATTTAAGTAGCTTAATTCGCGGATACTTTTTGTACTCAGGTAAAAATACCATTTCTTTCTACTTTTACTTGAGTATATTTTAGTAAGTAATAATATTTTATTCAAGTAAATTTTTAGGCTACTTTGACCATCTTTGCTATTACGTAATAAAATAATGGGGTTGAATAAAGTGTCTTTTAATTTTTGATATATTTCCAAGAATTTTTGCCAACTATTCGTTGGCCTTTACCGGAAGTTTTTTCTATCTTACAACTTTAGTGGTTTTTGAGTACTTATCGGAGGAAATGAATAGGTACACCACAATTTGTTGTCTTAGCTTTGCCAGGTAATTTATATTACAACGAGTATAAAGCATTTTTGCGCGTTGTATTTTAATCTAAGTTAACAAGAAAAAGATTTTTGATTGCATAATCGTTAAAATGTTTTTAAATATAAATAAGTGAAAGGGTTTTCTAGCAAGCTTCAAGTTAAAAGTGGTTGGTTATGAATAAAAGTTTGGGAATAGATCCGCAGAAAGGTAGTTTGGTAAGACTGAAAAATGGTGAGAAGTTGGAGGAAGAGATAAGATAAGCTGAAGGAAATGCCCAACAAAAAGAAAGCAGCCAGGTTTGAAGTATCACCTTATCAAGTTCCTAAGAGTTAATGGTTAGGTTTGAAAAATTACTAAAAGTGTACGTATAGAAACTAAATCTTCGATAAAGACTAAAGCTCTTCAACATCCTCCCAAATACAAGTTAACCCAATTTATTTATCAGCCGGGTGATGCACCAGGTTTATGAATAGGTTCGGACTACACTTTGCCAAAAGATCCATATCGCACAAAATTCACGTAAAGGCTTTGATGAACACAGACACAATTATACCAAATTTGTGGAAAGAAAAATAAAAATGCAGACAGTGACACTGTTTCGACCTATCAGGTCTCTTCAGTGCAGTTGGTGACCGACAAGAAGCTAGAGGCTTTTAATAAAGCATAGCTTAGACCGGTTGAAAGCTTTATTAAAAGCCTCTAGCTTCTTGTCGGTCACCAACTGCACTGAAGAGATCTGATAGGTCGAAACAGTGTCACTGTCTGCAGTTTTGCTAAGTGCATCGCTAGCCTCTTGCATTACTATACATGTAAGACCTTGTGACCACTAGGCTGTGAAAGCACTATTGTTCTAGCAGTTGCTAGACTTAGTGCACCTGCGACAACCGCCACTCATTCACGAGTGATACGGCTTCGCAGAGTATTGACAGACCTTCCACCAAGTGGATCTAGTATAGATCCCGCAAGTGTGGCGGTCTAAGCTATACTTTATCAAAAGCCTCTAGCTTCTTGTCGGTCATCAACTGCACTGAAGAGACCTGATAGGTCGAAACATTGTCTGCAGTTTTGCTAAGTGCATCGCTAGCCTCTTGCATTACTATATAAGAAACAAAATTGTTTAATTTTTTCTCGGTGAACATAGTAAACATGGAAGAAACATCGATATTTTTTGACATGTTGGCCAATACAACAATGGATAGAGTTAATACAGCAACAGTTACAATCTAATTCACAGGTTATGAAAAACTGCATTTCACAGTTGTTTTAGCATGCCAAGCAGAAGGAAAAAAGCTGCTGCACCTTGTGGTTATCTTCCAAAGGAAACTATGCCAAAAAGAATTTTCCAAGCGATGCAGTTGTCAAAGCACATCCAAATGGCCGGGTGGTTGCGAACCTTACAAAAATTTGGCTTAATGAAGTGTGGATGAGAAGACCTAGGACATTTCCAAAACCGCGAAGTTGGCTAGTATCAGACATGTTTCGATCCCAATGTTATAAATCTATTTAGGTTAAGTAACAAGAATATAAAACAAGACAAGCAGTGATTTCTGGCGGTTTCATCGCAATCTTGCAGCAACTGAACGTGTCAGCAAATTAGCCTTTCAAGACATATTCCTACAGTTTGAACAAATGTGATGATACGTATTGACAAGGAATTTACTAAAGGAGAATTATTAAAAACACCTGCCTTGAGACTAGGGGTAAAATGGATAACAGAGGCTTGTAAAAGCATACTTGAAGAGTCAATAACAAAGTCTTTCAAAAAAAGGAGCATTTCCAATGCGATGGGTGGAACTGAAGATGATGTGCTATGTCACAATTTTGTTGGTGAAAAGGCAGAAAATATAGAGAGTGATGAGGCAGGAGATATTTAATAAAGTAAATATAAAGGGAATTATTCTAACAAGGAATGCACGGAGACAGATGAAGAAATTAAAGACTATTTGAAAAAATAGTGAAAAATAATCTATGGGTTTCAGGAATAGTGATAATTAAAATCACAAAACCAGTAACACTATAAGACTATTGTAACTTTTATGTCGAATGAATTCTTTTGGTAGATTTTTTACTGGCGATTTTATTTTGAAATGGAAACATCTGTTAGAATGCATAAGCTACTTCCGTAAAATATCGTGTAAACAACAAATTATTTTGGTTAAATACAATATGGTGTTGTTAATCACAACGGAGAAACAATAAAAAGTGACATACTTTCATATTCAATTGTGCACGAGTGCGAGTTATCTGCTGAGGCGACTTATCCTTGAGGATAAACCGTACAAAAATTTGTTTCCAATTCCTTCCCCTACTCTTGAAGGGCTGCTTGTGGCCACTGGTTTATGGTTTGAATACTTTTACTAGTTTGAACACAAAAGATAAGTGTTTTCCTATTTTTTGTGACAAGTTAGCTATAAGGTCCAAAGTTGTAACACCATATATTTTCAGCTGAAGACACTAGTTTATGTGGTTTGTATTATCCACCACAAAGCTGCCTTAAAAATTGCTTTTCTATTTGATGATGCTTGTTTTTTACCCATTTTAAGCTGCTCTGTTTAGAAATGCTAGGCTTTAAAATACACTGTACTTGTAATAACTAATCCATTATGATGCTTTTTAGATTTTAATTGTTGTGCTGTAAAATTACGTTGGATTTAAGATTGCACATTTTTTATTATTCATCAATTGAAACTGTTAAATATATATTTACCAGTCTTTATTCTGAAAAGTGCATTAATCGTGCTGAGGTTTCAATGAAGCACAGGAAGTTGCACTTCTTTAAGTTCTTGCTCCATGCTCTTGCTTTCAAAATGACCACTGCTGGTTCTATAGTTTTTGTTCAACGCAATTTATTTGGAGAAAATGAAGTAAAGCAATGCTAGGTTACGCAATAAGATTTGTAGTAAAATGTTTCTCAGCAATGTATTTATATATGGTTCGTCTTGTTTTGTGTTTTCGATTGTATGATCATTAGTAATTAGGTTTTTTGTGTTCTCAGCATACCAAGAAGTATGCTTGATGCACCAAAAGTTTTTGTGCTAACAACTATATTCCTGCTTACATGGTCCAGAAGTTGTTTGGCTTTCGTTGATGCAATGACATCTGGATGTGCTTTGGGATCCATTGTTTGATATCCTTTGTAATCACTGATCGCTTTTGCTTTTTGTTTCTTGTACTTTATCTAAAAAATGTAAAATTTCATCTGTAACTTCTCCGAAATTAACACTAAGAACTAATAGAAAAAACATGCAAATTGCATGTACGCAATAGGTCTACGTTTAAATCACTAACATTGCTTATAAAAGTTCAAACACCAACTCATATATTGTGTAAAGATTGTAAAAACATACGAAAAAGGCTATTTGAGGTGTCAACTTATCTCTCTATAGATTTATAATTAATTGAACAAAGCTTCTGAAATTGAACTGCTACGACACTTATCGCTAAAAATCAATTAATTTGAACGTGTGATTGAATATACATTATTTAATCAAAATAAGGAAAAACCAAAATAAAAAAATTATCACAATCACAATTTTAAGTCCTTTTTTCCGTTTTTTTGCAGGCTTGGAAACGCTGCTTCAGTGTATGTTTACCACTACACTGTGGTTTTTGATCTAGTCTTATTGCTGGCGCAATGCAGCACTTTTATTTCCAGATGCCTTTCCTGACAAAAACTAATGACACTTTTATGGAAGTTTAAACCTCAAACTTTTGTTCTAAAGTCAGAAACGATTACCGCTTCACCAAGGCCATGGTTTACAAATATAACATTACCTAACAATTTTACAAGTTTGTTTGACTAAATTTTTAAAGCGCATCTTCATGATTGTCAAACGCCGATTCTAAAAATCCTATTAGTTTTTTCCTATCATCGATTGTTTTTAAGATACAATAATTTACGATTTTGGTCATTTTCCGCTAACTGTACCTATATTACGATGCAGCTATGATTGCTGCGATCTGTCCCTGTCAGCATTATCGTGTTGTAAATTGGAGTTTTATCACTTGGAGAAGTGTGAAATCCCACTGGCAAAAATGTTTTTATTGCAGTGTTAAAAGATCTGCGGCAAAATCGAAGAAGTTTTGTAAAACTCTGCAAACATCAAAAACGCCGTTTGCAATTGATGAAAGTAATTGGAAGCAATTTTTTACGGTGTACTTATCAGTCCTTCGTTGTGTTTATCTCATCCGGTTAAAATCAGAATAGCCGACTAGAAAGCCGTGTTCACATTGCTCGGTGTTTGCAGAGGGAAGCACTGCCTTGTAGTCAGATACCTAACAGCTAGCATTGAATGCCAACTGCCTACTCAGTAGCCCCAATAATAATACAGGTTGTTTCATCTCAATTTGTCACTTTATGACAACTTATATTTCAATAACTGTAGAAGATATGAAAACCAAACTTTTTGTTTTGAAAATTAATGATCTTAAGTTTACGCAGCAAAAATTTGAACTCAAAAATCAAAGAAATAAACGTTTTATTAAACCTTTCACAAATGTTCAATATACAAGCTCTTGGTTACACGGCACACATCGAAACGATATTTTATTTCTTGCCAAACTCAAACAAGCATATCGGGATCGATGGTTTTCAAGGCCTCAGTTATCCGAATCTTCAGATCATCCACTGACGTTGGAAGAGGAGGAACGTAGACCAAGCCTTTTACACAGCCCCAGAGAAAAAAGTCACATGGCGTTAGGTCTGGAGATCTAGGGGGCTAATGTAGGAGCACGTAATCATCATTTCTGGCACGTCCGATCCATTTGTTATGCAGAGTAGCGTTCAGATACTGTCTTACATTGAGACTCCAGTGAGGTGGTCCCCATCCTGTTGGAAAATAAAGTATGCTCGCTCTCCCTCAAACAAAAGTTCCATCAACCAACTTTGCAACATAGCATGGTACGCTTCACCGTTGACCGTTGTTCCTTCAAAGAAGAAAGGCTCATACACACACTTCTTCGATATGGTGCAGAACACGTTCACCTTAGAAGAATCTCACACATGCTCCTGTATTGCATGAGGATGTTCGGTTCCCCATATAAGTGTGCTGTGTTTGTTGACTTTGCCAGTTACGTGGAAGGTTGCTTCGTCACTAAACACAAGACGGTCATCAAATCCGTCTTCTTCCAACATCACCTGCATTTGGGTACAAAAGTCTTCGCGAGCTGATTTGTCGGTGTCTTTCAAATGCTGGAGCAAATGCAGTTTATAAGGTATTATATGCAGGCGTTTTCTTACCACTCGCGAAACGGTTGTTGAAGGCATCGGAAGTTCAAGACTAGCTCTTCTGATTGACTTCCAGGAGCTCTGCTGGAAGATGTTTCGAACTCTTTCGATCGTTTCAGTTGAAAGTGATAGAGCAATTCTTTTTCGGGAGCACAAACATCCCTCCTCCTTAAATTTCGCGTGCGATTTCTGTATGGTACGTCGGTTTGAAGGCTGCTTTGAAAATCCTGTCCGAACTTTACGTTGAACACATGTCCACGAGTTGTTTTTATCTAATTCCAAAAAACAAAATGCTTTCTCCATTCCAGTAAAAGACATTTTAAGCAAATAAGAGGCAAATCGGTAGAAACGACATTTTACGCAAAAAGCTTAAACTTTGATTGTGACGTAACAATGGTCTGGCGAAACCACCGTAGCAACAAAATTGGAGATTTTACCTTTCCAACGAAACCAATTTTATCCCGCTACTTTTGCCAGTTACTGAGATATGAGATTTTCTAAAGTGACATATTGAGATGAAACAGCCTGTATTTTGTGGAGTAGCGTTAGTCTTAAATTGAATTTATCTTTTAAATAGTGGAAATCAAAATGTCAAGCAGACAGTGCAAAAATTCACCGGATTGCTTTAGTTATGTATATGGATACTACATCAGCGGTAAACACACCACATACCAAATTATGAAAGGAACAAAATATTGGACCTGTAGTACGCAACAATTCGCGTGCCTGATTTGCTAATAACGTAGTTTTTGTGCCTTCGAGCCCTGTAATCAGTTGCATTGTTTTGTCTGCGTTGTGCAAGCAATTATCTTGCTGCAGTATCAACAGAGCTGTAGTGCAACAACGGAGAGCTATTTAAGCGTGTTGACGAATCTTCAGTTTAATAGGCTACATTTTGGTTTCCTTATAGCGATTTATTTTACAGCTATTTCTTATACGATTTGCTAACTGCGACGAGTGCTTTATTAGTCGAATAAAGCCAGGTATTATTTTGTCGGCCTTGGTTCACAACACAACATAAAGACTATATTTTGGGATAGACGTTGGGGATCAGGACAAGTTCTGGGCACCACATGTACTGTGGCAGACCAAACCTTGAAGGGTGCTTGAAGGGTTCTGGAAAAGTTATGTCGTTTGAAGTTCCAAGATTTTGGAGAAAGCCCCAATATCATTATGATGATAGCTATTTTTTCATGATAAATATTTCGAACTATCCTCCTACAGCCCATTTTGTAACTCCTCTCTCTGCACCTTTCCCACCCTCTCATGATTGTAGCTGTTCGTCTTTACCTCCAGCTTCTTCTCATCCCCTGACTCATTCAGGATTTTTCAGTGGAATGCAGAGTTTTTCGAACTAGAAGTGCTGAACTTCTCCCCTTTATCTCGCTCCATTCTGTAGATCTTGTCTGTATCCAGGAGTTCGACCTAAACTCGTCTTCCTCTTTCCGGAGCTCAGACACTCTCTCTGCAATCTGATCGCACTCACTCCCAGTCTGGCATTCTTTATCCTGATGACCCGCACAACAGCGGTGGCGTCATTATTTTTGTCAGACAGACCTATCCTTCTCCGAACTCTCTACCTCCTCTCTCTTTTTCCTTGACCCCTACTCTGACTTTGTAGGGGTCAATACCTCACTACATACTCTTGCTCGCTCATCTAATGTGCTCCTTCCTCTCTTGCACCTGGGAGGTGCTTCAGGACCTGGGCTCTGATCACCTACCAGTTTTACTAACTGTTTCTCTTTCTTCGTTCTTCCGACCCAACCAACAGTACCCTTCCTACAATTTTCAAAAAGCTCGTTGGGACGACTTAGCCTTTTACTTTGATTATCACTGTTCTTCTACAGAGAAATACTCCTCTCTTTCTCTCTTTTCTGCTGCTGTGCTCTTTACTTCTGAGGCACTAAATGCGGCCAAATCTTTCATCTCTTTTGGCCGTGTTAAATGACAACCTCAAGCCTGGTGGTCGCCAGAAGTCGAAAATGCTGTAAGAAAAAAAACTTTTGCTGCCGCTCATAGAAGTGATGAAGACGGTTAGGCTTATGTCTCTACCTGCCGACATGCCTTTTCTCTCTATCCTAAATCTCATTCGAAATCAGTCTAGTTTCTCCTCCGTTCTGTCGGTGGTTCTTCTTCCTCATCTTCTTCCGTTCTTAACTTTCCCGATTGTTCTTATTCTAGGGATCCGGCATATTTCCAATTCCGATTCCCATCAACCTTACCTCCAGCCCCATCTCTTCTTATCCAACTTCCCCCTCCCTTCAACTTTTTTGGGGTCATCTTCGACCGTACCCTTTCCTTTTCTAAACATCCATCTTCGCTGAAGGGCAAGTTTTCCCTCGTCTCAAGGCCATACGCTTTATCTCTGTTTCCTCATGGGAGCCCCCTCCGAAAAGTCCCTCTCTCTTTTGTACAAGGCTTTTCTTCTGCTCATTCTCACTTGTTTTACCCTGGCAGTTTCCTTTTTTTAGCGCTACTAACGTTATCAAGTTGGAACACCTTCACCCAGCGGCTAGTGACGTCATCACCAGCTACCTTCAGTTTTTCCTATCCCACTTTTCTCTGAGGCGTGTCTACCCCGCCTACGAGTCACTCCAACTCATTTCGCCCTGTCTTCTAGTGAGCGGGCTCTCCGTCTTCCAACCTCCTTTTTCATTTTAGGTTTGACCAGACTTAGGAGTGAAGCCAAAACTCTCCATATCTTCCCGGAGAGCGTTTGCGTACATCAACTCGCATATGCTTTCTCCTACATCTCTTAGGAAGATTCTTTTGCCTGCCCTCTCCCTCTTCCTTGGAACTGACTCTCCTTCACTAAGTATCTGACTCTTTCGTCTCCATGCTCCCGCTTTGACACTCTTTTTTTTTCAGGGTGCGCGATAATGACCTGACTCTCTCCCATCTCACGACCTGGTGATCTGGACGGAAGGCACTTTTTTTCTTCTGGCAAAGGCGGCTCTGGCATTTTTGCCAACTACTCACTTTGTGGGGCTGAGGCCACTCTGTCCATTTTGGCTGGCCCAGTATGTTCAAGTTGTTCCGCTGAACCCTGCGCCATTCTACAAACTCTCCTCTGGTCTTGGTGACATTAATAAATTTTCCACTTTTCTTCTTTTCTCCTCCTCTTAGATTCTCGATCTATTCTCAACACACTGTCTCAACAAACTCTCCGCCACATTTGGCAGGCACTGCCTTGTCTCTCCTTCTTTACTATTAGGCTACAATGGGCCCCTGGACACTTGTTTTTCCTGGGAAACGACGCAACTAATAGGCTGACCAGGCGGGGTGCGCTATTCCTGCCTTCTGCAGTTCCTTGAAGTTTCTCTCCTCTTACTTTTCGTTATCTACTTTTCTTTTTTCTCGGACTAGAGGCGAACTGTATCATCTAAATCCTTGAACACACAGGTCCCTTCGGTTTCCACTGAAGAACTTGTGCTTCCTCATCACGCTTGCTGTGTCCTCTCTCGTCTTCGCTGCAACAGACACAACCTTCTTCTAAACTGTTATTTGCATAGAATTGACGGAATCAAGAATCATTCATGCAGCACCTGTGGTCATCCTTTCAAGGACACCTCTCATCTCATTGTGCACAGTCCTTGCGCCGCTCGCTCTTTGGCGACTCTTTGTCTACGACCTATGGTCCAGGCCCTAGAGAGTTGCCCGTCTTCTGGGGCTTTGGTTTTCTGTTTCTAGGGTTACCATGTCCGCTATCCCTTGGAAGAGGTAGGATAAAAACAACAACAACAACAACAAAACAACAACAAAAATCAACAACAACAACACTGCACCAATCAAAAACCGCCTCATTGTGGTGGTGCGGTCCCCGACCCCGTTTGGGTTGGGTCGAAATGGCTGTTGGTCTTCCCGAGGATCCCAGGTACCCCGGGCACTCACCTTCATTTTTTCGCGATGCTGCCCCCTGAACGACGGCAGTAGGGCAACACACAGCTTCTTCAAAATCGGTCGCCTGTTTTCTTTTTTCTTCTCCTGCCATTTTTTTTCCCTTTTTCATCTCTGCATTTTTCTCCTTCTCTTGATGAGCGGTAACGTTCATCCCAACCCTGGCCCCATCTTTCCTTGCTCAGGGTGTTTGTGCTGGAAATGTGACCTGACGGGGCAAGTCAGTGCAATGCTGCACTTGCTCCAAATGAGTCCATCTATGGTGCTCACAACTTTCCCTCTCCAAATTCAGAGCTCTCGGCAGCTCTCATTCTTGGAGCTGCACCCCCTGCCGGAACACTGTAACTCTCTCCTCGGACTCCTCCGACATGTATACCTCCACTGTATAGTCTGCCCCCCTCTGCTAATGTTGCACTCTCGCCCGCTCTCGTCTCCAAACCTCTTATTCTCCATCTGCCCATTTTATATCTTCTTTCTATGCCCCCCTCACCACCGTCTCTTGCTCCTGGCTGTTCTTCTGCGCCTCCTGCCTCCTCTCCCCTTGACTCTCTCGGGGTTTTTTAATGGAATGCTGGAGGTGTTCGAGCCAGGAGCACTGAATTATTTCACTTTCGTTCGTCCCATCCTGTCGACCTTATCTGCATCCAGGAATCCATTCTCAACTCATCTTTCTCTTTTCAGATTCCTGGATTCTCTACTCTGCGCTCTGATCGCACCCACTCCCGGTCTGGTATTCTCTCTCGTGATGACACGCATGCTAGCGGCAGCGTTGTCACCTTCGTCCGGCAGGGCCTATCTTTTTCTGAACTTTCTACCTCATCTCTTTCTTCGCTTGATCCCTACTCTGTTTATGTAGGAATCAACATCTCTCTTTAACAACTCCTCCTCGCTGTTATTTCTTAATGAATATGCCCCTCCTAATCGCTCCTCCCCAACGGATGGCAGAACCGACTCCTTTCCTCCCCATTCTTTCCTCCTTCAGAAATCTCTTCATTCTGGGGGACTTCAATTGCCATTATCCCCTCGGTGATTCAAGAGGTACTTCCGACCCCCGCGGGGAGGAAGTATTCGACTGGTTCATCTCTTCTGCCTCCTCCCCCTCAATGACCCTGACACACCCACCCTTCTCCATCGCTCCTCTGGCAGTCGCTCCTCCCCTGACATCTCCTTTGCTCCCTCTTCTCTTGCCTTTTCCTGCTTCCGGGAGGTGCTTCAAAACCTAGGTTCTGATCACCTACCAATTCTTCTATCCGTCCCTCTCTCTCCGGCCTATCGCCCCAACGAGCGTCCCCCTTTCCTTCAATTTTCAGAAAGCTCGCTGGGATGGCTTTGTCTCTTACTTTGACTCCCACTATCCTTCTGCAGAGGAATACTCCTCTCTTTCTTTTTCCTCTGCTGCTGCTCTCTTTACCTCTCTGGCACTGAATGCGGCCAAATCTTCCATTCCTTTCGGCCGCATCAAACGCCAAACTAAAGCCTGGTGGTCCGCTGAGGTGGAAGGTGCGGTTAGTGAAAGACGCAAGGCTTTTGCTGCCGCTCACAGAAGTGATCAAGATTGCCAGGCTTACATCTCTGCTTCTCGACGCGTCTCGTCAGTCATCGCCAAGGCCAAGGCGGAGGCATGGCAGACGACCTGCTCTTCTCTTTCACCTAAATCTAACCCTTAATCTGTACACTCTCTTTTTCGCTATATCGATGGCTCTCCTTCTTCGTCTTCCTCATCTCCTAACTTCCTAAACTGTTCTTCTCCCAGGGAATCGGCTTCGGTCTATGCTGCTTACCTGAGATCTCACTTTTCCGTTTCTCAGCCAGAGGCTACCTCTCTGAGCTCCGCCGAACCACGTGCCCCGTGGAGTCTCACTCGTCCTTTTGCTCTCCTTTCTCTCCCGCTGAATTTCTTGCGGCTGCCTCCAACCTCTCCTCGTCCACTGCCACTGGCTCATACAATGTTGCCTATCTCATGCTAAAGCATCTTCCTCGCTCTGGCATGGATTATCTTCTTCATATCTTCCATCTTTTCTGAACTTCACGTTCCTTTCCTTCCATCTGGAAGACATCTTCCATTATTCCCATTCACAAGATGGGAAAGTCTCTCGACTCTCCTGCTTCCTTTCGGCTTATCTCTGTCCCCACCTGCGAATCAAAGCTTTTGAACGCATCATTCAATCCGGTCTACTCTTCTTTATGAAGTCTAATTTCATTCTCTCTCCCCACCAGGCCGGTTTCCACCCTGGACAGTCTACTCTAGATCAAATTCTGTTCCTCTCTCAGTCCATCTCGGATGGGTTTAACAAACCCAGGCAGGGCTCTCGGACGATTCTCTCTGCTATCGATTTCTCTAAAGCTTTTGGGTCTGTCTGGCATCCCGCCCTTTTCCACAAACTTATTTCGGCTGGCCTCCCTCCTTGTTTTGCTCGTTGGACTCAATCTTTCCTTTCTGATAGGCGCGCTTGTGTGGTTTTCAAAATCACAAAAGTCGTTTCTTTCGAATCTGTCGAGGTGTTCCGCAAAAATCCGTTCTTTTCTTCTTCATCAATGATCTTACTGCCTCTCTGCCTTCTTCCGTCAGCTGCTCTCTTTACGCTGACGACCTGGCCATTTGGTCCTCCTCCCACTCGGTCCCTTCTGCGGTGGAGGCCACACAAGGAGCTCTGTTTCGATTGGAGTGCTGATCTGAGTACTGGTGTCTTTCTCTCAATCCTGATTCTTCTATTCAGTTGATCCCCACCAAGCTAACCTCCAGCTCAACCTCCTCTTACTTGGCTACCGCCTCCGTTTCAATCCCACTCCAACTTTTCTTGGGGTCACCTTCGACCGTACCCTTTCCTTTTCTAAACATGTATCTTCGCTGAAGACCAAGTTTTCCCCCGTCTCAAGGCCTTACGCTACATCTCTACATCCTCATGGGGCTCCTCTAAGGAGTCCCTCTCTGTTCTGTGTAAATCTTTTCTTCGATCCCTTCTCACTTACGCTTTACCCGGATGGTTTCCTTTCTTAAGTGTTACCAATATTACCAAATTGGAACGCCTCCACCAAGTGGCTAGTCGCGCCATCACCGGCTGCCTCTTGTCGTCCCCCATCCCTCTGCTTCTCTCCAAGGCTTCTTTACCTCCCATACGAGTCACCATGACTCATTTCACTCTTTTATCTTATGAGCAGGCTCTTCGTCTCCCAACCTCCTTTCCTATTTCAGGTTTGGTCAGACCAGAAGTGAAACCAAAACTCCCCAGATCGTCCTGGAGAGCTTTTGCGTCCACTCACCCGCTCGTGCTTCCTTCTACTTGTTCTAGTGAGGCTCTTGTTGCTTGCCCTCCCTTTCCTCCTCGGAATCTGTCTTCCTGCATCGTCGGGTCTGCCCTTTCCTCTCCATGCTCTCGCTCCGATCTCCCTATCTCTCGCCAAGGTGCGGCTCTCGCCCATCTTGAGTTTTTCCTCCCTCATGATCTGGTACTCTGAACAGACGCCTCCGTTCCTTTTCCTTTTGGCAAGGACGGCTCCGGCGTACTTGCCATCTGCTCTCTGTGGCACTGAGGCTACTCTTTCCTTTTCAGCAGGCCCAGTTTGTTCAAGTTTTTCCGCTGAAGCCTGCGCCATTCTGCAAGCTATTTGTTGGTCTCGGCGGCACCAACAAGTCTGCCATTTCATTTCTTTTCCCCTCCCATCTGACTCTCGTTGTGTCCTCGCTACCCTGTCCTCTCCTCTATCTTTCCTTTTATCTAAAACTTTGTGGCAGATCTGTCTTCTGTCTTCTCTCTCCTCCTGTTCTATCGGGCTACAATGAGTCCCCGGTCACTCGTTTCTCCAGAGTTGACGCGGCGGATGAGCTGGCCAGACGGGGAGCGCTACTTGCGCCCTCCGCAATCCTTTGTAGTCTTTCTCCTCTTATCTCTCGTATCCACTCTCGTCTTTTCTTGGACTGGAGGCGTACTGTGTCATTGAAATTCTTTAACACACCGGTTCCCTCGATTTCCACCGAGAAACTTGTGCTTCCTCGTCATGCCCGCTGTGTCCTCTCTCGTTTACGCTGCAACGGACACAAGACTTCGGTCAAGTTCTTACCTTTCTAGGATTGGAAGAATCGAGAATCCCTCCGGAAGCGCCTGCGGACACTCGTCCCAGGACACCTCTCATCCCATTCTGCATTGTCCAGCTACGCAGTCTTTGCGCCGCTCACTCTTTGGCGACTCTCTGTCTCTCTACGATCTCTGGTCCAGACCCTGGGGAGTTGCCCGGCTTCTGGGACTCCATGGTCTTCCACCATGCCCTCATCCCTCGGAAGGGGTCGGGTAATCAACAACAACAACAACAACAAAAATCTTTGCTGCACAAGAGGTATCAAGCAAAGCAGTAATTTGGAATAACCGTGGAAGATCGCATCACTGCTAGATCTAGAATGCTAATAAGATGGTCAAAACTCAAAAGTGATAGTATATACGTGTAGACTATTTAGTCTATACGCGTGAGCACAAAGATTTAGTTTTGCAGCAAAACGCACTGTAGTCACTAGTTACTGGCAGGAAGAAAGACAAATTAGTAAAACTTTTTAGTCTAGGAGTACAATACCGTCATGAATAAAAGTTTATTGCAACTAGAAATTTTTATAAGTTTCTAAAAAGATAATGGTAAATACCTTCATTGACGTACGATATATGCTTTTGTTTTACATTTACCCAATTAGAAACACATGCATTACAGGACTGTACATCTCGAGCAAACATAAATGAATATTTGATTCAAATCTTAATATTCAGAATTGTCTCCTCTGTTTTTGATCACGACTTTTAATCTTCTCGGCATATTATCGATCAGATTTTGGCAATATTCTTTGGAAATTTCTTTTATCCGAACTTTTTTTATCTCCTTTACTAAACCCTGTAAATCTTGATGGATACTTTTCTGACACATTATTTTTAATGTTGGTCATCACGTTTTCAATTAGATTGAGGTCCGAGCTATTTCCGGGCCACTCAAGCAGCTCAATCTTGTGTTTTTCCAGAAATATCTTGGCAACTTTGAATCGATGACAAGGGGCCCCGAGCTGCATAAATTTTGATAATTGCGAACATGCATACAAAGTTTTGACTTTTCAGAAAGTATTTCCACATACTTTAGTCCGTTCGTGGAAGTTCCATCCGGCCAGAAACAGAGGGAAGCAACATCATTCTTGGTCATGGCCCTTCAAACCATTTAATTGTAGTGTTTTATTGTTGATACGGTGTACCTGTCTTTAATGAAAATTTTTACCGTGTGGTCTGCGGATGTGCTGCTTGTGCACCACAAACTGCTGGAAGCTCGACTTGTCGATAAACCAAATTTTTCTCCATTGCTGGGAGGTTCAGTATTGATGACTCATGGCAAACTTCCACGTTTAGTTTTTATAGCAGGCGTAAGCCTTGATTTTTTAGCAGATTTGTACGATTTCGGGTTAAATTCTTAGAAAAACGCACGGAAACTGTTATATCACTGACTTTGCACCTTCTGCGTAACAATTCGGCTTCAATATTTTTCACAAAACTTATAGGTGATTTTGTAACTATTCTTCTCACTAAGTTGTCTTTTCACACAGTGATCTTTGTAGTCTTCCAGTCCTTTTTTTGATCCGAGTAGGAGTGGTGCTGTTGATACTTTGCAATCGCCTGATATACAGCTGTTTTTATAACTCCCATTTTAGCTAATAATTGCCCTTCGGATATATTTTATGCTTGTAGGGAAACTATCAAAGCCTTCTGAACTTCGCTTAGAGACTTTTTCTCGCGCATTTAAAGAACCTCCAAAATTTGGATAAAATCACAAAAAATCTATCTTTAGATATTGACAGCAGCCTGAATAACTACAGAATGAAATATTACGGCCAAACCAATGCATGATGAAATATATAGAAACTGGCTAACGCATCTTATGCAATACTTCGAAATCCGTCATTTTTGAGGAGTGGTCTTAAACTTTTGTACATGACTGTATTTCCAGTAGTGGTATCATATTTTGTTCAGTTGAGTATTGCAACCTTGCAACTTGAACTGATAGTTTGATCCAGGTTCCAGGCTAGCAGGATTTCTCAATTTTAGTTTTAGAAAGTTGTGGATCATGAAAACCGTTAACTTAGCAGCGACTGTTGTAATGGGCCTGCAAAAGTTCTACACAATGTGCATGTAGAAACAAATTGCAGTAGTTTCTCTTGTGCCACTGCCTACAATAACAATAACTTATTTTTCTTTCGGCTTATTCCCGATTAGGGGTCGCCACAGCAGATATCTGGATTTTTATGACATGGCATTTGTTTTACGGTCGGATGCCTTTCCTCTCACCAACCCTCTCTTCAGAGGAAAAACTGGGCCACCTGTCTTCCACATAAAGGTGGGGGCGTCCCGTTAAGTGTCTTGCCCAACGACACAACGAGCGAACTTGCCGGCTTGTTCTCCACAACCTCCACTAAATGCTGAGCGCCAAGCAGGAAAGCTGTGAATATCATTTTTTAAAGTCTTTTGGTATGACTCGACAAAAGGAATGAATCCTAAGTCTACCGACTGCGAAGCGGACGCTCCAACCACTGCACCATCGCGTCATAACAATAACAATACTATCAATAATGATTGGGCTTCATTTTAACTTTTTAAATCCTTTCATTTTAACTTTAATTATTTTGCTTTATACGTTTTTTTTTAATTTTCCATGCAAGCTATGGTTATGATGAGCAAAAAACGCGTAAGCATGCTATTTCAAAGTTTGTTCGCTTTTGTCGGCACTAATATGTTTTATGCAAAGTGTGTGTATGGCCTATCATTGAAGGTTTTTACAGCAGTAAATGGCAAACAAACACTAGTCTTCTTCAGAGTACAGTAGCAAAAAAACAAACAAAACAATATTATTGGTGTTACAAACGATATAACCGCCAGAGTAAACAAAAAGTATTTGCCCTCCCAAGATTTGCTTTTGCCCCTCCTCAAAAAATATCCGGCTGGCGACGTACCTAGCTATGACATATCCAAGCATACCCTCATCCATTGCACTTGTTTCTCACAGTGAAACCTTACCTACCGGTTTCAAAACCACCATCAAATGTGACATTTTTTGTGAGTGGATCACCAACACTAATTTCGTGAAATAATTCTACCACCAAGCAACTTATTTCTGTAATCGTAAAACAAAAATCCTAACGTAGTCTACTACCACCTTTGATATTGAGCATCTAAGCTTATTGGAAGGAAAAGATAGAATTTGTGCGATGTTGGAAAGTTTGTGTTAAAGACCAGTTTTAAAATTAGTACGTTTGGAAGTCGTTTGGGCGTTTTTGTTTGTAAGCGAGACATTATAGCAGTATGCTATCCTGTCTAAGAAATTCAAGTAAAGATTTACTGTATTGGGCGAAATTTACAGAACGCATTTCAATAGAAGCTTTATTACGGAGAAGCAGTATCTGCTGTTTTAGAAACGCCCTGTGGCAAATTTATTAGAGAGCAGTTTCCTTGAGTTTCTAGCGAATTATTTCTGTATTGAAGATGGCCAGTAAGCAGATATAAAGGCGGTATTCAACTTTTCAGGAAGCTACTGACGTTTTAGAATCAATAGGAAGTGCTGTTGAGTAAGATTTTGCTATTTTACCACCAACGCTAAGTGATTCTTATCGTCTTGATACAGAGAATAATAACAAAGATGTGAGGGGCCGAAATGATTTGTTTCCAAACGATGTTGTAGCAACATTAGAGGTAGATAAACATAGCAGCGATAAATGCAAAGGCGCTTCCAACCAACCAGCAGTTCAGAGAAAAGGAAAAAACAACGGGCAAAGAAAAAGAGAAAGTGGTGACAGAGGCCTGAAAAAAGAAAATCATTCTGAAGAAAATATCGCAAGGAAATGCTAAATGTTAGAATACTTTAAACTTCTGCCAAGAGAGTGCTCAATGCCACGGAAATGACAGAGCTAAGTATTATGCTGCGCACTTAGCTCATAACCATTTTCATCTTGCCCTGCCTGGGCTAGTAGCACTTATTTGATTTAATTATTGTTCAATGAAGAAATATGCAGGCTATATGCTTGTGAAGTGGGAGCGATATGCATCTCAAAGGGAAGAAGTCATTCATCTTACCCATCAGGAAATTGAAGCGTTTGTCGGAATTCTTTTGTTGACAGGGTACGACAACCTACCACGTCAGGGGTTGTATTGGAGCCATGATAACGATGTCAGCACCCCACTTGTATCAGGGTCCATGTCAAGAAAAACGTTCGAAGACATAAAGAAGTAGTAATAATAATCCTCCTGCTCAAGATAAGCTTGCTAAAATTCGGCCTCGACAGGATTGAGTCCATGCTTTACTTCTGCAATGTGAAGTGTTTGCAAAAAATCTGGTTATTGATGAATAAATGGTACCATACTTTGGTAAGCACACTGCAAAGATGAGCATTCGTTGCAAACCGATCAGATTTGGCTGCAAAAATTTGATTTTAACATCGAGGGATGGCTACCCTTACATATTTGATACATACTTCGGAGCGTGAGAAGCAAAGTACAGCAGCAAGCCGTTTGGATAACAACTTGTGTCTGCTCTTTCGATTATAGAAGACCCTGTTTGACAAGTTTATTTGACAGTCTTTTGCGTCTTATCATTTGCTGCGAGATTTGCACGAAAAAAATTTCAGGACTCCGGGTACTACACGTGAAGGCCGCACCATGAAGTGTCCAATCATCGAAAACTGTTTAAAATGAGCGTAACTTTTTTGACTACCAGGTGGACGATTACGTGTCCATAGTGCAATAAAAGGACAATAAAATTGTTTGCATTGGTTCAAATTTCGACAACACTGAGCCCGCTAAAATGGTGAAATGCTACTGCTAGCTCAACAAGAAAAAATCGAATGTGCGTAACCGTTTTGCTTTTACTAATACAATTAAGGCATGCAAGGCGTCGATCTGCTTGACAGGTTCACAAGCCAATACTAACCAAAAACTGAAGCAATATGATAGTGGTCGCTGTTTGTAGACTGTGCAGAGATGCTTACAGTGGCTGCATGGAAGCTCCATGTCACAGTGCAAGCTACTTCGTATTTACCTTTTCTTGAGTTTATCCGCTCAGTTGTGGCTAGCTTGTTGAAAAATAATACGAGATTTGTTACCTCAGGCCCCAGCAAAAGAAGGATCATGTAAAACAGTGTTGATCTACACTACCCTGTAAACGTGGAGAGTCAAGGTGGTTGTGTAAACTGCAAAAAAATCTGCATACAAATTTTTTTTGAATATGGTAATTGTTTGCATTACGGGTGCATTCTCGACCACCACAAGTAATAAAACTGTTTCATATTTTGGTATGCCTATTATGATTCAATGTTAGAAGTGTTTCTACAATAGAAAGTGCTTTCATCGAAATCAGACCGGTGACATTTTTTTGCAAAATATTTGCTGGTAATAGGGTTTTGTACCATTCTTCCTGCAGAAGAACAAAAAGTGAATATAGAAATTATTACTTTAAAGAAAAAACCACTCAAAACTGACAAACCATTGCGTTTCTAAGACCTTGTATTACAAAAAGGTGCAAGTTAAACTTTTATACACTATTAGCTGAGTCGGTATTTCTACGCAAATCAAAGTCATCACGAATTGGAAAAAAATGGCTGTTTTCCGGTGGGTGTTTGAAACGGATGTTAAAAGTGATGAACAAAGATATTTTTGGAAAGATGTTTGTACCACACTAAACTAGGTTTCTGTTTAAAAATTATGTCGATACAAAAAACCAGCAGGTTGTTCAAGCCTACGAATAAAATGTTCCTCTGCAGGAACAATTGTCCAAAAATAGGTTAATCGTGCCAAGTTTCATGATTGTACACCCAGACGTACAGTATGAAGGAAAAAAGCGTGCGTACGCACAGACAAGGCTCTGCTTTTTGAATCACATTTATCCTTTGTGAACGTGTTGTATGGCCTTCAAAAATAGCCTAAAATTCTTTTTGATAATCACATTATATCTTTGCCATCTTAATTTTCTTTAATGATTGCAAAGTTATTGAAACCTTAGTTTGTTCCTTAGTCAACACCCACGACCAACAAAATGTCCTTCACTCGTAATCTCGGCAAAACTCAACTTTTTCGCTACAACTCTTTTGGTGCGTTTTCAGCTGCGCTGAGTTGCCGGTGCACACAAGTAACCAGCGACTCAGCAAGATATTGCCAGTGTTGGAAAGACTCGATATCAATAGCTCGTGACTCGACCACAGCAGCGACAAAAGAAATGTCTTTAATAATCTTAAAAGCATACGGGAAAAGCAAATGCACACGATGCCAAATTTTGTGGGTGGACAAAAACCGTGTCCGGAAAATTTGCCGTAAACAAGGTTGCCGTAGGAAAACTCGCCTCAGGAATTTTCGCCTCAGAAAATTTCGCCTAATAGGCGAAAGGCAGTGTACACCGAAGGGGTAGGCCCGGTATGTAAATGTACGGGGCAGTGTACAGGATGGGGGGTAGATACTGGGGGTGCAAAATACGGCAATTTCTCCTATTAGGCGAAATTTCCTGAGGCGAGTTTTCCTACGGCAAACTTGTTTACGGCGAATTTTCCTAGAACCGACATAAACAAGCCTTACAACTTTATATAAAGTAATTCTTATGGTTCAGGCAAATGAATAATTAAAAGAACATGTTATCAAAATGGTCCAAACGTTTGGCGCGAACGAGAAAAAGCACAAAAACATAAAACTGTGTCTTTGTCTCACCAGAAAATGTCTCGAGAAGTTACATTAAGCCTACGAGGTGAACATATTTCATGTAAACTCAATACCTTGCAGAGCAATTGCATATATATTTTTACTTGGTCTGAAGAAAAGCAGTGATGCTACTGGTATTAGCAAGCGAATGATATTTTTTTAACTAGTAGACGAAGATTTTCCGTTCACGGATAATTGCTCAAAAATATCCATCGAAAGATAGAACAAAGTATCAGACATGAATTAACCCTTTCACCGCCAAAGTCGCAAAATGCAAATTTTCACCTCCGTTCCAACTGGCTTGGGTTTCCGAGTTTCTATTTTGTTCAGCTGAGAGCTGACCTCTGGGACGGCCGTTCTGTAAACTAACTTTCCAGTTTACTTTAATATTGGCGAAAACTTGTCCGTTTTGGGGCTCTTTCGCTACGACGAAACTTGTAAAAAAATGTCCGCGAGGTGGCAGAGCAAAAAATTGTCATAATTTGTTCCAATCAACCATAATTAATCATTACAAAATACGCCAGGTTTGTTTGTAAATCATCACTCATCTGCTTACTTTTATATCGATTGTTATATATCTTTGAAATCTTTGTTTCTTGAGCATTTCAAATATAATAAAAAAAATTTTTTTGAATGTGCAAATATTATGCTAATTATCCCCGCTCATAGGTGTTCAGTTTTCTTTAAATTAGAACACCCTTGCCTCAAAGATCACTACAGATTTTATTTTTCTACTAATCTTTTTAGAAATGGTCTCTACATGATGCTAAGGAACTAAGCTTTCAAGATATATCAGTAAAAACTTACCTAACAGCCTAGTTTTTCTACAATTTGCAACTTTCTGAAACCCATGAGCTTTTTGTTAACCGGTACTAAATTTTGTCGGTTAGATTTAGACCTCAAATATGATTAGTCATTTTTTGCTAGAGGTTAGCCTAAACCATGTAACATTATGTATTTTTGAAAAGGAAATTTCTTCAAGATTCAGACGATAGCACGTTTAAATGGAATATTTAGTCACTGAAAATGAAACAGAAGATTTTTTACAACTCTCCCATTTGTTTTGTGTCGACTTTCAATAGAATTCTTGGTCCTATCTCAATCTTTAATCTACTTCTTAAAAATTGAGGCGACTTGTAGTATCGCTCAAATAATTAAGTCGGGCTGCAACTTGATATCTAGGAAAAGATTGGCTTCTACCAAGATACTTTAATTCACACACTTCCTGATCAAGATCAGAACAAATATATTTACCGAACATTTTAAAACTCCAAATTCCTTTCCTCGACGATCACAGAAACTAATGCACTTTTACAATCAGGAACCAACCAAAACAAAACAACTGTCTGACACTTGTCGCGCCAACAATCCGCAATAAATCACCACAGAATACGTCTTTTTTCTTCTCTAATTGTCTTTCTACTACTCTCTCTACTGAACTACTCTAAATTATAAAAAATTTCGCCGCCTTATAAATACTGAGACAAGCTTCCAGAAAATGCTAGAACATCACATGACACAAAAAACACTGTTAATTAATTACATAATCCGTACTAAAAAAAGAAAAAAAATCCTTAAAACAAACCAAGATTCACCAGAATATAAAAATTCACAAATGACACTTGTAGTAGACTAAAATCTTTATTATTGCAAGCTTTCGTGAGCGAATGCTCACTTCTTCAGGCAAAACAAATTAAGACTAATGAATGAATTGAAATTAATGCGAATAACTACGGCAATAAATTAAACACAAAATATCTACACTGTGACATCACAAACCAGTAAGTAGAGACCGGAGTTAATAAAAAAAATAGGAAATGAAAAAGAAAAAAAAAAGCGGAAAAAGGTGAAACATAGATCAAGAACATTAGCAAGAAAATAGATACATAGGAAATGGAGGAAGAAGTACGTGAAGAAAAGGTAGAAGTAGTAAGAAGCCAATTATTGTTTTTTTCAAGTAATGTGATAGAAAACCCGAGTCCTTGTTTAGTCCTTCTTGGATACAGTTGAATTTGGATATGAGCTTTTGTTTTTCGATTTGTCGTTGTCTCCGGTTCGTGTTGATTCGTTTTAGTATTGATACTTGAAGATGACTGACTGAATGTTCAGGAAGATTAAAATGCTTGGCAACGAGTTTGTTTTTATTTTTTCGAATATCACTTTTGTGTCCGTTTATTCGTTTTCTGATGGTATTTCCAGTTTCTCCAATATATATATATAGCTTTGGGACAGAGTAAACAAGAGAGTAGGTACACGACATTGGACGAAGTTTACGTAAATCTTTCCCGAATGGTAAATTTGTAATTGTTGGGTCCTGTAACAATGTTATCAGTCCTGATATGTGCGCAAAGTTGCATCTGGGAGTATTGCAGGGAAAAGTGCCCGGGTGGGGTTGAGGGTTTTTATTGGAGGTGAGTATCCGTTTGAAGTTGGGTGGTTGTCGGTAAGCGATTAAGGGGGGAACAGGAAAAAGATGTTTTAATAAAGGATCGCTCTTGAGAATAGGTTGTAGTCTTTTGGCAATATGAGCTACAAATCTAATCTGTGGGTGATAGCTTAAGACTAAAGGGGTTCATTTTTTTGGGGACTTAGATTTGTATTAAAGTAGCGAATCTATGGGAATGGATCGGGCTTTGTTGATCTGTTTATTTATGGATTCAGTATTGTAACCTAATTTCTGAAAGTTATATTTAAGTTGAATGTAATTAGAATCGCGATCGTTATTGTCCGAGCAAATGCGGTTGTATCGCAATGCTTGACTGAAAATAATCGATTTGAAGATATGAAGTGGGTGGGAGCTTTTGGGGTGTACGTAGTTGTGTTTGTGGGTGGATTTTTGGTAGAGTATGGTGACCAGCTTGTTGTCTTTGATCTTGGTGATGGCATTTAGAAAATTGATTTTATCCAAAGCAAAATTTATTGCAAGTTGGATATTGGGATTGGTTAAATTAAATTGTGAACAAAAAATATCAAGTGCTTTTTCGCCATGGGTCCAAAGCATGAAAATATCATCAATATAACGTAGATACAGAATTGGTTTTTGAGTCGATTTTTCCAGAATCCTTTCTTCCAAGTGAGCCATGAAAATATTTGCACATTGAGGAACCATAGGAGTGGCCATTGCTGTGCCTTTTATCTGTAGATAATATTCGTCTTGGAATTTGAAGTAGTTGTGTTCTAGAATGAATTTGGTGAGTGGGAGAATTATTGAGGTTGTTTGGTTATTGAGTAATTTGATCTTTAATGCCGATAGGTCATTAGAATGTGAGATGTTGGTGCATAGAGAACAGACATCTAAAGTGACCAACATAGTGTTGTTGGGAAGGTTTGAGACATTTTTAAGTTTGTTCAAAAAATCGGTGGTGTCTTGGATAAAGCTATTCGCATTTTGGGCATATGGTTTTAGATGGAATTCAAGGTACTGTGAAATTTTTTCAGTGAGAGTCAGTTTGTTAGAAACAATTGGGCGTCCTGGATTGTTGGGCTTGTGTATTTTGGGTAGGAGATGAAATCTTCCTGGTTGTGGATCTTGTGGAATTAATTTCAATATCTGATCTTGATCAACTTCAATAAATGACTGAACAAGCATTTTCAAGTCCCTTTTAAAGGCATTTGCTGGGTCTTGCATGAGTTTTGCGTAGTATTGTTCATCGTGAAGTTGCCTTTCTGCCTCTTTGATGCAATCCTTCTTATTCATTACTAAAATGGCTCCGCCCTTATCTGCAGGTTTGATAGTGATATTTTTGTTACATCGCAGTGTTTTAATAGCTAATTTTTCATTATGTGATAGATTTGTGGTGCTTTTTTTCTTTGATAATTTTGTCAGTTCTTTTTGAGCGTTGTTCCTAAAGCAGTCAATACACAGATCTAAAGTTTGATTACGGCCTTCTGGGGGTGTTTATGTGCATTTCGAGTGTGACTCTGCTGGGAAAGTGGGCACATCTGCAACCGTATTTGTCTCACTTATAGGCTTACTTGTGGTCGGTCCTTCTGTAGTTGCTATTTTGTGAAAAAATTCTTTTAGGCGAAGCCGGCGGAAATATTCCTCAATATCTCCCAAAAACTGAATTTCGTCAACTTTTTTAGTGGGACAGAATGATAAACCTTCAACAAGCACAGATGATTCACTTTCTGTTAAGTGATAATCCTATAAATTAATCATAATTTGGCGGTGAAAGTTGGGTGACTTGGCATTGGACGAAATTGTCGCATCAGCCAAGCCAAGTTTTCCTGTTCCCTCCTTAATCGCTTACCGACAACCACCCAACTTCAAACGGATACTCACCTCCAATAAAAACCCTCAACCCCACCCGGGCACTTTTCCCTGCAATACTCCCAGATGCAACTTTGCGCACATATCAGGACTGATAACATTGTTACAGGACCCAACAATTACAAATTTACCATTCGGGAAAGATTTACGTAAACTTCGTCCAATGTCGTGTACCTACTCTCTTGTTTACTCTGTCCCAAAGCTATATATATATATTGGAGAAACTGGAAATACCATCAGAAAACGAATAAACGGACACAAAAGTGATATTCGAAAAAATAAAAACAAACTCGTTGCCAAGCATTTTAATCTTCCTGAACATTCAGTCAGTCATCTTCAAGTATCAATACTAAAACGAATCAACACGAACCGGAGACAACGACAAATCGAAAAACAAAAGCTCATATCCAAATTCAACTGTATCCAAGAAGGACTAAACAAGGACTCGGGTTTTCTATCACATTACTTGAAAAAAACAATAATTGGCTTCTTACTACTTCTACCTTTTCTTCACGTACTTCTTCCTCCATTTCCTATGTATCTATTTTCTTGCTAATGTTCTTGATCTATGTTTCACCTTTTTCCGCTTTTTTTTTTCTTTTTCATTTCCTATTTTTTTTATTAACTCCGGTCTCTACTTACTGGTTTGTGATGTCACAGTGTAGATATTTTGTGTTTAATTTATTGCCGTAGTTATTCGCATTAATTTCAATTCATTCATTAGTCTTAATTTGTTTTGCCTGAAGAAGTGAGCATTCGCTCACGAAAGCTTGCAATAATAAAGATTTTAGTCTACTACAAGTGTCATTTGTGAATTTTTATATTCTTATTTATAAGTCGACACGGCTATACTTTCTTCAATATTCACCAGAATACTCTATAACTTAGTTGCACAGTCAATCTTTGTGACGTCATAAAAGGAGTGTGAGTTACAAATCTAAATGCGAAAGAAAAAATGTCTTTTTTGTGGAAAGCAGTTTAGCAAGTTAAGGGCTTCAGACAATTCAGATTTACAAATAAAATAATCACGGCAGAACAAAACGACACATTACACAAACTATACATAAATAAATAGATAGACTCGGTAAAATATTTAAGAGTGCTCAATAACAAAAACAGTTAGAGCAAATTAATATATATCTTTATTAGCAAAATGCATATATAAAAGATATTCTTTTAACGCAAATTTACTTATTTACTTTGCGAAACAAAGAGAATGGAGCAAATTTTGATTTATAGAAGCGAAATTTCTGCTAGCTTTCAAACTTGTATTTTAGATTCTATCTCCTTGGAAACTTGATACAAAGCAACGACTTTAGTTGTGAAATGTTTGCAACTTATTTTATCTTTTTATAGGGTTTAGTTTTTCTAAAAATTTTAATTTAGTAAAGGTAGGTCGAAAAATTTTGTGGTTTTTGAACGAATATGATGTACGGTACCCATTTTTGATCAGTAAATATCACATATCGCTTAGCCTAAACTATTTGAAGTTATACATTTCTGGAAAGCAAATTCCCTAAGCTTTTAAGTAAAACCAATGTTTCGCAACATATGATGTTTTTTACAAACCAAATATACTTTTTTTACTTACCATACAAATTTTTTGGCAGTGTTTTGAAACCCCTTAGTAATTTGAAAATTTCAATAGGTAAATTTTTTTAATACTGCTTGAAATTTTGTCAGAAGATACTACAAAAAAGTAGTTTTCAGAATGCGTTGATGGTAAAGGCTTCGGTTTCCTAGTTAACATGTACATCTCAGTTTGATTTCAAAGCAGTTGGCTTTTGCACGTGCTTACTGAACATTTGACAATTTTGGTCGTCTGCAACTGGGTTCTTGGTCTTCATATAACATGTTTTTAGCGTGATATTACAACTAACATTGTTTAACAGTTCAATCTATTGTTTTATACAAATAAATTTGGCGCTGTGCCAAAACTGAAAATCGGGTATTATAATAATGAAAAGGTTAAACAATTAATTCTGTTGTGTTTGAGTACGTTGGTTTTTACAAGTGTTCTTGCATAGTAAGAAATGGTGCAAAGGCCATGATGGAAAGAAATATTGGTCTTATGAGATTGCTTGCAGAAAAAGAAATTAATGGCACAGCTCTGCTTTGCATTGTACAGCAGAAAACGCTTGAGGTTAAATTATTGAAAAAGATATATTTAACGAAAAGTGTTGTCAAGATGGCCAATAAATTACATCGAATTTACTTGTATTTTGGCGTATTTGGCTGATATTGTCCATCATTTCAATGCGCTTAACTTGAGTTTGCAGGGGAAAGGGTCAAAGCATTTCGCATGTACTGGGGCATGTAAAAGTTTCCTCTCAAAGATAGTTTATTACAAGTTAGCTTACTAAAACACGATCTAACTTCTTTTCCTTGCCATTCTGTGATTGCAAATGAAAACCAAACCCAGATTTTACACAGCTTGTTATTAATATGGATTCACTACCAAATAAATTGAGCACTGCTAGTTTTGCAGATTTTCGGAAGTTAAAAGGTCAACTTTTGTTATGCAACAATCCATGGAAGTTGGTATTTGTACTCAGTCAACAAGCTTCAACTTGCATTGTGTGAACTCCAAAATGATTTATTTTTGCTTTCAAAGAAAATGGAAGATCCAGCATACTTTTGGAAGCTTGTGTCAAACGAGCAGTTTCCTACTTCAAAAGAGTCTTAATGAAGCTATACTCTATGTTTGATAGCACCTTCATTTGCGATTGTGCATTTTCAGCAAAGAACAATATCAAAAGTAAACATTGTGAATAACTTGGAAAAGAAAGTATTCACGCTTGTCTTTGCACAGCCACAAATACAATTAACGTGGATACAAGCGTTATTGCTCAGGTGGCAGATCGACCACAGATGTCCCATTAAACGAAATGTCAACCAAATTAATAAATAAACAGTTTAAATTTTCCATTTCAAACCTTGCGTGTTTTTTGTTTAAAGCATTCAATTCAGTTTTTAAAACACATACACCATATTTTCTATTTAAACTTTATACGAATTTTTTAAATGTAAGCTATACTAATGATTACGGATAATTTGTCAGCAAATTATTTTTCCTATATACAGTAATGGCCTGCAGAGCAACTACATTCTTCTAATGGAAAGTGAGAGAAATATATTTGACCACACTGCTAATTACCTAGGCTAAGCTATACTAGCTGGCTATTGGCATATTATCCAGGCTAGATTAGCCGAACATTTTATTTAGCCTAATTTAAGTTATGTGGGCTTGAAACTTTTACAACTAAACATCAAATTTTTGAATAGGAGTAAATCTCATCACATGCGTGTCGTCATCCTCAACACGAAAAACGTGGATTAGGTAATTTCTCATCTTACTTTGATGTTCGAAACTAAGATAAAAAGAAAAAAAAAATTTGTTTTACCTTAGTGAGATGTTGAAAGCTGATCCCTTTAGAAGAAGATTGCCTGAAATTTGCTAACTAGCAACTAGCAACCTCTATTTTGTGAAGTTCGAAACTATATATTTTTTCTTATAGAAGAATTTAAGGCATAAAACCGAAACAGGACTGGTTTCTCAATTTAGTTTGACACCCATTTCATTTTGTACTTCAGTGCATCTTTAAGACCATTTTCCATATCAATACAAACATCTTTTCATCTGATCGTTACGCAGTATTTTTATTGGCACTGGTAATTTAGCTGGTTTTATAGCAGCCAGCTGTTAGAGGCTAATATAGAGATAGACATCAGTTCTACATGGACCTTCATACCCCACTTATTCTTTTTTCGTGTTTTTAGGGATAGTAAATATTCTTGGCCCCGAGATTAAATTGTTAGCAAGCTATGTAGTTAGTTCTCCAGCAAAGTTCCTATCTAGTTACAAAATTGATTGGCTACCTAATTAACTACCTTACACTGGGATAATTTTACTGATTTGAATCACTTCTGGACAACCTTTTTTTAACCTTACAACTACCGTAGGCAATTAATTACATACAATGACTTACATCGCTGAAATCAGCCACCGACTTTGCACGAAGAAGTTCTGGAGTATCTTTCGTCATTGTGTAATTTGATTTTGCTTCATCAGCTGCTTTACGATAAGCGATCTGTAAGTAGTTAATAACATTTTCAATATAAGTTATAAAAAGACATTATTGACAAGATGGCCGTCTTCCAAAATTTTTTTGAAATAGTTATTACTTTCTATTTTTATGAGTTTCTACAAAAAAAAACGGTTGAAGAAATGATGTTTTTGAATCACCCCTATAAGATATTAAAACTAATAGTTCGGCACCGTGCGCTTTATAAGTGGTTTGATAAAAAACAGTTTTATAAGCAGCCAAGCGAGAGACGTATAAAATATTATAAGCGTGTTATTTAAACTTTTCTCTCATGTAGTTGTTGTACATGGGCTTGCCGTCGTGTAAATTACCTTGCTTATATTTCCAGCTGCAATTCTAGCTTGACGAAGTTCAGGATAGTTGATAATATCAGCTGGCCCAGACTTACCAACGCAATCCCGAATAAAGTTAGCTTTGTACCATCGGTCAGACGTACATTTTGCTGTCTAAATATATTCTTCAATCGACTAACAAGTTTTTGATGAACGCAAAATAGTTATAGGCCTACACGTGTAATATGCAGGGATATTCTGTAATCAACTGTGTGACCCAGTTGTGCCATTTGATTCCATGTCACCCGTAAACTACAAAAATTGGCAGCTTTTAGCTTCTACTGTCTACTAATTAAAAATTGTTTTGGAAAGGATTCGCTTAAGTACCGGGCACAGACCGTCACCGTAGTGACGTTACTGGCATAAACCAAAGCCATTTAACCTTAACATAAGCAATAGAACGGATCAAATTCCAACGTCATTTTCACTCCATATCGGTCAGCATAACAAAGCGAACCTGTTCAGGGAAAAATGGCAAATATCGTTTAGGTGAACGAAAGATTATTTAACTTTTGCAATTACGTTAACAATGCTGTATTGCTACCATGAATCGCAAACTGCGAGCAAACATGGCAGCATTGTTACTAAAGCGTCGGATAGCTTAAGTTACGAGTGAATGACTTTGGCAAGAGCAAGTCTCCAAGGTAAGCCCTTTGTATTTGATTAAGATGACGGCGATGTTTCTATGTACCGTTAAGCCTACATATGATTAAATCATCGCTCAGAATAACGTATTAAAGACTGCGGGTAGTACAACGTATTCATTATAATGAAACCCAGCAAGTTTGTTTGCAACTGGCGAGCAAGCTAAGCAAATCAAATTACTATACATTAGTTGCTTCTTAGTAGATATATTGATGTCTACAATTATTACCTCTACTGCTTTGGCAATAACTGGTATAGGAACAACGAGATGATACTTCTCCCAAAGTTTTCGAGCGTACGCCGTATACGCATTCTGAAACAAAACTTTAAACTTTACTTACCGCAAGAATAACGTTTGATTGCCGAAGGACAGAAGTGTTTGAAAAATATCAGAGTTTAAACGTGAGCCAGAGCTTAAACATTAGCACCATTGATGAACTTTTGTTAAAAAGACTTGATTGGTAAATCGTCTAATCAAGAACTGTTTCCTAATACTTAATCAATCGTAAGCTACAAGTACTACTTCATTTTACCGCATAATCCATTTTACTGTAGTTTTATTATCAACTTTAGTAACGACAACATTGTTAACCAATAATGCACTTAAGGAGGGTAATAATTCAACTTTCCTTCAAAAAATGTAGGGCAAATCCATATACAGGGTGGCCCAAAAGTAGGTATACAGTTATTAAAAGTAGGGTTTGGATCCAAAAGTAGATTTGTAGTTCTTATGTAGGCACTTTTAAACCTCTAGAATGATAGTTATATCTTAAATGGAAACTGTTTAATCTTTTTAGTGCTCAAAATGTCCTTCTTTACATCTGTTCAAAACACTCTGACATACCGTGCAGCACAAATTTCAATTTGCATCAATTTCTCTGAATGCGTCATAAATGCAATCTTTTAATTCATTTACTGTTTTGGAATTCTTCTCCTTGTTCTTTACATACTCTTTGTTCTTTACAATACCCCAAAAAAAGAAATCCATTGGTGTCAGGTCAGGTGAGCATGGTGGCCATTCAATGCTACCTGTTCTTCCGAACCAATGCTGTGTAAAGACTTTGTTAAGGTAATCTCTTACTCTTAACGCATAATGTGGAGAAGTTCCATCTTGCTGAAAGAAGAGTTCATCAAAGTTAGGTTTAGTTTGAAGTTGTGGCACTACCACTTCACAAAGAATTTCCAAATAGTTCTCTCCATTAACTGTATGCCTACTTTTGGGCCACATAAGTGCACTGCTGGTAATTTCAAAGCACATAAAAAATAGTTTAATAACTGTATACCTACTTTTGGGCCACCCTGTATATATTTAAACATGTAGGCCTTACAACTTTCTGAAAGTTTATGATCACCAGCGTACCCGGGATTTTTTATAGGGCTGAGTTGCAGTTTGGTTTAAGGGTGGTGACCTTTTTTCGGAGATCAACTTGAAGCAGGAGCCATTTTGTTTCTTCTTGTAAGCTAATGATATTTGTTTTGAGATCAAAGCCTATTCGTTCCTTTTTTGAGGTAATGACCATTTTTTTTAATGAGATCAGCATGTGGCATGACTCCTTTCTTCCCTTTTTTGAGTTACGTCTAGGCCCAAGTGGTGACAATGGCACGATGCTACGTCCCCTAAATACGCAACTCAATATCTTTTAGCGTTTTTTCTTTATTAGCTGTACCCAAGCTTCAACGAGATAAAATCGTGAGGATGCTTACTCGGCATGTCTTAAGAGGCAACTTTTTCCTATCAACCCATGTTTCAAACTGAGATTGGAGACAACTCATCTCCTAAATTTGGGATAGGATGTAAATAAGGGATGCTCTCCATAATAAAATACCTCCAAAAAAATTACTCTATGAAAAAACTGATAAAACAATTGGTTTTCATAATCCCCGTAAGCTTTTGCTTGGGCAGGGGGAGCAAAAAATTCTCGAGTTAAGAAAGGCAATCGCATTGAGGTAAGATTTGGAAGTTGGAAGTTTTTGTGACAGAGGAACAAAAGTATGTACATAGTCAAGAAAGAGAAAAGTGGATTTATGCTATCTACGGGAAGTGAGATGGTGAGGACAAGGCGCTTGATTTGTTGATCTCAACGGAAGGAAATATAAGTAGTGGTGGTTTGAAAGTAATAAAAAAGTAGGAGAAATTGCAATCTTAGGGAAAAAAACTACGAGAAGGTTGTGGAGATTTGAAAAAGATGTGACAGAGTAATGACAATGGTGGTAGGTTTTGAGGAGATAAAGTCAATGAGAAAGATATTAGCGCCTGAATCCCAGGTAGGAAGATCATACTGCAAGAAATAGTAATTTTATAATGAAATGACGTATTAGTGAGATTTGTAAAACCCCGATGAAGTGGCTCATGGTCTGGTAAACATGAGAGATTAATTGATAGTTTTGAAAGCGTGCATATAGAAAATAGAAATTGGCGAAAAGGCTGCTTGAGTTTTTGATGAAAAGAAATTGTGTGTAGCAAATACATTGGACTGAAGTAGAAAGCAGAGAGCAGAAAAAATTGTCTTACAGTAGAGTGAAAATGAGACTACGATTAATGTTGTGTTGGATGGTAAAGACAACAAAAAGTATTTAAAAACCTGAAAGCAATTCCCTAATGAATGCAACATCGGTTGGTGGTTGAAGAGATAATTTAAAGGAAACTGAAGAAAGTAGTGAAGAACGAACGAACTGCTGAAAAGAGAGTTTGGAAATTGAAAGAAAATAATTGAGAGCAAGGTTTCAAGAAAAACTTAGGGGTTGATTAATACTGATGAACCAAATCTATGGGATGATTTTGAAAAAAATAATTTCAAAAATTAGTGATGAAGTACGCATTTGGAAACAAGAAAGGCAAAAGCAAATTATGGTGGAATGAGGACAGAAATGAAGCAACCAATAGGTGTCATATAAAAAATGTGGCAAAATTAATTGGGGGAAACAGACTACAGTGGGTATAAGACCATGCAAAACCAAACAAAGAAAGTGGTGATATCAAAAAGGAGGCTGAAAACGAACAGCAAAAATTAGATAAAAAACAAATAACACATTGATATTAATGAAGTTCATAAGAAAATGGAAAAGATGATGAAGCAGAAAGATATAGGAAAAGAAAAAACAGAAGACTAGGTTTTAGCGACCAGGATGGAAAAAAATACGGAAAAACCACAAGAAGCAGACCATAAAGGAAAAGAGTGGTGGAGATCAGATGTCAGAAGGTAATGATGCGGAGGAAAAAATTAACAAAATTCCCCGGAAAAAATGAAGAGTGTAAAAGCAATAAAATCAGGAAAGACAACTGAACTCTCTGAATTCTGGTGGTGGTGTAGTAAGAATTGATAAAATACTAAATTTTTTGCAACGTGTGTGGTATGAAAAATGAATGTTAAATATGTGATACACGAGTGTGTTTGTGCCAATCTTCAAGTGATTAGGTACGTGATAAATTAACTGTATACAGGAAAGTAAAGCTGTTACAGCATGGTATCAACTTGAAGATCCTTGAAAGTGTGCTGGACACAAGGATTTGAGTATTAGTGAAAGTTGATGCAATGTAATTGGTTTTGTGCCAAGAAAAGAAGCGATAAATTTTTCGTGGGAGAAAAAGGAAAAATGTAGAGATAAAGAGAGTAAGTTGTATAGATGTTTTATGGAGATTGAGAAAGTATGTGATAGAGTTACAAGAAAGATTAAGAAGACGACGATAATGGAAAAAATTTACCAGAAGAAATTGCAAGAGCGGTGATTCTATCAAGGGGCGAAGGCGAAGAGTAGAATGAAATCAAAGTTATCTGAAAACATTTGGCTGCAAGTTGGTGTACATCAAAGATTTGTGCTGCCGCTGCTGATTTTCACAATTGCTATTGATGCCACACGGAGTATCCTAGCGAAGATTTTGATGAATGAAACTTTGAATACAGATTTTGATGAGCAAAAACATGCAGAATTTGAGAGAAAGTTAGTAAAATGGAAAGAGCCGTTTGACAGTAAGGAGGTGTTGTTTTACTTTCGGAACACTTAAAGCTATCGTAGGTTTCAAAGGAGAAACACCACAGGGTAAAGTCAATCCATCTGCTGAGTGCGGCAAGAAAGTGCGCGCGAATTTGATAATGTGCACAAAATGTGGTAAATAGGTACGTTGGAGGGAAGCAAAAATCAAAATAATGTCTTCAACTGTGACAAAAAGTTTTGTTTGCGAAAGATTCGTTAAGATTACGGAAGGAATACAGTAGATTCCGCTTAATTGGGCCGCCGGTTAATCGGGTCAGCTGTTTAATTGGGCCAAATTGTTAAGAACAAAATTTAATCAAAGATAATGCACTACGTTAAATCCGCATAATCGGGCCACTATTCCGCTTAATCGGGCCACAACTGTAGTCAGACATAGGCTACACTGGTTTAATTGCATAACCGCCTTTGTAATGTAATAGAACTCAATATCACAAAGCCAACTATATTATGTAACAATTGAAAAATACAGGCGCAAATTATTTTGTCATTTCATGCCCTTGGACATGGCAATTGTTGTGTTTTGTTGCAAATTTTGTGAAGTCCCAAGCAGAGATGTCACAAAAACAATTGCTGAAAGGGTTGTTGTCCTAAGAAAAATTAGAGAGCAACCTCCAAATATTAGTCATCGCCAGCTAGCTGAGATAACTGGTGTACCAAGGACAACCCTGGCACAGATACTGCAGGACTTCGGATAATCGGGTTAGCCGCTTAATCGGGCCAAATTGTGCTTATCCCGATGTGGCCCGATTAAGCGGAATCTACTGTAGTGGAACCTGATGAGATATTTTCACTTTATGACCTGACACACTTAGTGAAAAACTTTTGTTATTTGGTGTCCGATTGAATACCAGGGGTAAAAATGAGGCAGCGGAAAGAGCAAGAACAAAAGTTGGATGAATAAAATTTAGAGAATGTGGGGTGTTATTTCATGGAAGAAAGCTTTCGTTGAAGGTCAAAGGAAAAATTTTGGAACTGTGTGAGGTCCGCGATTTTATAAGAGACAAAAAACGAGACAGCAATTTTGAAAATGACTGATATAATAACGATATGAGCAAAGGGCGATTGATAAAATTAAGGGATAAAAAAATAGCGGAAAAATGACATCAATAGAGGAAAGCGAACCTAAGCAGATTTTTAACACGTTGGCTGCCACGTGACCCACCGGTAGGTCACGCCGTCATTTTAGTTAGGCGCCGCATGACCCACCGGTGGGTCATGCATCCATTTGTTTTTCAATTGCTCTTTTTACTCTGGCACTTTAAGACAGGACTTGGCTTTGCTGCATTGGCACCTCAGTTATGTAAAAAACACTGCAGACAAATTTTTAGAGATAACCCAACAGACACACCTCTTGCACTTTTTCTACAAAAAATTGCACTAAAACCAATGGCACCTGAGAGGTGGTCACAAAAAAGCTAAAAATGCACAATGGAAGCGAACGTGTTAAATTACGAGGAATACTGAAGTAAATTCGGCCAACTTTGGTAACGGAGACAAAATTGAATTTTAAAATTTGATCTTTTTCTCTCTCTCTCTTTGGTTCTTAATGACAGAAATTGATTTTGAAATCTCGAAACAATCAAATAACAACACTTTTCATACCCAATTGGTGTAATTTCGAAGTTCTTTTAATCGCAACATATCTGCTGTTACTGGCAGTGGTGTATATCCCAGAGCTTTGTTCTTCTCGTAAGCTTTTTTGTATTCCTTCTATAATGCAAAATGTCAATTTTTAAAACAAATAATTTTTGAAAATAGCTTTAAAAAAATCTGTTAAAATTCTGTGCCACCACCAAGAAAATTATTCCTTCGATAGGCACCAAAGTTAGGTCTGTTGTTAAATGATCACGCTGTGCTTTCCATAAACCAGGGTGTAAGACCAGGTGCGAATTCCACAAATGGTTTAATGTTTGAAAGTGCAACTTTAATAGCTAGAACTTTTTTTAAATGCAATGGACCTGCTTTGGGTTTATCAAATGGTGCAAAAAAACGACAGTACTTTTTGTTGTCGAATTTTTCAAAAGTGTCTTGGTTATGATTCTTACGTATGCTATACATCATGACACAAATATCTAACACTTTCTCGACAATATTTAAATCGTGATTAAAAAATTAAAGAAGCACTGTTGCTTTTAAAATTGATTAGTAAAGAACGGAGTGCGAAAGATGATTTATAACTTCTCTGACACATTGATTTGATGAGGGGATCGATGTGATTACCGATTTCATCGTAAACATTTTTCCAAGACAAAATTGCCGTCGAAGCTTGATCGTAAGGTATTTCATTATACTTCCGTCTGATTGTCTTTTAGTTTCTCTTGATTTGAAACAGCAGTTCTTTTACTATAAACTAAAGAGCTCCAAAAGCCTTAGGCCTAATCCAGTGGGTTGAGGTTGCGGAGGTTATTCATCTTTTTTAATGAAACTTGGAGTACTGTCTATTAGATAGCTCTGAGTGGCATGGCTAATAGGTGATGTGGCTTCACTCTGCTGAAAAATATAATCCCCATTAGGATATAATCTACGATAGTCAGGTGGAAGCCCCTTATCCAGTGATTTTACGTGATACTCCAAATTTACCTCCGTAGTTTTCGTAACTAAAAAGTAAATGCCAGTGCCACTGTTCCAACCGACATCAGCGGAAACCATAGCTTCTTAAACACTGACAGGATTGATGATAAAAGTGACTTGTAGAAACGCTTTTTATGTGTACCGTGGACTCTGCCATTTTTGCGGTAGCAATTTCTAATGTGAAGTCATTTCCATCCGTGAACATGATTTTTTCACATCCTCATTTGAATACCGCTAATATAAATTCCTACATCGAGTTTTGAAAGAGTATATTTGTTCCGTCGTGAAACTCTGATCTTTTTGAATGCTTTTAAGCCGAGATCTTTGGTCATTCTTTGTACTGACTATCTACTCACTTCCAGTTATGCCGCATTTTGTCGTCGGGATTTATGTGTTCCAAAGCGCTTTTCATAAAAAGTAATTACTTTCTCAACATATTTTTTGTTTTCTTCAGTTTTAACACTCAATAGTTTGCCACTTAGTCTTTTTCGCTGTACCAACAGTTTGTCCTATCTTATTGACAAGTCAATGCACTCACACGTTTTTCCATCTTTTGCTAGGTAACTCCTTAAGAATATTTCTAGCTTGCTATTTTTTGTCAATCCAACATACTTGAATGACAACTTAATCCCTCTCCCTAAAAACTGAACAAAAAATCTAGCATAAAAATAGAAAAATCTGGACGTTGACAGAAACGTTTATGCGGTGATCATTCTTCTGTCATGCATGACTATCACATGACAGACGCGAGATCACCGTATAATCGACAATAAACTTTTTGACCAGAAATCTCTAAATTGCTATAATTTCAATATCATTTTATTTACAGAGCTAAAACTTAAAGAAAAGACGATTAGAGTACATATAATTGTTGACATGAATTACCAGAACATAGCTTTAACAGTTGTGAAAAATTTTTAAATGAAAAATATTATTGTTTTTCTATTTTTTTGCGCCACCCGATATAACTTTTCGAGGGAACATAATAAAGACAAGGCCGCAGCTACACTTTGGCAATACAGAACTTGCATCGTAAAGTTTTCTTGAGTTCTGGCTCAAATAAGTGCTGATTCAAATCATAACATAGAAGGAAGTATTTAACATACATGCTTCGGTAAAAATTTAACTCTGGGTTCAGCCTATGGAAGAATCAAGTTTTGTATTAGTGTTGTCTACTTACCAGTAATAAACATTTTAGCTTAACAAGCAATTTCAAAGATTTAAGCAGTTGTCCTCGAAATTATATTGATAAAGTGGTTTTCATTTCTCTCCTGCTACTTACGTCACTTTGTATTTTCAAATTATCCTGAATCATTTTATAAAAATCAGTTTTTGTTGGGTCGTAACTGACCCTCCGCAGTGCTTTCGCTTTGTCATCTTTGTACGTTTTCTAAAAAAAAAACAAAAAAAACAATAAATACATCTGCTTTTGGCTAATAAACTGATAAAACATCCTAAGTCCTATAAAAGAAACAACAGTATACCTGTGTACAAAATATATTTAATGATGCAAGGCAACAGACGATTTCCTTTGAATGTCGGACGAAAAGAAGCAAAATTATCGCAAACCTGGCATCCAAAGTTTTTTGGGAAAGAGCACCTCTTCACAGTTCAGACTCTTTCTATTTGTTCTTGCGATTGCAGCAGTGCTACATCTATTAGCTCATCATTAATTCAAGTACTAGTTCAGCTTATTTGTTTTTCACTCACATCACTGATACATTTCTGGACGGAGGCTTGAATTTCGTAAGCAGGAGTTAATGTGACTGGATAATAAATTAATTCTTTGTCACTTTCCCAATCTTCTTTGTATTTTTTCTGCATAAATTGGTGACGGTAAGTAGTGATAAAAGTGCGTTTTGAAGTAGAAATTGTGATTGTGTTAGAGGAGTAACTTTTCAGGAATAACTACCATATTTTCTTTTTGATGAATTAAAATGTAACAGTGATAAAAGATTTCCAAAGTTTGCCAATGCAAACAGCTTTTAGCACTCTCTAATATGACCCGTCGCTTAAAATTACTCCATCTGTTGCAAACAACTTGACTTATTTGCTATCTATCATTTTTATATTTTTAGTTTATAGAAAAGCAAACATTAGCAGATGGATTTTCTTGTTTATTTTATATAGTTGAAAATATCCTTTTGACGTCACACGGTGTTCGCAAAAAATACTTGGACGTTAGGTTGCTAATCGTGGAGGGAGAAACCGATCGTATTGCTACTTACGGAACATATTGAACTTTGTTGTTTAACTTTCCTCTTGTCAAGGACGGAGGCACAGCATGAAGCGGATGATCACGCTTGCAGTGCAAAAACATTTTAGATTAGCCTACGGGAAACCGGCAGTTTACTTTGAGCCAGTTTTAATGCAGATGGAAGACGGACTTCCCCAATAACCAGCAAGGCGGACAAACACTGGTGATTTCCTATAAGTTCCTCTTTATCGTTAAAAAATGCTAGATTTTCAGCTTCATTATTTTAGCTTGACAGAGTGAGGAATATATCAACTTCTCGAATCCATCGCTTAGCAAACTACATTATATCCAATAGTAGTACTCACATCAGAAAACTGTGACATTCTGCGACCAAGTTTCACGTCGGCATGATATTCAGGAGGAAGTTGCTGATATCCACGAAATAATTTTTTAACATCTCCTAACTTTTTCTCATATTCACTCTGTATATTAGAAAAATGCAATCAACAGATATTCCGATTGTGGCTTTCCATTTCATTTAATCACAGCGGTGTAATCCATAAAAATTATTGGGGGGATGGGGGTGAAAGCTAAAAGTATGAGTTCGAATTCGAGTGTCATTAGGCCATTTTAAGTTGAGTATGAGTAACCTGCCTCTATCATTTAGCCTAAGTAAAGATACCGCCAAATTTGCGTGGTTACCTCTCACTAGCAGAATAAAGAGAGGTAGAATTTAGTTCTAATTGAGTTGATATTTTGCATCTTTGTTTTCCAAACTTTCAGTCTTAGTGGTACCCTATTAAAGAGACAAATGGTTTACAGGCACCCTGTAGTAAAATTACAGCTATTTTCCACAAGCTTTTATGCCACTCTGAAAATTTATTACAAAAAGCACAGAATGAACTGTATGTAAAGCACGGTTCATTTAAACATCAGTACAAATTAAACAAATTAGTGCTTGAATTCTTGCCTAAACACCCTAGACAACCTCTTCAAAGCCATTGAATATCTGAGCTCTGTCATTCACTTGATGCAATTTTGGTACTCTTACTTGACTAGCTCTGCCGGAGATCTTACCGTCAAAAGCATATTTACACACAAAATTTTTCAACAAACGCATACTTATACGAAAAAAATCATAATTGCATCAAAAGGCAGTTGTATCTAAACTGAAGTAATTTGGTGACAATTAAAAAAGAAAATGATCGCAGACTAACCATAAACTTCAAGCTAACTTACAATTTCTAGTAACACTCAACGGTCTAGATGAAACAGCAGAATTGATGGCAGCATTAATACCACTTTTAGCGGCTCTATATAGTACTGAAAATCTTACACCAGCTGGGAACCTACGTGCTGCTTTACACTATTAATGGAAAAGCTTGAAAGCAAACACAATTGCTATTATTGTGACTACCAGAAAAGCCTTGTGATGTAAAAAAAGGTAAAGCTAAAGTTAATTAGCAGAAAAACACGCGCTCTAAAAACAATCGTTTACTGTGGCGTTATGATAAAGCAAATCACAGAAAACTGTTTTATTGGAAGCAGTCCAGCGGTCATACTTTAATTTGTTGTATTTCTATTTCCTCAAAAAAACTGTTGTTTTGCTTCTTACATAAAGTTTGCTAGCAATAAAGTTTGTGTTACATATTTTCAAAGCCATATTTCGATGTGTTCATAGATCAATCAAATAGATCTGCTAAAGTTATGCTAACAAGAGCCAGCTGCTATTCGAAATCAGTAAAACCATTTAATGAAGCTGCTCATCAGACATTAAAACAAAAAGTATAGAACCATTTGTAGAAAGCCCCCGCCACGTTTTTAGTACTGCAGATCTTAGGATTAGGATTAGGGTAAGGGATAGGACAAAATATTAGCTGACAACGCTGAATTCAGTGCTAAATTCCATCAATGGATCAATATTCTAACTAGATAAGAGCAGTGGCGGGGGTGTTTTTTTTGTCGGGGGCTTTCTACAAATGATCCAAAGTAGAACTCTGCCTGTCTTGTTGTTATTGTTGTTGTTGTTGTTACTCGACCCCTTCCTAGCGATGGGGGCTGGTGGAAAGACCATGGAGCCCCAGAAGCTGGGCACCTCTCCAGGGTCTGGACCATAGATCGTAGAGAGACAGAGAGTCGCCAAAGAGTGAGCGGCGTAAAGAGTCCCTAGCTGGACAGTGCAGAATGGGATGAGAGGTGTCCTGGGACTATTGTTTGCAGGCGCTGCAGGAAGGATTCTCGATTCTGCCAATCCTGGAGAAATAAGAACTTAAAAGAAGTCTGTGTCCGTTGCAGCGTAGACGAGAGAGAACACAGCGAGCATGACGAGGGAGCGCAAGTTCCTCGGTGGAAATCGAGAGAGCCTGTGCATCGAAAAATTTTGATGAGTCAGTACGCCTCCAGTCCGAGAAAAGACAAGAGTGGATACGAGAGATAAGAGGAGAGAGACTACAAAGAATTGCAAAGGGAACAAGTAGCGCTCCCCGTCTGGCCAGCTCATCCGCCGCGTCGTTCCCCGGGAAAAACGAGTGTCCGGGGACCCATTGTAGTCTGATAGAGCAGGGGAAGAGAGAAGACAGTTCCTGCCTCATCTGCCACAGAGTTGTAGATAAAAGGAAAGATGGAGGAGAGGACAGGGTGGTGAGGACACAACGAGGGTCAGATAGGAGGAGAAAAGAAGAGAAATGGCACTCTTGTTGGTGCTGCCGAGACCAGCAAAGGGCGTGCAGAATGGCGCAGGCTTCAGCAGAAAAACATGAACAAACTGGCCTGCTGAAAAGGAAAGAGTAGCCTCAGTGCCACAGAGAGAGCAGACGGCAAGTACGCCGGAGCCGTCCTTGCCAAAAGGAAAAGGAACGGAGCCGTCAGTCCAGAGTACCAGATCATGTGGGGAGAGAGAGTCAAGGTGGGCGAGACCCGCACCTTGGCGGGAGAGAGGGAGATCAGAGCGAGAGCATGGAGTGGAAAGGGTGGACTTCACAGTTAAGGAAGGCAGATTCCGAGGAGGAAAGGAAGGGCAAACAACAAGAGCCTTCCTAGAAGAAGCAGAAGAAAGCATGAGCGGGTGAGTGGACGCAAAAGCTCTCCAGGACGATCTGCAGAGTCTTGGTTTCACTTCTGGTCTGGCCAAACCTGAAATGGAAAAGGAGGTTGGGAGACGAAGAGCCTGCTCATAAGATAAAGAGTGAAATGAGTCAGGGTGACTGGTATGGGAGGTAAAGAAGCCTCGGAGAGAAGCAGAGGGATAGGGGACGACAAGAGGCGGTCGGTGATGGCGCGACTGGCCGCTCGGTGGAGGCGTCCCAATTTGGTAATGTTGGTAGCGCTTAGGAAAGGAAACCATCCGGGTGAAGCGTAAGTGAAAAGGGGTCAAAAAAAGCTTTATACAGAACAGAAAGGGACTCCTTAGAGGGGCCCCATGAGGAAGCAGAGATACAGCGTAAGGGCTTGAGACGGGGGAAAAACTTGGCCTTCAGTAAAGATACATGTTTAGAAAAGGAAAGAGTGTGGTGGTTCAAGAAATGTTTGAGTGGGATTGAAACGGAGGCGGGAGTTGAGTAAGAAGAGGATGGGCTGGAGGTTAGCTTGGTGGGGATCGACTGAGAAGAAAGAGGCCTCACATTTTCTCGGATTGAGAGAAAGACACCAGTACTCAGATCAGCACTCCAATCGAAACAGAGCTCCTTGTGTGGCCTCCACTGCAGAAGGGACCGAGTGGGAGGAGGACCAAATGGCCAGATCGTCAGCATAAAGAGAGCAGCTGACGGAAGAAGGCAGAGAGGCAGTAAGATCATTGATGAAGAAAGAGAAAAGAACAGGGCCAAGAACGGATTTTTGCGGAACACCTCGACAGACTCGAAAGGAACGACTTTTGTGAGTTTGAAAAACCACGCCAGCGCGTCTATCAGAAAGGAAAGATTGAGTCCAACGACCAAAACAAGGAGAGAGGCCAGCCGAAATAAGTTTGTGGAAAAGAGCAGGATGCCAGACAAAGTCAAAAGCTTTAGAGAAATCGATAGTAGACAGGATCGTCCGAGAGCCCTGCCTGGGTTTGTTAAACCCATTCGAGATGGACTGAGAGAGGAACAGAATTTGATCTAGAGTAGACCGTCCAGGGTGAAAACCGGCCTGGCGGGGAGAGAAAATGGAATTAGACTCCAGAAAGAAGAGTAGACGGGATAGAATGATGCGTTCAAAAGCTTTGAGATGCAGGAGGTGAGAGAGATAAGCCGGAAGGAAGCAGGAGAGTCGAGAGGCTTTCCCATCTTGTGTATGGGAATAATAGAAGATGTCTTCCAGATGGAAGGAAGGGAATGCAAAGACCAGGAGAGATGGAAGATGTGAAGAAGAAAATCCATGCCAGAGCGAGGAAGATGCTTTAGCATGGGATAGGCAATTGTGTCTGGGCCAATGGCAGTAGACGAGGAGAAGTTGGAGGCAGCTGCAAGAAATTCAGCGGGAGAGAAAGGAGAGCAAAAGGACGAGTGAGACTCTTCAGGGCACGTGGCTCGGCGGAGCTCAGAGAGGTAGCCTCTGGCTCTGCTACGCAAGGCTTTTGGCTGAGAAACGGAAAAGTGAGATCTCAGGTAAGCAGCATAGACCGAAGCCGATTCCCTGGGAGAAGAACAGTTTAGGAAGTTAGGAGATGAGGAAGACGAAGAAGGAGAGCCAGCGATATAGCGAAAAAGAGAGTGTACAGATTTAGGGTTAGATTTAGGTGAAAGAGAAGAGCAGGTCGTCTGCCATGCCTCCGCCTTGGCCTTGGCGATGACTGACGAGGCGCGTCGAAAAGCGGAGATGTAAGCCTGGCAATCTTGATCACTTCTGTGAGCGGCAGCAAAAGCCTTGCGTCTTTCACTAACCGCACCTTCCACCTCAGCGGACCACCAGGCTTTGGAAGGGCGTTTGATGCGACCAAAAGGAATGGAAGATTTGGCCGCATTCAGTGCCAGAGAGGTAAAGAAAGCAGCAGCAGAGGAAAGAGAAAGAGAGGAGTATTCCTCTGCAGATGGACAGTGAAAGGCAAAGTCATCTTAGCAAACTTCTGAAAATTGAAGGAAGGGGGACGCTTGTTGGGGCGATAGGCCGGAGAGAGAGGGACGGATAGAAGAATTGGTAGGTGATCAGAACCTAGGTTTTGAAGCACCTCCCGGAAGCAGGAAAAGGCAAGAGAAGAGGGAGCAAAGGAGATGTCAGGGGAGGAGCGACTGCCAGAGCAGCGATAGAGAAGGGTGGGTGTGTCAGGGTCATTGAGGGGGAGGAGGTCAGAAGAGATGAACCAGTCGAATACTTCCTCCCCGCGGGGGTCGGAAGTATCTTTTGAGTCCCAGAGGGGTGATGGCAATTGAAGTCCCCCGGAATGAAGAGATTTCTGAAGGAGGAAAGAATGGGGAGGAAAGGAGTCGGTTCGTGAGTTGGGGAGGAGCGATTAGGAGGGGCATATTCATTAAGAAATAACAGCGAGGAGGAGTTGTTAAAGAGAGATGTTGATTCCTACATAATCAGAGTAGGGATCAAGCGAAGAAAGAGAGGAGGTAGAAAGTTCAGAAAAAGATAGGCCCTGCCGGACGGAGGTGACAACGCCGCCGCTAGCATACGTGTCATCAGGAGAGAGAATGCCAGACCGGGAGTGGGTGCGATCAGAGCGCAGAGCAGAGAATCCAGGAATTCGGAAAGAGGAAGATGAGTTAAGATTGGATTCCTGGATGCAGATAAGGTCAACAGGATGGGACGAAAGAAAGTGAAATAATTCAGTGCTCCTGACTCGAACACCTCCAGCATTCCATTGAACAACCCCGAGAGAGTCAGGGGGGAGAGGAGGCAGGAGGCGCAGAAGAACAGCCAGGAGCAAGAGACGGTGGTGAGGGGGCAGAGAGAGAAGATATAAAATGGGCAGATGGGGGATAAGAGGTTTGGAGATGAGGGTGGAGCGGGAGTGCAGCATTAGCAGAGAGGGGGGCCAGACTATACAGTGGAGGTATACATGTCGGAGGAGTACGAGGAGGTAGTCACAGTGTTACGGCAGGGGGTGCAGCTCCAAGAATGAGAGCTGCCAAGAGCTCTGAATTTGGAGAGGGAAAGTTGTGAGCACCATAGATGGACCCATTTGGAGCAAGTCATTTGCACTGACTTGCTCCGTCAGGTCACATTTCCAGCACACACACACTGAGCAAGGAAAGATGGGGCCAGGGTTGGGATAAATGTTACCGCTCATCAAGAGAAGGAGAGAAAAAAAAGGAAAACCGGCGACCGATTTTGAAGAAGCTGTGAGCTGTCCTTCTGTGGTCGTTCAGGGAGCAGCATAGCGAAAAAATGAAAAGGAGTGCTCGGGGTACCTGGGATCCTCGGGAAGGCCAACAGCCATTTCGACCCAACCCAAACGGGGTCGGGGACTGCACCACCACAATGAGGCGGTTTTTGATTGGTGCAGTCTGTTGGTCTTCGTTCTATCAGTTAGTTGTAAACACAAAAATTGCTTTGGTGAATTGTAACCTTTGGTGTTGAAATTGCATTGGCGATGAAATTCATTGATAAGTTGTATTTGTAAATTGATTTGCCAGTGGTGCTACTCTGATAGAATTGTTTGTTCTGGCCATTAAAACGCTAGTAGGTCCATCAACTATAGGCACCACTAACGATATTTGTGTGGCCGCAACTTAGAAAGAGAACTTAGGTTTATATAATAATGTTGACTTCATCTATATATATATAAAACTCAAAGTTTGTCTGTCTGTCCTCTATAGAAATAAAACTGGAGACATTTAGATACAAACAAACATATAAATCTTATATAACTTTTTCCAGGGAAGCCAAGTACGGTATTTTGATTTCGATCAGAATCGTCTATGGGGGGCTACGAGCCTATGGGGCTCTACTATAAATATTTGTTAGGTACCACAAATAAAAAAATATTTTTTGAATTATATAAATAAGTAGCAGATTTCCCCATCGTTGATCGGGTAAAATGTAAAAACTGTTCACTTCCTTTGTCACGTAATAGTGCGTCTGTAATTTTAATTTTCTTCGCCTCATATCAATACGACCGAAATTTCGCACTTCGCTATTCAGAAGGATTAGACTCTACATTCAACACGAATTTAAATATAATTGCACCATTTCCTACATTACTCTTAAAACTGAGCGCCAAGCAGATCTGTAAATCTCACAATTAGTTACCCGTCGTTGATCGGGTAAAATGTAAAGACTGATTGAATTTTTACATTGAATAACCATCTATATATATACAAAACTCAAAGTTTGTCTGTCTGTCTGTCCGCTATAGAAATAAAACTGGAGACATTTAGATACAAACAAACATATGAATCTTATATAACTTTTTCCAGGGAAGCCAAGTACGGTATTTTGATTTCGATCAGAATCGTCTATGGGGGGCAACGAGCGACGGGTAGCACACAACAAAATTCAAAAAAATTCAATTACTAACCACAAACAGAATGTTAGAAAGGTTTATATATAAACGTTTTTGCTTGAACGAGATGTTCGCAAACAATTGCGCACATGTCCGCCATTTCTGTTATTGCCGGTATATATACCATCGCGTGAGCAAACGCATAAAGATCGCTTGCCTATAATTATACCCGCGCGGGATCGAAAGAGGTTATCGAATATGGTTAATCAATGTCAAAATTTAATCAGTCTTTACATTTTACCCGATCAACGACGGGGAAATCTGCTAGTATATAGTAAAAAGCAATTAAAACTAAGCCTAATATCAAGCTAGACAAACCACTCACTGAGCCCGAAGATTCAAACATAAATGGCGGTATGAATCAAGAGAAAGATGATTTGAATGACAGAAGGAAAAACACCATCGATGAATGCCAGAATCGGAAATGTATAGATTGTTTAGTAAAATTATTAGTTATTTTACCGTTAAGTGAAGTGAAGTTGAGTTAGGTGAAGTTGAGCAGTGAATAGTGCAGCATAGAGCCCAATAGTGTGCTATTAGTCTAGATTTGAAGTTGGGGTGTTGGTGGAATACTTACACCAAGTACTCGTGCATACAACTTTGTTGGAAGTTGAGCAGTTAATGTTTTGTTTGTGCCTCGTTATTGGTACCGAAGTACCGAGACTGCGATTCGTAACATGATGAGAAGATGCCGCGTGATTTTTATGAGAAAAACAGTAACATTTGTTGTAAAATTACTCAATCAAAAGATCACAGATTATTGTAAAGATTTCAAAGTGAGATCATTATGATTCTCAACTGGTACCTTGCTAACAAGTTTAGTTGCTTTCTTTGCATTTTCAACTTCCGGCAGATTTGCTAAACAAACATCCAGGTTGTAAGAACCGAGTAGCTTTTTCATGTCTTGCTGATATTCAATCTACTCAAAAAACATGGCTAAATAAACAACTTGAACAAATTGAATTGCAAAAAAATACTAAAAGCAGTTTAAGTCAAAACAGTGCAACAGATTAGAAATTAACCATTACAAGCAAGCGCTAAGTGCAACCATAACTGCAAAGAATCACCTGACTTTGAACCTGCGACATTTTAATGGCATGTTCAATTTGAGAAGGCAATGGATGCTTTGACTTTATTGTGTTTTCTGCTGATTCTTTGCTCTCCTAAAAACAGAAATCAGTTGTAGAATAGGTCTATGAAGAGTTAAGGGAACCACTTCCACAATGACGAGATTGCCAGATTAATGCGTCGTTTTGTGCGGTTAAAGAATTGGAAAAAACATTGGTGGTGCTAATTTACTCTATTTGGTTTACGCTTCACCAAATTTTATTTCAAAAATTTTCTGCTCTTTTGCTGCAGACTAAATTTCGTAAAAGAAAACTGATATTATTAACAAAGGTGGTAATTATAATGAACAGGCATCTTCAGTAAAATGAATAAATGAAATAGGCTAATTGATGCATGAAGTTAAATGTGGTGAAATGGTAACCTTTGTTTTTTTATCTTGTGTATAGTAGTAATACGTTCCATTTTCAGCATTGTTGCCTGTTCCGTCAGCCAGCTTTTCAAATTCTTTGTAGTAAACGTCGGGTAAATCTTTTGATAATGTTGTCGGAGTCACTTTATGTAGTTGTCCATCAAATTTCTCTTCATCGGTAGGAAACTCTACTTCGGAAATTTTTCTTCGTTCAGGATTCTTCTTTTTTCTCACTAGAAACTTTTTCATTTTACTGTGTTTCTCTTTCACAGTTTCTTTAGCATCCTCGTCGAACTTTGCGTAGTCAAAAAATAAAATAAATAGAAAACATTATGCACTCTAGCAGGCAATAACAAATAATTTGTAACTATTTTGGGAATCGTTATTTTGTAATAACGTAACTTAGATCTACAGTAAGCCAAAAGCTGTATACGTGACCATTGCTCGCAACTTTTTTGATAATTGCTGTGCAGTATTTTCACAACAAGATTGCAATTGTGACTTTATTTTAGCAAAATTTTGACTTTATTTTGACCTAACCGCTTTCGCCTATTATTTGTGTCTTGTTGCACTTTTTGATTAAAAATGTTTTATAATCCACAATTTACATAAGTTTTTAAAGAAGAAGGTAGCCTACTTTAAACATTTTCTCAATCACTCAGTCTTGAAGCTAATGCAACAAGGCGACGCATGACGTCAAAACCTAGGATAACGAGCCGTTGTGTGTACCGGTATCAATTAGTGTGTAATACAAAAAATGCGTTGTTATCGCAACTGTACTGTCCATTAACAGTCTGTCTATGATGTTTTTAACGAAAGCCACACAGTATAATTACCAGGACTTTTTATTGTAGCATCAAAATTTTTGTCTTGGTAATTTACTGAGCATAGAAAACGACCTCTCAACAGCAGCAGAGGTTGGCTGGGCTTTTTGCAATAGTGCGTAGCTTGTTGGGTCAATAGTCAAGTTGGTACCGTTTATTATTGTTTCTAAATCAGAGTTGGATAGTCGTTTTTTAATGTAATTTTTAATTGCGCACGGATCATCATCGAATTGCATATTCTTCAGCAGTCCGTATGCTTCGGTTATCGTGCAGGCACTTCTTTTTAAGAACTCTCCGTTGGCTGCTAGAGTCCGGTATTGATTTATTTTAACCAAGTCCGGCACCGAATCTTCCACATTGATAGCGTCTTTTGCTCTGCTGACTAAGAGGCCTGCACTTGTCCAATTGTTGACAATGGTACGAACAGCTGGAAGGTTCTCACTGTAATATAAGGCAGCTCTAAGCCAAGTTGCATATCTTGTAATTACAGGGTCAGGAGAAGATGGCAGACCAGCATTATGAAAATCTTTCTTGCAATCTTTGTTTTTGATTGTTGCTATTATTTCATCACTATTTTTAAAATAAGCACGCACACGCATAGCGCAGTTATGTAGTAAGTGCGCAACACAGGTGACATGCATCAAAGAAGGGTATAATTCCTTTAATGTCTTTCCAGCCAAAGACATGTACCGAGCAGCATCAGTCAAGAACAATGAAAAATTCTCGCGTTTTATTTCAAGTTGTCGCAATATGTCATCCACAGTGTGCAGAATAATACTGCTATTAACATTGCTACCACTGTCAAGTGGATGGCAATCAAGGAGGAATGTCTGATTTGGGGCATCTAAGCTGCCCGCAAGCACACTAATATACTTTTGTTTAGCAATCTCTGCTTCATCCACAATCAAAATTTTTTGTCACGAAGTAATTTTTAAATTTGTTTTTTTTGAGATGCTATAATTTAGCCACACATGCCTGGGCTGCAGTCTCCGAAGGCAATACTTTTCCCATTGTAGCAAACAGAGACTTTAAAGAAGGATGGTTCAGTTTATGAAGTGGGATATCTGCAGCTAAGAATGAAGAGACAACCTGTTCCTTGAAGTTTACTTGATCGAGTTGTAAAAAGGTTTGCTTACTTTGGGATTTGCTCTTCGTCTCGAATTTTCTTTGGTGTTGCTTACTTTTTCGGCGGCTTTCCACAAAAAACTTTTTGTCGCATTTGACTAACACGTCGCAAAGGTTGCATGGCAAGTCGCGAGCAGGAGTTGCCGAAAACTCATCCGGATATTCCTGGCAAAGTTGCCTAACTTTCGCTGTAGAAGATTTGGCTTGTTTAGGCATTCTTTGCATTGCAAGCTACGACTTAAAAAGACCACGTGTAAAGAGCGCAAAGGTTTTTTAGGAATAGATTAATTGTCTAACAATTATATGTTTATGCATCAACAATGACGATTTCATGCATAATAAGTGCTATTTCCTTCTCAATTATCGTACGCATTTTTACCATTGCGACTATTTCAGAAGTTTAAAATCAAATAAAACTGCGCATAAAATTTTAATAGCAGCTCAAAAATTAAAAAAAATATAAATTTGGTCGTTTCTGTAAGGAAATTTTTGATGAAGAGAATTTTGACAAGTTTTGACTTTATGCAAAATTTTGACTTATAAAATCTACCAAAACAGACTCCTGAACACCTAAAACGAACGTTAGTACACGTTTGATCATGTAACAAGGTCCTGAAAAAATTTTGACTTTATTGACTTTAGCTGGCCCTACTCATAACATCCAACGATCTTTACCGTTGTCTTTGCTGGAAGTATCTAGAACAGTGGGTCTCAACGTTTTTGTGCGTTTCTCCTTTACGAATCTCAGATCCAATATTCCCTATCACAAATTTTTAGATGACTTAATTCCCGAAATGGCTTCCCATTTCTTGCATCTTTTTTTTACATTCAAGGAGTTTATTTACAAACCAATATTTAAACCTTCAAGTGTTAATGTAAATTTCACAACAAAATTTTTCCACTCCAATTCTTCCCCAACACTCTACTTATTCCTTCCTAATTCATTCATAGAACAAATTTCTTCCCCTTTGAGGAAACAAGTAATTCCCGGGTGAGAAATACTGCATAAATAGAACATTCTACGCTTGATATATACGAGTTGAACGACGGAAAATTTCTGACTTTTTTGAAGAAAGAGAAAGAGAGAGAGAGAGAGAGAGAAAGAGGACAAGAAATCGATTATGCAGGCCCAATACTGCGTCAGTGTATTCGGCATACACAGGGTTATTGTTGGAACAGGCCCGTCACCTGGACCGTGCATCTTGGTGGCAGATGGAGCAACATATTTTCGCTACTATACACGGCAAAACAAAAGCTTTCCTAATTTTAAAAGCAGCGTGACCGAGATATTTGCTGTGCTTCTTTTCATGACAGTTGGCAAAAGTCTCTTTTTCTCAAATACAACAAATTAATATTTGAGCATTGGCAGAATTAAAGAACTATTGGCTCGATCAGCCAGCGGGAATACCTGTTGTTGTTGTTACTCGACCCCTTCCTAGCGATGGGGGCTGGTGGAAAGACCATGGAGCCCCAGAAGCCGGGCACCTCTCCAGGGTCTGGACCATAGATCGTAGAGAGACAGAGAGTCGCCAAAGAGTGAGCGGCGTAAAGAGTCCCTAGCTGGACAGTGCAGAATGGGATGAGAGGTGTCCTGGGACTATCGTTTGCAGGCGCTGCAGGAAGGATTCTCGATTCTGCCAATCCTGGAGAAATAAGAACTTAAAAGAAGTCTGTGTCCGTTGCAGCGTAGACGAGAGAGAACACAGCGAGCATGACGAGGGAGCGCAAGTTCCTCGGTGGAAATCGAGAGAGCCTGTGCATCGAAAAATTTTGATGAGTCAGTACGCCTCCAGTCCGAGAAAAGACAAGAGTGGATACGAGAGGTAAGAGGAGAGAGACTACAAAGAATTGCAAAGGGAACAAGTAGCGCTCCCCGTCTGGCCAGCTCATCCGCCGCGTCGTTCCCCGGGAAAAACGAGTGTCCGGGGACCCATTGTAGTCTGATAGAGCAGGGGAAGAGAGAAGACAGTTCCTGCCTCATCTGCCACAGAGTTGTAGATAAAAGGAAAGATGGAGGAGAGGACAGGGTGGTGAGGACACAACGAGGGTCAGATAGGAGGAGAAAAGAAGAGAAATGGCACTCTTGTTGGTGCTGCCGAGACCAGCAAAGGGCGTGCAGAATGGCGCAGGCTTCAGCAGAAAAACATGAACAAACTGGCCTGCTGAAAAGGAAAGAGTAGCCTCAGTGCCACAGAGAGAGCAGACGGCAAGTACGCCGGAGCCGTCCTTGCCAAAAGGAAAAGGAACGGAGCCGTCAGTCCAGAGTACCAGATCATGTGGGGAGAGAGAGTCAAGGTGGGCGAGACCCGCACCTTGGCGGGAGAGAGGGAGATCAGAGCGAGAGCATGGAGTGGAAAGGGTGGACTTCACAGTTAAGGAAGGCAGATTCCGAGGAGGAAAGGGAGGCAAGCAACAAGAGCCTTCCTAGAAGAAGCAGAAGAAAGCATGAGCGGATGAGTGGACGCAAAAGCTCTCCAGGACGATCTGCAGAGTCTTGGTTTCACTTCTGGTCTGGCCAAACCTGAAATGGAAAAGGAGGTTGGGAGACGAAGAGCCTGCTCATAAGATAAAGAGTGAAATGAGTCAGGGTGACTGGTATGGGAGATAAAGAAGCCTCGGAGAGAAGCAGAGGGATAGGGGACGACAAGAGGTGGTCGGTGATGGCGCGACTGGCCGCTCGGTGGAGGCGTCCCAATTTGGTAATGTTGGTAGCGCTTAGGAAAGGAAACCATCCGGGTGAAGCGTAAGTGAAAAGGGGTCAAAAAAGCTTTATACAGAACAGAAAGGGACTCCTTAGAGGGGCCCCATGAGGAAGCAGAGATACAGCGTAAGGGCTTGAGACGGGGGAAAAACTTGGCCTTCAGTAAAGATACATGTTTAGAAAAGGAAAGAGTGTGGTGGTTCAAGAAATGTTTGAGTGGGATTGAAACGGAGGCGGGAGTTGAGTAAGAAGAGGATGGGCTGGAGGTTAGCTTGGTGGGGATCGACTGAGAAGAAAGAGGCCTTACAATAAGCTAGTCACGAGAATACCTCGCTACAGCTGGTGATCTTTGTGTAAGCCTGCTATTACTCTCTCTTTTCAATGTGTCAGGATTTGTAGCTCAAGGTAGTTAAACTTTTATAACTTTCAAATTAAGCAAGGTACTATCCAATAGTTATTTAGTTATAACGCATTTTCAAAGTCGTTATCCTTTTTATCATTATTACTGGGAGATAATGGCTATACTAGAACCTCATACACGGTTACACCAACCAAGCTGATCGACTTCTGGCGATTTTGCTGAGTTGAGTTGCAGGATTTATCGGAACGCACTCTTACCTTATTCGCCATAAACTCGGATAACTCGAGATATCATAAAAATTTTCGAGACATAACTGGAGACAACATAAAAACTCGTAGGCATCACAAAGTCTTCAAATATGTTAAAAAATTAACCGACTGTTCGTCTTTCTATTCTAAAGGAATTCCCAATACACCACCCAACCTATAAGCCAATTCTTAATATGACGTAAAAACGGCAAGCGAACAGCTATACTCAAAGAGTGGTCAATGCAAACGCATAACGCAGAGTTGCCCCACCAAGGAAGAATTCCCCTACAAAGAAAAATTTTACGCATTTAGGCGAGGACTTTCCGCATTTTAACGTTTGCAAATTAAGAGCTCCACGTAATTTGATTTTGTTGCATCCAATAGAGCATTGGTATTTAAGGATAATTTCATGCATTTGCTTAGCTTGGTTATTTAGCAATGTGATGCAATAAATATATTCATTCACACGGATGTGTTGAAAATCCTGTGAAAAGAGGGGTGGGCTTTGCTACAAAATATGCTTTGCATTTTTCGGCAGACCCTATAAATTATAGAGACAATTTTTGGGAAAATTCTTAAGAGCTTTCATTACAAGTGCTCTTCCAAAAAGAAGTTCATAATCTTAACAGACTGGATAAATCATCCCTTGACGGAAGATCCTTCATGTAAATAAATATACAAAGCTTCCCACTAAAATTTTACTCTGCCTTAAAAATTTGCAAAATTTACTTGAATTCACAAAATGTTAAGGATATAACTTTTGAAATCTATTGTTTTCAATAGGGCTTTCGGCATATCTTCTCCCACCTCACACAAATGCACTCACCACACAGGGTTAAAACATTTTGATCTGCATATTTTAACTTAGTTTATTTTGCTCGGTTGTTCAAATCTTCTAATCGTTTCTCCATTGGGACTTGATATGATGTTTGTCCACTTTTTTGATTATTGTTGTGGTATTGTATTAAACAGTGCCAGATCTGTAGTCGGAGCATGATGTTGGTAAATTATAGCTGATGAGATGACAGATGTCCTCTACTGCAGTGTCACATTCGCAAGTACTTGAGGTTGTGGAATAGCTCTACTTTCGTGCTATGAAAGCATTTCAAGCGTTTCTGTTTGATCCAAACTACATTATGATCAAGTGGGGGACGTTCAGAGGAGGGATTTTTATGATAAAATTAGAAGAATTTTGCTCAATACCTTTTGGCTCCACCTTTGTTAGCATTCTGGCTCTATACTTTTTCTCAAACTTGGGAAGCCCTTCCACTTTTATACTCCTAAATGATCAAAAATTTGATTATTTTGGTCCTCCGCTTAATGTAGGCCATGGCTTTTTGCCCAAAATGGCCTTCATAAGCGGTACCCTCTATACTTTGCTATGGTGTTGACAATATGTTGTTTTTGTGCCTGGCTACAGTCCGGTGTTACACTTACTGATACCGGGATGGGACAGTATAAAAAAGTAAAAGATGTAAAATCAAAGTCATTTATATTTTACTTTGAAAAGCGAGGAGTAAAAAATTTTAAAATGTGCTAGGAAGGAATGCATTGAAAAAGGCTGGAAACCACTGGCATACCAAGTGAATTCGTCGCAACAGCAGTTTTATTGCATTGCATTGCAATTCAAAGCAACAGAAAATTTACCTTTTTCTAGAACTTATCGCCTAAGAAAACCATTTATACGCACATGACTGTACGTTAGATGAAAACGTGAAATAAATGTTATTCAAGTTCTAATAGTTAAATTGTTTGTTTTCATCTTTTTCTTATCATAAAAGAGCACTGGCAAATTCGGTTAAAAATTTGGGGGCATTGCCCCTCCAGCTCCACTTTGGCGACTGGCCTACACTGAAAGTCGTAATAAGCCAGGGGTGTCAAACTCGCGGCCCGCGAGACGATTCTAAAATTCCTAATGAATTTCGGTAGTATTGCAACGGTTCATCGTCGAACAAACGTTTGAACCCCACACCACAAGCCACACTTGTGAGGTACATATTTTTTTCATTCGGAGAAAACTTTACTTGGTGCAACCACAAAACTCGATTGGTTGCCCTAACGACGATGGTGCGGAGAGGCTGGCGAGGTGATGACCTTTTTTTTTTGTATATCGACCTTGCTTCGGGCGACATTACTGGGATCGTTGCCCAGAGAAGTGGTGATCTCCAATTCGAAAACTTCATGTGGCCTTTGGCACGATTGCTCATATGTGCAATGTTGTCACCAGAAGCCCACGAGTTTGACACCCCTGGCATAGGCTAAAAGGACCTACTAGTGTTTAATAGGTTGTAAAATAGAAGTTTAAGTTTGTTTGTTTTAATATATGTTTTGTTGATCGAACAAAAAGTGATGTTGATCTAAAATTCGGAGATTAGATATTTGCAACTCTGTGAAGTTTGCAGTCAGACAGATTGTTCGTGCAATACGCTCGTGTTCGCAATTCTGCTGTACGATTGTTGATTGTAGAACTAAACTGATAGGTGACACAGGCAACAATGATTGCTGTAAGGAAAGTTATGACGATTGTCATGACCAATTTCAGATAACTGTGGGTGGCCATGGGGAGGCCAACCAAAATCAAAATAGTAGCTTCTAAAAAAGGTCTCCTCTCTTGACCCATTTATGAATGACTACAAAAGACGCCTTCATTAAGTTTTTGAGAATGCCTTTAAATTAATTACTCATCAGTTGTTCACAAATTTTGTAGCAACATGGATAAAGCTGCGTTTGCACACAGGAACAAAACTTCTTACTAATATCTAAAGCTGGTCTTGAGACAAGATTTCGCTGCTTGATACTGAATGCCAAAAGAGCTGCGCTCTGTTTGCCTTCAGTATCAAGCAGCGAAACCTCGTCTCCAAACCGGGTCGAAATATCGGGAAGAAATTTTGTTCCTGGTTGCGAAAACCGCTGCGTGCAAACACAGCCTTAGAAGAGGTTTAGCCTCTTTCTAAATTTTGCTCCTGACAATACTATTACGGTTCCGTAGGTTGTCGCAGCCGAGGGGTTTCAATGAAAAAAGCTCATTGTTAACAATATGTCTTTCACAATACGCTAATTTAACACTTTTTGACAACTAAGGCCAGCTACCATCCTGCTTGTGTAGCTTCAATATAAACCCAATGAAACTGCTACAACTTATTGGAGAAGAGGTAAACAAGGCGGTTTGTCCACCGCCTGAAAACCATGCTTTGGGTAGATGGACTAATCGGTCAGGGAAGACAACCAACCTAAGAGAAAAAAAAGCTCTGATATCAAAATTCCGCTACATCGCTGTTATATCCACTTACAGGAAAGGCTTTATGAGCCAACCCTGAAAAAATACCGGAAGTGGAGTACCGAAAGTAGCTTAGGGCTGTTTAGAGCAAAGTTCTGGCAACTACTGCAACTATATGTTTCGGCTTTGTCTTTCCAATGTTGTGGAGGGGGAGGTTTGCTCCTCGGGTTGCAGCTTGGCCTTTACACTTGCTTTCTATACGTACCCAAGCTTCGCGCTGTGGGGAGATCATAAACGCCTAAAGCGAGTTCTTATAGTTTTCAGAGGCTCGAGGATACCTAATCAACATTACGACATGCGATTCGTTTTACATAAATTCAAGGATAATTTTTTTGGGGGGGAGGAAAAGTGTGGCGAATTTTGACGTAATAAATTCGATAAAAAAACTCTATGGTGTAACGCAAATCTACATTTTGACGGCTAAACCTTGTTAAGATCGGTTTGCAGTACATTACATAAGAATAACGTGCATGGGGAGGTTAATGTAGACTAATGTAATGTAAGCAATATTTTCAACTTTTTTGTATCAAAAAATCACTGGGTTTATCAAGCTGGCATTTTTATAAACGAATCTATCAATAATCGAAATTCTCACCTTTTCAGGTTCTAACGACGACATGATGAAATAACTCGAAGAGCAACGCTGAAAACAAATAATGAAAATTAATAAAACAAGCTCGTTTTAGCAAGCGCTATCTGAAAAGTTGCAGCCAGAGACTCACTCAGGTCCAATAAATAGATATGAATTTCAAATCTTGCTTTTATTTTTGCAGCAGTTAAAATATACGAAACAATAGGTTTTGCTTTGTTCTAAGCAAAGTGTCCAGTAACGAAGTAGCTCTACATGAGTAAACTACTTATTTAAGTTTTTCAGTAACGAGCTACTTACTTGAGTAGGTTCAGTTTTAGATACCTCTACTTTTACTGGAATAGATTAAGTAGGAAAAAACGCTATACTTGAGAAGTTCACAGTTTTTACTGAAGTAGAAGCTAAACTTGAATTTGTCTTAACTATTTGTTTTCATTCTAAAAAATTTACCTATATTTCCTGTTGTCAAATTTTTTTACCCCCCTAAAATTTGGTAATCTAGTATAAACAGATAAATCTAATACATAAACAATGTAATAATCTGACAACTGTTAATACAATTAGAAAGTTCAGGAAATTAGCTTTTCATCAATATATAATTTTAAATAGTTGAGGCTTGTAATTACTTTATAATGGCTGATAAAGAAATAGTAGGCATACGCAATTTTTCATGTTTTGTTGAAAAATTTTCCAACGGTACTTCAGAAAATTGCAATTTGTAGAAAACTAATTTTTTTGATAAATTTTGGCTATTTTTCCTAATATTTATGGTTATTTAGCTGTCTGTATTTAAGTTTTCAGAAAGATTGATCAAAAAATAAAGTCTGTGAAATTTTGGATAGATAGCCGGCACCAAGCAAAAAAATTGGTAATTTCTATACCAAAAAAGGGGGGTAAAGATGGTCCTGTATCATTTTTAGCAACAAAATTTTTATCTCAAACTACATATTATCGGAATGTTAAAGAAATTTCCTTTCCAAAAATATATATTGTTGCATGGTTTAGGCTAAGAGTTATTCTATAATGACTGATGAAATTGGCAAATTTTCCTAGGCCTAATCTGTTTTCAATATCGGTGAAAAACATTCAAAATTTGAATTTTTGAGCTACACAAAATTGCAATCTGTAGAAAAACTAATTCCTTTGGTACATTTTAATTATTTTTCCTGATATCCATAGTTATTTAGCTGTCTGTATTTAAGTTTTCAGAAAGATTCATAACAAAATGAAGTCTGTGGAATTTTTGATAGATAGCGGACTCTAAAAACATTGAAAGCAAAAAAATTGGCGATCCCCCTACAAAAAAGGTAGGGAAATCAACATAGTCCTGTATCATCTTTAGCAACAAAATTTTCCTGTCAAACTACAAATCATCTAAAAATTTAAGAAATTTCCTTTTCAAAAATATATATTGTTGCATGGTTTAGGCTAAGAGTTATTCTGTAATGATTGATGAAACATGATACATATATTACTTTTAATTAATGGATGTTAAGGCATATAGGCTAACTGCAATCAGTTGAATAAAATACCACTTCCACGACCGGTTTCGTTCTCTATTAGAACTCGTCAGGTGGACTCTTGGCTGGAAATTAAAAGCATATATCGCATCTAGCTCATTGTAGTGAGCGTGCACCTTATATAGCTTAAAATTAACAGCATCAGTTGAAAGGGCCGATGGCGGAGTGGCATAAACCGCATGAAGCAATTCATGTGACCGTCGGTTCAATACCTGAGTCCACCTGACGAGTTCTAATAGGAACGAAACAGGTCGTGGAAGTGGTATTTTATTCAACTGATTGCAGTTAGCCTATATGCCTTAACATCCATTAATTAAAAGTAATATCTTAAACAGGCTAACACCAGCTCCTATAATTCGTATGATACCTATAGTTATCTTTAGTACCGGCCCAAAACACTCAAAATTTGATAGCTGGTCCTCAGAAAATGCAAATCACACAAAAAGTACTCTCTTTCCAAATTCCGTATCATGTTTATCCGTTTATACAACTCATTTTTGCGCCCTGTATTAAGTTTCCACGGAACTGGTGTATATCAAACACTTTTTATAGATTTTGCAAGGTAGGGTACTCCTGCTGATAATCTGGTTCCTCCAACAAAAAAGAAGGGGTGTAAAAATGGTCCTGTGTCATCTTTAGCAATAAAATATTAGTTTTAAGTTTTATATTATCTGAAAGTTGAAGAATTTCCTTTCTTAAAAATATATCACAATACATATTTTAGGCTAAGTTTTGAATGGTAAAAAGGCTAGCCTACATGATAAACCCTAAATTTTCTTCTGTACCGGCCAAAAACTCTCCCAATTTTGGTGCTAGACCTCATAGAATTGCAAATTGTGAAAAAAGTACACCTTTTAAAAATCTTAAAACATTTTTTTGATTTGCGCCACTGTTTTACCACGTTGTATTAAGTTACCAAGGAGAAAATGCAAACAAAGCACTTTTTATTTACTTTGACAGGCGGGCTATAATCAATCAAAATTAGCTTTCTCCCAGCAAAAAGGCGGAGGGAAAGAGTAGCTTATGTTTCACCTTAAGCAACAAAATAATCTATTTAAACTGCATATCATTTGAATTAAGAAGAGCCAGTCTTTTCAGAGATAGGCAATATTAGGTGGTATGAGCAAAGAGTTATTATACAGGGTGTCCCAAAATAAATGAAACCCACAAAATTGCTAATAAATATGTTGATTTTAACCCTATAGTTTATATTTTTCAGATTTGATAACAGTTATAAATAACAATTATTGTTTTAAAACCCCATGGCTTGGAAATTAGAAGAAAAAATTTTTTGCGTCACGACTTATATAGAGACTAAATCCTATAAGACTGTTCAAACACGCTTCCGCAGGAAGTTTAATTTCAACACTTATCCTGGAAAATCCCAAATATTCCTGTGGTATCGTAACTTTCAAATCTATGGAACTGTAAATAAACGTAGCAAGAAATTAGAGAATCTGTAAGGATACAGATTAAGGTCTTGAGTAAGGATTCTATGCAGCGAGGACCGCGAAATGCCGAGCTCACTACTGCGTCTTCGAATGGACTTTTTCGGGCTCCGGCCAACAGAAACTCTGGACGCTTCCACATTATCTGCAGATCTTGCACTCAATTTCCTTCCACTAGATGGATTCTCTAATTTCTTGCTACGTTTATTTACAGTTTCATAGATTTGAAAGTTACGATACCACAGGAATATTTGGGATTTTCCAGGATAAGTGTTGAAATTAAACTTCCTGCGGAAGCGTGTTTGAACAGTCTTATAGGATTTAGTCTCTATATAAGTCGTGACGCAAAAAATTTTTTCTTCTAATTTCCAAGCCATGGGGTTTTAAAACAATAATTGTTATTTATAACTGTTATCAAATCTGAAAAATATAAACTATAGGGTTAAAATCAACATATTTATTAGCAATTTTGTGGGTTTCATTTATTTTGAGACACCCTGTATAACGATTGATGAAAAGGGTAGTTGCAGTAGATTCCAGGAAACCCAAAAAGGTCAAAAATTAGGCTGCTGGGTTTCAAAAAAATTGAAAATAGTACAAAGAATTTGTTCTTTAGTAATTTTTGACATTTTACCTCGAAATTATCATTCTTTTACATCATCTAGCGGCCATTTTCAAAAAAATTTATCCACACGCGAGGCCTGTAATATCTTTTGAACTTGGGGTAACATTGGTTTTCCCCACCAAAAAAAGAAGGGCGTAAAGATGTTTTTGCTTCATTTTGAGTCACAAAGCATTGTTTTTAGAATGCACATCACGCTAACTGGGATGAAATTTCCTTTCCAAAAATATATTACACTACGTAGTTTGATTTAATCTTGATTTCATTTTGATCGATCAAAAACGCAGTTCCAATACACATCTTTTTGTTGTAGCCCAAAAAGATCTTGAAATATCTGAGGCCCTGGGTCTCAGAAAAGTAACAATTGTAGGAAAACTAAATACCTTGGTGCATTTTGGCTATTTTTCCTCGAAAGCATGGTTCTTCAGCATGATGTGTCTAAATTTTCGTAAAGACACATCAAAAAATGAAGTTTCTAGAATTTTTTAAAGCTACAGTACCTTATTTTGAAAGTAATTTACTCCCCCAAAAAGAAGGGGGTTAATTTGCATAAAGTAAATTTATGAGCAAAACAATTTTTTTTGAAGGTCAACATATTT